>JAPUBX010001077.1:0-607500 GCA_028672205.1 Proteocephalus fallax | reverse complement strand
GAATTTAATTCGGCAATAAAATAGCAATTGCATCAACTAAGCAAAATCCGCGTGGGTAAAGTTTATCGATAGGCGAACCGACGCTAGGGCCTGAATTTTATTTCCTAGTCAATGAAAAATAAACTTTCATCTGCCCACGAAATCGCAACTCCCCACCGAAATGTCTGGATGATACATATCACTGACACTTCACTTTTTGCGTCTACCAGAAAGTGTGGTGCTATTGTAGAATCATGCCTTCTGTTTTATAAAACACAAAAATACGAATACAGAGAAAGGACTTATTTTTCTTGCATTTGGATATATTTGAAACCTGCAGTAGGCATAAAAAACGGTTTGAACCCATTGGAGACTGGTTGGCGGTTGACATCGGCTGCTATATCATCCAGAATTTAACCAGCCAGCCCGATTTCCACGCGAGACAACCTCTGGGTCTAGGTTGAGTGTTGGATGATGCAGTGGTGTCCACTGTCACCCCCTCCTCGTCGAGTGGCTCTGGGTATTCCACCTTCCCATTATTACCAAGAATCGTCAGTTAAATGCCGGCTCATGCTCTAGCAGAGGATGGCCGCCCCAAAAAAGCTCCTGTGAGCTGGCGAATTGTGCGACCGAGAATAATTGGGTAAAACCGGGGGAGCGGCAGACCAATGCAGCGGCGGTCAATTCATCCTCCTTTTTGGGTGTCATTCCAAAATATTTTCAGTGGCAGGAGATATGGCACCAAAAGAATAGCTCTCCCGCAGCTCGTTTAAAAACCGAAACGGTTGAGATTTATGCACAAGAACTGAACTCACTGTATTCTGAATGGACCAATGGCGCCATGGTTACATGTTCCTCCGAGTAGACTTCGAATTCCGAAGAGATGGGACCGCACATGCAGGCTCCCGCCAACATGATCCCCACGAAGGTACAAACCGTTGTCCAGATGTGGCGGTCCTTCTGGAAGCGATGGGGAAAGCTGATTGAGAGCACCCTGTCTAGCCCGAAGGCCAGAAGGATGTAGGCCGTCACGAAGCTGTTCCAGAGCTCGGCAAACTCGGTGAACTGGCAGGCGGCGGTTGAGGCAGTGTCCAGCTTCAGGTTGATCCGGCCGTTGGTGAAGTAGTTGAGGCCGCGCCCCAGAAAGTCGTCGATGAAGGCGTTGAGGAGGAGGACCAGGGACTCCGATATGCTCAGCGCCATGGGGTAGAGGCTGTAGCGGGTGCGGGGGCGGTTGGTGAAAAAGATGTAGAAGGCAAGGATATTGGCGGAAACGCCGAATAGGAAAAGTAGGGGTGATACAAAGAACCGGAAACATGCCACCACTATCACGAGGATATTTATGATCTCGCTACACCACTGCGACATGGTGGTTTTCTGAATGACCACAAGGTTAGCCAAAAAGCATTTATGTAAGACATCTATGTATGCATATATATATATATGGGAGGGGCAATGACCGGAACAGGTAAGTTTCTTGACCCTATTCCGGAAATCGTAGTCCAGGATTGGTCATGATCTCCAGCCACACATTATGGTCTTGGGGAATCGGCCAATCAGAGAGCACCGTGGACGTGGTATGGACATTGGTACCTTGGTCAGTGTTAAAAATCTCGCAATGATTTCCGATTCTGAAAATGGTCTTTGCTGTCGAATTAAAAACAAAATTTAAATTTTCGTTCCCATTTAATCTGCAATTTAACGTTGGAATCCGAATCCACGAATTGTGAATAACAATCATTCAATCAAAATCCATGATTTTTCCTAACAATCAGGCAAGGCATATGCATACACTGCTTTTTTTAAGGCAATTCTCAATTATCGTGAACATTTTCTAATTTCATGATTAAATCCTTTTTGTTTTCCGCAAAAATCAGTCTATTTTATTATCGTCTACATTAAGATTGACACACCCAACAACATTGATGCAGGATGTGGCGATTATACATAGAACAGGAGACAAGCATCTGCAAAAAAATCATCCTTTGATGGTTTCCGTTGGTTTCTTTTACATTTTCAAATCTGTGAAATATTTGGACATTGCGTTTTCTGACGAAAGTGATACAAATTCCCAATAATCTCAACGAATTAATGAAATAACAAGGAGTTGAATAAGCAAGAAGGACAAGTGAACTCCTCGAAGTATATAAAGCTTGGCGCCCATTGAAAGGCGCAAATGGTGCGCCAAACAACCTGAAGTAAAAAATACAGTTTATGGACTGTATGGACTTGACGCCGAGCATCACCATGTTCGATAAACTCGCTGCATGGGTTCAAGAATTGTGGTTGTTATATACCTACATTCGTTTACATTTTCTGGTCTCTCTTTAATCAAGAAGCCCTGATTTTTGGACTGGTGATTTCGCCTTTAAACGTCCCTTCACATACATGGGCGTTGAGTTAAAAAGTCGGAGGTCCTGGAGTGCACTGGCCTCTGTTTCCGGTACCTTTGGTTAGCTCAAAGAACATCAAAGCTTTTGTGGGCGCCTGACGGACTGAACACACATCAAACGGGCGAAAAATAAACGAGAAAACAAAATGGTATATTTAACTGATTATTTGATCTATTCAAACGGCACTATTTTCATCAACATTTGTGACCGTTTTTCGTGTAAAAATGGTTCACGTTATGCATGGGGCCTTTTAATGGCCGCTATTACGCGTTAACCAAACTTTATTTTATATTTCGTGGGTTTAATTAGCCACTTTTTTTCATTTTTTGTTGTAAAATTCAAATGTCGAAGGTCTTTCTTCTCGAATACCATTATTATTATTATCCCGTCGTTTCGATCGTGTAATGCTTGCTGTTATTGAAATACTTTAGAAGAATCCGCTGCTTTTATTTTAGCGTGACAATAAATTTTTTGGGAATGTTCTGTCGTGAATCATGAACTGGGTGTGTATCTTCGTTTAATTATTGGCACCATCGTTTTTTATTAACTTTTTAGCATTACGAAACAATAAAGAGTCCAGATGCTTCAATTGTGGTCGACCAGCTGACGCTGATACAATCCTGATTTTTGGAATGGAGAATACAGCGAACCATTGAAACATTCAAACGACAAATCCCTACTTATCTATAATTCCTCGATATCAAGAAATTTCAGTCGACTTCCTCGAGCATCTTTGGCGACATTCACATAATTGAAACCACCAACGAACATTTTCCAATCCCCGAATGCCTTCATTAATCTGTCCTGAATCTGCGGGTGCGTGAAGACGTTATTCGGTTAAATCACGCATAGAAATGTGAAGAGAAGGCACATTGGCGATTAGAAAGGAGGAGATGCGTGTGAAAATAATAAAAGAGGTCTCGCGTGTGCGTTTAAATGGCCCATTTGAGCACAAACTAAATGAAAAATAACACTGTTTTCACGTGTTGCGATCCAATAACTGCGTGTTAAACCAGCTCAATGAATTATTGAGTCGAACAAAATAATAAATATCCCATTCGGTGACATAATTCCGACCCGCGTCTGTCTTTAGCGTTGACCACGTGGTGATTGTGATTTGTTCATGATTGTTCATGTCCCGAAAATCGATCCACTTTTTAATGTTTCGTGTGCTTGCGGCTGTGTTGAAGCCCAATTTGAACTCATATTTAGAAAAAACGGGTTAAATAATGTTTCAAAACAATCCGGGTTGCTGGAGAAAAAAGCCAGCAAAGACGCTTTTTAATAAATAGGAAAGGAGCATACATTTAAAAAGATTTAAAAAAACGTTTTGTATGTTCTTTGAAACCCAACCCCACTGAGTGTGGTGTAACGTTCGGCATCGTGACTCTGCTGGTGAGAAACCTGGGTTCGACTCCCGGGTCAGGCCCCAGCATGTGGCGCTAGAGACACGTCACCTGGAAAAAATTCCCGAGATAACCGAGCAAACTTGATTTGAATTTCAACCTAATCTTCAGTGCCCTGATGGTGTGGGTAGCTGTTACTACCCTTACTCTGTTCGTGAGTGACCCTGGTTTCGGCACCAGGTCAGGCCACTGGAGACCGGTTGGAGGCTGTGGACACCACCTGCTGCTCCATCATCGAAATTTATTAATCAGCCTCAGTTCCACGTGCTGCGGTGGGATTGGGTAGGTGTTGGACCGATTCTTCGGCCGGCATTGCAGTGGACGCCGCTACCGGTCAAAGAAGTTGTCGGCTCGCCCTCTAGCGGAATAAGAAGAAGGCTATAAAGGCACCTGGTGACATTTAAAAGCGGAGTCGCGGCTTCACGGTGTAGGTCATGTTAAGGTCACGTCAGTGAGAGTGGGAAAGGTAAAATTAAAGGAAGTTAATTCACGTTAGCGGACGCCGAAAAAAATGGAAACCAGAACCACTTATATTCCAAAGATTAAAACAATTGTTTGGCGTGCTTTCAAACGAACCACTCATTTGGGCGATGAACTCGGGATTGCCCCAAAATGCCCGTTTCATGTGTTCCAACCGTATGATTCATCATTCCGATCAGCGTGTTAAAAATACCGACGCGATGACGCATAGTCATTGAAATTTACATAATTACTATGTTGAGTTTTAACCCGCATTCGGTTCTTAAACTGCGGAAATATGCTGCCATTTTGACATTCAATATTTAGATTTATTTCAGACTTCCACCTGAGTAATCGGATATCATAAAAACAAGAAGATCATAGCCTAAAGAACGCCGTTGCCCAATAATACCAATGCGTAGACGATACCTTTCAATACCTACAAGAACGGTGGCATATCACAATTCGTCCATTCCTTATTTGTCCCGATTTTTAGTTTCACCGGAGCATGTGAAGCAGACACTAAAAGAGCGTATTTTATGCTGAAAGTTTTGGTCCTCGTGACCTCAATAAAGCGCTTACAATGATTAAGATCGCTGAAGTCAGCACGACCGAGGTGAACGACAGGAAATCTTCCGAAGCGTAATATTATAAGATGTGGGCAATCTAATGTTGAAGGTCATTAACCTAGAGTTCTGTTCCTGCCACCCCCGACATTGCGATTAACTCCATTCGACGAAGAGTACAGAGGTGGAGTCTGAGAGGGATCATGGCGCGTAACGCGAGACATACTTCTTATTGGCTGATATCACTGATCTGGTATCATCCGAGAAAGCTGCGTGGAGACCCCCAGATGACGCCAACCTCATGGTAACCATCCATCTGTGAGGGGTGTTAGAGCATACACGTAGACAATTAATCGATTTGCATATTAAATAATGCATTGCATTAATTGTCGAATCCTTGCACACTATGCATCTGCTCAAGTTTTGATGCTTTGCTAGCGCCTAAATCACGCGAAAATCTTGTTTATTGTCTATAAATTAGATGTGACACGAACGCGTCTATTTTTCGACATTCTATGTTGACCCCAGAGGCCGTGAAACTCCTGATTCACGTCTTCGAATTCCACCGCGGTCCGGAATACATGGTTATTGTTATTTGTCTATGACCCTACCATGACCCCTGAATGACTGCGCCGCCGAAATGTTGCGGTGTTCAGAGTATCCCAAAATTAAGTCGAAGACAACAGAATCCCGCCAACTTGAAGATGTTAGAAGACGAGAGACATCGCGTGAAAACGTTCGGCGCTCTCTTTATAACCGGGACTTTGGTTCCTTCAAAACATTCGCACAGCTTAGCAGTTGAAGAGTTTACATCAATAAAGCGAGGGCATTTGGAATCGATAAAAAAATTGAAAAAAAGGAAATTAAGGGGTTTTCGAATGAAAACGTTACTTTCCCCAAACATAATAATACCACAGCACAATTCCTTTGTGACTTTTAACACGTAGTATCCTCGTAGTATCTCCCATCTAAGGTGTGACCCCCAACCCCCATTGCCGCGATTATGAGCTCGTCTCAATGCAAATCTGTGTCGTTGAATTTCCCAAGAACGGCTGCAGGTCGCTTCAATTAGATCATCCCTTATTTGCTAGTTTCTTTGTTTCACCGGAAGAGGTGACGCATAAATTAAGAGGCGCTTTTCATAAGTAGTATTGCTGCTATTTTGACGCAGAAAAAAACGTTCCTCAAGACCTGGATCAAGCGCTCACCATTAGCTCTCTAAATAACAAGGTGCATCTCAGATATCGTCGGCCTTCAGTACTGGCTTGTTTTGGTCAATTTTATCCTGCTAAACGGCTAAGCCGGCTTCCCTGAAGTCTTGGGAACGTTGTGCCGGTGACAGCTTTTCCAGCTTCATCCACGAGCTACTTAGCCATTAATCATCTGCATAAATAAATCTCTTTCACCAATCAAAACACGCTTATCTTATTTATAGAACGAATGAGAGATGCGAAATAAAACCAGGTAATTCAATTAGTAAAAGTAATTCTTTAAAGCATTATAAATATAAATAATATAGGTCAGCATTTTTTGTAAATAGGTTTTGGGGGACATTTTTGGTTCCCCAAGAAAACTGTTATTGAATTTGTTCCCTTAATTAATTCAATTAATTAATAAAGACAACCCCTCCGGAGTTAAGGATCACACCGTCGCTTGTCAACTCCTTTCTGTCGTGTCCAACTCAAATCGATTGGGTGACTCATTCGTCACACTCCCTCTCATTGGCCGACAGGTCTTACTGCCCTCAACCCCTGTATAAATACAACATCACGCCTGTTAATAAAGGATGCTGTTCAAAACTCTATAACTTCTCCGGCGTCCTATCTCCCTTCAATGTCTTCTGGTTGGTGGGGCAACGGCTATACGGGATATAACAATTGGAAATATTGATATGAGACATTGGTAGTATATTTCGAGTTCATTTAAATGTATGTAAATCTAAGCAAATATAGTCGTTTTACAACCTTTGCAAAACAATTCTGTGTTTTAGTGTGTTTTAATTAAATTTACCTCGATTTAGAGTACGGATAATTTATTTTGTTGTCGAGCAATTAAAAAGTATACTTTCACCCACCACAACAATTAATAACTCCAATTTTATCAAAATAAACCAAATAAATACTATAGAAGATTATTCAAATGCAAGAAAAAAATCTTTTGCATTTAAAGTAGTAGTTTAATCACAGTTGGCCCAAATGAACACGTTCATACTACAAAAATCTCTAAGAATAATGTGGATATTTGATTTCTGAAAGCTGTCCTATTTTGCGAGGGCAGGGGTGATATTTATAACTGAAGAGAGTGGGGTCATAACACATTATTGCTTTGGCTCAGCGAATTCACGTCATTTGGGTGGTCATTTGCTAAGGCTGCAAACCAATCAAAAACACCTGTTTACTCTATCTCAAATTTGAAATTTAAAAAAAAAATTAGATGCTTTTAAATAACATTTCGCCAATATATTATTACAACATAGGCTGATTATACTTTAAATAGACTTCAGGTTATATTATATCAGTTCAACTAAACGTTTAAATTATCCAGTTACTATGGAGATGTAATTGATGACAAACAGATGCGATATGCTCGTCATAGGGTGGACGCATCACATATATCTTTGATTATCTAAATAGGAAAACGTGTTTGTCTTTTAATTCAAACCTCCTCTCATTACCTGATTAAGGTCACTTGATTATCCATTGGATAATGTGTTCTATGTCTTGCGATCTACCTACCAACTGGAACAGAACGCAACTCTAATGGCGCGTGTTTATCGGGTTTACCGTTGTGCTCATTAATGCATATATTTGTGTATTTGTATTTGGTGTTAATTCGACATCCGATCGAAAAAAGTGTAAATAAGACATATTTTTGAAGGTTTCTGCGCACACCGTTCATCAGAAGTCCATCGTAATTCTAGGCGGTAGCTCAGCTGGTAAAGACAGAGCAAGTAATTCCTTTAAGTGCCCTTGGACAGCAAACAATCAAAGACGGGTCAACTGCGACACAGCAACGCGTGGGAAGGTCAAGCTAGTGCAGCAAGAGCGAGGAGGTAAATTTGCAATAAAGCCAAAGTTAGCCCACGAAGTATCTAAAGTTTGGCAAACGAGAAATAGCGGCCATTGAAAGGACCATCATCAGCTGTTCTGAAAGGCAATTTAGTTTCTGCGAAGGGGTAACATTATCTTCGAAGAAAGGGAGATTACAATCTCCGCGCCCTTGTTGACTGTCAACTCAACTGTCCATCAATTATACGATAAGACACTGGATGCATTCGTAATTATGTAAATCGATATCTGTACGCGCTATAGCCTTTGTCAGTTTTGATTTTTTAATCGAATTACCTTTTAAGTAGGTGACAGACTGCGTTGATCACTTTTAGTGATCAGGAGCATGACCTTAACACTACCTTTTGCAGTGATGGCAAGACCACGCTTTTGAATGTTACTGAATAGCGGATATATCCATATTATTAATAACAACAGGGGTATTTCACTTTATTTAAACGGTCGGCATTTACATTTACAGCAAACAAAATGATACAGGGCATTCCGATTATACATAGGATATGCAGAATAAGTTAACCGGACTAAACTAAATCAAAACGATGAGGTTAATTTTCAAAAATGGTAAATGAACCCCTCGGAGGATATTCTGTTTGGCAAACGCGTAAATACGGCGTTAATACGAAGGACCTATCCGTAACGGGCGCCGTGCCTCTGCCTTTGATTGAGATCGTCCGTTTTTTAATCTTTCTCCTCCAACGAAGAACCTTCCCTGGGATTCCCTGCGTTCTATTAAATCGTGATAATGTTGCCTAGAACTCGAGAAAATACAACTGGAGACAGCGTTTGTCGGTGGCGTGATTCGCAGTGACGACATTACCGGTGGGTTGGCATGACGAACACAGACAGGGGTGGCTGGTTATGTTGCAGTCGGTTTCCGCGGCAACCTTTCCCGGCAACCTCCAATTCGCGGGAATGTAGAAGAGACTGGGTCAAATTATCAGTTCATCCAACATGTTGTTATACTTCTAGAGAGGGATCTTCCGAGGTTTTCCGATGTCGCTAAAATAATTCGGCAATCATGTGTATCATTCAGATGCGTCTCTTTCGGAGGCCGATGAACGTTTAATTAACGGACTGGGAAATAAAATGCATTCAGTAGGTTTGTAATATTTTTGTTGCTGTAATTTTGATTTCTCTTGGAAAAAACACCTCAGCGTTAAAGATATACATCAAATAAAACGGATTCTGCACACGGCGGCCATCCTCAGAAGAGGCATGCTGATTTGTGTAAGCGATAACAAGCTCCATTCGTTTGATAAACCGTCGGATATCAAGAGTAATGCATACATAATTTACTTCCGATGACATTTGAACGTGGACATATCATTGGCCGACGATCTTTCGACGAACCAATTGATAGCAGTCATAAAACGGCCGCATCCACGCAACCTATCCTCCAGATCTTTCAATTTGAACATTCTTTTATTGAGGCTGTGGTGGAAATTCGACCTATATGTTCTGCTAATGACACTATGATCCCCACCCCATCGGCCCTAACTACTTGCCTCAAAAGAGATTACAGGAAATAAACAATTAAAAAATATTCAACCAGACATGTCTTGTGCAGAATACAACCTATGGAAGAGGTTTCAAGTGAATCAGTGTCAACAATTGAAGTGAGATTAAAATTAAGTGTAAACTTGTAAGGATTAAAGTAAACAGCTAAAAATCATAATGAAGTAATCGTATGATGTATAGTCGTGAATTAAACGAGAAGAAGACAAAATTATAAATGTACAAAAAAGCGAGATTTCGGATCTGATGAAAATTTCAAAAAATGACTGCTTTGATTTGTAAAGCCTTCCACCACGATTACGGTGTTGTGTGTGGGTAGGCAGGATTGGAAGAAGGTGGTTTCTGTTGATCTCCATAACCACAGCCCGACCACTGTTGACGCTTTGTTAAACAAGCGAGGAAGGATATCCCTGAGGTTGCCGATCCTAAAGCGAATATAATTTTCAAAGCTCCACCGATGTTTAAAATCTTCCGTTATTTTGTTATAATATGTGCGCCTGGCTTTGTCTTGTCGAATGTGAATGATCCTCCACATCTTTGTAGCGAAGAATCTGAACAATTTCCGCAGTACGCTTGCGTCAGGCAAGGCTGTTATCTGTCACCCGTGCTGTTGAACAATGTGGTGGATAAGGTAAAGTCGACTTCAATGATGGCTTAATAACCCTGTAAATTTCTATCAGCGACCTGGAATTTACAGACGATATCGTGGTCGTTCGAGACACGCATACGAAACTGCTTCACAAACTGGCCAAAGTGTTGCGAAGCTATAAAGAGTCTTTAATTATCCGATTAACGATCGATGCCTGTCGAGAGGAGGAGGAGGAGGAGGAGGAGGAGGAGGAGGAGGAGGAGGAGGAGGAGGAGGGAGGAGGAGGAGGAGGAGGAGGAGGAGGAGGAGGAGGAGGAGGAGGAGGAGGAGGAGGAGGAGGAGGAGGAGGAGGAGGAGGAGGAGGAGGAGGAGGAGGAGGAGGAGGAGGAGGAGGAGGAGGAGGAGGAGGACAAGAGGTAGACTCTGAATGACCTGTCAATTTCCAATGTAATCTTCACGTGTTCAAATTCCAGCATACATTCTGGCGTGCTGTGTTTTTTCCTTTGGATAGCACGTCTCGAGACGTTTGATTATGGTGTCAGTGAGAAATCGGACTCTTGTCTTTTTTTATGGAGAGGTAGAGTTGTTGGTATCACATCTTTCTTGCCAACGACTTGAATGCGCATCTCAATGTCCTGTCCACATCATTTGTAAATTTCTAAGTCGTTTGAGGTAGTTTCTCTACCATTGCGATCTCCGACGGGTCCATGAAGGTTGTGACGGAGGAGGGGGTCTCGTGTAATGGTTTTGAGAAGATGTCTTAGCCGATTAGACCCAGTGGATTAGTTGAGATTGACCCGGACTGATAAACCTTGAAGTCTAATTTTGTGTTTCGGGTTTTACATTACCCGTGGGAAATCACTTTCACGAGGTCAATGGAGGCCACTTTCAGGAAAACATGTAACTGATTTGACAAGCTGATAAAGAACTTGGCGTACATTACGGATAAGACCTTCCAATTGCCCCTGTTGTGCGTTTGCCAAACTGTGTATACTTCGATGGTTTCGCTTACATATATTACAAATTTACCTCGGTGTTATTTGGTTCATTCTTGCAAACCTCTTCTGCATCTTTTATGCTTAATCCCCAATTCCAGTAACAATTTTGGTTTCTGCAAATTTTAATTCTGAACGTTTTGGTCCTGTTGACCTTAAAAAAGCGAATACCATTTATTAATTCCAACGTCCGGATCTTAAGAAAAATACGTTTCCCAGTAATAAACCACACAGCAGAATTAATCGTAATTCAACGATCAACTTCCGGATGGGTTCAAATATACTCCGAGTTATAGTCGGCTGTCTCAACGAGATTTTGCACGCAATTACTTAACAGAAACTAAACACCAATTCCGAGAGGTAATCAGCTCATTAAAACAAGGAATTACAATTAAGAAGAGAAGAGGTATATGTAACAGAAAAAAGGATTTTTTAGCAAATAATGGGTTTGTGGGATTTATCTAAAATTATTCAAACAGAATCAACACCATCATTATTAACAAGGACAGGTTATCGTGATTCTTTTGGGGTAATAAGACGCAAATCATGATCATGGAAGCCTGGAGAACGGATCCGACAGTGCGCATGACTCATGCAGCGGCATTGGAGAACATTCTAGAGTAATCGCGATTATAGGGGTGGCAGTCGAGGTCCATTTAAAGAAGCAACTCCCGTTTCATGTATTCCAACCTTATGGGAATCATACGACCTCCCCAAATCGGCGCTATTTCAAAAATTGAAGTTTGTGGTACCACTTCAAATGGTCTGTCCGCTTAGAGTCCGCTTTCAAGTAGGAGTTTCTTTAGCACATTCAAATTAAACACTCATAACGAATGGAAATGGAATAAATTTTAGTAAATCATACACATTTTACTTTATATCTGTCGGAAGAGGCGCTTACAATCTGTGACAGTTGTCACGACGAAACTCAGCTGAAAACTAAACTCCAAATTGAAAGATCCCGTACTTCGAGAAGGTATTATGTCATATATTTACTTCTCTGGGAATAATAAACTAATCACAAAAAAGGGCTGAGTGGTTTTAGCAAACCTCTTTGACGCCAGTCGAATTGGAATTTTTGAGAATTTAATTAATTTAATCGATTATTTTAGCAACTGTGCGATTTTTATACTGCTCAATACCTACATGAACGACAGCGTATCGTTGCAAGTCGGTCAATCCGAATTATTCCGATGGGCGTTAAATTCCAATTGAAAAAAAAACAATTTGAATTTTAAACGCATTGTCACCCTTTGAGACTGAACTGTTTGATCCTTGTGGCCTAAATAATCTATAAAAAATAGAACGATCCGAAATTCCACTGACGCGATCAAAGTGGCATTGAATGCCTTATCAACAAGCCCCTAAATTATCCATTTTGAGCGCTACGATTCATGAGCTTTCATTATTTAATTTTAGGTTGAGATATATATATTCGGGGTTTCTGATTGGACACATGCTGAATAAAAAGACAAGACACAAAGTTATTTTTACAACGATAAACTTTTTAAGTTCTTTAAAATCCGATGACTGCTGCCATTCGAGGAAGATTGGTGTGTTGATTGTTGTTATTTTAAAAGGATAATGATTGCATTTGTTTGTGGTGGGTTTTTGAATGTCAATATCTAAGCTAACCAAATAAACGTGTTCAGTATTTTTGTTATCCCGCGGTTAGGGAGGATTTTGACCTAAACCAGGGTAAACAGTCCGCACTAACTAGATAACGCACCGAACAGGGAGAATAAAGCTAAATAAATTTGGATTGATAATAATTGGAATATGAAAGAGGCTTTGATTAAAAACGGTACGTGTCCTTATAGAGGGTGAACCACCAGACTATCGTCAAAGAGTTGGGAGAATGGAGGAGTTATTTTGACAGGAGAGGAAGACATATAGGCTTTGTGTTATCCTGTAAGGAACATCGTGTGTTGAGGAAGAGCCCAATTTGAAATGAAATGCTATTTTTCCCGGCGCATTTTATTTCAAATCTTTGACACCCTGAATCGCATAAATGCCGTGATTTTTTCCGTTGAACGTTTGTTACAAAACATTTTATTTTCATTCGCGGATTAGTCACTTTTAAACTGGAGTTCCAGGCGCTGCCATAATTGCCGATGTCAAAATCACCAGAGGCCCGTCCCACCGTCCGATAGACCCATTTTTTGGGCACTGCGGATAAACAAGACTGCGTTCGCTCAGTTTTCGGGCATTACGACCTTTTGATGACTACAATTAAACGTTTTCCAAAGCTTGTCTCAATGAGGAGTTATTTGACTCTCTTGCACATTTCCCTTGTTTATTTTCCTATTCCTTGTAGAATGTGCCCTGCCGCTTACTAAATGAAACACGCCTTGGCCAATATTTTGCACAAACGAAACGGATTCTGCAAATGACAGTATGAAGACATTGAATAATAAGAACAACTCACGAGGATTGTAATTTAGTGCCGTCGAGTGAAACTGAATGTGTCAGTAGGTCAAGGAGAAAATTCCGCGTTTAAACAACAATGGAATGGGAAAAAGTAAGGGTAATTAGAAATGATTGTAGGCGCTTTTAATGGAATCCACTTTTGTGTTGGTTTGTCTGCTACATTGATGTGTTGATAGGAAGTGCAGATTGATCAGATAAACTAAGACCGAACTTTGGCACGTGTCGAATGTTTAGGCTTAGAGCAGCAGTCTTAGATATTATCCCTTGCGGTTTTTCAGGTTCGAGTTTATTTTCAAATTCTAAGTAAACACCCGTTACGGATGGTAAATGATCCGTGGCAAAAGTCCCCAGCCTGCCGTGGGTTTTCTGATTTCTCAATACGGCAATTTTGTTAGTGTGCGCACCAATTCAAATGGAAATTGGCTTCGTCGGAAAAGATTATTCCTTTCAGTACAACCATTTGGCTGTTCTCACTAAAACAATCGACACCTTTAAGTGTGGACGCGGTATAAATTTACTATATATATCATTTATCATACATAAATTCTGACCCATCGAATATATACGTGAATAAACGGATTAGTGTTATCTATTCAAAATGTGTGTTTTATTTTCATTTGAAAAATAAACTCTAACTTGAAAGATGCTGTATAATCATGCTCAAATGAACACCAGCCATTCAGAGATGATAGAAATGTGTTTAAGTTCACCACTTCCCCTGTTTGGCCGCACAAAATTTCTTAAAATTCCAATTTCTGATGCTCGTTGAAAAGGTGAAACATGGATAACAGAAGCAATAAACGGGTGGATAATTGAATCGCTGCCTAATGCCTCTGGTTTATGTAGAATTTATGTAGATTTATGCAGCATCTTTTTCCGTTTGTTTTGTACATTTTAATGCTGGAATTGTCGTAGTCCTCGTTGTGACCTTTATTGCATTGCAACACCACTCACCATTGTCCCGTATCCTTATGGTTGGGAAACATTGGCTTTTTTCTGATACATTAATTTGTGCCCCCATCCCCACTTCCTTGTCAACAGATTCCCACTTCATTTTTGAAAACGCCATTTTATAGGGTCAAAACGCAATGCTCAATATCCTTTATAGCATTTCACAATTGTTTTCCAGAATTCGAAGCAATATTTTACTAATTTAAAAAGATCAGCTTGGCCGTGAAACGGACATTAAGAGTAGGAGGGCAAAAAGGTTAGAGGTTAATGAGGTCCCAAAAAACGAATTCGTCGCTCAGTTCGTCCTCATTAAGTGTTTTGTTCGATGATGCGATGGCCAGCATCCTCGAACCTGGGTCCAACTCCCAGGGATGACGTCATCATTTCGAGAATCTTTATAGCACTCATGAAGCCGGTTTATCTTCTGGTAGGAGATAGACGCCCTCAGGAAATTGAAAGATCTGTTTTATATTTGAAAACGAACGAGTTGTTATCTAAATTGCTACCCAGAAACCCACCTAGTGACCTTCTGTGTGTGTGTCACGCAGCACTTTCTGCGTTCTATTAACATCGACGTGTAAAACAATGAAAATAATAATTAATTATGACCATAAAACATAATAAAATGATTAATTAATAATTCCTTCACAATAATAACCATTAATAATAATTAAATATAAGGAATTAATCATCACTCCGACTAGGCGTTAGTCATTCCCTTTTCTGGTAACCGTGGACTTCGTGAAGCTGTTTCGTTGCTATGGCGACTTACAAATAGCTGCGAGATGTGCTATCGCCACAGTGTTCAATGGTGTGTCGCATAGTATTAGGCGAAGATTCCCATAAAACAATTTATCAGAAACCTGGATATGCCACACAAAAAAACCTCTCGGGTGGAGACTGTGAAATGAACTGGCCGTAATCCCAGATTCTACATGATTCGCTGAGCGGTTCACTTATGCTTTTTGCAATAAACCACCACGTTTAGCAGGCTCCTAAACCAGAGAATGACTGACTGTATAACGGTGATACCTACAGAATAAACTACCAGAAATAGCAAGCCTCTATCTCGCATTCTTATATCCTCCTTCGAGAAATTTTAACAGTCCTAATGTAGATTCCTTCTAAATCTTTTATAATTTATAATTCTTTTAAGTTTCAAAGTCGTTTAGCCGTGTAATGCTTGTTGTTCCTCGATGTTTAAATAAGTCATTTTAGCACGCAAGACAGTCTTTCAAGTTAGAGATTTCGGCATTATTTAGGCATTGAAAAACTCACGGCACTGCGTTGAGAAGCCTTTAAATTCCTATCGTTTTGCTATATCGTTTTGTGTAGCCATTGAGTCAAAGAGCCCCTAATTATGCTGAAATTTAATCGAAATGTTCACCAAAATAATCGACATCTGATATCGCGCACGCGGGGCATTTGAAAGGCATAATTTTTCATTCATTTTTTGTAGACCCTAGACTATATACATCAATAAACAGATGGTGGTTATCAATTCTAAATGGATGTCTAATTTAAATTTGAAAACGAAACATTTGCTCATTTATTTGCAATCGAATACAGTGCATTTTAATTATACTAAACAGTACTCATTTTATCGACTGATTGTGGTGCATATGTCATTGGCATCGACACACAAGCACTGACAGGTTGTCACTACCTTCAAACAGATTACAGTAGACAAACCGACTATTATTCGGATTCCCCGTTTCGACAAGGTCAGAAGGACCACATATTTAGACCCGTTTATGCATAGTATACACGATTGATGAACGTGTATGTACTGAATTAGGGCTGTAACAAACTGAACGTACAATTGTCTTTTACCATGCTTTAAAGGCCGTTTCCCCTCCCTCCTCTACTTATCGCATAAACCCGTTTCTCTGTTTTGTAAACGTCAATTGCTAATGGGTTTTCCCTAGACATACTCCATTTATTCGCGGTCTCCTGTTTGCGAAATACCACTAGCAATGCGATTGTGTCATCTTGGGCTCTCGTAAGAGTCACCAAAACGCAAGTTAAGCGCAAATCTTTGTCTTTCAGAAGAAAACATTAATCAGGCGTTACGCAGTTATTCGAATGCAAATGACACCCCATCGCCCTCTTATCATTAATTCATTTATGTCTGCAACGGTTTCAGCCAATTCCGGGGTATATTTAATTGATTAGAATGGCCAGGCAGAACCTGACTTGATGCAAATTGTGTCAGTGAATGTGCGTTCGAGATTCGTCAAAGTTGACGACTTCTATTCGCTATTCAAACTGGCGGGAGCTGTCAGGCTGATTGGAGTATCAATTCAGCTAATAAAAATGGTATTCGCTTTATTGAGATCACGAAGACCAAAACCTTCACCATTACAAATTTACAACAAACAAAGATGGCGATTATAGACAGAGACGCAATATACATACAGTCCCAAACAATTCATCCCTTGAATGCTTCTGGATCTTCAATTGTGTGGGTATATAATTTCATATGAAAGGCAAATGAAGCCCTCGAAGTATATACAGATTGGCAGACCCTGTCCATAACACACGCCAACCCAAAATCGGTGTGAATGCTTCCGTCAGGATGGAGTTTGGTGTACAAAGGGACTGGTGGAGGGGTAGCGACGTGCATCAAGCTCAGATGGCTGAACTCAAACAGAAATGTTTTCTGCTCCGCTGCTGACGCCATTGGGTGCAATGAGTTCGCAGGTCGTTCAGGAGTATGTTTCCCTTCCAATGGAGAGATAATCCCAAATTCCTAAACCAGCCCGGGGGCTTTTAAGTCCAGACCAATCCTAGACTCCTCGCTTTTTTTTTAGGGCGCGCGTTATGGAAAAGGCCTTTCAATGGCCGCCATTACGCGGTTGCCAAAATTTGTACACTTCAAGGGTCTAATTTGCCTTTCTTGCTAATTTACCTCGTTTTTATTTCGTTCATTCTTGGTCAATTATTTTACAACTGCTATGTATAATCGCAACTTCTTATATCATTTTTGCCTGTTGTAACATTTAATGCTGAAAGTTCTGGTCCTCGTGACCTTGATCAAGCGAATACCATTATTATTATTATTGTATGGTTGAACATCGTCGGACAACCGCTGATGACCCATCCCAGATGGCTATGAAACCAAATAAAATTATTCATAGTCATTCATCGCTTTTCGCTCCCCTTTTCTCGTATATTAGGAGATCCCCAATATTCTGGAGTGTCTCAGTGTCTCTGTTCGACCAATGCCAAGGCGATAACGCTTAATTTAATCAAGAATGGCTGAATAGCACAATTCGGCTATTCCTTAATTGTCCGGATTTCAAGTTCCAACTCAATAGATGTAACGGGATGGCCGATATCTTTTCGTATGTAGTACTATAACGTTTTTATGCTCACCGTTTTCGTAACCTTAACATTTTTTAAAAATTATAGTGGCTTTATTGAGGTCACGAGGACCAAAACTTTCAGCATAAAACAAGACAGTATAAAAAGTACTAGATATGAAAATTGTCTTTTAGTTCCTGCTTCACCTGCTCTGGTGAATCTAAAAATCACGATAAATGAGGAATGACCGAATTGCGATATGCCGCCGTTCTTGTGGGTATTGAACGGTATAGCCTACGCATTGGTCCAAGAGATTTACACTTGAAGAGAGGGGATGGGAGGGGTCACTTAAAATTAGTGATTAGTGAACAACTATTGAAGTCGGGTTGAACGATGATTTCTTGAATGGAGACAATAGGCAGACCACTAGAAAACGAGGTTATTTTAAAAAGCCTACAAAGGGTTAAAAAGTCAGAACATTTAAGGCCGGGGAACAATATACAATAAGGGGAATTATACAGGCTTGGATAGAGGTTTTTATATGGCTAGAGCTTAAACCAAGTCTCCTGAAACGGTGAACAAGGAAGCAAAAGCGACGACATTTACCAAAGACAGCATCTACATGATCACTCCATGATATCCGACTGTTAATTTTGATTTTGAGCTCGAAGCGAAATAGTTGAGCAAAGGGGATTTCAGGAATGTCAACAGCGGCTGTCAGGGAACATGTAATATAGATGCCTTTTGACGCATTAAACAGAAGACCATTCTCCAAGGACCACTTGAGTACCTCAGTGACTGCCTGCCAAAGCTGTTGAGAATTACCATTTGTCTTGCAGGCACGGCATAAAGTCAATTAATCCGCGTATTTTATTAGTGTCACGTCGTTAGGGGACCAAAGGCTAGACGTGTAATAGTTACAATGGAAAGGAGATAGCACTGCGCCTTGTAGTACACCGCAATTATTTGACAAGGAGGTTTAGGCTGCATTTCCGACTCTTACATGATGACGTCGATTGGAAAAATAGTTTTGAAGCCAATTAATCAACCATCTTCCTTCAACGCCATCTTCACATAGTTGAGAAAGAATGCGGGAGCGTGAGATAGTGTTGAAAGCAGAGGAGACGTCCAAGAAAACTCCCTTGACGGCTTTCGCTCCAGCTTCAATTGAAGAGTGGAAGGTGTGCGAAAACGTAGCCACGGCGTCCAGAGTGCTCCTATTTGATTTACAAGCAAACTGGAACGATTACTATTATTTTTATTTTTATTCTCTTCCCCTTGTCGACCGTGGTTGGAGAACTCTAGTGAACTTGAAATTCTTATATTGACGCAAAACCCATTGTTGGTCTTCCATGTCTCTGTTGGTCGTCTCGTAACAGGATTAACCGTCATTTATATTTTAATTTGAAATATAAAAATCGTTTTGGAAATTAATTGTTGGGCTTATGCGAACGGCGACATGAAGTCATAGGTTACGCAGCCCATTGCTGATGAGACAAAAAAACATGTCATATTCGGCAATATGGGTTAGTAACGGTAAACGTTGAACACAGGTTCAAGTCCCAGACAACCCTAATGGGAAGAAGACGCATTGAATTGAGATAATGTGGGTTAAATAAGATACACAGATAGACGACAACGAAAATGGGTGAATGATGATGATGATGTTAAAGAGGCTTTAAGTAAAAATAGGACGCGTCTTTAAAACGGGAAAACTACGCTTTTGGTCCATGAGGTGGGAAATGGAGGAAGTTGTTAGAGTCTTGTCGACTTTGGATGAAGTCAGCAGTGTCTTTGTGTGATCCAGTGTGAGGCATCCTGTATTGAAGGAGAGAGTGCATTACTTCACTCTTGATGAGTAAGATAGCAATCTTCGCCATCATTGAGGATGACCATTCCATTTAATGAGTAGATTGACCCAAGTAAGCGTCTTATTGACCCATGGTTGATATTGTGTCTTTGAAATCCCGTGCGATGTCCATTGGGGCGTTACAGAAACGTGTTGAATGTGTGCCGGAAAATTAACCGCCATTATCAAAACAATCAAACAAATAGCAAACCTTCAGAAATTGGAATTTAAAACTCCTTGGATTATTATTCTTTTTCTATCAGTCCCGATGTCTATCCAAATAGAGGATTTAACGAGGCTCAGTCGTAGTGGCGTGCGCTTGTAATCTAGCAACCTGGAGGCCGGGTGGCGGAAACTGTCTCGCGCGCGTTATGGACAAGGCCTTCTATGGCCGCCATTACCTCGTTGTTATTTCCTCCATTCCTGTTAAACATTAAAATGCTGAAAGTTCTGGTCTTTGTGACCTTAATAAAGCGTAAAAATTATTATTATAAAAAAAATATTATTATCATTGAACCCTTATTTTAAATCATCATGATTACATTGCCCAACATATCAGCAGTTCATGGGGTTTTCTACGGGCAGCCTCTTGACCGATACATTTTAATCTTTTTCCTGAATTCCTTAATAAAACTAAATTAACAGAGTATTATTATGAATATATGTCGTCTGCATTAAATGTTGCATTTGATGAAACGTCAAACCAACCAATCAGAAGAGAGCAAACACGTTGTGTGGCATTCATAAGACAAATCTTAACGGAAATTTGATTACTTTTATTTGCGTTTTGCCCAAGATAGGGTCAGTATTTATTTTTATTAAGAACGGTCAGCCTTGGAGCATGTCCTTGTTTAACCGTTGCCTGAGTCGTTTATAATTATCTAATGGTCTCGGTTTTCGTATTGTCAAACTATAAAGAGGCACAGATGCTTTCATTGTAGTCGATCAGCTGACGATACGTTAGCTGGTGCAATAATACTGATTATTTGAACGGAGATGCCGTGAACCATTCAAATGAGTGACTACCTAATCATCTGTAATTCCGCGTTATCAAGAAATATCGGTGGCCAATACATTTTCGAAACCGCCTCCGAACGTCTTTCGATCTCCCAATAACCTTATTTATGGAATTTATTGGAATTTAAATTGGATAAATTGAGCGGAAATCGCGCTGTAACTTCCTCCTGATCCAGAGAAAAAGGAACTTACCAATATTAAAAGCAACTAGAAAGGAGGATGCGTGTACAAATAATAAAATAAGTTTCGCGCGTGCGTTGAAATGGTACAGTTGCACACAAACTAAATGAAAAAGGACACCCGTTCCATGTGTTGCCACCTTGCCAACGTGCAGTATTGCTAGATTGAATTTTGGATGACAATCCGTGCTAAAAAAGCCAAACAATCTGAAGACGGGGAAAAGAAAAAGGTTTTTTCTTAAACTAAATTTGACCTGTTTTATACGCGCCAGTAAGGTGCGTGCGTGCGTGCGTGCATACGTGCGTGCGTGCGTGCGTGCGTGCGTGCGTGCGTGCGTGCGTGCGTGCGTGCGTGCGTGCGTGCGTGCGTGCGTGCGTGCGTGCGTGCGTGCGTGCGTGCGTGCGTGACATGAGTAAATACGAAATGAGTACACAAGTCATGTGCAAATAAGATATGAGTGGGTTGGGTAGAGGAATTAAAAACGACTCTATATGGATACCGTTAGAAGAGGGCAGGGAGGTTTCTGTGAGAAATTGCATGTTCGCCAAAATTAACTGACCATGATGAAATAAAGCAGACGAATTGTCTTTGACACCAAGAAAACATCTAGAATCATTTAATAATTACTACCTGGATACAATTTAATTGATAACTGAACCTGAAAATTATTTTTCATGAGAGAATTTCACCCAAATATAATGACCGTCATTATGCGTTTGTCAAACTAAGGGTTCTATTTGATGTCTTTAAAATTTGCTTCATTTTTAGTTCGTTTATTCGTGTAAACTTATTTTAGTGCACATTTTAAAGCTAAACGTTTTGGTCTTCGTTACCTCAATACAGCGAATATTATTATTATTATTATTAACGCCTCGGTGGTTTTCCCCGACACCGTGAGGGTTACGAAGTGAAACAATACGCGCCTTGGGAAGCTAGGCACTATCCATGAGATGTTCAGCTTCCATGACGGGGATAATTGCTCTCTGCTCCCTCAAGAGTAAGGGATGATCCTCACAGGATAACTCACAGTTCCAACTGACTTCCTATACAGTTGAGGTTATTCCAGAGACATCCCCTCTTCGACGAACAGATGGACCAGCCTGTTCGTTTACCCGTTATAACAGTGTTTCTCAACCTTTGAACAGTATTCAAAAATGCTGGGGTTTTTGAACTCCAACATTTCTTTTCTTACTTATAATTCAGCTTGTATTTAAATTCAAATAGATATACGTTCATATTTGAATCTTAATTATTTTTTTGTAACTGAATTTACCGCGTTTTTTCGATTTTTTTCCAAGTGACGTCATAGTTTAATGACTTTCACAAGTAAATTTGTTCCAAGTTTTTCATCAGATGATATTTTTTGCGACTTGACGACGAAATGCGTGTTTGATTGTCAGCATTAGAGCCACGTTTCAACCTTATTTGCTCTCGAAAGCCCAACCATCGCATTAAAAATTTAAACGTTGAAAATAAAGTTTAACCAAAATAAAAAAAATTATTACTTAAGGTGTGTCGCAAGTGAAAAAAGGTTGAGAAGCACTGCGTTATAAGGACTCTTCCACATCTTATCCAAAGCCTCTTTCGTATTCACATTAATTCACTTAATATTATTATAATGTATCCAGGCGTTAAAAGCATTCCCTCAATTCGACATTAACACAGTGAAACGATACCCGTTGTTATTAACATACGACCGCAAATTGTTTTTATTGTCCATTCGTTTGTTTATTGTGCTAGTAGCCGTTTATTGTTTAGAGGTAATCTGATAGTAGTAAATGTAATGTCTTCATTATAGTTAGGTATTCAAAAGGTCCACCACTTGTGTATGCGGATGGAAAACAGTGCATAAAACAGGCAATAAAATAATAGTCGCGGCCCCATGCGTCTATCGGCTAATCTCGTGGGCGTGTATTAAAAGAATGTATGTGATCATTTCCAAAGGACCTGAAGATATATTCGTCAACAACTCAGCGGTTTCTAGATTTATCGCCGCGACGATTGTCTTCCCCATCAACAGACAAGAGTAGTGTGATTTCTTCCACGTGAAGGGGCTCTTGCCTGAGCTAATCGGCCTCGGTTATGGTCATTCGCCTGAAGATCAGTTGCGTCCGCAAGCGAATCTAGGATATTCAACCAAACAATTTAAATTTTATAGCAATTTTATTTCCCGCAGTAATAAAATCCGCCGAATGGCGGTCTGGAACGCTAATTTGATTCGTTTTATTACGGAAAGCACAGCCTTTAAAGCATGTATTTCCGATTCGGTAAAGAATATTAGTCATTCATAATCCTATAATATACTTTTATAATCCTCACATATATCGTCATACGTTAGCGTATCATTCGTTGAAGTTATTAGATGAATAATCGATGTATTTCGGAAAATGTGGAAATATGTTCTTTGTGGGG
Organism: Proteocephalus fallax; assembly: GCA_028672205.1. NCBI lineage: Eukaryota > Metazoa > Platyhelminthes > Cestoda > Proteocephalidea > Proteocephalidae > Proteocephalus > Proteocephalus fallax. The sequence goes on along the minus strand of JAPUBX010001077.1, from coordinate 584,385 downwards.
ATAACGAACATTTTTTCGGGTCCTGGAATATTTAATATTCAGTGACACTGAGGGAGTGTGAGGAATGCGTCACCCAATCTATTTGATTGTGACAAGTCAGAATGGGTGGGACAATCCACGTAGTGATCGCTTAACGCGACTTGGTTGAATGCGCGTTTCAGGAATTGATTTTACGGAACCAAAACGGTTCTCCAATAGTAATCGGATTATAAAGTCAAACAGGACCAAAACAGTCAGCATAAAAAAGTAACAATACCGTATGTGAAAACCCTCTCTGCTAAGCATATTCGACTGAACTTACCAATCAGGAGAAATAAGGAATGACTGAATTGTAATATTTCACGATTTGTGTTTGGATAAAACGATATTGTGTTGGTATTGGCCGAAAAGATTGTCATTGACTTGAATAGATGGTGTGGGTGTGTTTGTAGTGACCTTAAAAGCGTCCTTTTGTTTTAAGACACACGAACCGATTTCCGCCCACGAACGCACGATCGCCGACTTAACGTTATGCCTTTGTATTATCTAATCAAAAAAACAATATTGATTAAACTTTGGTTTGCGTTCTTTTCATTATCTTTTTTATACGCGTGTGTCATAAAAAGGTTTAGCGGGTTAAGTAATCGTCGAACTGCGAATCACGACATTGGCGAGCATAATTGTTTTCGAATTTTCTTCTGATGAGCGCCCCCATTGAGCAATCTCCCGACGTATTTGCCGTCTCCGTGGAAGAGCGATATAACGGCATGGCTTTCGGTCGTGGAATCTCAATTTGCGGCGAAAGGAATTTTCGCCGAGAAAACTAAATTTCATTACGTAGTTGCGTCACTGACGGAAGACCTGGTTGCCCGTTTACGTCACATCATCGTTGCACCACCAGCAGACAGCCCGTACACTGTGCTAAAGACATCTCTAATTCGGCAGTCTGCGACAACAAGGACACATCGCTTCAAAGATCTCTTTAATGAAGAGGAACTGGGTGATGAGAGACCGTCGCAACTGCTGCAGCGCCTGGAAGCCTTATCGGTGAACCAAGACGTCATCGAATGTATCATTCGCCACCTATTCACCCAAAATCTGCCCCCGGTCGTTAAAGCTTCTTTGGCTACCCTCCCACCCACACTGACGCTGGTCGAGTTAGGCGAGTACGCCGACCGCATTTACGCCGCTCACCCTGGTCATATATCAGTCGCCGCTGTGACGAGACCCCTCCAGACTCTCACTAACGACGAGGTTCAAGAGTTGTGTGACTTGAGGCACCAAATGAGTAACTTGCTGGAGAACAAGGACCGCTCGCAGCGTCAACGGAAGCCACCGATGGCCGTAAACACAAGCAAACAAGACGACACGCTCTGCTGGTATCATCAGTGGTTCGGGTCCAAAGCAAGCAGCTGCCGTTCTCCATGTTCTTGGTCTGGAAACGGAGAGGCCAGGCAGTGAGTGCGGCTTTCACTCCGCCTGGCAAATACACATTCAGCCGCATTCTCTTTGTGAAAGACGTCGAACACGGTCGCCACTTCATGGTGACTTATATGTCAGCGTCCGACGAAAGAAACTCGTTGAGGAATCATCAATTCGAACGAATGATGGGGCTTGGAATCGTACGCCCGTCCCATAGCAAGTGGTCATCCCCGCTCCACATGGTTAAGATGACCACACCCGGGGATTGGAGTCCTTGTGGCGACTATCGAGCCCTGAACACAGTCACAGTTCCTGACCGCTATCCTCTGCCGCACATTCACGACTGTGTCTCGTTCCTACATGGAAAGAAGATTTTCTCCACAATAGATCTGGTCCGGGCGTACCACCAGATACCGGTCGCCCCTGAGGACATCCCGAAAACGGCAATCACCACTCCCTTTAGATCATTCGAAATCTTACGGATGCCGTTTGAGCTCATAAACGCTCCCCAAACCTTTCAATGCTTCATCGACTCAATTCTTCGCGGTTTCGACTTCTGTTGTGCTTATATCGATGACATTCTAATGGCCAGCTAAGACGAAGAAGAGCACCTGCGACATTTGGAAGTGGTCCTTCGGCGCCTGGATGAACACGGGCTCGTGGTGAACCCCGAGAAATGCCATTTTGGCCGAACCGAAGTACGTTTCCTGGGTCACTTGGTAAATGATCTGGGGGTTCGACCACTGGACGCGAAGGTAACAGCGGTTGCTGACTACCCGGAGCCCAGCACAAAGCGTCAGCTTCGACAATTCCTCGGGATGCTGAATTTTTACCGACGTTTCATCGCCGATTTTGCCGAGATGGCCTCGCCGTTAACCCCTCTGACCTCCAGCGGAAACGGTCAGGTTAAACTGTCAACAGAACAGAGTGCAGCCTTCCAGAAGTTGAAGGCTTGTCTCGCTGCCGCGACCTTATTGGTTCATCCGCGCCCTGATGCCCAACTATCTTTGATGGTAGATGCTTCGAACACTGCAGTCGGCGCTGTACTAAACCAAGGAGACGAGCAATAAAGCCACTACAATTATTATTATCGGCGAAAACCACTAGCGTTTTTGTCGAAGTCTTTATCACCAACGGAACGCCGATACAGCACCTTCGGTCGTGAATTATTGGCGGCTTACCTAAGCGTAAAGCATTTTCGCCATTTTGCGGAAGGTGGCCGCATTCTAATTTTCACGGACCACAAGCCGTTGATTCATGCCATGGCCTCCCACTCTTCTCGCTACAACAAACGCGAGATCCGACAACTCGATTTCCTCTCCCAGTTCGACCTGGAATTCCGTCATATCCGCGGCGCAGATAATGAGGCTGCCGACGCCCTTTCGCGCATCGAGTTGAACAGTCTGCGGCTCGCTAATGGTATCGATTACGAGGAGATGTCTGACGCCAGCAACACGAGGGTATTCGAATTGGGCCCGACGACACAGCCCTTATAAAACTTACTCTCCCGCGGTCTCAGCGTTCTCTGCTCTGAGACAACACCAAAGCTTCCCCTCGCCTGCTAGTTCCGCAATGCATGCGGCGCCAAGTATTCGAAATGGTTCATGGTCTCTCGCACCCTGGTATTCGCGCAACCACCCGACTAGTGGCTGAAAGGTTTTCGTGGAAGGGATTTCAAAGGGACGTCTACCTGTGGACACGGGCATGCATTCAGTGTCAACAGGTAAAAGTCAATCGTCACACCAGTGCACCGATCGGCACGTTCGACGCACCCGACGCATGGTTTAGCCACGTTCATGTGGATTTAGTCGGCCCGGTGCCCTCGTCCAGGGGTTTCCGCTACTTGCTGACATGCGTAGATCGCTTCACCCGCTGGTGCGAAGTTATACCGCTAGCGGACATCGGCGCAGAAACGGTCTTTCTCGCCTTCCTGCATAACCGGGTGGCGCGCTTCGGATCCCCGCGTCGTTTGACAACCGACCGAGGGGCACAATTCGAATCAACTAAGGATGGCTAAGGATGACCGAGAACATTTGGTAGACAATTTGCCTATCGTCTTGCTTGGCATTCGTGCGACTTTTAAACCCGACGTCGACTCCTGCCCGGCGGAATTGGTCTACGGTGCAACTCTCCGCTTACCGGATGAGCTTGTTAACCCAAGAGCAGCTGAGCCATCTCTGTTTGTCTCCGATGTTCTTCAGAGGCTACGCAGTTTTGCTTGGAGCGTTCGGCCTAGAGAAACCAGACCCCAGAAGTCAGGCTCCTAGGTCAACCAACAACTACAAAAGAGCCCCCACGTGATCGAGTCCGTCGTCCTCTTGAACCACCATATGATGGTCCTTTTCCGGTACTTTCCCGTTCGGATAAAACGTTTAAAACATCCATGAATGGACGCCATGAAACGGTTTCAATTGACCGAATCAAGAATGCTTTCGTCGAGGAACTCTTTTTCAATACTGTTCCAATTCGCAATCCGCCCGAACTGACTGACTGGCCAACCGAACGACGCGATTTCCCCAAGAAAATCTATTGTGCCATCTTCTCATGCCCCTGTCCGAATCAGTCCGGAGCCGCCTGACGCATTGACGACCACCCGTGCACGATGCGGTCGCATCAGCAGCACACCCCCGCATCTAAAAAACTTTGCCCGTTCATTTACCGTCTGTTAACTTGCGTCGCCACCAGCCATCCTTATTGTATCTCTTCCCTGTCGACGAAGAGTCTAAGGGGTTAGCCCTGTAGTGACCTTAAAAGCCCCCTTTTGTTTTAAGGCACACGAAACGATTTCCGCCCACGAACGCACGATCGCCGACTCTACGCGATGCCTTTGTATTATTAAATCAAGAAAACAATCTTGATTACACTTTGGTTTGCGTTCTCTTTTATTATCTTTTTAGACGCGTATTTCATAAAAAGGTTTAGCGGGTTAAGTTATCGTCGAACTGCGAATCACGACATGTTCATCTTATATTCGGGCAGCAAAGAAGGAAGAACAAGTGAAATTTAGTTTCATTCAGGTGATCATTGATAATCTAAGTGAAAACTTGATTATTTGGAACAAGCTAGTGTTTATTGTTAATGTTACACTCGTCGGAAATTTTATTTGTTATATTGTTTATTATTAAAAGCTCGAAATATATGAGCCAATAGCGTTACAGATTCCATTACACCTGTCTGTTGGCCGAGACCTTTTGCGTAACATCGGATTTGAATAGTATTCAGGTCGCCGCATTTAAATCAAATAATAGTTATTGTTTATATCTAAGTGCCTGTTTGCTTTCTCTCTGCATTCCTATACTTACTACTTGTTTTGAAATGCAATTTTAAAAATTTGTTATCCGTTTGTTTGCGGTGTCACAAATGTCTTTGTAACGCGAGAATACGTGTATATTTGTATAGGTCGTCCTTCTTTTCGAAATGGTACTGAATGACGCTGATTTCGCAGAGGGAATCAATGCGCTTAACCGCACTGGAAATGAAATTTCTCAAGCTGCAAAATACTGCAGCCTCAACTATCTCAAGGCGAAAGGTAACCAAAGAGTTATTGACGAGACAATGAATTACGCAACGCAATCTCTTGGGACGATGATTCACCACATAAATCAACTAGCAACTTCTTTTCTCTGTTCATTGGATGAGAAGACTGATAACATGGCAGCGATTGAAGAAAGTGTCGATCGACTCGCGCTGGTGTGTTGCGTATTTTTGTAATCATTTTCAGGAAATCAAAATTCGGCGAGAAAAGATAGCTCGCAAGGCCATTGGTTCATGCACCATCTCAAAGTTACCTGTCAAGTGCACGCTAACCAAGGTTCGTCAAGGACCCCCAGCAGAGTATGTACGGCGACCTATTGATTACTCTCTGTTGGACCATATTGGACATGGCAGCAAAACACAGGTGAGAGACAGCTAACATATGTCATTTAATTGTATTGTTTTCATTCTACATCTTTACCATATACCACAGATTAATCGCACAAGGAAACAATCGGTAATGAATGTGTTACCATTCATCCATTTTACACCGTCATTTTGTTGTTTGCGGATCACTGGCTGTATTTATCGTGCTTGTGAATGTTTGGTCTAGATGATGCTGTCGCTGATACTCATGTCTTATTCCGTTTTCGTGTGTTTAGGAGCCTGTTGCAAGTCACTACTCTGCACCAGGAATGCACGCACGAACGCTCACTCGTCGGGGAAGTGCCTCTAACCAACACATGGCAATCCATAGTAATACTATGAATCCCAAAACCATGGGTAACAAGTCAAGTGTAGAATATCCAGCTGCTATTGGGGCCGACCGGGGCCAAGGTAAGCTCATCCCCAATGTTCGAAATGGCGTTAGTGCTATCACAATAGCTGCTTTTCAGAAGTTCACTTCAAGTTTTTCCTCGCAAGTTAGTGGAGGAGGAACGCTGGGTCGCACCGCGGGCATCTGTCGCACGGGGATCACAGCTACCTACGCCCCGGGAGGCGTGTCTGTTCAGCAGGCGGTTGCTCTGCCGCAGACTTACCAGCAGCCAGTTCACCCAATGGTCGGTAATGGAAGAGGACTTGGCAATCCACCGCTCTCTGTCGGCTACACCTCGGCTACTGGTTCGCTGGGTGGACCCTCGCCGAGGTCAAGCACATCGTCTGGGAATCCACCTCGCGGGCCGGGCTATGCCTCGACGGGTCAACTTCACCAGCAGCAGCAAATGTTTGCGGATCAACGCTCACCTGTGCATCAACAGCCCCCTATGTCTGATTATATGCGCCAACAGTCGGATAGCACCGGTAGTGGAGGAGGGGGTGTTTCTCAAGTGCAACACAACTTCCCGCCGCCTCAGTTCGTTCCACCGCCGTCGGACACTTATAAGGTTGGTTTCGATTTATCCCGTGATTATACTGCACAGACAGGACCTATCTCCTACCCCTATTCACACACCTCTTCCGCCTCCTCTCGAAATGTCATCCACGAAGCGGGCTGCTCCTCTAGTAGGCATTTTTGTTTGGAACCAATCCGGCGCCCTTGTTTCCCTGTAGATGAGCTGCCACGATCTTCCTGCCCCACCGCCCTTGGCCCAACTACACAGCAGTGGAGGCCCGGTTCCGCCGAACATGTCTATCATGGGGCAGCAGCAAAGACTGTCAGCCCTGCCTAACATCGCCGACGTGGACATCAAACGGTTGCAGCCGTGTCATTCGGACCAGCTGAAAGTGCGCCAATCAGGTGATCCCGCTTGGGCACCACTCCACTACATTCAGAGAGGTTGGTGTTTCTGCTTTTCACTGCTGTCTAACCAATAATGGTTGTTTTATTCATCCTACTATAAGTTAGCAGAAAAAGATCAGTAATCGATTATTGATTAGAGAATCGCTTATTTTCCGTTAAAATGACATTTTGAAACGTAAACGATCCAGTGTGTTCACTAAAATTAATATAAATATCTTTGGAAATCAAACAAATATGCTGCATTACGGTTTCTTCCTCAAAACCAATTAATTCACAAGGCCGATATCTGTTTCCCTTGTGTGTTTTTGTAATTAAAAACAATTGTCTATTCGTCGTGTCCATACAAGTGACGTCGTATCAATGGTAGTTTTCCAAAAATGTAATTATAAGAAACCGTCTCCTGCAGCATTCGTTAATATGATAGACGGTTACAGCTTTATACCTTGTGATGCCTCGTTTGTCCATTTTAGTAATGACAGTGTACGAATATACCGCGGACAAAAGTGACGAATTGACCTTCGACGAGAACGTACTCATCTTTGTGATTAAGAAGAATGACGACGGCTGGTGGGAGGGTGTCATGAGTAACGGTCAAACGGGCCTCTTCCCGGGCAATTACGTCGAGGTCATCGAATGATAGTCACCGATTATGCATTTGATTTTAATTTCAATTACCCCAATTAATAAGTCTATTTTGCCATCTATGCCGGGATTTCTCCATTTTTTGGATGGATTATATCAGCCCAGATTGGTCAGACCGATCCTAGAAAAATGCTGCTCGTTGTGAGGTACTCGATTTTAATACAAACCAAAGAATAACAAAGGCGCTATTTATTTTTGACTGGGCAGCTTAAGTTCGCGAAGATGTGCGGTAATCTCATCCCCAGACAGATCATCACCTTCTTCGGTGCTCTCATCGTCTTCTGATTGATCACTGTCAGGGTCATTTTGATAGTCGAATGTGCTGCCCCCATAGTAGTCGCCGTAGTCAACTTCCTCTTCATCGTTCTCCTTCCGTTGTCTTCCAAACGTATACTGGCGGGCTAGGTTAAAAAAGCAAAAGAATATGCATCTCCTAATTTCTCTGTCTCAACAACACTTATATGGCATACAATGGAATTGACGTGCAAGGCGTTTGTAGGGGTTTTAGACGTTCTTACGCTTCCCAAAGCCTACGCGTTAAGGAAATACAAAATAAAAGCAAGCAAACGCACTCGAAAGACTTAGGCAGAAGGATTGATCCAGTGGATGACCGCATTTGGGACAAGGGATGTCCTGATCCGGCGCGTACTTCACTCCCTTGCGCCTCGAGTGGTCGTCGCAGAAGATCGTCTTGCATCGCATGCACGCGTTCGAACCTATTCGGTTGCACGAGGGACATTTGAAGTTTTCTGCCTCCAGCCGCTGGCAACTGGCCTAAAGACAAACACGCGAGTTCTGATAGGGCAACGGGGCGCGGAGTAAATACCACAACCCAATTATGTAGCAATGGTTCGATCGTTGTTGGAGCTGTGTTTAACTACCCGATTTATGATCTGATGGTGGCACAAATTGTATTAATTTTTCATCACCGCCAAAAATGCCTATCTGGAAGAGGGTACATTTATGATAAAATTCGGTTCACACTCTCGTGTCTCGCAAGATTTTGGCAAAGCAAAGGGTGGTCCCCTTAAAGATTGAAGGCGCTAAGGCCATCAGCTGCGCATTATACCAATGCCATTGATCCCTGAAGTCGGACCATCCTCTAGCAGGGGATGGAAAAATAAAGAACAACAAAAATTGATAAAATAGGTATATAAAAATACCTGATGTTCGAACTGATCATCTTCACAGAGCATCTTGGCGCAGAAAGCACAATTGAAGATTCGTCCACCGTGTTCAGATGTATCTCGCTCGCACTCCACGCAGGCGGAGTCTTGCATGGGGCAGGCACAAGCGTGAGTTTGGAGACAATTAAGTCCGTGGCATATCCATGCTTCACAGAAATCGCAGATACTACCCTAGAATTTAAGGAATTCATTTGGCTTAGATATTTCAATATACTAATCAATAATGTAGAACTTCTGAATAACTACTCTATGTGACCCCTTGGTATGTATATCTATCTGTCAGGACACAATTGATCCAAAAATATCACATAAACCGGGAGAATCTTAACATAAAGTGGTGTAGAAAGGTAAAAGATGGAAAAATACGAACCACCATTGCCAGCCCCGTGACGTGACTAGAACCGTGTTTGACAACGCAGTCGCTGCGAGCAAGGCACTTTTGTTTGCCACATTGAGCGCACATAGGTAGCCTTTGGACGGCCCCACAAAAGTAACAGAAGGCGCGATTTCTCTGCGTTTTTTGACATTTGTCGCATTCCATATTGGCATTGCACGGATGATCGGCGACGGCAATGTGAAGTCGGGCTTTACGTATTTCTTTCTGACGAATCTTACTTTTCTCGGATTTTTTGCGTTGCCCGGTCTTTTTCTTTGGCATTATGATTTTCTTACTGTTGCAGTCCTATGACATAAAGGGAATGTTAAAAATAATATGGAATTCAATCAGACAAACCTGCTGTGGAACTCTATTTTAAATACATTATCTGCTACTTAAATGCGATTTCTAATCAGCAGTTTGAAAAGAATGTCGCGTAGCATTACAGTTATTTTTTGTGGTTATTATATGTTGTAAGGTGATACTAATGGGCTCTACGCACTGTTAGCGGGCGTGGTGGCTGTATACGTTGACGTATATGAGTATTATCTTTGAGAAATAGTCTGATTTTGGAATATCATGTATATAAATTACTCGTGTCTATTTTTCTAATTTAATACCACAGGAAACTTGACTAACACAGGCTACAAATGCGCGCAATGTCCAATGGGTATTGTCCTATTCCAAAGTATGAATGACCTTGAAAAGTCGTAAAAGATAAACTCTTCCAGTGGGGGGATTCTGGCCTAAGGCATTTTAGACCTTCTCTGTGAGGCTTGTGTGTCCTGGATGCGCGTCCCTCTCTCTTGAGGTTCTAGAAAAACAGGAGGAAATTACTTTATATCATGAAATGTAAATAGGATGATTGATCATTGTCATCCACAAATGAGTGATCGTTAAGAATAGCGACGTCCAAAATGTCTATTTAATTTATCGGCAGGGCAAACTGAATAATGTTGCTGTGGGCCACTGGAGTTGGTAATGGTGGTTCAGAAATGATGACCTGTATTCTATTCATGGTAGTCCACAAATCACTGTCATGGCGTGGCGAATAAGACGTATTAACTGGCCGGGTTACCTTTTTTTATGATGGAGTGTTGCAGAAAGGTAAATAAATTGGAGGTTTTGGCGAAAATGGGACGAACCTTACAACAAGTAATTATCCGACTGACTCATTGTTTGAAAGGAAGGTGATTTTGAGTTCCATTGGTTGGTGTGATATACGGAGATGTTGAACTACCGTGGCTGAGAAGGGTTGGGCGAGCGAAGTGCATCCAGTATGTAGGGAGAGATTGATAGAATTCCGTACCATCGAAAGAGGGAAGGGCGAGATGGTGGCCGTGTAGTGCATCACAATTTGGTATTTTATTTATATAGATGCCTATAACGATGCAAACATTTCATTTATGTTACGCGTCTTCTTCTTAGTATTGCTGCCCGTGATGCGCCCAACACTAATTTGCCGTACTAAACCCATGCAAAAAATTCAGACTCCTTCCACTTGAAGAGCGTCACACAGAAATAAGCACAACTGAGGGACGTGAACAATTACCGGCGTGTTGAGTGCGTCTGTTAAAGGATGAGCTTGACGAACCTCACGTTGACGTGGCTAAAGCCTGAAAACACAGGTACCTTCATGCAAAGTCGAATCTAACCATTTCCCATTTCATGGATCAACATCGTAGCTTCCACGTTATAAAGACGCGTCCCATGTTTACCCGTAGTCTCTTGAACATTCATATATATTCGTTATCATCTATCTATGCATCTTATGATGCCCACATTCCCTACACCTAATATGGTTTCTTCTCTTACGGCTGCCTGGGACGTTCACCTGTGTTCTAAGTTTACCGTTACCACGCCCTCCGGCATGTCGAACATTTTTTAGGACAGAATCCCCAATTCGACGAGCTCTCACATAAATAAGGCGTTGGTGAAACATTTTCTTATTTTTAAATATTAAATAGACTTTCATATCGGGCATTGGCAGAATAATATATGTTATTGAGTGAATTCATTTGTTCATTTTCAAGTGCCCTTGAATTAGTTATTAGCCAATCCCTGCATGCTCTTCTGTTAAACCTCTGCCTTCAAATTCGGATAATCGGGTAACCGGTTATTACAAAAGATAGTCGTTTTCACTTCAAATATTGTAATTATATGGTGTTTTAATATCTTTCGTCCGTGGTATTTATTATATATCTAAATGTTACGAAACATTTTTGTTTATGATGCGCTGGATGCCGTATAAATTGCCAATCGTTAGAAGCTCTTAAATATAATTTCTTATGGCTTATTTATTCAACCCCGAAAAATTATTTTGATAAATTAATCTATGATTAATATTATCTTTCAATGAACTTCACGGTCTAGTTTAATTATAATTCTGTTGTCCTAATTCGATGTTTTGAAATTGTCAAATTTCCGCGAATGTCTATTTGATGCGGCGAGAACGTGTATATGTGTTGTTGGCCTTATCTAATTGTCGAGATGGATCGATATATTGATTCATTCATCATATTTACGTATAACAGGGCACGATCAGACGGACCTTTAGCGCGGGTCGAATGGATATTGATAAATGGGCCAGCGCATTTTCAGCCATGGATAGAAAGCACGGTCGATATATGTCTATATATAGTTTTCTTTTTTTGTGAAATGTTTTCACAAATTGATAGACGCTTTGCATTTGTAGCCCTATAAAGAAAAAAAATGTCTGCTCAAAGTGGAATTGCTGGTTCGTTCTAGTATTTTATAACTAATTAGTTAATGTTATTAGCAAACGAAGAACTTTTGGCGGCGCTTGCCGATGCGAAGCAGGGATCAATTCGCTTGGTCCACATGCAAATCGAGGATGAACAGATAAAGCTGCGTAAGACCGCCCCTGTTTCCGGCTCCTGGCAAGACGACTACGACAAGCTCATACATCCTCTCCTTGAACCGAAAACAGCCAGCTACATACTCTACCGTCTCGACTCGAAGAATAACCTTGGATATGAGTGGATGCTTTTGACTTGGATTCCCAACGAGACTCATGTCTTGCAGAAAACCTTGTACGCATCCACGCGGATCACCTTTAGACGCCAATTTGGCGATGGCTATCTAGCTGATGATATTCTCTGTCATGATAAGGTTGGTGTCGCTCATACCCATTAAACCGTGTCCTCTAGAGTGATATCTGCCTCGATGGGTATTTGCAGCACCTGGCTGCCAAAGAAGCACCCGTACCCCTTACGCATGCCGAGAAACTGGCCATGGAACAGGCGACGAATCAGCTTACCCACGCCTCGATGAATGAGGGGCACAGCAGCATGGGTGGCATTGCGTTTGAATTGACAGAAGACGGCAAGGCAGCAGCGAAAAGCTTTGCTGATGGCCATGCACAGTATGTCCAGTTCGTAAGTTCGTCGGCCCATTGAGACGTTAACGCCTGATCCCTGCGATGTATCGGTCTCCTCGAGCGTCTGGCCAATGGCCTGCAGGTTCCCTTTTCCTATCCTTATTTTGATGGAAAATTTGGGTTGTTCGGCGGAATTCCCTGGCAGAAAGTCTACAGGCGGTGTCACTCGTTCTTGCTTTTCGAGGTGGGAGTGTTTCCAGTGCCTGGCACGTTCAGAAAGGCGAGGAACTTTCGATTCCATTTCCGACCGCCTTTTGCCGACGTCTAAGCGCATTGCGCTGCAGGACCACGTGTTTGCATGCCGTAGAATTCAAGGATATCCATCACTTAGGCTACCTGTGTCGTTTTTAACGTTTAGTCTCGAATAAATCACCTATCATTGGTGGCGTGGCTTTTTGGGTGGATCTAATGCGTCTTTCTGTGCAAATTATGCAAATCCGGTGCTTCGTTCATATTGCATAAACGTTGCACGAATCGCCACAGCAGAATATGGGTGTGTTATGCTGTGCATTTCAGTGTGGGATTCTGAGCGTCATCGCACAATGCACACTTTTCTTAAGGCTATTTTTAGACAAGTTGGCTATCACGAAGAGATGGAACGACTTAAAAATGTTTAATTCGAGTCTTCTCACCACCCTATTGAGGTCAGCCTGCTACCCGTATGCTGGCAATCTCTTGATGTTATTCTTTCTTGCTTGACAGCTAATCGATATCCCTTCTGAGCGGATTACCTCCTCGATGTCCGCGAAATCCCTGAAGCCTGAGGAAATCGTCTCGAAAACGACGCCAAACAGTGGTTCCTACCACCTCTACCGATTTGATCACCAGATGCAGGGCGAGGACAGGCATTGTGTGTGTAAGAGCCATTTTTTGTAAACTTTTTTGTACTCTTCAGTCTCCCAGATGCCGTTATCACGAGGATCTGGTTGTTTACCATCCCGCACGACGTTTTTGTTGCTGTTGAATCCCTTGATTGCTCCTTTCGTTAACTTGTTCCTTTAAATTTATCCCAGTATCTCGAACGGGCGAGAACAATAGGGGGGTGTTAGACGTTGATTAATACTTATGCTCCCATTTAAAGTAACCCTGTTAAGATAATTAACCACACCGGTATTTCTAAATTGGCGGCAATTCAACCACGCTTGTGACTGTCATTCATTACCTTCGATGTTGGTATTATCGAGAATGAGTCACCGGCTTCTTTGTTATTTTTTAATTTTAAAGCTGAAAGTGTTCGTTTCCTAATATAATTATTAGTATTATTCTTCGAGCACGTCTTCGCCTTTCAATCTACTCCCCACCGCCCCGTTAATGCCAATTTTTTGAGTCACTTTCACGCCTCCAGTTCCCTTTCTTGCTAACGCGGAAATCCGTGTTGACCTGCCTGGTGGTGGTACAGATGACCTCGAAAACGATGTAAAACAGCGGATTTACTGTTTTTTGTGCTCTCCACTGTGTTTGTATAGTCTTGGACGATGGATTAAGCTGGGCGTATTTTCTTTTGCAGTCTTTCTGCACGCAATCGCAGGCTATCAAAGTCCAATAAAGGAGCGAATGCTGTATTCCAGCTGCAAGAGGACCCTCGTGGATAGCCTGAGCAGCCATTTTGGTATCCGTGTCGAGCAAAGTGTAAGTGGCGGTGTGTGTTAAATTAAATTAACCTCTGAACTAAATATTGGCGATAGGGACATTTTGATACTGTATAGATTGTCAACTTTAATGAGTCGCGGCACCTTACACAATCATAGTCGAGTATTGGTCGGTCCTAATTGTGCAGTGTCCTAGTGGCGGTGCTATCTAAACTATACGCGGAGCAATCGGATTTCTGTGATCTTTGCCAACGGAAGAGGCCTGTTAGAGGCGAAAATCTGATGCTTCATCTAGAATTTAGCCAGCCTGTTTTCCACGCGTGTGCTTAAGTGTTGAAAGGTGATGAAGGAGCTATTTCCGCCTCTTGATGTTGCACTAGGGACGCCGCCGGTAGCAAGTTCCCAAGAATCTTCACATAAATTTCATCCATGAAGACGGTTTGTTGTCTAGCAGGAGAAAACTGAACGAAGATGTGGCTTTTAGAAGACGGGTGAGGAACGTGGGTTCGATTCCCGGGTCAGGCCTGTTAAAAAATTACCGAGAATCTACATGTCAACCCCATGAAAGCGGGTTTATCCTGCAATTGACCTTCCTCGATGAAGTGTCATTAATCCTCCCTTAACAGCGTTTCATCGTGTCATTTTCAGCTTGAAATAGAGGATTTCGGGGATGTCACTTCGGACTATTTGATGGACACGGTCTACCCCAAGAAGATGGCCGACACGATGGCCTTCTCGAGACCCAAGGGGCCCGGGGGGCGCGGTCCACGGCGTGTGATGAAATAATCTGGTGAATCAGCACCACTGTTAATGCTCCTCTCTCCTGTTCTTCCTTACTTCCTTCATCGGGTTTAATTTTCTATCCGACGATCAATTATGCTTTGATTCATATTTTCTATGATGGAATCATGTAACAGATTGTTATTATCTCTTTCTACTGATTATTTATAAGTAGGATGAAATGTATCACATTAACAAATTTAACTTTCTGGTGGGGGCGGGGATTTTGTAATTGCTTTATCTGGGGCAGCCAGGTTGGCAATAACTGTGTGCTCTATATGTGAAACGCCGATAGAATGGATACTAAACGTTGGGAAATCAGGCAACGGCATTTTTAAGCGATTTAAGGGTGTATGACCTTGAAAATAAATAATTCCGAGAAATTGTGTGGGCCATCGGACGATAACTAAGATCCACGCGAATTTGAAGCAAGTATAAAAAATAGGCTTAATTTATCAACCACTCCAATTATAACCTCGATTCCGCGTTTTGGAAATATGGGGCCCTTTTCTCCACAACAACCACTGAGAAGCGCCAGAAATAACGTTTGGGGAGTGGTTTTCTGGCATCTCAATATTTTCGCTCGTGTGCTTTAAACAAACCACATCAAGGCCTGAATTTCCGATGACTTCCCCACAAGTTCATGGATAGTCCCACGCGGACTGGTTTCATTAACCATTTTATTTAAATAGATGCAAATTACGCTTGTTTTTCCATTTTCTGTGGGATTTCACGTACACTTCGGGGTGGTAATTACTGATAAGACGAGGGCTTCGAAGCGTCAGTTAAGTGGTCACTCGCTAGCTGCGAATCTCTGGGCACCGCTACATCCTTAAGTAAAGCAGCTTCTTAATAATAGGCTGCGTTGTGTTGTGCAGCCCTCGCTCCCTGGTAATGTAATGCTTCATTGAGGCATTATGTTGGGGAGCCGTGTTTTTTTTTTTAATAATAATAATTGTAATGGCTTTATTGAGGTCACGAGGACCAAAACTTTCAGCAGTAAAAATAGGTAATATGTCAAGTATTATATGAGAAAATTGTCTTTTAGTTCCTGTTTCGCCTGCTCTGGTGATACTAAAAATCGGGACAAATAGGGAATGACCGAATTGCGATATGCCGCTGTTCTTGTTGGTATTGAGCGGTATAGTCTACGCATTGGTCGAAGAGATTTACATTCAGATAAACTGGGATAGAGGGGATGGGAGGGGTCACTTAAAATACGAGTAGCGATTAGTGAACAATTTTTGAAGTGGCGTTGAACGATGATTTCTTGAATAGAGAGAATAGGCAGACCACTAGAAAACGAGATTATTTTAAAAAGTCTATGAAGGGTTACAAATTCAGAACATTTAAGGCCGGGGAAAATTATTGGAGAACAATATACAATAAGGGGAATTATACAGGCATGGACAAAGGTTCTTATGTGGCCAGAGCTTAATCCAAGTCTCCTGAACCGACGAACTAGGAAGCAGAGTCCACGGCATTTACGAAAGACGGCATCCACGTGATCACTCCATGATAACCGACTGTTAAAAATAACGCCGAGGAATTTAGATTTTGAGCTCGAAGCGAAATTGTGTTGGTTCCCGAAGAAACTGTTATTGAATTAATTCTATTCATTAATTTGCGTAACGTGCAGACACTCATGTCGCGTTAAAAGGTCGCCTGTCACCCTTTCTGTAAACATTCTGTTGAGTCCCAATCGAAACGATTGGGTGACTCATTCCTCACACTCCCTCTGATTGGTCGCCTGGCCTTACTGCCCCCAACCCCGTATAAATACCACATGATACTAATAATGGTATTCGCTTTATTAAGGTCACGAGGACCAGAACTTTCAGCATTAAATGTTACAACATACAAAAATGATATAAGAAGTTGCGATTGTACATAGCAGGTGTAAAATAATTGAACAAGAATGAACGAGGTAAATTTGCAAGAAAGGCAAATTAAACCCTTGAAGTGTACACAGTTTGGCAAACGCGTAATGGCGGCCATTGAAAGGCCTTTTCCATAACGCGCTGTTAATAAAAGAGGCTGTTCGGGTAACTCTCTAGAATTCCTCCGGCTTTATTCGACACTATTACCCGAAGAACAGACGTCAAATAGGAGTTTTTACGGTTGTGGGCGCGTGTGTAGAACGTGTGGTCGAGTCTTCAGTCGTGTCATTGGCCGTTTTCAGTCCATGAAATGTCTGTACGAACTAAGCCGAATAACCACAAGGAGATTTGACCTCAAACAGGTAATTGTCGGAGTGCAATGGCGGACCTCAAAATTGCATCTCTCCACCGCGCGCACGCAATCCAATCTCAATGTCGGCTGTTGCAGCCAAGTCCTGTCAGAAGTACAATTTATAACGATTTCATGCGCCACTTGGCGAAGGTGAGACAAGGTGTGTCATAAACGGGGTGCAGCCTGGTTTATTTGCATAAAATGGATGCTCCTAGACTTCGCATAATGCGTGCTATTGGTTGTGTATTTATTGCCTAAACCGAGGGTCTTTTTTGAAGCAGCGGCTACACATGTAGTGGGTTTGGTTTCCTTGAGCAGGTTATTCGCCACGAGAGGATGTCTCTTCTGGCATTCTTCAGCTTTCCTTCGGCGAGGTCATCTCCTGCGAATGGACAAGTCGGATTTACGAAGTCTCTTGGAATTTTGATTCAGTTAGCGTACCCAGAACCCCCTCCCCGACTTGATTCGAGGGACGAATCTAGGCTGTACACAGTCTAGTGCTTCCCGCAAGGCGAGGGAATAGGAACGGGGCGTTGACTCCTGGCATGCATTCCTCCGCTATTGTTCTACGCGAGATTTACCTCCCAGCCACCACCGGCACCAGGTTTGGCCAACCTGTCAAACATTGCTATGATATTAGTTATGCTGAAAGTTTGGGTCCTCGTGACCTCAAGAAAACGCTTACAATGAAATTATTGCCGGTGTGTGGTCGCTTCCACATTCGACAGCGGCGTGGATGGGTGTCAAGAGGGGACCAAGGACCTGGATTTCTCCAGCGGCATGACATACTCCGCGACCTGACTGCCTACTTATCTCAGGCACCCACCCCATACACATGATACGAAGGACGATATGTAACAGGATCTTTTTCAAGCAAGCCACATAAATGCCCTGAAAATGTATCGTTTGGCGATGGCGGCAATCTGTTGGATATATAGTAGTTCGAACCGACGATCAAAGTTCAAAGTGGTGTTCTTTCATTCAATACTCGTATTCCATTGCTGTTATCTTGTCAGTTTGAAGAGCTCTGGTGGGCGTTGACTTCATCGGATCTAACCAGTTTTGGGTTTTGGATAGGACCTTTCAATGGTCGCCATTACGCGTTCGTCAAACTTTATATACATCGAGGGTTTAATTTGCCTTTCTTGCAGAGTGACCTATTGTTCATTTCGTGATAATATAAAAAGGGGATGACCTACTAAACAATTTGTTATTCGAGGGAAGATTTGGGTTTGGAAGTCGAGTTATAGAATCTCCTTCCGGTAAGTCACAATTGTTCAGGGTCCTGGGTGAAGGGTGTCGTTTGGTATAATACAAGGTAAGGACCGGTCAAGACAGTTAGACAAGAAGGGGTGAGGTGTCATTGGGGGGGGGTGAATTGGCTTGTTCCAGAGACGCGCTCCGTCTGTTGTGTATCTCATACACGCGCACGAGAGAGATTTATCGATTTGCAGCAAGGTCAGCATCGTCCTGTTGAGACGGGCTTAAAATAATCGGGAGCTTGGAGCGACTCTTTTACAATACTATTGCTACCACCACCAATGACCATTTCAGTGAATCTCACCAATTGTTACGACTCGTCATAGTAATTCCATAATTGAGGTCATCGTTAAATATATACAATTCTACGCATCGACATGTAGAAGAAAAGGATTTTATTCTATTATGACTAACGTTTTTAGTAAGCTTCCAAATAAATTCTAATAGCTTTTGTAGTTTGTGTTTTAGTCTCGATTAATACGTTGTTTTAACGGGACTGGGTCGGTTTGAAACCGGGACTTTTGAGATCGTCGTGTAAGCTACCGTGCTCATTGTAATACATTCTCCTTTTTATACTGAGAAATGACGAAGCCAGCGACGCCTAAGACGAAAACGCTACTGCCTAAAAAGGCCGTTACGAAGGAAACGTCGACAGACTTCTCTGAGTATTGACGTCAGCGAAACTGAAAAAAAGTCAATAGCGGCGCAAATCCGCGAATTGGCGACCGGAATGGCGATTTTAATGGCAGAGCGTCAGAACAGGACGCCGAACAAGGAAGAGTCGCCGCTCATCCCTGCCCCTGCTCTTGAACAAGAGCCGATATCTGATATCCCCGTACTTCCCACACAACCGTGTCCTCAAAACCACGCCCGTTACCTCGCTCTCGCTGCTAGTGTTCCCTTCGCATTGGGTGAACGGAGATTTACATCGAGAAAGTCTAGAATACAGAGGGTGGTTAGACCAATCGGGAGAAGGGTCGATGGACGTGCGCCGAGGAAAACCATTTCGTAGTTGTTTCGTTCGCTCGGGCATCAAAATCAGCTTGCTGAGAAACATTGTCTTATCACCTACACGCTGCTCAATAAGATGCGAACTTTTTCCCCAACCACACGTCGCTCCCCGTTTATCGTCGAATTAAAACAAAACAGGAAACAAACATTAAACAATTAATTGCTGTATTATTTAAAAGCAATCATTCAGATAAAATCGTCGTATTTTATTCACAAATAATATATTTACCCTTTTTATTCTTGTTACAACGCGTTGCCCTACAACGGGTGCTTCCTCCGTGTTAATCACTGCCCCATGACTGAGGTCATGGCACGGTTGGAGCTCAATGCGGTCATCTGAAACGGAAACCCGCGATAGAGAACGCCTCCTATTGGTTCAAGACGGACAAATCATAGGCTGTTGAGGAAGGTGGATAGCCAAGCCCGAATCGGCAAAAATGTTCCTGAATCGTTGCTAAAAATCTTAACTATCAGCATTTACTGACAAATAATCGTTTAAATGAGAAATTGCATTTGCCCCGGCATCTCCACAACACCCCTGTCAGACGACCGGGTGTCTGGTTAATTCTCGGAATGATGAATCATAAAACAGATGCGACGGCCACCCCAGTCATTTGGAGGCTTCCGGCTGGTGGCGGAAAACGACTCCTGCATCATCCGGTTTATACCAACCGGCCATTGTTCCATAGGGGCAGCCATTGTGCTGTGCTCACGAATCTTCATTGAACTTGTGAGTCAAGCATGCCCAGAGCGCGGACATTGGTCGCCTTAATCCAGCAACTTGGAGGCTGCCGGTAGCGGTTGAAATCGGCTGCTGCTGCTGCTGCATCATCCAGAATTAAAAATCCGCCCGAGCTGGTTAGGTGTTGGATGATGTAGCGGCGGCCACTTCCACAGCCTCCTCTTCGGGTGGATCTGGGGATTCCATCACCGGTAAAATATTGCCAAGAAACATCCGCAAGAAAAAAGGTGGTTCCTTGAAGCTTGCGCCCAAGAATTTATTAATGCTTGTGGTCCTGTTTAAAGTAACCCCCTCTAAAATTAATACAACGCGGGTAGTTTTTAATGGGCAGCAGGTGAATGTAAGATGGGGGTCATGTGTCAAATTTCACCGTCGATGCGGCCATTATCGGGAATGGTATCGCCTTGTTTCGAATCAAAGGCTTGGTTAAGAACGTCTTCGCGTTCGATTCTCGTCGAAAAGGCCACCGCCCCGTCTATGCAAATTCTCGAAGTTATTTTTCTCGGCGACAGCTTCCATGTTTTGATAACCCGGTTCAACCTCTGGCTGGAGATTGTCGTTGTTGTTCATTTCAGGTGTGTTATAAAAAAGCTTTCAAGAATTAGTGTATTTATTTCTTATTAGAGTATACTCTCGTATAATGGGTCTGTCGTTATTGGCATGAAGGGAAATGTTATAAAAAATACGAAGACGTATGTTTATGATGCGTTAACTTCCGGCCATTAAAGGATTGACTACCAGTAACGACCTTGAGAAATGAGTCACTTGTCCAGAATGTGGGTCGTATGTCTGGTGGTGTACGTGTTTCGCCTTGGCAATACAAACGGCTCCCAAAGAGGTATTTCGCACCATCGATGGCCCACGCACAGCGAATTCGATATGACCTTTGCGTGACCGACTTTATGCGTTCACCACCTTGCTTGTCCACCCCTACTGCCAACATTCTGTAGTGTCCCGATCGAATTAATTGATTGACGCATTCCTCACACTCCCTCTGATTGGTCGCCTGGCCTTACTGCCCCCAACCCCCGTATAAATACCACATCACGCCTGTTAAAAAACGAGGCTGTTCGGATAACTCTCTAGAATTCCCCCGGCTAGTGGGACAACGTAAAATACGGTACATAACACACTAAAATGTATAAAAACATAAATACAGCGTAGGGAGTTCAGGAAATTTAAAAAAAACCGTATTTTTGCTAGCATGTCATTCTCGGTCTGGAGTCACACTCGGTACAGCGCTGTAAAAGTGCAGTTTTTGTCAACTCCCTATGCTACTTGGAATATTTTCGTCCGGAGAATTAGCCGGCTTCATGGATGTCATTCCATTGGAGATTCTTGGGGATATTTTGCCGGTGGTCGAAGTGGCCTGGCGAGGCATCAGCCATCACCTAACCAACCCAGGGAACTCGGGATGGCTTCCGTCACAGCTTCCCGACAGTCTCAAAGTCACGGATTACAGGCGGGTACACAGCTAAGCCCGGCGTATTTGTGGCGGCAATTGAGCTTTATTCGACACTATTACCCGAAGAACAGACGTCAAATAGGCGTTTTTACGGCTGTGGGTGCCCCTAATAGGCGTTGGCGGATTTGCCTTTTTTTTAATGCGTCATAGTTGCGTTGTAAGTATTATTTCATGAGACCCCAGACACATCAGCATGCACTCGCAGTTGACATCGATAATAATGCAATAAGGGCCCCCCTACATGTCAGTTTGTGGTGGAACAGACGATCCAACTATGTCGCGATACATCTCGCTCTGTTCATTGTTTCAGTTTTGCTTAATCGTCGGTGCTGAAACGTTTTTGCACACGTGATTCAAATTCCTTTAAAATGCCGAAAATTTATCTATGTTATTTTCTTGACATTCATTATCGCCGGTGTACACGTCTTTCAAGGTCGGTATACCTGCAGCTTGTGAGACACTTATTGGTCTACCAAATTTTTTTCGCTCGAGCGAAGTCCTAAATGTAGATAATTCGCGTTGCAATGGCGAACAGGAAAATAAAAGGACAAGCTACGTCGTGAGCTTAAATACGCTCAGTGAAACCCAATTTCTTTGGCTTTTCTTGGAAACTGATCTGGTTCTACATCGAGGCAACAGCAAGTTAAGCATTTATTGCCATTGGTCGTGACGTCCTTTTCACTTGATCAATTGTGGCCAATCGAAGTGATTATATGAAATCGGCCAACGAGAACCTTACATGAACCTCACAGTGACCAATCATACAAGTTAGAGATGGCGGGACCTTTTAAAAGTTGTTGTTTTTTGTGGTTTCTGAGGTAAAACTAAGTTTTATCTCAAGCATCTCAAAAGCTGGATTTAAATTCCTTTGCTTGGTTTGTTTATAACGCGTAAAGTAATCAAGGTCAACTTTTGAACTGCGTGCCTCTGCTATAAACAAGGTGATAGCAAACATTTGAGCCATCAGTCCGACGATCAAGTAATATCAACGGCGAAAAAAATGCATCTTCATGAATTTACGGAGTTTTACATTCATCCTACAACATCCACCACCCCCAGGCATTTTCAGATCCGTGACGTTCCTTGATGGGTGGTCCTCAACAGCGTGTTTGTGTCCTAAAGGTCCTGGATGACGTCGATGCAGTCTCTCTTCCAGAGTTAATAATAATTATTGTAAGCGCTTTATTGAGGTCTACGTCTCAAGGCTGTTGACGAGGGCGACATCGATGACTTACACAGATTGCTTCTTCTACCTTAGGGTTCCAGCAGAGATTTGAATTTTTGCCTCTGAAGAGTACGCTTCATGTCGACGTCACAAGCAGCTTGATGTTCGCGTTATTGACGACTTCAAATCTAGCAGCAATATTGGCTGCATTGAGGAGAAACTGCCGTAGGTTTTCCTCCGAGGAGACAAAATGCTCGCCCCAATTTACCATTCCTCTAATCTCCCGACGTCTGGGCCGGTGTCCAATCTTCTCCTTTCCTCAGGCATTTCGTGATCGTTTGCCGATTTGGCAGTGGCCTTTCCTCGTCTCTTATTCAGTCACCCAGAATCTGATCTCTCGGGTCTTCACTTCCTATTTGTTCCACAAAAGACTCCAAGGGGCATTTTCGGATGTCTGCGAGACTGAGGATGCTGCAGTCTATATCCAGATTGTGGGACAATTCCGTCGCTGGTGTCTCCGAAGGGGCAACGTCAGGGTATCACCGACGCCGTGTGCGCTTACGCTGTTATAGGAACACAGAAACAGCGAGAAGCGTCATGAATCAACGCGGTTCTTTAACATTTTCCAGGTCATGCAAGAATATTGGGTAGCCGGCGCGTAATTCTGATCTGCGACACGCTCCCAAGGGCCGAACGCAACCGCATAAACTCCACGATAACACCTTAATGCCCAAATACTACACGCTGGTTATTGGTTACTTTGAATGGCGGATAAATTGATTATTAATTAACTATTTTGAAAGGTGCGACAGCCAATCAGTTGCTACGAATTGATGAGGTGTTCGCGGTACTACCTACATCTAACGCCAAGTGGTCAAAGAATACCCAGAGGAACCACGAAAGCAGCACTACAGACCCCTAACGACGACAATTGTTTCTACCGGTACCATAGACACCGCCTCCATCAAATCAGCTGCATATCGAAGACAATAGTATCTACGGAACGGAAACCACAACCCAGAATATGGCGGATATTCGACCACGAAAGAACCGCCCACTCCCCCACGAATAAATAGGCGTCGGCATTGTATTTTAAAAATTGCATGCGTTATGCGAACTCAATCGACGTACCAATACAAAGGAGACCTGTGCCTGATTTTAATTGGTAGCCTACCTCCCGATTTCGGCCAATGGGGAGAGAGAGAGATAATCTCGAAAAATACGAACACACTCTTTCCGAACATTCGACAGGACCAAAGGAAGCGGTACAAAACCAGTTAAAATTAAATAAGAAGAACAGCCACAGTCCTCTAGGCGGTTGAAGACGGAGTTTCGTCGGAGATGAGCGGCGCGTAGTACACGCTGCTTCGTCGTCGGGCTATCGTCAAGTAGACCACCAGGAGACTGCCGAAAAAGAAGACAAGAAAACCGCCCAGCGTCAGGGCTACGATGACCTGATACTTGACGGGGATGGAGTCAATCCTGCAGGCCGTTGCATAGGCATCAGCGTCCAGCATCAAGTGCTCCAAGGCCTTGAGGACGGTGTTGAAGGGACACCCGGCGCTAGCGGGCTGGTCTTTGCAGGCCGCGAACTGCAGATACTCGCCACTGGGATCCTTCCAGCCGCGTTTGTAGAACAGGCGCAGTCTGTAGTCATCCGGCGAGGTGGAGTGGGGTGCCGGTCCAACCAACTCAATCATCGTGATCGCCGTGTACTGGGGCTTCTTTTCGCCCGCGTACATTCCCATCGCTCCCAACAAGGGCGCCACGTTGGTGTCGTGAGCAGAGTAGGCAACCAGTGGCTCCACGCTTCTGGGGTCTCTCATGAAAGCCGCCATCTTGTCGAATGTCTCCTTGAGGTAAACACCGACCTGGAACTTCATGAAGACCTCGTCCGTGTAAATAGCCTGTGGATATTGTGTTGGTTGAAGTGGGGGGAGAGAGGAATTTATTAGCATGGCCGATGTTTTAAGTGTTCTATATATTTGGTCGTTTTAATGAGGCCTGGCGCGAACTGAGACGCAGTATATTAGACGTGGGGCGACTGTGTTATAACCAACTTGAGGATAAACAGGCTTCATGCAGGTCTGCCGTGAAGTTTCTCTGGAATATGTTGACAGGTGGCACCCGAGTTGGCCTATCCTGGGGTCGAACGCCGATTCCCTCACCAACAGAGCGAGGATGCTAGCCACTACACGATTGAGCCCCGAATGGACTATATTACAGCACTATATGCAGTTGAAACTGCAATTTAGCGTTTTCCGGGATGTGATACGTCGTACACTAAACCACGGCCACTGTCTGGTATATTCGACGGATCTATTAAGTGGGCTGGTGCGATGATGAAATAGGACGACGCTTTATAAAAAAAGACCAGAAAATGTCAATCATCCTACGACGCCACCGTTTCTAGTGGGTTGGTCACGCCCTACGCCTTTCAAACCTTCTCATTTGGGGCGGCTAGCTCCTACGAGAGGATGTCGCGAATCGTAGGCACCCAAATGCGAAAATCGGAGGCAGCCAGGTCAGAACAGATTGTGATGAAGTGCGGTTTCCAGCAATGCACCCAGAAGACCTTTTGTTGTCTAAGCACTCCACATCGCTTTGATGGTGGTGATCGAATGTTGTTAGTTTGTTTGCCCTCTCGTCAGCGCCAACCTGTACATGGTGGCGATGAAGCAAAGGTTTATAAGCTCCGTAAGAGGCCGGTAGAGTCTGCCCGAAACACTTTCAGACCTTCGTCTTTTGCCATCACCATGCTCAGATTGGTGTTTTCGAGGGGTCGAACAAACCACAAACCTTGGATCACCACCATGAAAACGGGACAACAAGCGAAGGGCTCGCAGACCGTCTAAGTTGACCGCCGTCACTGGGCAACTGCGTGCAATAGCAGATACCCGTCGAAAAATATTGTGACGCCAAAATCGACCCGAAGTATCTCAAGCTCTTCTGGACAATATTCGAACACGTGAATTTGACTTTATTCGTTTATAATGTACTCAACGTGGCTTTAAATAACAGGTAAAGAGTCGCTTAAATGTTTGCAGAGGCGCGCTTGTTGCAAAAATATGTGCTTCGCCTCAGTTAGTTGCTTGATATAGATAAAAATCAATACATACCTCAAATAGAAAATCAGACATGGAGTCAAGTTCAGTAGCTTTTTCCGGGGTAAACCAATGTGGAAGGGTGCCATTGTGGGCCGAAAGGCAGATTAAATCATCGCTAATTCGGTTTATATCCTTGGCAGTGGGACTCGGGATCTTGTACTCGGTTGAGAGCGTTTGAACCATCTTCTCGTGTTCTTTAAGATACGCGTTAACTTTTTCGGAGGACTCTATTTCTTCTTTCCTTTTTTCCCGCCTTTGGCACTTAGAGATCGCCAGAAGCGCATCTGACTCCTTAAAGTTTACACAAACAGTAAGTTAATTGTGAAATAACGTAAAGAAGCGAACACTGGTATTTATAAATCAACCTCAGGATTAGCTTACCCCGGGCACCGTGTGTACTGGAATCGGACGCCAATGTAAACCATATTTATCGAGGGAGGAGTTAGACTTATGATAAAATCCAGCCATCAGCGATTGGGCGGACATAAGTGTTCGGTCGATATCAGAACTCCGCATATGAAACGAGGATATATTGTACTGATCGGGTTCAAATTCGTGATATCTATTACGCAACCATTTCCCGAGCAGGTAATGTTGCTCATTACCTGCTTGGGTAAGTTGGCCAAAACCCATTGGCCAGACAATATAGGGATCATAACCTTCAAACGGATATGGCGTTATGGAACTGCGGTCTCCGTGTCTAAAAAGCATATTTACATGCAATAGATGAGTTTTCCCATCAATGCATGCAATGAATCCCACAAGAAAGAATAAAATATTGTAGAGATTCATTGGACGCGTTTGAGGAAACTCACAACTTCGAAAGTTAACCGACGGCCTTGGAAATAGCAACTTACCTCGAAAGAACACAGATAATTTTAGAATCATATTTGTTTTTTGAAAAAAACATTTAATTAAGACGCCGTTTCATGATTTTCAATGTTTCTACGGATCAGCGATCGATAAAAAATGGGATTATGAACTGATAAACTGAGTTGAATCTGAATTCGACCTCTAACAATTGTTAACGCACGGAAACAAGACGAATTAACTAGACGAGTGACCGTCACTTAAGAAGAAAGGTTAACGAAAGGTTATATATGAAATATCTAAAATCATAGTAAAATAGGTTTCAATAAAATAGATACTTTGAGCCCATTTTAATCAATTATATTTAATACCTCTTTAATTTAGTGTTTCATCAAAAATTGGACCACCCCTCTGTGACAATCTTCCAGTGGATCGATTCTGACCGAAGAAATGGAAGACCTTTGCTGGGGGGGTTTGTTACGGTAATCGTAGAACATGGATGCGCGTCCAAGACTGCCATAATGAGAAGACGCATTGAATGGAGGGAATGGGTATAATGAGATTGACATATTTATGGTAACGGATATAAATTAATGGTGGGATTATATGGACTTTGGTTACTATGGGATGGATTTTAATGACGGGAAAACGACGATGCTAGTCCATGAGTTTGGAAAGGGAGGATGTTGCTCAAGTCTCGGCGACCATGGATGAAGGAGGCAGTGCTCTTATGTGATCCAGTGTGAGGCATCTTGCATTAAGTTTGATGCTTCACGCTAGTTGAACCAGATAACATTCTTCGCCTTCATAGAAGACGGCCACCTTGTTTAATGTTAGTTAACAGAAGAAAACGACCTAATAGCGCATGGTTGACATTGCGTGCACTTGAAATACCGGGCGATGTCCAACTAAAACACCAGGACGTTACGCTGCCTTCGGGTATTTCTTTATTCACAATCACTGATACTTTGTAACTGGGAGGACCGACCATGATTCGGGGTATTCGAGCTCACGACTTACAATCCTCGAAGGGTTGTTATTTACTGAAATGACTGACTGTTACTCGGTTTCTCTATTTATTATAGACAACCATTTTATATGGTCATTTCCAGGAACTGCTCCTTATCGGTCCATTTCTTGCGACTGAAATAAGAGCAAAATCGAATGCACGTTTTCGGTTGTAGTTTTTGTCGAATTGTTCTAGTGACCTGCCTAGGCTCTCCATTCAAGAGATCATCGTTCGACGCCACTTCAAAATTTGTTCACTGACAGAAACGATTGGGTCGAAAATCTTGCACTGACCCTACTAAGCATCCGAGCGACGATCAAACCTGACCTGCGAAGTAGCCCAGCCGAACTGGTATTCGGGACAACCTTAAGATTACCTGGATAGTTTTTCACCGACGATTCCCCCGCCAATGAGCACGCCGTTAGCGATTTCTTGACGCGCATAAGACTTTTCGCCAGAAATCTGCGCCCAATCGCTCCACGACCACCTACACAACCTTTACATTTGGATCCGGCGCTAGAGAAGTGCTCCCATGTTTTTGTCCGCTGCGACCGTGTAAGACAGCCTCTCCAGCCTCCCTACGATGGCCCTTTTGAGGTCAGGAAACGTACGGCAAAAGTTTTTACAGTGCTGATGAACGGCGTAGAGGCCACGATCAGCGTCGATCGTCTCAAAGCAGTTTTCGTGGGTGAAAATTTTACCCCTGTCCGTGCTCCGTCGAGTGACCCGGTGGCGACCACCATTTTTGACCCAATATGTAAACGAAACACGGACAATCCTTTTCCATATCACAGAACCAAGTATAACCCACCTGTATGTCACCCAACCACCCCCACGCGCATCCCCATTCCTTCGACAACTCGTTCAGGACGCCGAGTACATTTCCCTACCCACCTTTCCACGTATATCTGTTAAGCCATTCCGTCGTTTCACGACTACATTTCTAAGGAGGTTGCCCTGTAGTGTACTGATTAATTAACGTTAGTTTAAAACTATAAATTGACACATCTCCCGATTTGAACCTGCAAAGTGGTCGTCTTGTTTCCTTATATTCGGTGGGCCCGTTTGGATAAGAACATATCTTTTATCAACCCTTCAAATGCACAAATTTAGCTGGATACAAGGAAGTCGTAAATAAAAGTCACCTCCAAACAAGCTTCATCGGTCCTCGAAGTCTGCAATCTCAATGATGAGAGAAGCTTCAGCTGTTGGCATTTCTGCGTCCCGAAATATTTTACCCCGTTAAACGTGAAACTTGCACACCGCTTTATTATTAGAAACAAACGCTTCCTGTTAAAATCACAATGCGTTTGTGGGTGGTTTTGCCAGACCGCAACTCGGGGAGATGGCCTTCGCCCCACCTTTTGTATATATTATTTTTGACGAAATTTTAAAGCGAAATTAAGGTGGCCCTGGTGATACAACAACAGAATGTCTCGTTTTCCGTCGTCGTCAAATTTAAAATTCGATGTTTATAAATCTACACCCATACAATCGGACACAAACATTAACTTTTAATAACAAGCACTGCGTACAACCACACAATCATTAAAGAGACCATTTAAAAGACCGCCAAGGTTCTGACGAGCCTAGATTCCAGAGTTGCTCACATTATAGCAGACGGCTTCCTGGGTGTCCTCGCCGAAATCTTGTCACGACTTGATATCAATAGGGCTCATCACCTGCAAAAGCATCTGTTTGATTTTTGAAGGTTTCTGTGCTTTTTCCCCGTTTGCCACAGAAATACGTTTGCATGCCACTTCATATCTGTCTGCATTATTATAATAATTGTAGTGGCTTTATTTAGGTCACGAGGACCAACACTTTTTGCATTATGCATCGATCTCCTGATACATTCATCTGTAATTCTTGCGCCAATGAAAAACATGTTTTTAACTAAAATTTTCCATTAAAAACCCAAATGTTTTCGGTTTTGCAATTTGCGTCGTCTTATGTGCCGAACATATAATATTGCATTTATCATATAACTTGGTTGTTTTAACGTTTATTATTAAAGTGTACAGTACCAAAAGCGTACCTTTTTCTGCTTAATAATGGTAGCTTTCAACAATTACTGTATTTATTTCTTATTAGAGTATACTCTCGTATAATGGGTCTGCCGTTATTGGCATGAAGGGAAAAGATTGCGTTGCAATTGCAAGTGACATGAGGTTCGGCATATCCTATCAAACAATCTCGACTAACTACCCGAAAGTTGAGCAACTCGGACCCAATTTATTCGTTGGCTTTCCAGGCTTAGCAACTGACAAAGAAACTGTGTAATTTTTTCTTCGATTTATTATTCACATTGGACCTTTTTTCTCTGTTTGATATATTTCCTTGGTGTTTTTGGTTCTTTAACATGCTGAAGTATCCCCGTTCATTTTTTAATGTTTTACCTTTATTTATTGTTTTTTATCCACTACAATTTTCGGGGCAAATTAGCTTTGAAAGGCTCCAGTTTCGTAAGAACATGTTTGAACTTCGCGAGAATCGGCACATCAAACCCAAAACGCTTCTATGCATGCTTTCCAACTTGCTGTACGAGCGCAGGTAGATTATTGTGCTTTATATATGGCAATAGCGCCTTCTAGATTCGGTCCATATTTTGTGGAGCCAATTGTCGTTGGCCTTGATCCAGTGTCTAACGAACCCTTCGTTGGCGGAATGGACCTTATTGGGAGCACTTTAGAATCCGACGAGTTTGTTGTTGCTGGTTCTTGTACAGAACAGTTGTACGGTATGTGCGAAACGTTGTGGGAAAAAGACATGGTAGGTTCATACAACTGTAATCCTGTTTCAACTGGGTCTTATTTCAAAATTGTGTTTCTTATAGGGCCCCGATGGCTTATTTGAATGCATTTCTCAATGTATTTTGAATGCTATGAACAGAGATTGTGTATCTGGTTGGGGTGCTCGTGTATATCTTATGTAAGTGCAATCGTTAATTTTATGACAATCCACTTTTTAGTGAAAAAGACAAGGTTACGGTGTCCGACCTTAAGGGAAGAATGGACTAACTTTTCACTTGTGCAGCCTGAATGTGTGAATATAAAAAAATTCCCAGAATCTTTTCTCAATTTCTTGTTGGATAAAAATAATGTCGTGTTGATTTGGTCAACACCATTGAAGGTTGCAGACGCGCGACCGCGTAACATATTCTCTACTTATTGAATGCAAAGTAGTAATATATGACATGTGATTTGACAGACCAATGGTTACATTTTAATCTTCACTATTGACTATCCACTGGGTAACCTTTAATTTGGGGTCCAATTTATGTACTATCCACCTTCAGACAATATAGTATGCCAAAGTCTATCCGCTTAATGGCTTGTGCATACTCATGGTGGTTTTAAGATATGCATTAAATGTATTGGTCACAAAAAAACAAGAAGGAAGCGGCAGGAGCGTTAAATTCGGATGAACTATCATTAAAAACAAATAAGCATTAAATATACAGGCGCAGCATCATTATTCCGATTCATAATTTAAAATAAGAGAACAAAAATAGTAATTGTACACTGAATTTACGACATTGATTAAAATGCGTCAAGATCACCAAAGGCGGTGACGACGTCTGGTTAATGTCAACGTAGACTAGATATTCTCTAGAACAGCGATGGCGTTTGTCAATTTTCCGGCCCGCAAACCTCGACGTACTCATGCGCCGGTCTACTGCGTAGAACTGTACAACAGAGCAGAAGAGACACCAGCAAGCCTAACATCTAAAAGAGGTGAAAAAACTTGATAGAGTGGGCCTGGATGACAGCAACGGCCCAGCCATTTGCCTACAAATTGACCAATAAACGTTATCCACAGGCCGAAACCGAGCATTACATTTTGCCCTGTTAATACGTGGTATGCCAAAAAATGTTGGGCATGAAATGCAATATTTCGAAATTTAGACTATGTAAATCAATTTATCATTATAGCTTAGACGTTCCAACATAAACTTTTATGCGGCTCTTAATTATAAATACGCTTGATTAAAGTCACCATAACAAAAAATATTAGGAGTGAAAACTGAATAAGAACGGACCACGTTAGAGTACTGCATACGGAAGCTCTCTCAGAGTTCCCGTTTTACTTGGTCGGGTCGAACTGAAAACATAGTCCCGAGCAACTGAATGGCAACCCCCATGAAACCGGTTTACTTCCTAGTCGCAAAATTGAATCTTTTTGGAATTTTTTAAAATCAGGTCTGATGGTACTAAAAATCAGTCGGAACGACCGAACTGCGATGCGCAGCCGCTCGTTTTGTAATTGAACGGTACACTGCCTCCTTTGGTCGAATTTATGGGCATTGTGACTAGGAAAAACAGAGTCACGAACGAGAGACGGGGCGACTCTACACCTCCAAAATAATCCTACTTCCTGCAAACAGAGCTAGTCGGGGAGAAAGAGAGGAAGACAGCCCCACATATCACCTCAATCGGAGGCCTTTTGTTTCGCCTTTGCTCTTTTTCTAAGTTTTGTGGGAGAGGCAAATCACGGCCTTCGCATCACCTCACTTTAACCCTAGTGGAGCCGTCTAATTAGATGTTGGCGGAAGGGATTTTGGCATCAGAAGTATCCCCACTTCCTCCCTCAACCCCTCGGCAAATCACGGATCCCCTAGACAACGCTGCACTTTAGGAAAACCCTGCGCCACGTGTCTGGCCATCGTAGAAAATGTCGAATGCAGTGGAGATAAACGGAGAAAAACTGCGCCTTGTATTTTATGTGACTGAAAGTTACCTCGCCCATAATTAACCCCTAGGCGGTGGACTTCTGTTGAATGGCTTTATAAAAAGGGCGGATAATCATGTCCATTGGCGATAATGGGAGGGGGGAATGTCTGCCAAGGACCCACAATGCGAATGCCCTAATGGATCCAGTGTTACAGCCGGGCACGTTTTTACAGCACATCGTGCACAACCGAATATGGCCGAACAATTTTTCAAGACATTTGTTGCCGAGTTAAAAAGATTACAGCATTTCATCAACCATATTTGAGCATGAAATTTGAACCGTTTCGGTTCCCCAAGAAAACCATTACTGAGTAACCATTCCCCTAACGCGCAGACAACCACGCCGGGGTAAAAGACCACCACTTTGCTTGTCCACCCTCCACTCTGCCAACATTCTGCCGTGTCCAAATCTAATCGATTAAGAGAGTGACTCATTCCTCACACTGCCTCTCATTGGTCGCCTGGCCTTACTGCCCAAACCCCCGCATAAATACAACATCAGCCTGTTAATAAAGGGGGCTCTTCATGTCAACTCTCTACATCTCCTCCGGCGTCTTATCTCTCGTCAATTTCTCCCGGTTGGTGGGGCATAAGTGGTCATAAGAGATAAAACAGAAACCAAAAACCACCACCAAATCTGAGCGTAGCCATGTTTATTGCCCTCCATTCAAGGGGAAATAAAACCATTCCTCCGGCCGCCACCAGTAGACCAATGACAATCGCAGCGATTGGTCGCATGCGATGCAGACGAGCTTGCTTGGCGCGGCCATCTCCTCCCACCAGAGGTTGAGTCGGCTCCTTCATGGATACGCCACGAATCAAATCTGCCCACGCCCGGCGAGCAGGGGCAGTCAGGTCGGCGCCAATGACGCCCCCAGTAGACAGACCACCGTCGCAAGCGTTCCACGCCCCCCCCCGAGACGCAGTCAATGCATCGCTTCCTTGGCGAGGCGATCGCCTGACAGAGGATGAGCCGTCTTTTTCATGGCGCTTCTTGGGAGTGCGGTAGAGGTAGCGTTCCCGCGACACCCGGGACCAATCGATGTTTTCGGCTAACCGCTGCCGCCACTCCGGAAGCGGTCAACCTGCGTGTGGTGGCGTATCCAACGCCCGCGCACCCTCTACGTGGCTTCACAAAACTGCAACAACACTTCCACTGAACCCAAATGTGTAGGTAGTACATACAGGAACGGGTTTTAACAACACAATGGGTCGGAGAAGGGCTCGGACGATGAATTTATGCTAGCGGTAGGTCCTTTTCTTGTGGCCAAAGGTTTATTGGGAATATTGGATAGGTGGCAGCGTCCCGAAGAGGCAGTGGAAGAGGTGGCCGCCGCTGCACCATCCAACACTCGGATTCTACGCGTGGAACTCCAACAGATTAAATTCCAGTTTCAGCCACCCAGACTCCCCGTCGCTAAGCCGTTTAACGCGTCCCATAATAGGAATTACAATGGGTACAAATGAGAACGTGTTCTGAGTCTCAAAAATTAAAATTTGCTAGGCCATCTCCTAGTGGAGGGTTAAGAGGCTGCTTCATGGGCGTTTGCGATGAAATTTCTCGGGAGTGGGTCAACGGGTGGCATCCCACGTTCCACCCGTGGTAGCCTGACCTGCGGATCGTTCACCAACTGAGCGTGGAAGCTGAAAGCGACATCATCAACGTTAACAACCAGGCTGTCAATGATGGTCATGTGTGTTTGCAGGACAGGCCCACTCAACTCCGTTGAAAGAGAGACATTTTTTAAAAGCGAATTTGTTGACGGAAACAACGCAGAATGCTTCGCGCCCAATGGGAACACAGTAATCTATAAAAAACAACACCAATGAAATAAAGCGCGACGCTGTGGAGAATTTTATTCGAACCTTTCGTCATCTCGCCGTTATTTGGGATCGAGCAAAAATTCCCAAAATGTGAGCACTCAATTGGTCGGGAATAGGGGAATTCAATTTTGCAGGTTGACTGGGACCAAAACGGTCTGCACAATAAAACGGACACTTGAATCGGCAAGTACACAGAGTGCGACCCAGAAGACGTACACTTGGTTGCAATTAAAGTTCAATTCATCCGTTTATTGCCTGTGTCCCCTAGTCTGCTTGTGCATTTTTTCACAGTTTGATAAATTGGAAGGTTGCGTGACGGCACACAATTGACGCACGACTAGTTCTAAGACCTCCAGAATCAGTTAAAAGGACGATTAAAAAATGCCAGGGTCGAAGGATTAAAATACCCACAACTCTGAACTACCAGGAAAGCGGCTCACAGGCACCAAAAAACAGTGACTTGCGAATCATCCTTAAAATGATCTCCCGAGGCATAACCGGGCGTCAAATGAACGCCTCTCGGTCGATTG
The DNA here is from genome assembly GCA_028672205.1 of Proteocephalus fallax. Classification (NCBI taxonomy): domain Eukaryota; kingdom Metazoa; phylum Platyhelminthes; class Cestoda; order Proteocephalidea; family Proteocephalidae; genus Proteocephalus; species Proteocephalus fallax. Next base: position 549,907 of record JAPUBX010001077.1, on the reverse strand, counting down.
GAACAAGGACTCGCGTCTAACGCTCCGATATCCGCACCTACTGCGCGTCAAAGTCACAAGGTGTCTCGAAAACGGACTGGTGCGACCAGCTCACCAACTACGAAGGTGTCGCTGTGTCGACACGGGGCGACTGTCCACAATTCTACAGCGCCATCGACTGCAGTGTTTCGGACACGTTTTACGTCTGCATTTCGCCGACACAGCACCATGCATAGGTTGGCGCTGCCGGAGTGGTGGACAACAAAATACGCGGATAGGCACCACCAAAGCGGTCATGGAGGGCTTGGGAATGCAGACTTGTCTACGGGGTGCCGCTTGCTGCAGAACTGGGCACCATCCAGTGCAACCCGACCTACGCTCGCCGGGCGTTGGAAGGCCATGATTGGTGTCAGTCCATCCGCTCTGGGAGGAGATAGCAACGTCAAAGAAGATATTTACTGGATTACGCAAATCTCTACAAGTCGTTTTGCCACCCCAGTTTTATCCTTGTTTGAACGCGTCGATTCTCCGATTAGCCGGATAAGTGCGCGTGCACCTGATATTTGCGCGACCACAGTCAACACATAAACGCAGGAAGGTGTTTTTTCACGTCTGTGTGAATCAAATTGAGACTGGACGTCTGTTTATCCGAAAATGTGTTTATGGAAACTGCGTGCGAGGACCCTGGTGGCCGGCATGTGACCCCGAATGTTTGGCGCACAAACGGAATGGTCCAATGGGAATGCTTTAATTTATAAAAACAAACCAATAAACTGAAGCGAGACGCTATGGAGACTTTTAGTGGAACTTTCCACAATCTCGACGTTAATTGGGATCAAGCAAAGTCTAAAGCAACGCCGCTAACAAACATTACCACAATATGAGTACTCGATTGCAAATGTGGAACCACAGAGGGACCAGTAAAATAGGTTGGCATAACAACTGCTAAAGTTCCTGTCTCTTTATTTGTTCAGTGTAAAGGAAGACAGCGGACAACAACAAAAACAACCGCATCATTCAATTCAGGCAATAATTAACCAAATCGTATTGAAACGCCTTGTGAATAACATTGGTCAGATGTAAAGATGGTGTTTTGGGAGTCAAATAATGCACCAACAGTTATCACGCCTGTTTAACTCGATTGTAAAAGTAATATGGAGGGTGGGTTGCCGTTATTGAAGAACTGGAACCAGTGAATTCTCCAAGAATGCACTATCCTTATTTATAGTCTCATATATACATATATATATTGCCGCACAGTGCCACGTTTCGTAATTTTGTTAACCATTCTATCCATCCATCCATGGACGAGCCATTCGACCTCGATTCCGGACAAGCCACTCGCCTCCTCATTCGTTGTTTGCGCCACCCAGTCACACCCAAAGCCTCTTTGTAATCTCTGTATGCAAGCCTTTGTTCCTCTTCATCCTATCACGCTCGACGATTGACAACGCGGAGCGTACGGGAGTGACAGTGAATCCGCACGAATTGGTCCATGTCGAGTCACTTTTGCTGGCTATTTAAATTATCTGTAAAATGTGTCCGTAGACATGCTAGCACAAAGCGCTTTCTTGGTGGCAATTAACTCGATGAGAAACTAATGAGGATTTCTCCAAATTAACTGAAACACAAAACAATGTGAACCCGTAGAAATCTAATTAAAAGCACATTAAGCGGATTGAAATAAAGGGCAGATCACACGTATTACACGCCCACGGCCTGCTCTAATTGGCTTGTTGAACTGATTATTATTCCCAGAGGCCATAATTGACCCTCGGATATCCCGACTTTGCTGGTCGTAGAGATTGTATGCAATTCCTAAAAAACCGACACTGAGTTCGCGAGAAATCGAACTTTGCTTGTTCATCCCGGCCGGCTGCTCCAGCGACATTTCCATGGAGACTCTTGGGAATATTGGGGAGATGCCGGCGTCCCCAACAGTGCAACCCGAAGGGGAGGAGGCTGAAGTGGCCGTCGCTGCATAATCAAACAGTTGACCTAGAGGCAGGGGGCCACACGTGGAACTCGGTCTGGTTAAATGTCGGATGCTAGAGCAGCCGCAAACGCCACCGACAGCCTCCGAGTCGCTACGCCTGAAATATCTCCTTGCAATCAGTGTCTGCCACTTAAAAGGTTGCGGGTGCACGAGGCAGGCCTGTCGGAGGTCTGACAATTTCGCCCGGTCTAGCTGAGTAGATATAGGGGGGCAGGAGGAGAAGGGATAGGCAGAGATGCAAATCAGCGCTATCTTTCCCACAGACAGCGTGCATTGTTGTGGAGCCAATGAACGACTACGCTCAATAATTCCATTTTAGGCCGGGTTTCTAGAACTTTCCTGACCAATAGGCGACGCTGTGAGGCGACTCTAGGCGCCGACAAGATGCCCAAACAGACAAAAATTCACAAATCAATGCCACTGTAGAAAAAATAACTGATTTCACACAAATCGTTAGTATTTTTCACGACGCACACAATATACGTTTACGCAGCGAAACTATTTCGCACGCCATCCTCTGACAGTCCAGTCGTATTTTCTTGAGCAAATAAATGTCTGGGCTTCTTCCACCAAACCTGAGATATTTGACACCCCAGAAAAGTTTTAATCCATTCTTGTTCGTTTCCCGGGGTTTTTCAATGCCGACGCGCTCAGTGTTAATCGGGAACAGTGCTCATTTAAACCACGGATTGAGTTGCACCCATCATTGGCATCGACACACAAGCCCAGACCGGTTGGGACCGACTGGCAAAACGGTTATAATTGACGAGCGTAGTGACGTGGCGACGTTCACAAGAATCTCCATGCAAGCATCACCCATTAAGCGGCTGAACTATCCCATATCTGAGGAAGATGGCTACCGGAAAAGGACCGAAGCAACAGGGAAGAGCATTGGCTCAAAATAGTTTGAGAAATAACTAAAACCCGAACATCATTTAAAAAAAAGCGAATAGTAGGGTTGAATTTCGGTTCACGAAATCAGCATCTAAATGAACCGTGTGAAAATACAGCAGTGCAACAGCAGAAGAACAGAGGAAACCCATTCGACAGCTGTTCAATGCCTGGCGCCTGTTCTAAGCACCAATCAGAGCCACCAGACTCGGCAACAACACCGACATCCGCAACGCCAAGTAGTGCCGGTAGCTCTTGGGGAGGGGGAGGGAGGATAGCTTCATAGCCTGCCCATTTCCTACTGGAGGATGAGCCGGGTTAAAAAACGATGACGGCTGACGTCACCAGCAACAACTAGCCGGAGTTATGAAGATTCCAAACTCAACTCTTCAGGGCCGAGTTGGCTGTAGAAGAAGCTACCCACAGATTCTCTGCAACGCCAAGGTGGGATAAGACACGGGGAAAGGTGTGGGCGTTTTGACGATTTTAAATTAATGTATCATCGACGGGATTAAACGCATCATCATGATCATCAAAACAAATGGGCAAATAAGTGATTTAAAAATATGGCTGGGGTTTGGACAAGCCCTGGAGTACCGTCAAATTAATTTTTTTTAGAATACATGTGACGGATGTGATAACTAACAGGGAACGTGGGAACGACAATTCTCTAAAATGACTAAATAACCTGTTTCTTGGTTTTTTTGCACTGCTGAGTGGCGATTTAGTGACATCTCAGAATTACAGGTTGTTGCTTCTGTAAGTGGTGCGATTAGCAAAGATAATGTGCCCCTACAATTCGTTTCTTCAAATTAATTTGGTCAAAAACCGGAAACGCATACGACGAACCTCGATTACGTTTCTGAACTCAATCTAATTAAAACATACGCCCAAGCACGCTTGCGGTGAATAAACAAGACTGGTGTATTTTCTGCGATCTCATATCGGACATTTTTTGCAAAAAAAACAGAAATGAGCTATTCCAATTAACACATTTATAAGATATATTGAGAGAAAAATAACAGTATACTACTCACCTTAAATGCAGCAATTAACAAGACGGTCACGATAAATGCCAGGAAGCCATATTGGATACCGTCAGTTGATTTCTCGTAACATCCCTAAATGATAGAAACATTAAACGCAAAATTAATCCGAGCTGGTGAATGCAATTCTTCAAGATGCATAAGGAAGTTGTAACATACGACAGAGAACGCGTCGATATCGCAGATTTTAGGCTGTCCGGGACAGCAGGAAGATGGCAACGCGGCTGTTCCGTAATCGGATGTACCGTTCCCACCACAGCAACTAAGCTAACGCGAAAAAGGGGACACATTAACCGTACGTAGCCACCACAACATCCATAGCCATGTGCTAGAGATCCTTATCAAACGCCTGAGTGAAATTTAAATTGCAACTCACCGTGGATTGTACAAAATCTCGATTTGCGTTTTCTTGCGCTTGCATTTCAGCACTGATGGATGCCTGAAACCAGTTATCGATCACATTTTTCATTGCATGGACGATACGACCTTCGGTCTAAAATGATTGAATAATTGGAATTAATATGGCATGCAGTGTATGAAAAACAGTTGTATATTAACTAACCTCTTCGCGATAAAGCAACCCAAGAACGCCAACAGTAACTTGGACGCATAGAATTATGGTTAGACACGTGAAGTAGGTACCAATGAGACAGGGTGACTCGTGGTAGGTACCACAACACCCAAACAATGCAACAATCGAGGTTAGTGACCCGACACAAATCAAAGCATAGATCAGATTTTGCATGACAGATAGGAAGCCTGATGCATCAAAAATCCGCTGAATCTGGGTATCCATGTAACAGTAGAGCGACAACCCGAGAATACTGATTCCAATAAGCTAAATGATCGGTTATCAACTTTTTAATTGCACTCTTACCAGAAGATTAATGTTAAATACAATAAGAAGGTACACAATGCATCGACGGCAACATTTTTCCCACATCGAGAGGCCTTGACAAACGCACCTTGAAAAAAAATATTGAATAATCCACAAACTTTCACTTCGTTAAAACATAATAAATCTTTATTTAAAAAAAGAATTCAAATATCTCAATTTCGCCGAAGGAATTTGAATTGAAATAATTGCATTCGAAAAACCATGCGAAATGTGCCGGAAAATTCAAACCATTCTAGATAGTGACTACTTGTAAGAATTTCAGACCGTATCAATATGCCAATGTTTGTAGTTTTCTGGGGATGTGTCGGAGGTACATTTTTTACTGCCTATATTATGCGGCTCAACAAAGCACCGTCAATGGTTCCTTTTGGGCAAACACCAGGGTAGGATTTACGGTGTCAAACTATTTATTACGATATGCAAATCGCTTTGTGTCCCTTCAAGCACCATTGGATTTGAAGTGGACCAAGTCTTAGAGGACATTCTTATCGTTTTTCTGCGATTCGCGTTCTTTATGGCATCAGCCGGCGATAACGGTACGACTTTGGGGACCTCGATTGCGTTTATTGTGTTTAACGGGAGCGTCGTGTTTGGTCTAACTAAATCAGGTTATTGTATGGTAATTCGAAGACTTTCGTGGCCCACAAACCAGAATGGCACGATGGTCAAAGTCGAAGGTCTGGAATAAATAATATTGTTTATCATTCAAACAATAGTGAGGGCCCGACCTGGGCCGAAGACGCCGACAAGGCGCGATGCTTAGCGCCCGCTGCAAGCGAATCCTGTCTGGACACACGTGGGGTTTGTCGTGGTAAAAAGTGGGGGCCGGCCAAGTGTCGTCGATATTGTCTTAATTTATCCACGTTAAGGTCACAGTATGCGCTGTTGTGTGCGTTAGCCAATGGGATGCCAGTCCAATGGATGTCATGCGTCTGGAATAAATTAACGCACCATTTAAGGCAGTGTTTCTCAATCTGTGCGAGAGATTCGCAGGTGTGTCGCGAGATTTTTGAAAAATATTCAAAAATGCTGGGGTTTTTGAACAAGATTACAAACTATCTCAAACTTCCTGAAAAAGGACTTGTTGCAAGTTACAAGGTCGCTCAACTATTGGCAGAAAAAAAACACACTCTGATTGTGAAACAATAATCGCACCAGCGCTTGCTATTGTGGTTGAAACGATTTTTGGACCTGAAGCCGCCGAGAAAATCAAGAAAGTTCCTTTGTCAAATGACACAATGTCTCGCCGAATCGAAGATTTATCATCCGATTTAAAAGATCAAATTTGTGAAAATTTCGAAATAGAAGTCGAATCAAGGATACTGTGGTCTCTTCAATTCGATGAATATACTGATATCTGCGGAAAAGCTCAGCTACTAGCGTTCATTCACTTCATTAAAAATGATAAATTCATAAATGAATTCCTTTTTTGGGACGAGCTGAAGAGTACGACGAAAGGAGAAGACACTTTTTGATATGCTGAACAAAAAGGTTTTGCTTTTCAACTTGAAGTGGAAGAACTGCGTCAGTGTGTGTACTGATGGATGTCCTTCTATGCGAGGAAATCATAAAAGATACGTTACGCTCATTCTTCAAGAAAATCCAGACATAATCACGACTCATTGCATGATTCATCGTGAAGCCCTCGCGTCCAAATCATTGCCGGAAAAATTTCAGTCAATTTGAATCAATCTATTAAAGTAGTGAACTTCATCAAGTCTCGGCCGCTTAATTCAAGAATTTTCGCTCAACTCTGTGATGCAATGGATTCCGTCTTCAAATTGCTGCTTTACCACACCGAGGTTCGCTGGTTATCAAAAGGAAACGTTTTGAAGCGTCTCGTTTATCTCAAAGTAGAAGTAATTGCATTCTAGGAAGTCGAGGAAACAAATTTTGGATTCGATCTTCGTGACGAGATTTGGTGGCTCAAAGTTCAGTTTCTCTCTGATCTGTTCGACAAACAGAATTCTCTCAACTTGAGTCTCCAAGGACCATCAGCAAACATTATCTCATCGACATGCAAACTGAAATCGTTTGATGAAAAACTGACGCTATGGGAAAGCAAAGTTTCGAAGGGTATTTTTGAATGCTTCCCTTCCGTAAACGAATCTCAGTTGAAGAGCAAAGTCGCTGATTACATCATTTCCACACTGACAAGTCTTCAATTAGCAATTCACCATTATTTTCCATTGCTTTCTATCCACGAATATGACTGGGTGATCAACCCGTTTGGAAGCAACGAGACATCCAATCTTTCGTGTGATGAGGAGGAAGAGCTGATCGAGTTGAGAAATGACGAATTCCATCGACTGGGATTCGCCGAAAAACGTTTGGACGAATTTTGGCTCTCCCTGAAGCAGTTGTTTCCAGCTCTCAGTTTGAAAACAGTCAAGATCATTTTGCCGTTCGCGTCTTCATGGTTTTGTGAATTCGGATTTTCAGCTTTGACTGAAATCAAATCAAAAAAGAGAGCGCGACTCCTTCGACTTGACGACGAAATGCGTGTTTGTTTGTCAACATTAGAGCCACGTTTCAACCTTATTTGCTCTCGAAAGCAAGCCCACCCATCGCATTAAAAATAGAAACGTTGAAAATAAAGTTTAACCAAAATAATTGTTTTTTATTACTTACGGTGTGTCGCGAAACCTTTCAGATGTCCCAAGTGTGTCGCAAGTGAAAAAGTTTGAGAAACACTGATTTAAGGTTACTACAATTGCAAGAGGAGAGAGTGATTGTGGTACTGGCATAGACATGACGTTTTAAATATATGGGTTGAACAACGCTACAAGCAAATATTCGTACAAAAGGCGTCGACCACGGATATTAGCATATACATTGAATGCGCGGAGATAATCAACGCTGGTGATGATCCCTGACACAATAAATGGTCCTGAAAATAGGCCAGCTTTAGGGTAATAGGAGGTTTCCATATTTTGGGATTCAGAACTGCGTTAGGTCTGACGGTCGAAGAAAATGGGTGGTAGAGGGCTGACCTCAGGGTCTGGGTCGAGCATGAAATGCATTTTTCTGTTTCGGTCCATGACGAAAAAGCCACGCCTCGTTGAGGGAGTGCCAGTTGAGCCTGTTTCTATCAAGAATTAACACAAATGTCGGAAAATGCTAGCACATCAGTCCATGGAGTATCCAATGCGCATTTTCGTGGTAAGTTATCGGTAGTTGTGTTTTATATCAATTTAAAACAATGCTAATCGAATTGGACTGCTGCATTTTACACTGGCTAAAAACGAATCATATAATGTTTTGGAAGTTACAGAATTATTAAAAATATTTACCACCAGCAAATAATGCTTAATTGCCTGTATCTTAACATAATTGATATACCTATTGTTTCTCTTTCCAAAACGCACATCACTTTAACTATAAAGATCCTTCTCTCTCGGACATGCGATATTTGTTTGCTATTGGCAAGCTATTTATATTTTAATTACCAATTCTTCAAGAATTTCTTGAGAGCTTTCAAATTTAATCAATGGAACTATAAATATGTGTATTTGAATGCGCAATCGATCAAAGTCGCCCGTCGTGAATCAATATTGCCACCTTGCGCATAATTAATCCAAGGTTTCGGAACGACTTACGTTTTGATTAGGAGTAGGCGACTATCCCAACTTGTTTTAGAATATACCTTTCCGACTTTTCGGACTTGTTGGCTTCAAGATTATCGCATCCTCCACAAATGAACCTCCTTTATCCACTATAGTGTCGATTGGTCAAAACTAGCATACTGATAGGCAACCATCATACGATAAACAGACGTGTAAGAAGAACACAAGTCTTTCAAAATAGTTTTAATTGTAGTGAACACGTGAAGTGTTTTCCATGTTGAAGATGAAGTAAAAGGAAATGAGAAGAAAAAGAGGAACATCAAATATTTCATTCGACTTAACTATTAATTGTGATGTTGGGTGGTTTAGTTAACCCCACCGCCCGTAAGATCGGTGATATGACGTTGTGCGCCGAAAGACATGCCTGATTGGCTAGCTCCTTCGTTGGATCCGGCTTGCAGACCGACTATATTTTTTCCCTCCGCAGACATCTCCCCGACCTTGATGTCGTTAACGTGGCGTGTTGCACCCATCGACATACCGGACTGGCTAGCACCTTTGTTTGAGCCAGCCTGTAGACCAATCACATTCTTGCCCTCAGCAGACACTTCACCAACGCGAATATCCGCAATGTGGCGTGTGGCACCCATTGACATCCCTGATTGGCTGGCACCTTTGTTGGAGCCTGCCTGAAGACCAATGGTATTTTGTCCGGCGGCCGACATCGGATCAATTTTCATATCGGCTACGTGGCGAACAGAGCCCATGCTCATTCCCGATTGGCTGGCACCTTTGTTGGAGCCAGATTGGAGACCAATTATGTTCTTTCCGCTTTCCGACTGTTCGTCAACTCGAATATCAGCAATGTGTCTCACGGCTCCCATACTCATGCCCGATTGGCTAGCACCTTTGTTTGAACCAGCCTGAAGACCAATGACTGCATTGGAAGCTGCAAGCGTTTCCGCAGAGAATTCACGTTTGTTTTCATAGGTTGGTTTGGGGCCACATACCGGTCCGTTAAAGTTGTGACGCTGACACTACAACAGCAAGAAAGCCTAATTAGTTTAGGAAATGACGTTTTACCGGCTGCTTTTATTCTTTGGCCAAGATAATCACATACCTCTGAGCCTAGTTGATAAAGGCTGTTCATCACTTGCGTCATATTACGCATTTCAAAAAGGTCGACGGTTTGGAATAGACCTGTCTTTTGGACCCCGTAGGCTGCGCAGGCGTTGACGAAAATCTCAATGTTTTCCATCTAAAGGAAAATATGAATAAACCAATGTCTACTACTTATACATATAAGTATCATGGCAATATTCCACAATAATAGGGCGCACCCTAAACGGTCAAAATTCCCAATCAGAATCGGCTACGTGGCAGGAATTACCGTGCATATACATTATGTATTCCGGGCACTGTGCATAACAATTTATATTTTTTTCCAAAATAATAACCTAGTTTTCGATATTTGTTATTCTACAGAACCTTTTATCAAAATAAAGGCTGTTTTTCTTGCAAGTAACGAATTTGTGCGATTTTCAGTAGTAAAAGAAAACTCCGAAAGCTGTTTTAACCATATTTTTCATCAGTCTTGCCATTTTAAAGGACGCCGTCGAGGAGTTTGTTTTGAAGGGTCGACGAAGACGAGCAGCACTTGGGGGCAACTCTGGTGTTCCGTCGTAGATGGCGTTTATCAACCTGTTGAAAACAGAGTTTATGAAGTCACAAGGTGACTGATTAATTAATAAAGACTAACATTCCTTGAAAATGCCAGTTTCAGCATTCGGGGGTTAGAGAACACGACCGATTAGACGCAAATTAGGAACAATCGAATGAGAAAAAAAGTACGCACGCGAGGCATCCACAACATCGCCCTCTATCAAGCTACTTAATTAAGTAGCTTGTTGGTTTGGACGTTGGGAGAACAGGTCGTGTCCCTGCCCTTTCCTGGCACGCTTAGACGACGGCCCAAGATCGGACATTCCTTAAGGTCACACCGCCAAATATTCGCTTTTTAAAACAAATAATTGTCATGGTCGATATTTTAAGTTTCCAAAATGTTCTGTCAAGAGCAATTTAGTTCAATAGTTAACAGTCCAGGAACCTACGAAAACGCAAATGGGATCATATTTGTTTGTCTAGCAATTTCCCTATATCCGGCAATGCTGAACACCTGGAAGGTAAACATGATCTAATAATTGAATCGAATTCACACAATTAAGGTGAGGCTACCACTTCGAGTGACTGTTGCATTTCTTTCTAACCTCCATCGATATATGAAAACCATTAATTAGCGCAGCATCCCGACGGGTATATTGAACAACAGTCGATCGATTGTTTTGGAGAAGGGGCGATTTATTTCGAAACCCATTTGAACCCTGAAACTGTAATTGTCAGTGTTGAACGCGTGTAAAGTTATGTTCGGGATATCGCTTGGTGAAATAAACGGTTCGGTTTCCAGAAAAGAAACCCACAAATAAAGGTTGACACATTGGACAATATGAGGGCATTGCAATACTTACTTGGTGAGAATCTGACCGTTCTTAAGAGCAGCAGCAACATTTTCGCGACCCGCTTCAAGATGCTCGCCAGTAATCTGGTTTACCCATTCAAGAACCTCCTTTTCCACATAGGGGTCGTATTTGCTGTTTACCTATGGATGCAAGTGATTCGGTTTTTAGGAAGTGGTATTTTTGACAACAGATAAACGTGAAACATTCATAAAAGAGTTGAAAATTAACTGACTATTATCCCCCCTTCTTTCTGATAGATAAGAAGACAGGAACTGCGACAAAAAACGCTTTAATTCAGTAACGCAACATCTTGGGAAGTAAAACAGACCCCCTGCCGCCCAGAAATATCTTGGTGTTGATTAGTCGATCAAAATATCGATAAATGCGATCAGATGTGACACCTCATCAATAATTCAGATTAGTGAGCGTCGAAATGTTTTTAAAAACCAACTTAAGTAGTCCGCTTATTCACCGGTCAGACCAACTGACGCAACTTGAATACCAGCACCAAATAAAAATGACCCAATTATCGAAAATAAAGCCTTTTTCCGGCGTCTGTATACAAAACAAAAGATATTCGCATGCAGAGGCATGCTCAACGTACCCTTCTTCCAATCTGAACATCCATTCCCATGTCTCCGATACGGTTGGCCATTTTTCAGTGAATTCTCAGTCCTCGGGATGCCTCAACAGTTTGTGATTTGCCGACGCAAAAACTGGACCCAACTAAATCCCACCAGCGTTTTCATTCGTGCGTGGGCGTGCCTGCGTGCATGTGGGACTATCCAACCAGCGGGCACCCTAAGGTTACGTTAGCGTCCAATTGGGTGGGTGCAGAATCTGATGTTTGGGCCAAAGAGGTCGCGAGGGTGTGACTGGAGAAAATTCTGTTGGCAATTAGCTACACAGTGGTGGGGGGGGGGTGGGGTGGCGAGTCTACACAGGCGTGTTGTAGACAATTATTGAATCTTTGTGGTAGTATTGTATGGAGGGTTGAATTAACCCTGAATATAGAATAGAGACGAATTGTCTGTAATATCGGTATAACCCAAATAGCCAACCGAGAGCTTTAACGAATGAAGACACGTGCAGCAACCCGGAATTGTATATTCGTAAAAGTGACGTCCAATAGTCAGCATAGTAAAACACAATTAATAGTTAAAGTTAGCAACCACCACAATCTTGTCAAACCAATCATAGTCAACGTAGAAAATCTAAAATCTAATTTGCTGTTGCATACTTGATTAACGTTATTATCGTGGGTAATAATTAAATAATAAAAACAATATTAATGGTATTCGCCTTATTAGGGTAGCGAGGACCAAAACCTTGAGCATTAAAATTTAAAGCAAACAAAAATTATGCCAGATGTGGCGATTATGCGTAGAAGATGCAGAATAAGTTAACGGGAATAAAGGAAATAACAGCGATTTTAATTTGCGGAAAGGCAAATTAAACCCTCGAAGCGCACATAAAGTTTTGCAAAACGTGTAATGGTGGCCGTGTTAAAGGCGCCAAAAATGTTCAGTGCTTCATCATTACACCAAAACCACAACCGTTTGCGAGTTTGTTAGTTAAATAAAAATTTGTTTTCAAAATGATTCACAGTTACGGATATCTTGCTACTTTGTTCGCGTTATAGCTTAAATGGGACAATTTGGACCAATTGGAAATGTCATAAAAATGAATAATAATAATTTTAATCGCTTTGTTGGGGTCACGAGGACCAAAACTCTCAGCATTAAACAAGGCCGTAACATTACTTTCTACGAAAACTGTCTTTTAGTTACAGCTTAACCTATAGATTACCGATTTCTATTATTTCGATACATAGGACGGACACATTTGTCAAAATTATGTAGCATGTTGTTTAGCATTCCTCAATCCAATGGGCATATGGTAACATTTGGTGCATTTTATTGTTATGATAGGAACGCGCCTGTTTAAAATGCGATGCGTTCAACAACAGTGTTCCCATTTTGTCAAAACAAACGACTTTAGATTGTAGATAGCATTGCCTTATTTTTCTATACTGCAAGTTTTGCTCCTCGTGACCCTGATGAAGCGCTTTCTATTATTATTATTATTATTATTAATAATAAATTACGGATTCTCTAAGTTTGCGAGTTGCCAAAATATATAGCCCAGGCTTTACGAGTAAATATCCGGCGGCAGTAAAACCAGCAATAAATGTCATCAATTGACTGGTAAATATACCCGCTGACTAATGCACCGCCTGCAATTGGGGAGCCAATGGCGTGACGCGTGCAGAACACCCCGAGCTATACATACGGTGTTTGGGGAAATGTGCTGTGATGTCGTCTTTTAAGGTTGCCTAGTTTGGGGAAACGAAACAAAGCTAGGTTCACGGCAGGAAAACAACTGATCCAAAGAATCATCGCAGTCCAATATCATGTTTTATTCAGTTGGGGCACTAAGACATAACACGTTCGGCATGGATGTACACAGTGTCTTTCAAGTTCGAGTGTCGTTTTCAAATTCACATAAAACACCCAGTGACTCATCGGTTTATGGATATAGCGAGGGAATACAATTGATAAATAATGTATTAAAAATTTCGCCCGCGTGCACGCTTAGAGATTTCCATTCTTTTGGTGAAAATCTAAATTACGGTTCGGCATAATTGGGTTCAATGATATCATCCGACCAAAATGCACACAAAGAGCCGTGGTTTTCCACTGACCAAATACGAAAATTTTATTTTTTTACTTACCCATTCGAATGGATATGTGCTGCGTTTGTGAAGATGATTTGTTTCAGCAAAATCATGCGATTTTCTCCCTAATAGAATCGACATCTGTAAGCGTAAATGAATTGTAGTCCCTATAATGTTAATGTATATCAATAAACAGATGATTCAAAATGGTTGTTCAATTTGAAAAATAAACTCGAATTTGAAACCTTGGATCGGCTATACGGTAACTTGTTGGATCAACTCGTTGAACGCAAATAAACGAGGGACACGAACTTCATTTTTAGAACGCCAAATATTTACCCAAGGGCGCTCAGCTTGAGTTGATGATAAATTCGCCACTGTAAACACATTTGTCCTATTCCGCAATTTCGCTGGAATCGCGAAATCGGATCGATTGCAATCTGTTTTGAGGGTCGAGCGGTGGAGCGAAAGAACTCTCTTTGACGAATCTAGGGGCCAAAAAACACTAGTTCTGACTGTTGTTCTGAGGCGTTAATCGAATGTGAATTCTTCGCCTGTGAATCGGGGCCAATTATCTGATATAATGATGGCTGAAGATTCCGCGATCAGAGGGGTCAATCCGCGCCGAATAAGTTACCCAGCAAGGTCGATGTGATGTCCCGTCGAAGGATGCAACGACTATGTCCAAGGAAACTGAGTCTGCAGCAGCAGCAGCAGTGGACTCGATCTTAAATCTCGATCGACGCATGTCTTCTGATCTACGATAATCGACGTCATTTCGCACACATTCTACTTTCCGGCAATCTTGTTTGATGCACATAAACATTCTCACGTTAACATGACGTTTTGATCGCCTCTCAGTGACCCCTAAATGGAGATATTGCGCCGTGGACGGGTACACCAGCAACTATCTTCGGTGGATTGGTTTCAACCCGAACAACAATCATGCCACGATGCAGACTACTCGCCCCAGAACGCCAATCCCCTAACGATACACTGTTTTTTTCTAATATTGATTCTTGTCCGACTGTTCTGATTGGTCCCTCCCATGTATTATTATTATTATTATTATTCACAAGCCTTGCCATGTCTTGGCTTACTGGAATGACCGACTATAACTGCCCTACGTGTTATTGATAAACCGAAGATAAATCGGTTTCCCCACCCAAATCTCCCCTGGAAGGACAAATTGTTTGGGAGGTTATGCCTTTAATATTGTCATTTCCAAGAACCGCTCCTTATCGTTCCGTTTCGAGCTACTGAAATACCGAGCAATACCGAACGCGTGTCTTTTTTCCAATTGCGTGTTGGGAGATTTAACACACGGGTTTGAACCGAGGACCCTCAGTCGCATACGCCTCATCGAGCTTTAGCCAAAATAACAAGCAAATCGGGAGAGTACTTCGGGAGATCCTCGATAAAGACACTTTTCGAGTTTCATTTTTATTCATACAGAAAAGACGATTGTTTAAACTCCAGGATTAACCGCTGCAGGCTGTTTGTTTTCACTGGTAATCGTTTGAGACGCGTGTGTCTACAGTGTTGGGGATAATTTATCGTCCAGTAGAAACATGAAGACGATGGAAATTTCTTCTCCAATCAGCATGGACTCACTCCGAGAGGTTTCCGCAGTTTCCATTAAAATTACACGCAGTGAAAACGCGACATGGAAGCCCAGCTCGTTGTGGTCGAAGCCTAGCTCTCCACAGTGCTACTTTACTACGACATATTTTTGTCTCAATTTGTCCACAGATTAGGAGCCAGACTTTAAACTGCGAGCTTAATATTACCATTGCCCCGTCTTTAAGTCTAAGGTGGGAGTCATTTAGTGACATTAAACACTTGGTTTATTCAGATCAGGATTTATTATTCATGGGTGCCTTATTCCATTGGCGTGTTTAACAAGATAACGAATTATGTTACGATAAAGCGGTTTAATTGTCCTTCGTATTTCTTTGTACAAAAAGTAGTAACTCGCGAAAAATGTTAGTCGAACGGTAAAAAACGTGCCGGTTACCGGAATCCGGCCATCCTCCAATCAGACAGTTTCATTTCACCGAGGCGTACTAAATCTACAAATAAACACGTCAACGAAAAATGTTTTCCAATAATTTGCAGCAACTGACGGAGAGTCGATTTAGAAAATCGAGACCTTCCTCTAGAAGCGAGTTCTTCCGCATTGCTATAAACTATGACAAATATATCGGGGCAATGTGTGTCTGATTAGATTCGGTGCTGATTTATCCTTCAGCCAGATGTGTTATCGCGGTCTTCCGTAGCTCAACAGGTATCTCCGAAAATCACAATAATTTCCTGAATTAATGTTCCGTATCTACGAAAAAAATGTATAAAAATGCACAAATGTTATAAACTGTACGAGCCCTCTGGCCCCCACCAATCGGAATACATGAAAGAAAAGATGCCGGGGAGTTCTAGAGAAATAACCCGAACAGCCATGCATGGTTCTTTGGCTAAATGAGCCACTGAAAATAGAGGCGTTAAGGGGCCTTATCTAGGACATTGAGTTACCATAGCAATTGACTTAGGACAGACGCGGTCAATGGACAGTGTGTGAATGTCTGGTTCCGAATCGAGGAAAACACATAACGAATTAATCAAATGGAATTACAGAGTTTTTGCTTGGGAAACACAAAACGGTTTCTTAACGGCAAACGCCAAAGCTTTTAAAGAATTAATTTAACGAAATTATTCCGCTGATTTTAGCCCCCATCTCTCGCTCGCTAGCTCGAGATATAAGACACTTGTGCATACATTTGTAAAAGATGATTAATTGCCAAGGAACTCTGGGATGGTGCTGGAGACGTCATCGTCGGTATAAATTCGCACTTTCATCTATTCGACAGGAGAAAACCGACCAAAACTCTGAGCTGAATGATAATGATGATTTTCGAACCGCCGAGATGACAAGGAAACCCCCCCCCCGAACGAGTACAACTATCGGACAGACATACGAGTGGTCCTTGAAGCATTGCAGAACTTCGGCCGAGGAGAAGCCTAAGGAGGCAATGGTTACAAGATAAGCGAACACACTTTCTGTAGGACTGCGGACCTCGCCAGGGTGCCGAGTCGAGTTGTGGAGGTAGAAGAGGCATCGTGGGCCACTGAGGCCGGGCAGGAGAAACGCTCCCCCAATCGGCGAAGGGTCCCAAGGTCACAGCTTCAAATATGCCGGTTGGAGCGTCTGTGGTTCAGAAGGGGAAACTGCCCCATAGTTACCCGTATCCGTAAACCCAGCCGGATTCCCCGCCTGTGAAGAGGGTGGCAAAAGCGCGCGCATCTCATTGAATGCCCGGTCAAACTAGAAAACGCCGCTGGAGGGCAGTCGGTAGCGACTCCCTCGTCTATCTCAGCGAGATCCGACCTCCTGGTATCCCGACCCAAATCCATGAAAGGCGCAACTCGGAGTCACCCAGAGACTCCACATCAACACTAATAGCAGCCTAGCATTCATTTAAACATATCTTTATGTGTTTTCGATGTATTCTCTTTCCGCAAGTTCTTTTTTTCGGGGAAAATGCGTTTTCCAATTAGGCATGGTCCCAATTTGTACCATTTGGGGAGGTGAAGTGTCTTGGCAAACGTGAATGCCCGCCCTCTCCCCCACTTTACGGACTGGGGTCAGCCTGAATGGCCTTGGGGAGCATTCACCCCAACGCCTTTCGGTCCACTAAAAGTGCTAAGGGGGGGCAATACATTGGGCAGGAATTCACAGCTGGGGGACGGCCAAGTTAACACGCAAAGACGTGTCATATCGCCAATAGAACACGTCTCGCGTGCCTGGCTAATATCCATCCTCTGCATATGGGGGGGGGTGAAATAGTTGAAAGACTCTAAACGGGCGTATAGGATGCAAATGGCTGCAAGTGTGGTGGCGGTAGCAGACTGGGTGGAAATTGATTAAAAAATAGATGTCTGTCCACAAAGAGATGCTGTTACATCTTAAATTTAGAGAATACGGACACGTTAAAACATGCGTGGAACAAAAATAAGGTTATATTGCCAGACGGGCAAATAAAAACCTTAGCAAACGCGTAATGGAGGCCATTTTAAGGTCATTGATCCACACCACGCTCCAGTGCGAATCGAAGTGATGTTTTACGATGATTATATGTTTTGGAGGCAAGCGTTCGTCGACTGCATGGGTTGCTGTACTTCATTTAATAATAATAATATTCGCTTTATTAAGGTCACGAGGACCAAAACGTTCAGCATTAAAATTTACAATAAACAAAAATGTTACATGACGTGATGATTATACGTCGAAAATGCTGAATAAGTTAAGAAGAATCAAAGAAGTAACATCAAGGTAAATTTGCAAGAAAGGCCAATTTAACCCACGAAGTATATAAAGTTTGGCAAACGGGAAATGGCGGCCATTGAAAGGCCCGATCCAAAAACGCGCGCCACCATGGAACAGTCACCAATAAAATTTGCCATAAATATGAACGTTCAGGTCTGTGTTATATATCGTGTTAATCTGTTTTGCGATGAGTTCAGAGAAGGAAATTAATTGGGACGGAATCTTTGGTAAGTTCCTGAGGTCTCGAAGATCTCTTGTAAATGATCGAATAATTAGTAAAAATGGGTATTGGTGATCTTTCTTGAGCAAACAATCATTGGCAGTGAATTATAATTTTTTGATTGGATGCCAAGGCAAATTTAAAGATGAGATCGGAATTCGCGGTTGGACTAGCTGATAAATTGCATTTGTCTTAGAAAAGCTACTTTCTTTTGAATTCAGTAGTTCCAATTTAAGCCGATCTGACATTGTGGTTCAACGCGTTTCGTGTATTTGGGCGTATTTATAGCGATCTGCAACACTTAGTGGAATATTTAAACCGCTAGGTTCGGAACACAATGTTCGCGAAGACGTTAACTATCATACTATTTTTACATGGTAACACTTTTTTTATTAATTGCCACCAGCGTACGAGTCTTTCAAGGTCAGTGTTTTACATATTCGGAGGCTCCGTACGTATGGCTCTCGATTAACAGTGTGTGACAGAATGCTTGCACTTTTAAATAAACAATTATACTCGTATTCATCGAAAGGTTATGCGTGACAGAATGGGCACGCCTGCACCAACCAGCGCCTTTCCACCCGGTTCGGGGGGATGTGTTGGTCGTCAAATCCTATAGGTTCGGCATCGCGACGAATGGGAAAGAGGCGGTTGGGGTTGATGCCTTCCTATTGGTTCTGGGAACATCCATGGCGCAACGCACTGCATCGATTCGAGAAAAGGGTTGCTGGAAGGTGTTTTTTTGGGCAACACCGTTATAAATTATTTCGGATGGGGGTAGGAGGAACATTGAGGGATCCTAAATAAATTTAAGTAGTGAAATTGATAAAAAAAAATCCACATAATTAAAATTTAATGAACACCCAACAAAGGCCGAGAATAAAGAGACATTGGCAAACGCTGACGATGTTCGGGATGTTCGTCAATCATTCAACGGCAAGTTGGGGGCATCAACTCAATTGCGAGCACGACGCAGTTTTTCTTAGCCAAAACCCAACATTTTGTTTAATTGTTTTGAAAAATATATATTTATTGATTTATTTGGGTTGAGTGGACAAAGCATGTTATCATCGCTTTTCAACAAAAACAGAAACGTCGTGTGCTGTTGGAAATAGCATAAAGTCGGACCGTCCGTGGGGACACTTATTTCGTTATTTCTTTGAGTGAACTATCGATAAAAATGGCAAATACTGCATTGTGTCTTAGGTCTGACGAAATATTCCCCTTCAACAGAGGCCCTGATAAATATAGTATTAAAATATATTTCGGCACACCATATCTAACGATTTGTTGATGTGGGCGCACTGTATTGGTTGAATCGGGGGGCGTGATCATTGAAAGACCGTGGTTATCGATCTTGTGACCTTTTTTATTGAAGAGACTGTTTGGCATGATAATTACTGAAGCGCGTTGAATTCCAATCGAAAAACAGTACTCGCTAGGCGTTCCATGCATTAAATAATTACTCAAGGTCAAAACGTATTACTCCCGCCAACAATTAGAATAAGTGAAGCTCAATGATTTTGACTTTTCCAAGTTGAAAATAAATAAAACATTTAATCTGATAAAATTTATTTCCGACCATGAATTTTCGTTCAAAAAACCGTTGCCCATTTTACTCAATCTATATCCGGCTCTGTGTACGGTAAATTCTGGATTTATCCAGCTAGTTCTACAAAACATTCCATCCGCATTGAAGCATGATATTCCTAGTCAGAGACGCAATTGTTTTGGACTAAAGTTACCGGTGCGTGGAAGAACTTTTAAACCGAGCGTCTATAATAGTCGCCTTGTCGTTGATTTCAATTACATTGTTCAAAGTTATTATTTATTCAACTCGTTGTTTAATTAATAATTTAACTCTCTAATACTTACGCATTCATTTGCATCGACTGACTGCATTTTAATCGATTAATCGATAGAATAAGTTGTGCATCGAATTCGTATAGACCTCACGCACCCTAGAGGTTTTGATTGACAAGCAGACTATTATGCTACTTTTTCCACCCTTCCTATTATTATTACTTGAACGAATTGTGCAGGGTCTTTAAAGTTCGAGTTTCTTTTTCAAATTCAAATAAAACACCCGTTTTGAACGGAAAAGCAGCATCTCTTTATTGATATATATAGTAAAGAGACTACAATTTACGGATTATAAATAATATATTGCAAAGATCTCACGCGTCCACGCTTACAGATGTCGATTCTCACACTGAAAAGAATCGACATCTGGAAGCGTGCATGCGGCCGGGGAAATTTGCATTATATAATTTATAAGCATCAATTGTGGAATCTCTACTATTAGTTTACATAAATAAGCATATGATTTAAAATGGGGTTTCAATTTGAATGTGAACAAGAAACTCGAACTTGAAATGCCCTGCACATTCTATGGACGAAATTTGGGTCGGGAGAACCCAGGGGTTGGGTTCGATTAAGTAAATGACATTTTTTGTATTGCGAATGAGAGGTACTGGGCCGAGTACGGAATTAAAAATCCTATTGAACAGAACTGTCACAAGAAGACTTGAAACGTGCAGGTCAGGCTGGTTATTTAATTTAAACAAAGGTAATGTAAAATAATGCAAAAAATGTATCGTTTTTTATCAATTAATGCAATAAATGGTGCATTATACAAAAATATGAATTGTTTTTATGTTCCCTAAAAGGTGCATTGTTGAATTATTCAACGCCGCCAGACGGATTTTGATCCAGGGATGGTTGGGAGTGGCAGTCTTTGGGCAGTCAATCGACTGCGTCCATCAGGACAGTTTGGGTCCTTTTTAGGGCCCTTTATCACCACCAATAGGAAGATAGGAAAAAGACGCTGATGCTAATTTATCGAAGGGCGTAATTGGATATTCATGTAAGGGTTAAGGCTGATTTGGCCTAGTCGGCCAATTGTGAGAATGGGTTGGTGTTCATATTGACTGATGGGTGGCAGTAGACGCGGGTGATTGCTAGACATGATATCTGAGGTAACTAATACAATGAAACAGTCCACTTTGATAATGATAATAATAATATTAATATAATTCTTGGGCGCGCGTTATAGATAGGTTCGTTCAATGGCCGCTATAACGCGTTTGCCAAACCTTTTATTCGTTGAGGGCTTTATTAACCTTCTTTCTAATTTACCTTATTTAACATAAACAGGGCTTTTCAAGTTCGAATTTCTTTTTTTCAAATTAAAAAAAATTAAATAATTTTGATATGTGTTGTAGATGACTGATGAATGATCTGTTGTAAATGTCTCCCGCGTACACGTCGATTCTTTTGTTCAGCAAAACCGGGTTGCATTGAAAACCCCGCAGCAATATGCGGATTGGTTGGTTGGGCCATTGAGCCCCAATTATGCCGAAATGTGATCGTAAATTTCACAAAAATAATCCAAATCTTTAAGCGTGGTCTCGGGTGACATTTGCGATAGATAATTTATCATTCAGAAATGGTAGACCCTCAATTATAAACGATGGAAATTTTCAATTCAAAATGTGTGTTTAATCTGAATTCGAAAATAAACGCAGCAATATGTTGATTGGTTGGTTGGGCCATTGAGCCCCAATTATGCCCGATTTTTAGTTTCACCAGAACAAGTGAAGGGAGGAAATAAAAGAGAGTGTTCGTATCTCGCATTTTTAATTATATATTGTTTTTTTATGCCGAAAGTCGTCGTCCTTGTGGCCCCAATGAAGCGCTTATCAGTGTTATTATTAAATTGAGAAGGCTTTGCATTCCTCTCGTGTTACTGTTGGGAGCCCATTTTTGTCTGTCTTTTCCGTTTTTCTTCGCAAATGCAGCCGAAAATGCCCAATTTTTTTTCCTGATACTGACGAAAGGTGGTTTCTACGAGACGGAGCAACATGCTGCAAAGCCTGCGAAACAATTTATTTATTGCGAACGGAATTCTTCGGCGTTATTTTTAACAGTCGGTTATCATGGAGTGATCATGTGGATGCCGTATTTGGTTAATGCCGTCGCCTCTGCTTCCTAGTTCGCCGGTTCAGGAGACTTGGCTTAAGCTCTAGCCATATAAAAACCTTTGTTCATGCCTGTATAATTCCCCTTATTGTATATTGTTCTCCAGTAATTTTCCCCGGCCTTAAATGTTCTCACTTTTAAACCCTTCATAGAATGTTTAACATAATCTCGTTTTCTAGTGGTCTGCCTATTCTCTCTATTGAAGAAATCATTGTTCAACGCCACTTCAATAACTGTTCACTAATCGCTGCTCGTATTTTAAGTGACCCCTCCCATCCCCTCTATCCCAGTTTATCTGAATGTAAATCTCTTCGACCAATGCGTAGACTATACCGTTCAATACCAACAAGAACGGCGGCATATCGCAGTTCGGTCATTCCTTATTTGTCCCGATTTTTAGTTTCACCAGAGCAGGGGAAACAGGAACTAAAAGACAATTTTCACATCTAATACTTGTCATATTACCTATTTGTACTGCTGAAAGTTTTGGTCCTCGTGACCTCAATAAAGCCGCTTCAATTATTATTATTATTATTGAGCAACCTAGCCGCCTTAGTTTAAGCTTTTCGACGACTTCTCAAAGATAATGTGATGCAAGTAAACCAGAATCAATCGAAACCTTGAAGAACAACATTCGGCGCGAAATTGCGGAGAAATAGCCCCCAATTATGCCCGAATTTCGTTTAAAAGTTTGCCAAAGTAACTCAAATCTGTAAGCGCGGGGGACTTTATTTATCATTCATAAAATTTTGATCTTTTAATACACACATCAATTAACAGATGATGATTTTCCATCCAAAATGAGTGTTTAATTGGAATTAAAAAATATACTCGAACTTGAATGACTGAGTATCATTGGAAATCCAACTGTCCCCCAACAGATCCAGGTGGAAGCATAATAGCCCCGTCTCCCTTCTGGTTATTGGATTTCCTCCTCCTCCTCCTCCTCCTCCTCCTCCTCCTCCTCCTCCTCCTCCTCCTCCTCCTCCTCCTCCTCCTCCTCCTCCTCCTCCTCCTCCTCCTCCTCCTCCTTCTACCTTCAGTGCATTGGGGAAGGGGAGATTGGCTGAGAGTTTGATTTCCCTGCTCAGCGAACGTCTGTCAAGCGGAATGCCAGTTTTAGTTCCGTTCCAGGAGAGCGTTTACTTCACAACTGTCTTTTATTGTTCTTTTCAAGACAATGTCGAAGAAAACAAGATTAGTTCTGGATGGGAAAGCCGTTTTAATTAATTTTTCACGTGAATTCAGTCTGGGATACTTACCTTTTTTAAACAAGCCCAAATGCCAATCAATTCGTGAATCATGCAGCCATGAAACATTGTATTACCGTAGGCTTGTATTCACTACGCACTCCATCCAAGAGTCCATTCGTATACGGCATTGTCTCTCTAATATTAGATGGCCCCTGAAATCTCATCGAGCGCTGTCTGTTGAAATGTAAATCCGACTCTATAGCGTTTAATTCTCACAAGAACGCGGCGAATCGAAATTAGGTAATTCCTAATATTTCCTGAATGTCAATTTCGCGGTAAATGTGATGCAGTTGCACCTGACATACCTACCCAAATGACCGATACCATTTCCTCCAATCTGCGACAAGTATAATTCCCAAAATCGCCAAGGTAGCCCTCATCAGCAGGTGCAAATTCCCCCAAGTCACTCGGTTCGATCGATATTGGGATAAAAAAAGAACATTCTTTAAAAAAAATCGATTATCCCAGGCGTGGCAATGGCCTTGTGAACTATGTTCGGCAAGTCAGGCTGGTTTCTATTTTGGTAAGCAACATTCTGGCAACAAGTCGCGCACGGGCGCACGCATATTTGCATGGTGTGCCCTTGAACAACTACACGCGTGCACAATGCGTGCGAGTGTTTATTCTGGTGTGCCAGTCGAGAGGACTGGGGCATTCTGGAAAGGGTTAATACAACACCCCTCCCCCCCCCATCGAAAGGCCTTTTGGTGGTGGTGGGGGGACGGATCGATGAATTTGGAAACCGTTGGCGTCAGGCGCCCCGTGCCCCCCTCAACCTCTCTCCTCTGATTGGTTGAAATGGCATGTGTGTGTTAGCGGGGAAGAACTAAATCCTCTTCGTTGGGGCTGGGAGTCTTTCAGGAGCCCATAGCAGCCACGCCAAATTCGCCACCGCGATTCCTTCTAATAATCACCTGTGAAGAAGCGTCTCTGTGTGTGCGTGTGCCATCAAACACATCAAATCTCTCATTCTTTTTCGTCTTCTGCGCCAGTAAATATGGCGAACCGCGTCGGCGATATGGGTATGGATGTACAAATTACGAGACGGGTAAGTCCGTGGGATTTGCAATTTTATATGATGCGGCTAGTTTGGTGTTAACCAAATACGCCGTGCTTACACACCCCCCCCCCTCTTGTACCTCAATGTCTAGGTCATTGTGTCTGCTTCAGATTGGTGAGTTCAAGGGCATGCCGTCTGTCTACCCGTGTGTCTACCTGTTGTATCTGAGAGGTGAAACCCAAACCTTATATATACCAGCCCTTAGGATGAGACGAGTTTGCTTTCAACTGTTTTGGTGTGCCGATTAGATGTAGTATCTTTGTGTACTGCAGCCGTCGAGCTGAACATTTACCAAACGTTCACAGACGGTTGTCTACAATTTCCTGGATGAATGCAACATGCCTTGAAATTAATATCGGCTCGAGGAGAATACTGATATCCTGAATATAATGACCATTCTTAAACCGGAATCCGTAAATAAATGGGGGAATGCAGGTTAATAGTAGACGCGCCTAAATATTGTTACTCAAGTTTCGTGGTATTGATCTTTAAACTCGAGCCTGGGCTATCATTGTTTGGAGTTAAACGATATAGGATAAAGGCAGAATAGTGTACAAATAGTTGATATTTCTTACCAACATTTGGATGCTCTTTGTGCCTCGTACGTGACCTTTTTGATTTTAAAAGGTGTCTTACGTATTGATAATAATTCAGTTGAAATGGTGTTGTTTGGGTCTCGGTAATAATGTTTCATGGTTTCCTTTATGGGGAAATTTTTCTACCAAATTGCTCAATGACGATTTAAACCATTTGAAAAAACTGAATTAATTAATATTTAAAATTGTATGCGCACGATGAAAACCACGTTTAGTGAATAATTAAAACAAAAAACAGGCACAATAAAGCCAAGAAAATAAAAAATGATAAGAATTATATTTTTGAAAAATTTGCTGATGACCTCGGATGACATTCACCAAACCTACAACATTTTTTCTTACTTCAATTTACCAATTAAATTAACTTAACTATCGTGTCTAATGTTCTGTTACTAAAAGAACCTCTAAGCATACCGCTGTCATTGGTTCCTACGTTTTTAAAAGACCTATCGCCCTTATTTTTTAGCTGAACAGCAAGTACGACAGTGAATCAGAAAACGATGTTCTCAATTGGATCAAGGAGCTTACGGGCGATTCCCTGCCTTCTGGTCGTGAAAACTTTGGCGCGGCTCTTAAAAACGGGCAGACATTGGTCAAGTGAGTGCGACATTCCATTATGCCGTTTTATCATTGTGTAAGACAATCAAATGTATTGGCAGAGTGAGTCGGGTGCTTTTTCATTGATATATATATTTCGGTTGTCCACACACGCCTATGGGGTTCGTAAACCTATCTAACATCCGCAATACATCGCCAAGACGCTTTTCGATTGATAGACGGTAATGTTTTATCGATATCGACTATGAATTCGGAGTCCAATCGATAAAAAAATAAGATTGCGAATATCATATTTTTTATGAACTTTTATTCCTTAAACAAGGCCGACAATTTGAAACGGTTTTTTGGATTAAACGCTCACTTCTTTGTACAAGCCTAGCCCTCTACTTTTAAAAGTAGCTTCGGGTTCATAAAAATGCCGAATCCAAATTGCGCGCCTGAAAAATGATTGGTATGGACTCATTCAACCAAAACTGATTCTGGTGTAACAAGATAGTCGGATATTTGCTGTTTCAAGTGTCAAGAGAATTATGTGGTGATCAAAAATTAAATCTTCACACCCGCGTTTTTTTCGCAATAGCATAAGTTTTCATAAAATAAATCCGACTATATTCATTATTTTTTGCATATAAAAATAAACAAGAATGTTGTTTCTTCCTTGTTCATTAAATTGACATTAAATCAACAATTAATTGCATAGCAGTACTTATTGGAAGCACAATAGCCCACAACTCGCCGCGTTTCATTTTACGAGGCACCCTATTGGCCAATGAAGAGAAAGTTCAAAACATCGATTAGGGAGGTAGACACGTTGCATAAACCACGAAAAAAAGTACATTTCATGAGATTTCCAAAATTACGGTTTCTGGATGATCGCGCGCAGCTGTTGTGGCCCTGTTTATTTTCAGAATCTCTGATGTACGGATGAAGTAAAGCCAAACGCTAATATTACTTTGTAGAATCATCTACACGGAGACCATTAATCACATGGCTTCACGAAGAACATACACAAATTCGTCGTGCTACATAAATAACAGCTACTCCCCTAGCAGTAAGGGAATGGGCAGCTTTCGGATGTTCGAGACATCCGGAGTTTATTTTTTTAATTGCCGCATTTTGTAGTAATTTAAACATGTAATATAAATTGCTTGTTTGCTTGCTACTTCGTCCTCCTATCTACTTCTAGTGGACGATATTTCCACGAAGGATCATGGGATCAGGCTTTAGATTGCGTCCCCAGTACCAAACTTACAAAAAAAACATGACGAATGGCCATCAATGAGTACTTTAAGTCCGTTTTAAAAACGCACAAGTAATCGCAATCGGTAATAGATGTTAATGATTATCCAGTTGAGAAATTTGTAATTTCCTCCAAAAATACAATTCTAGGAATTTGGGAAATCGATTGCCCGGATTCATTCGTTGTCAGGTTCGGTGGGTGTGTTGGATCTTCGTGCTTGTGATTTTCATAGGCTATATTGACTGATCCAGAAATAAATAAGAAAAATTCGAACCGTTAACCTAATTACTTTTGGTGAAACTTCCATAATAAACTTTTTCTTTCCCTCAGCGCTCAAACGATCGATGCGATCTTCGCCATCGTTTAATTAGTTTGCGACAGCGTTACAGATTAAATCATTTTTTACCGACAATTAGTTGGTCGCTGTACATTCAGCCAGTTGCCTATTCAAATTGTCTCGATGGTATTGATAGCGTGTATATAAGTAGCGTTGCTATTCTGAACAGGAAAAATCGAATCAGCCTGAATATGGCCCTTTGAAGCCCAATTCGTTTAGTCTTTCCCCAACCTCGTGGTGTTTCTATCGAGGTAACAATAATGAGGTCATTTCTTGCTACACGGTCGATACAATAAAAATTAGTCCGTTTTTCGTTACTATTTTATTGGACCACGGGCCTCAAACAATCTACCAATCTGTTACCCTCTTTTCAGTTTTTTATTTTTTTAATAAGTATCAAAACATGAATTAAAAAAGGTATGTTGCAATCGTATCCCGTTCTCCATCGCTGGTTGTGCAAATATGGCGATAACAAAACCGTCCGACAGTTTATGATTGATCGCCCCCAGCCAACAACCAACCCTGCGCTCTATAGGTACCCACATGGGAGGCTGTGAATGTAAATCCGTTAAGTTTCTTTTGAATTTTGTGCTTGTGGCGACAAGCCATATAAATTGAGTCGCGTATAAAATCGTGTCATACGTGGTAGATAAACTAGTTTTATTATATTAAAATGCAACGAGTGCATTTGCTACATTAGCTTTTTCGACGGTTTAAATTGCATAATGTTAAAGCATATTGGAGGCTCGTGTACCCAATTAGTCAGAAGTGCGTAAGGACCTTTATTAATTATATGCAAAGTGACGCATCGGAAAAACAAAACAATTTCGAGAAGTCTAGATTATGTACCCTCAATGAAGGCAGTCTAAACGACTATTAACGAAATTGATGAGTTTAAAGCTTGATAAAACAACACACCGTTTTTACTAAGAATTGTTTATTTCGCTGCCTGTCTGTAAACTTGTTTGTCTCAGTGACGCGTATTTTGTAAACAAGAGGTGACCTGCAAAATCGAGTCTTCATTTTGACCGCTGGGATGAGAATTGCGGATAATCTTTTGCACCAATGATGATTAAATGAAATTGGCCATGATTGATTGGCCTTAACCGTTTAAGGTGACTATTTTCTACGGCAAAGTGACGTCACAACCTATTTCAATAAATGGTCTTATTGCCATTCCCTTGATATACAACCACTCAGTTTCCCAGAAAAAAAATTGGATTTCGGTGAGGTGTATTTAGGCTCACGGTGTAGCATATGCGTAGTTTCAAAACGCCAGAATTAGAACGATAATAATATATAGTTACGACTGCACGCAATCAATGAAATCGATAATATTGAATAGGCCAATGAGAGCCTTGCACACAGCAAGCCCAGTTAATTTGAAAGACGCGTACGCTGGCGGTAAGGATTGAAAAGGGCGGGAGATTTGTAAAATGGTAACATATATACTTTTTTCAAGGAAAGTTGGTGGAAAGAAATGGAAAGGGAACTTTAAGGACTTTCCCGGGAAAAATACAATATTACCCAAGAAATTGAAGGAAATTAATCAATTAACCAAATTGATCACCGAAAAAAAAGAATATTTCACAGAAATTAGAACCTTTTATCGATTTTTTCTTGGTTTTCAGACTCATCAACGTCGTGTACGATGGAACCAGCGAGCTTCCTCCGGCTGCCAAAAAGAAGAGACGACCTTTCAAGGGGAATACATTGTCGGCTCCGTTCAAACAGGTTAATAAAAGCCGTCTCTGCTTTCCAGCTCAATTTCTTCTAGTGAAACAAATCTTTACTTAGAGAATTGCGATATGTAGCCGTTCCTTCGCATTGGTCAAATCGATTTACATGTAGGCATACGAGAATTTGAAGGGATTGAAGGGGTCACACTTAATATTCGCGAAACCAGAAGACAACAACTAGTAAAATGGTGATGAATAATTGTGCCTTGGATGGAGTGTATGGATACTTTTAAAACACCCACGGAGTAAAAGTAAGTCCGACATCGGAAGTCATTGAGGAAAAGTATATTATGAGAGGTAATCTCGTAAGTTTCTTTCATTATTACACATTGCCCACTTCGCGGAAATGTTGGTCCAATCACGGTGAATATTAATTGTGCCTTCTTCGTATCTGTGTCTACTTAAGATGGAGAACATTCAAATTTTCTTGGCTGCCGCAGAGGCCTATGGCGTGTCACGTACATCCCTCTTCCAGACTGTGGACCTCTACGAGATGCGGAACATGGGACAAGTTCTCAATTGTATACTCGGCCTGGGCACTGAAGTAGGTTGACGAATATAATTATCAATCTCTTGTTAATGGTCTGTCTTATGCCTTTAGTGTTACATGCCAGTTGATTTATCTAGTTTCAAATTTTTAATATTAAAATAGATATTTTTGGGGTTTCCGTGAAACTGTCGTGCAGACTATATTTTCGTGCGTCAATATGCAATTTGCTACTTTGGGTAGGTTAGTAACGTTTTCATTGCAAATATGGCATCGATAATCGTGAAAGTTCAATACTTTTCTAATTTCTGTTCATTTAGTGCATTGATTTTATTAAGCCGCGATGCTGTTGTTTCTAATGGCATCACTGATTTAAACAAATTAACCTTTAAACACTTCATATAAGCGTCTTATCGAATATTGTCATAAGAGTAGGATCTAATTGTGGAATTGTATAAATTTGATGGTGCTTTCAGGTGAAGGCAGTTTTATTATCACAATTGTCTCTATTTTGAGTTGGTCTGTATATCTGTCATATTAAAAAAGAAAATTTCGGATACGTTTGTCTGGCGCTTTGAAACCCGAAGGAGATCACCGAACCGAACACATTGGGTGATATCCACTTGAACCAAAACGTCCCGCATTAAAATATACACCAAAAAGATTAGTATATCGGCGGGGGTGTAATCCCCCCATGTCTTCTTGTATCGTCTTTGTGGTATTCCACTTTTTTTATAAAATGCTCTCTTTACCTCTAAATTTGTGGTTTTAACAACAACTAGAAGGCACATATAGGTCAGCAATACGTCATCGATCCATACCGCATTTCATGCTTTTTCTACATCTTCTTTCTAGTGCCAACGCAAAGGCTTTAGCGGTCCCACAATCGGCCCCAAACCATCTCTGGAGAACAAGAGAGAGTTCACAACAGAGCAGCTGAATGTCAGCAAGACCATAATGGGCACCCAGTCGGGTTACAACAAGGGCGCGAACCAGTCGGGCATGTCCATGGGCGCCTGTCGCAAACCCGCCGACATCAAGGTCAACGAGATGGTGAAGGAGGGTCAGGAGGTGATCGGGCTGCAGTACGGCACCAACAAATACGCCAGCCAGAAGGGCATGTCCATGGGCAGCATCCGTCACATCGCCGACCACAATGTCGGCGAGATGAGTTCCGAGGGGAAGACCCAACTGAACCTCCAAACGGGCACCAATAAGTTTGCCAGCCAGAAAGGCATGGCGATGGGCGCCATCCGCCATATTGCCGATCAAAAGCTGGCTGACATGAGCGCCGAGGGGAAGCAGACGATTGGCATTCAGTACGGCACCAACAAGTACGCCAGCCAGAAGGGCATGACCATGGGGGCTGTGCGTCACGTGGCCGATAATAAACTGACAGAAATTTCGAAAGAAGGCCAGGGTATCATTGGTCTGCAGTACGGCACCAATCAGTGTGCGAGCCAGAAGGGTATGGCCACCATGGGGGCCATGCGTCACGTTTCGGACATCAAGATAGAAGAGATGTCGAAGGAGGGTGAGAGCATCATTGGCTTGCAGGCGGGCACCAATCAGTTTGCCACACAAGCCGGCATGAACATGGGCGGAAGACGCCATGTGGCCGACATGAAGGTTGGGGAGATGTCGAAGGAGGGCGAGGGCTATATTGGTCTGCAGGCGGGCACCAACCTCGGTGCTAACCAATCTGGCATGGTGTTTGGCGGAGTACGGCACATTTCCGATGTGAAGGTTGGCGAACGACCCTAGGGGTTCCCGGTAATAAGATATGCACTTTCTATTAAGGGGGCAGGGAGACAAGAGCGTGTACGCCTCCCTCCCGCCATTCTCCTTTGATCTTCTTCACTTCTGTTTCTTCTTAGTCGCATTTTATTCTCCATTTTCATCTTCCTGAGTGCTCATATCGAGTTGGGAGAAAATGTTTATTGGCTGTTCGTTTTAGAAGATTTATAAATAATTCTATTCATCCGATTACAATTTTCCGCCGACCACGCGTCCAGCACTTGACCTCCCCTGACCCTTTGACCTCCACTGACCCATTTATGCATCCTCCCAACGCACACATCACCACGGGCCCCCGTAATTACTCCACGTCCAATGTTATCATTGATGAATGTACCTTTTTCATCATTTTTCGAGACATGAGGTTGTTGTTGTTCGTCTTCTTTATTCATCGATAGGTATATTCTTCATAAGAAAATCTGCTTACACCAATTCATGCATTAGTTGTGTTCTTCCTGTTAGAAAAAATAACCACTCCTCTTAGGTGTCACTAACAGTGCCCGACGTGTGGAAAATATACAAAATTGATTTTGGCTGCTTGCGACTTCCTATTTCACGTCGGAAGGCGCAATGAACCGTGGAGTGCCCAGCCATGACTGCAATGACGATAGGAAATACCCTCAGTCGCACCAACCAGAAGATGGGAAAAAGACACGAAGTATTAAAGGGATGATCGATTTTTTAATGGATTTGTGTATCATTTCATACCGTTTTAACGAAGCTAAAGACGATGAAACATTCGGTGTACAACACTCGATAAAGCATTAACAAATCAGAACTATCAGAATTATTATTATTAAAAAGAACTAATTAGAAACGGTGGTATTGAATGTTTAGGATTCCACGAACCAATAGGAGGAGAATGAGAAGTTTGGATAACCATAGTATTTTTTCCACATGGTTTACCTAAGCAAAAAATCTTCGTTCACAAGTTAATGAACACTCGAATAAAGGTCGTAGGTGTATAAATTGCCCAAATTTCATTTAACGATTTTCACACCGCGTGAAGGTACCTAGTATTCAATGGAAAAAATACGACCGAGTTCGGTTATGCTAATGGTATAAATCAGCTTTGGTGGTTTTCGGTGCTCCGTTTTGTAATGGGAGACACAAAAACGTCCTTACAACCGTTACTAGGTCGAATAAACGACTTCGCGAAGATCAACACCGTATCATTCCGTTGTACTCCAGTCCAAATAAACCAAAAACGAACCAATCGAGTGTGTCCTGGCTTTGAACTATCTGGGCTCCTCAGTCCTTCTAAATTTTCAAGCGAATGACGAAGTTGAACAGTGTGTCAACATTGCCACGAATGTACTCCATCATACGGGGACGCGCCGAGATCCATCTCGGACAGACGTTCGAATTTACCGGGATTCAATCTGTCCCAAAATAACCGATGGATGCGAAATGTGGTAACTACGGGTCACCATGCACATGTTAGCGCTACCGGAGCGATGTTCTACTACTAAGGTTAATGAGCACCGTTAGAGGGAAGATTATATTCGTCGCTGCAAACAGAACTATATCATTTGCTAATGCGAAATAGTTGATCGCCGTGCCTAGCCGGTCACGATCCGAGACATACACGTAGCCGGTTTATCCTCTGGCAGTGGATAGCCGCACTAAAGTATAAGAAGACTACGCGTTTAAGGGGATTCCTTGAAAATCGAAGTATTCGACAATTACTGTGTGTGACTAATCTCTTAAGGGGACTGGTGTGACGTTAACGACGCAGGCCGCGTTGAATTGAAGTTTGACACGCAAAATGTGTGATTTAAACACGAGATTGTCGCTAATGAGATGATCTCTTGCGAATGGTAGGGACTGGCTGGTCATCGTTGGTTGATTTTGTCTTCTATAGGCTTACCTCTATCAAATGAAGAACGACAATAAAATGCAGTATTGCGTCCCACGCGAGAGAATCGGGAAAATCGCATCTCTTTGAAGCAATTGGCTCTGTGGTAGTGCTAAATACCGCGGCACCATCCGTATGCGGCATGGCAGGGAAACGGGACTAAATAATTTAATAGCGCGATCTTACCCGAGTCACCAATGGTTTGAACCGTGATCCCTCAAAACCGAAGGACGGTGAAACGTGTTCCAAAGACTTGCCCGAGCACCCTAAACGATTGTCATTTAGTATTTATACGGTTGGGGCATTGCCCTTTTAAACACTTCAAACCACTCGACAAACTCTGTGATGGGCCGATCAACCTGTTTAGAAACCCTGTTCTTCTTGCAGGCACGGTCTTGCGCGGGTTTTTTGTATTTGATGAGATGCACGCCATTAGGTAACCTCAGTTTAGATTTTATAATTAAACAGAAAAGGAGGATGTCGATGCTTGTGACATGCGTCATTTTGAAACCAGCTTATCCGCTTATACACCAAATCTAAAAACATTTGGGGTAATTTAAGGGTGAGTAAGAACGTGACCACGGTGTCTAGAATGATTCTAATTGTTTAAAATCAACGGTTTTTAGTTAGTCATCTTATCAAGAGAAGAGGTGCTTCACAATTATTAACCTGAGAGGTGTCACAAAAATCGTGATCGATGAGCCCAAAAGATATATTTTCTTAACGCCAATGTGATTGCTTGTAAATATACACATGAAGCGTAAATTTTCATTCACATTTCAATCATTTACCGTTTAATACAATTGGCACCCTTTTGCACCACTTAACACAACATTAGAATTAGTGTTACATTTCTTTCTTTTGCACGATATCATCTATCCAATGAAGGATAGATAATGTTGCAGTTTATTGACTTAACTAATTAAAAAAAAATTGTATTTATTATATCAGACTTTAATTTCTGTGTGTATTTTCTAATTAAATAGACTATTCAAACACGGTAATAATATACATCCTTGTTTAACATCTCATACGGTAATGTATACTGTTTCGTTTTCGATTGTGTGACTACTGATAAGTGCGCTCTTATTGGGTTTTTATAACGAAAGTGTTGAAAAAGTACAATTTTAAAAATGAGTGATAGTGCTGATGTTGAAGAAGGTGAAATTGGTGATATAAGCGATTTTGAGGATGGTAGCCTAAGTGGTAGTCGTCCAGTGTCGCCTGCAGTACCCGAATCCCCTAGGCTAAGCGGTCGTCGGAGTGAATCCTCTCATGATTATCGCCAGCCGTCGCCTTATTGTCCTGAGGAGTTTGGGGATGATGGTGGGTATATGGCAAGCAACCGTTTTGGGCTGGGGCCAAAGGCTTCTCTACTTCAGCTGTTGTCTGATGAAGAGGTGCCTTCACACCGCGTGGTAAGGTCTCCCGTAAATGGCAGCAGTAAAAAGGCCCAGTTACCGGTTCAGAGAAAACGCAAGAAGAGGAGAGATTGGTCACAAGGTAGTTCACGACAACCTGCCTTTCGGCATGAGCGGGCACGTTGTCGTTTTTTCTTGGAGGGTCGATGCAACAAGGTTAGCTGCTTATTTTGATAGTGATGAGATTAATTAGGGATCCGAGTGTCCGTTTAGTCATGGTTTTGCACCACCAAAAAAGCAAGAGCTGTGCAAGTTTTACGCCACAGGCGGATGCGTCAAGGGCAGTGGGTGCCTCTTTCTCCACGAAGAATTTCCATGCAAATTTTTTCACATTTCTCGCAATTGCTTCCATGGAAATAACTGCAAGTTCTCACATAAACCCCTTACACCAGACGGGCGCGCTTTATTGGATCGTCTTGACGACAAGGTAAATAATATTATGTTTTGTATACATTTGTTTTTAAGCCCCGGTGTACGGAGACTAATCATCCGGAGCGTGTCGCGTCGCCAATTCCTCCATTACAGACACTATTTCCTCAAGAAGCCCTTACGGAGCCCTTCGGCGATGTTGATTATCGCCGTATGGTACACCCTGGGTAAGTTCAATTCTGCATAGCCCATGTATCGTTTAAGTAAACCGTGCATGCTAAGACCTTTCTACTTAAACACCGACGGTAGTATTCGCATTTGTGCATAATAACATGTTACTGCATTTAACTGATATCTTTGAGCAAACGAAGGGATCACTGTAAACAATTTATCTGCCTATCATCTTTGTTACGATTTAAATGCGCATGACATATCGATTTTCGATTCATCAATCGACTATTTTACAGGTGGTGGATTCAAAGGAAGTCGGGTTAATTGTGGTCGTAATCCTTTTTATTCACTCTTCTCATTTCTGATATGATGTACATCTCGAACGGTAATATATCCTTTGTCGTTGTCAGCTTCTCGAATGGAACCAACTTGGGAATTCCTACTGGTTTTCCGCCGCGATCGGCCCACCCCGTGACATACGCCCCTCCTACGTTTTCATGGCCCAACGGCCACAGACCACCAGGCTGTGGTGGACCACCTCCGATGCGTGTACCGTATCGTCCTTTAAATCCATGCCTGTTACCTTCCACTGGATACCGCCAACCGCCTCCATTTCGACAACCCATACCGGGGTGCCCGGGAATGCGCTATCCCCCGCCCCACGTAACAGAGAAAAGTTCATGCAGCCCTCGAGATAGTCAATATAATGATCCGGTGAATGAGGTCGAAAATTCCGGCCCAATTCCTCTTGTAAGTTTACTTAAGATTCTCGATAACGGTCTGCTATTATTATTCTCAACATTAACCTTGTACGGAATTATTTTGCAGCAAATTATCCTTCCCTGATAGTTGGTTACTTGAAACTGATCCGGGTATGCTCTGAGAATTAATTTATTCCAAAACCATGCCGCCTTTACCGACGATGGCTCACAGAGAACACGTTTAGATCGACGATATGACCGCGTACCCTTTCCTATATTACCCAGAAACAATTGAAACCGATTTGCCATTATTCTTTTGTATATGCTATCTATTTTTTAGGATCCCGAGCCAGTAGCCGAAGTTATTCCACGACAAGAAATCCCAAACATGACTGTTAGTGAGGAAAACTTTGTTTCCCTCACAGACACGTTACCGCCTAATCACCTGGAGCAATCCCGTGTCGCCAGCCCACAGCCCCCAAAATGGCAGTTGCACACCTTAGAGCTACAACCTCGCACTCCATTTTCAACCGCCAACGTATCAGTTGCTAATTCGGCAGACCCTCGCTTGAAGGCGTGTAATCATTTGCCCCTTAATCCCATGATGCTTTCCAAAGAGTTGGCCACCGTTGTTGGTACTAAAACAGCTGATAGTGCCCAGGAAGCTTCCACGCCACAGGCGCCTGTCAAACCACCACCCAAACAGCGTACGCGTATGATCCTAAACGAAAACGCCAACGCCCTGGTACTAGCTAGTGCCGCCGCGGCAGCGGTGCAGCAGCAACCAACATCGGAGTCCGGTCTACCACACGGAATTCTGGATCCGCGCCTCTTAAAACGTCGCAGGGTTGAGCCTGTAGTGACAGCTACGAGTCTGACCGTGGCCGCACCCCCCGCAGTGGCCTCTCAGCCAGCTTCCATGAGAATCGTCTCCTCTCCTCAGTGATTGACTTCGTGTTTTTTAATTTGTCATTAACTGCTGCATCAGTCCTTTCAGGGTCGCGCGCGCATCATGTATCTGCTAGGGGTGTTTCCTCGAGTATAGTTATAATACCATGCTATCAACATAAATGATCGTCTGTATAGAGATATATAGCTCATGTCAATGTATATCCCCACCGTGGCGCTATTACAAATTATTTCGTACTATAGGCTGTATTTTTGGTGGCGTTTCGATAACTGGATTGTTAGAGGTATAAAACAATGGGGGGCGTGACGTCTTCCTTTTCTTTCAGACTTGGAAACTGCCATACTGGCGATTCCAAGAGAGGTATTGTTCCAGATCCTTGGGGGAGACGCTTGCCTTGACGTGATTAAAGGCCATCAGGAAGTCACTCATTCGAACTGGCGGAATCTGGCGAGACACATAATGAGTGATGATAGTAGTAGTGGTTGCTGTTCTTGTTGTTTATAATGTTAGTAGTTTAGCACTCACATCGTTGCATTCAATCGATTTTATCGCCTCCATTGAGAGTCCACGAATGGGTCCCATTGCAGCTTCCTTACAAAGGTTCGCAACATCAGCACCCGAAAATCCTAAAAGTCAACATAGGGACACAATGTGCGGAGAATGTCCGTGTAATTGAGTCGCAGTGGAACAAACCGTCTGATTTGGAAGCAATGCTGTCGAGGTCGTCGTGTGCCAGTGTGTGTGCTTGCTGCTGTATTAGGCGCACAACAATCTCTCGACGGGCCTCTTCGCAGGGCAGGGGAACGTAGAGCCTCTTCACAAAGCGTCTCCGTGCCGCTTCGTCTAGTTCTTGGGGCCTGTTGATGGGGAGAGCTATGCCATAGAGCATGGTTGCTTGAAGACCGGGTGAAATACGTGGGGTTGCTTACCGATTCGTTGCTCCAACCAGTAGTAGTCGATCTTCGGCACCCGTATTCACTCCATCCTTAAACGCGTCATTGAGCCGCGTAAAAAAGAGAAAAAAACGAGCGAGGTGCGCTCTGGGAACTCACCAATTGCACAAGAAATTCTGTTTTTATGCGTCTTGAGGACTCGTGTTCTGTTTCGCTGCGTTGTGATAGCAGCGAGTCGATCTCATCGATGAATATCACAGCGGGCTGGTGCATTCGAGCGATGGTGAACAGCGCTCGGACCATCTTCTCGCCATCACCAACCTAGAAAGATGGTGCTGTGAAATAAACCTTTGTTTCAGTACTTTGCTGGCCGCCCAGTGTTGGGGCGGCATAAAAAAACAAACATCGCTTACCCACTTTGAAGTGAGCGATGACGCACTAATACTAAAGAAAGTGGACTGGCTCGTGGCGGCGATGCATTTACCTGTTTAAATAACAATAAAAATAAGTAGCGCATCGCGTTATTCACTTCTCTCGAGGCCACATACCAATAAGTGTCTTGCCGGTTCCAGGGGGTCCAAAAAGAAGAAGACCCTTCGGGGGACCCCGAAGACCGGTAAATAGGTCCCTAAGATAAAAAGTGTTAAAACCCTAGGAACCATATGCAACGTTCGAGCGCACTTACGGTCGGAGCATCGGGAAAATGACAACCTCCTTCAGGGTGGACTTTACACGATGCAGTCCGGCGATGTCATCCCATTTTATTGTTGTTCTGGAATCCATTATCTAAAAGGGAACTTGAACATAACTTCGCTAACATAAAAGAAGCGAAAAAAACAAGAGTTGGCGAACCTCGCTCATAATGAGGTCGATTATCTTGGCGTCGAACTGTTTAAGACGTTCATCCACGATCACCTCCTGTGCTGTCGCAGCTATTGTGGTGGTGGTCTGTGGAGCAACCGAAGCGCTAGGCACTGTAGTCGTGGGGGCATTTGGAGAGTCGCTAGTGCTGCCTCGAGCGAACGGTGGTACGAAGTTGCTTCGAGGACCTCGCCTGCGCAATGGGTAGAGTTAAACGAATCCGCTAACATTGGGGCTCACGGTTTCATATAACGTCATGCAGTACTAACGCATCCGACCGACGCTAATGGGTGCACGTGGACCACACCTGGACCAGTCGCCGTGTCAATCGGGGCCGGTCACCCATTTCCTCAATTTCATCGTAAATGAAAGCGTACATGCAGTCTAGGCACTTCAGAGGTGTACGATTCACAGCTGTATAAGCCCTTACAGCG
This sequence comes from Proteocephalus fallax, assembly GCA_028672205.1. Lineage (NCBI taxonomy): Eukaryota > Metazoa > Platyhelminthes > Cestoda > Proteocephalidea > Proteocephalidae > Proteocephalus > Proteocephalus fallax. The sequence continues at coordinate 511,131 of JAPUBX010001077.1, read as the reverse complement.
TTGCTACTGCAGTTCACGGTTCATGTTAATAATTCTTATCACTTACCCTCCAAGCGATTTCTTGCAGGCATTCTTAATGTTCTGACCCGTGGCGGAACTCGATTCACCGCCCGATTGACCACTTCTTTGTGTCTGGTTATTTATGAGGAGCTAAAATGGCAAATTCGTGGGTATTTGTATTAGTTGACGCCAGCGGTGTACACACAATACAATCAGCTAACATGGCTTATGAAACCTCATGGCAGTGGGCAACTACTTATGAGGGCAAAGGACATAAATTCACCTGCTGTCGAGCAGTCATGAAGAGTTGGCTCCGGTCAGCCAGCTGCTGTGGCTTTGGGGGTGATGGCTGAAGAAGAGGATTAACAAAATTACGACCACAGTTCCTACAGTTGTGTTGTCACCAATCATGGCGTTAAGTTGAGCCGGTTTTGTGTCGCTGCGAATGGGAATCCCTGTCGTCTGGAAGGCAACTAGTGTTCTGTTTAAATGGTACTCAAAAGAGTTCCAGGTGACGTGAAGTTATTGTACGCGAGGGAATGTATGAAGGGCGGGCTAATGTAGATAAACCAGATATTGCACCCCCCCCCCCACTCCGTCTTCAATAACACTCGGAGTAGTGAGTGGAGATCAATCCAACCGGCTGCTTCATGGATGGAATTTCCAGTATCAACATTGCTACGATGTCATCAGCTGCAGTGGTGCCGGCACATTCGGCGCCGACCAGACATGGACCTTCAGAACCCGTACATCTTTCCGTCAATTTGCCAAGGTTGGCGCTGCCGCAAAAAATCCAAATTTGGTGGCTAACCCGGAGCGATTAATCGAGAAAGGGCAGGCGGAATCGCCCACTCCCCAGTGTGGACCTGGTGCCAGCTGTCAAACCAACCGCCTCGGTCACGTGGTTGGAGGCTGTGGTGGGCAGTCGTTCTAGAGGCGCCCTACCCCCCTTAAAGGCTCTTGGCTGTCGCGAAAAGGAATAGTGTGAAAAATGTGCAAAAAACGAAATATTTTGGGCTTATGGGAAACGAAAATGATAGTTAGTGTTGGCGCGTCCTCAGACAATAGGTGTTTTGACAGAAACCCTTGATGGTAATGAGTGGTCTATTTTTCTTTTCTGCTTTTCTTACAGTTCACGGACGTCTATGTTTAAATGTTTATGTTCAAAAAATGAGCCTTATGTATCCATGGTTCAGTAAATTGTACATTACCACTAAATGATAACAACAACAAAAACGCACAGGTATCACGTGGTTGACGCGACGTCCACTGTACCCTCGATCCACAAAGTTTGGAGTCGGTTTCTGGAATACAAAACAAGTTTACAGAACACCATTTTCCACCCCACAACCTATCTGAAAGACTAACCGTATAATTACTATAAATAGCATGTTACACTTAAAACGTCAAACGTAGGTCAAACGTAATTTGCTGCTTCTTTGGAGCGGCTAGCTCCTACCAGATGATGAGACGGATTCGTGCAAGTCGCGGATCGTAGACGCCCACGCGCGGCGATCGGAGGCAGCCAGGTCGGAACAGACAGTGATCCAGTTCTGTTTCCAATGACGCATCCCATAGACGTCCTCCTTGGCGGTGCGGATCCACGTCTTTAGTTGTCAACAGGTCCGGCGGTGCCGACCTGTGCATGGCGACGGGGAACGGTGCCGAAGAACTCCGCGCCTGAACATCCACGCCTTATTTCGTTATTGGAGTCCGCTTGCAGACACCAGTGATCGAATACGTCCAATCTCCTGGTGTCGTCGACACGCAGTGGCCGGGTTTCCCAGCCGCAAGTTTGGGTGGGTCGAATAGGGCCGCGGTCCGAAGGCTTCTCTCCGATCGACCAGACAAGCTAGCCAGCAGCTGGTGGAAGCATTCCTGGCGCAGTAGTTGGACCTCCGCCTTCGCTTGGCCGATCGGGAGCATTGCAGTGCCCAGGTATTTGAAGGCTGAGACAAAGCCGACAATGTCGAGAAAACGTTGACTTTCGAATTGTTTATCTCCAACCCGACTGCCTTTGCTAGGTCGTTTAATCGGTTGCATATCAGAAGTCTATGGAACATGCTATGGTTGGCTGTATTCCGCGCAGGGTAAAGATCTGGTCCTCCACGCATCCTCGCGCCAAGGTGACTCGGCCGATAAGACTGATGTCTCCATAATCGGAGAAAACTGTCTTGTGGCACTTCTTTGGGAGTGGAAGCAGGATGGAGGTGCTCCAGTAGATTGGAAATTCCTCGCTTCCTCTGATCAAGCTGAACAGGGTGTGAAGAGGTTCGATGATGGTCGGCAGACAGGCCTTGTACACATCGGGTCAGATCACATCTTCCCCTGGTCGGGATTGTATTCTGTCGAGCTATTCAACAGTTGGTAAAGGTGTTGGTCCTATTGCATAGCCTTCCTTTCTATCTCTGGTATCAGCTGTCCCGCTGCGTCGTGAAGGAAGTGTTTCTGTGCCTGCCGTTTGCCGGATGCGAGCCAGATAAGACGAACGAGCTTCCCGAAGTCCCCAGTGTTCGAAGCAGTCTCCATTTTCCCTGCGACCTCCAGTCTTTCCTGTGGTGTGCTTCGTTCCCTAGTTCGGCTTGCGTTGCTTGTTGCACAGACTTTTTGATTGAGTGCAACTGCTATCCGACCGATTTCTCTTCACAGGCGTACGCTAGTAGTCGCGACGGTATCTGAGATGGCTTGGCTTTTAGCAGGCTGTTCAAGTAAAGCGACGTTGTTACGTCTGGGGCGCAGGTTCTTCGACGGGCCAAAGTCTTCAATCGATGATGCCCAACGTGATCGTACTAGGATGTAGTACATTTACTGTGGCCGTCGTTGGAGTACCACGATGTGTATTTTTGTGTTGGTTCAAGCATACCATGGCGTTTCTTTGGAATTTGATACAGGGGGCGTCCCCAGCGCCACCCAAGGTTGCCTGACCTGTGAGTTGAACCCAGGTCCGTCACCAACAGAGTGAGAATGCAAACTACTACCACCTAATATTACCGGATTATCCCTTCCAATAGAAAATCTGCTAAGCCATGGGATTCAAACGACGGGTTTACCTTGGCGGCTGGAGGGTATGTCGGGTCGTCGTGCGCGCTGCTTCTAGTGAGGGTATTGCTCATATCTTTGAGAGATTGATTAGAGACAAATTTGTTCATTTGGGCTTTCCGGTTCGGCAGGCAGCCACCCCGCACAAGTGCTCGCGACTCGTACGACTCCTGATTGGTGGGAAGATAGCAACAAATACATGAACGAAGCAGACACATAAACACTAGGACAACCGAACTTCACCTTACAAGTTGGGTTGCTTTCTTGAGCATTCTGCTTAGCATATCCGACACTAAATTGGCATGTGGGGTAGACATAAAGACGGGGGCAAATCGACTTACGCTGGTGGTCTGTGAAGGTGCGCAACTTTGCAGTTTCGGCCAAAGGTACTCCATAATCCAATGGGGGTTCCTAAATGATAAAATGTAAAGTGGGCATGTGAGAGTTAATACGTACTTCTTTGATGTGTTCGATTACTGAATTAACCGAGAAACTGCTTCGCCAATTCGGGGTTTCTATGCATGTAAATGACAATGTTCAATTGGGAGAGATAGATGTTACCAATTTCCGCTTCATCCGTATTTTCCATCACTTGTTCTGCAAAGTTGTTTGCACCTAAAGAAGAAAGGAAGAACTGGCCTGAATCGAAATACAAATTAAAGCAAAATGTTTGAGTCCAAGTTCACAGTGGCTGTATTACGTAGAATGAACACGTCATCTCCTAAAAAACAAACCCTTGTGGAAGCAGTGAACGAAAACCACCAAATAAACGTCCTCGATTTTCTGTGTTTGGTATTTGTTTAAGGGTATTGACAACGAAAGGGGGTTTATTTAAAACCCGGACCGCCTGTTTGTTTGGGCGAATCAATCGAAGAAATCACCTGGAATTTTAGTCACAACAAAAATATATACACCAGACATGTAGGGAATATATAAAAGAAGTTCTATCAAGGGCACGTGCCAAAGGTTCGCTTTATCAAATCTGGAAATAGGTAGGCCGAAGGCAAGTAATCAATACCCCCCGAATCGCTCCGACGGGATTCATAAGACTGTTATGGCAAATTTCTCAAACCAGATACTGGACTCAATGATACAAACATCAAAGATGTTTTAACGGGTGTTTTGTAAAAACTTGATGGTGAAATGAATTATAAATTTTTAATACAGCAAAGAAAAGGTTACGAACCTTCCTCAATATCATCCATGCAGTAATTATAGAATGCCGAGATTTCTGATAACATATTGAGGCTATAGAGGTAAACATGTGAGTAAACGCATACTCAATCGGGTTGATGCAGTGAAGCAGCTGACGCACAACTTGGGGACGTTGAGTTTTGCATTCAAACTTTTTTTCTAAATCAAAGAATATATGCGAGGAGTCCATATTAAAATGTGCGGCTTTTGTATTTTCATCAATTCCCAACCAATAAAACTAAATATCCTGATTGTGTTGCGTAAATTAAATACTTCAATCGCAATGTAACTATATGTTAAGAATTCAATATAAAAATGTTTAACGGAATTAATTTTTGGAACGGGTTGGAATGTGTGAAAAAGGTATAGGTGAATATTGTAATGTTGTCGATGGCGGGTTACTGATTCATAGATCCGTTTCCAGAAAGCGTCAGCCCAAAACACTGCCGGCAAATCAACACACAATTGATATAATCCGTGACATAAAAACAAAAACGATCGTCATAACAATTTAACCCTCTCGACCATCATTTCATATCATTTGATAACCAGGCGAGTCAAAATAGTTTCTATTTTAAAGTGTTTGGCACAACTTGCTGAAAACTATGGAATAAGTTAACCCCTTCCACACATTTTGCATATCTGATGTCGTAAAACGTCAGCAGGATAGTATAAGTTCCATTTCGCATTGTGATATATGTTCATATACGAATGCATATATCGATATACGTGGCATGCTATATCCTGTGATCAATATACATATACAGACATGCGCCCAGGTTCGGACAGACAGGCTCGTCAATTGCAATGAAAGCGGTGGGGGTAGGGTGATAGGGAGATAAAGTAGTGTGGTATTGTCAAGAGTTGGGCTGTCAAAAAACCATATCAGGAATCAGGAGACGAAGAAGAAGCCATGTTGTCTGGGGCCCGATGGGCATCGTCGTGAAGTCTTCTTGAAGAGGACGGTTTCGGAAAACGGCAGGGAGAACCACAATCAACAGACGCATGTGTTTGAGCTTCCTCGTCGTCGTCGCTGAAAGTGAACGCCGCGGGTGCCCGATGATGATTATGGTGACTTCGGTGGCGATGTCGTGAACGCGTAGTGGTCGACTCGGTGGGGCGGTGCTCGTGGATCCGACACTTCTTGTCGGAATCACTTCCTCTACAACTCACTCGTTTCAACATTGTTGCCTTAAGAAAGACAGAAAAAGAAAAATAGAGGGATAACTTGTCTTCGTTAAGGCCGAAAATCTCTATCTAAGAAAGCGCTTCGCGTTGGTGAAACCGTAGGTGGGCATGTCTTAGCATAATAATGAAGAGCAATCCAAAAGAAAATTACCTTAAGAGCAGATCGTAATACAGTGAGCTGTCCAGGAGGCTGAACAAACGGTTCTCCGTCAACTTGAATTGGCAGCTCGGATTTCAGGATGATTTTCAGCTAAAATGTCACGAGTCATTGTTCGATAACAACAAAATTAAAAGTTTTAAGGTGCGCAGCACCGTTTTAACGGCAAAAAATTACGCATTCACATAAAAACCCGAAATAAGGATGATTTTGTCTCGAAGCAGGAATGAAGGATTAGTGGGTCGCTCAAGAGCCGCAATTCACCCCCCAATTGTTCTCTTGGTGCATCTTCTAAGATAACCATTGCATGAGACGTCCAACTAATGGTAAGGCTATCCACGTGAACCTGGTAAAAAGAACATCCAGGTCGAATGGAGGTATGTTAGCTTAACATGAAGGTCCGTACTACGGATCTTGGGCTCAATCCTACCGGGTAAAGTCTATGGATGACGCAACCCAAAGTCATCTAATACCTTCGGCATGATCACATCAACCTCCATTAGGTCTCCTGCCTCTTCAAGGTAGAAGGGATCCTGGATGATTCCTTCGCGGGACGCCACACAACACCAACAACATAGCGTCGGCTCTGAAACCGGTTTCTGACTAACAGTCTTCTTAAACACCCCAATGAGACTTACGTGTGCAGCCTGTGCCAGACGGATGCCGGTACGGAGACCCGAGTATATCTGGCCCATATGGAGGACTCCGCAAATGCCGACGACCTCAAGAAGCCCATCAAAGTGCGTCGGGCGCGTGAAGGCGTCGTCCTTGTCGTACAGACCCCACGGGTTCGCGCCTCCTCCCCACGAGAGGATGTTCAAGACGACGATGCCCTCGAGGGGCGGCAGGTCGAGAACGCGGTCGTCCACCTCGATGACGATCTTCTTGTGGAGGTCCTTGCAGGTCGACCGATTGACCATCTTACGCAAACCGATCTTGAAGTAGACTGACTTATTGTGCAGTCTGGAGAAGATGACAAAAAAAAATGAAGACCAGTTATGAAATGACGGTTTTAAAGGGATATATATTTCGGGTTGTTCACGTGGTCCCTGCTCCCCCCACCCAATTTCGGGGATCTAAGCGCTGCAGTATTCGTCGCTGCGGCATCATCAAACACTTAATCAATCCAAGGAGGGCCACAGGCGAAACTCTGGGCTGGTAAAATTCCGGGTTGTTTAGGGGACGATTTCTGCAACCCGGACGCCTCTAAGTCGATGGACGACGACTAGCGCACGCCGGGTTGTCAGGCCTTTGGCTAAGATCAAAGGAATCCCACTGTCGCACACGTCGTTTCGATTCCCTCGGCGCTAGGAAACAGCACAATTAAGGTTGGTCACCAATTGAATGCAATTATGTTTAGTAGCATATGAACAGAAGACACCGACTGCTGATAAGGCGTACGCTCACACAAGAGCGTTATGGACGCCTAGATTCTCCAATCATCCAAGTTGACGACTGGCACACACTGCTACGCCCAGCTACTTCTTCTTCCTCTCCATCCTTTCCTCGTCTTACCTGCTGTTGAACTTGGAGGGATTTTCAGAGCGCGCGTTGTGAAAGTCCAAGGAGAGGTCGGCGTCAATGCCAATGCCGAAGTAGTTGTTCATGATGACGAGGAAGGAGTTGTCCTCTGAGGTGTTCTGGGAGTTTGTCTGGATGTGCAGAGCCGCCTTTACCTCGTCTTTCATCTCCTCGTCCGACCGACCAACCAGAGTCCATCTAGACGAAGACACCAAGTAGCGCAATAAGCAACTTGAGTAAATGCAGCGGTGTCCACCTATCCGTGATGTCAGGAGCGAATTGTATAAATCAAAATCACCACTAACCCCACTAGATGTATTAAAGTCAAAAAAGGTCTCTTCTGGGAACTGTCAATCTGCGTGGATAGCCAAGTTCCGCAAACTTGGGTGCAACTGCTGCCCTATAAGAATAATCAAATCCCTAAAGCGGAGCTCTCCAAAGCCGAAATAATGCGTCGCTCTCTAGACATCGAGGCGCTGTCCACCACCATAGCAACGCCGTCGGCTGCGATCGTTTCCCAAAAGTTTTACGCCACGCGAAGCTTACGACCATTGGGCAACTCAAAAGGTGGGTGGGTACCGTCAACGCGGGTGTGCGGTGTTCGGGCCTGCTGTCTGTCAACAGGGTGCGCCGCCGCTAGAACCAGAAACGGACCACCACCTGCTCCGACATGACCACCTCTCACCCGGCGTGTAATCCGGGACAAATCCGAGGCCTCCTATTAGTCTCCTGGCAGGGGATAGGCGAACAAAACAAGCAGGTAGGCAGGCAGGCAAACCGGGGCGGCTCCAGCGGCAACACTACCTGTCCAAACAGACTTCCTCCGCGGCCGCGATATTCTTCAGGATTCGCAGGGGGTCCTCGGCGGAGGTGAATCCGCCACCCCAGTGCAGCACGCGGGCCAGATCGTTGCCGGTGCCGAGGGGCAGGAGGGCGATGGGGGGCGAGGGGCAGGCGGCGTCCTGGCCAACGCTGTCCAGGCACGAGAGCGTCCAGCCGACGGTGCCGTCGCCACCGCAAACAACCATCTTGTACGAGGTCACCTGGCGGAAGCAGAAGAGGCCGGGCAGAGGACCTCCAGCATCGAGGTTGAAGACCTGCACAAGGGTACAGCGTAGGAGGGGGTATTTATTTCCAGTTTCATTCTGTGGTGATTGCTCCCCATTTCGTCCCGGTATGGGTACTATACATTCGAAGCACTGGGGATCCTGGAATCCATAGACAACACGCCGGTGTGGCTACAGCGGATCCTGAACTAAACCTTCACAAGATGATTCAACGAAAGGAACAATAAAATCCCTCTTCGAGGTACTGTGGATTAACTGGGACTCCTGACACTCCTTAGGGGAGCCCAAGAAATAAGGGACAACGTCTCATTGAGTCCCGACAACCACGGCCATTAAGACTGCTTCGTCGTTGAGAGCCCGCAAACCGTCTAGACCACCCAGCACAGACTCGAATGCCAACCAGTCTGGCGGAAATTAATGGATTGGAGGAGGGTGGGGGTTCTCACCTGGAAGGGGTTGAGGAGACGGCGAAAAGCAGTCATGAGCTCTATGCCCTGGCACCCGCCGGACTTGATGTTGACGAAGACGAGTAGCGGCTGCACTCCCGGCGGAATGAGGCTCGGCAGGACCTTGGGCAGAATCAGCACCACTAGGGGACGCTCCATAATGTAGGCGTTCTGTCGAGGGGGTGGGGGGGGCGAGGAGGAGGAGGAGGAACAGACATTACTCATCATAACAAACACGTCAATTTGTTGCAGCATGAAACCAAAACGTAGATTGCAACATCGCTGGATGATTACAGGTGCACGTCGCTACGGTCAGCCAGTTAGGTCGGTTTATCGTCAGCGGATTGCGATATCGTGACATTTGAACGGGTTTTGCTGATCTACCGCGGACGGTATAGATGGATCGACGATATGTCGGTTCATGAGGTGCCCGGTGCGCTGTTTCCCCTATCGATTCAACCCACAAAAATGTGGAAAAAAGTATTTCATCCATGAAAATCACATCACTCAGATGTGACTTCGTCATACCGTGACAAACTGTCATGACCCACCTTCAGTTTCTCATAGGCCTCTTCGGCGTGGTCCGAAGTGGCGAAATTGAGCACCAGGCATCCACTCTCGTAGTAGATGACCTCCACCACCTCCCACTTGAGACCATCGCCCAGCTTCCGCGAGAGCAGCTTCTCGTACATGCACTGCGAGAGGTTCTCCTTGAGGTTGCCCACGAAAAGCGACACGCTCGTGGCGCAGCAACTGGAGACGGAGGGGGTGTTGGGCAACGACGAGGGGGGTGGCGACGTCAGCTTTCGACGCAGACAGAAGCGCGTCAGCTGAAGGGCCCGACAGGACTCGGCGCGGACGGTATTAAGGAGTTCCCAGGGGCGGTCGTCGCTCTCCAGAAGGCGTTCGCTCACACAGAAGTTGAGGGAGACCATTGTGAGTCGCAGGTCGGTGGAGTCCAATTCCTGTGTAATCGAGAGACGACTTGTCAACAGGGCCACTTTCGACAATAGAGGACAACTTAAGCCACACTTAATCGGGGCTGGGTTAACCAGTCATGTTGACTCAATGGTCTATCCGTCAGCATTCCCACACTGTTCGTTTGACTCCACGGGCAGGCCACCAAAGCGTGCGCCACAATCCAGCTTCCTGGAGTCTGCTGGAGGGAACGCTCGATCTCAACATCCACCAGCAACTCCACGGAAACGTCCACGAAGCCGGTTTATCCTCCAAAACGAGACAAAGGAGACGCCGCCACCTGTACTATATCCACAATAATCGTCATGACACCATCGTCCGCAAGCCAGCTGTTTCGTTGCCTACAAAACGACAATCTCCTCTTAGAGGATGAGCCAGCTGCTTCATAGATGCGACACGAATCGTGGACGATCACGCACGCCGATCGCAGGCAGCGTCCCATTTGATGGAGCCAATCAAACTCGTGTTCTTCTTACAGCATAAATACCTCGGTAAATTAACTCCCTCGGTGTTTTTTTCACCCGACGAATCTCCCGTCTTCCAGTTTGTGCGGACGTGTTTCTCTCTAGGCAATACTACGAACAGGTTGTGTGCAGAGAGTCAGAGAGACCAAACAGAGCGGCAAACAGCCCTGTGTGTAATTGGCAGACCTGCGACGCCCGATAATACGCCGACAATATGCCCGCTATTGCCAACAAGGGACTCACACAGGTACAATTTTTCTGAAACGTCTGAACCGCCTTCATCAAGACGGATTGGGCGGTTGTGAACTCTTCCAACGGTAGCTCAATTGACTGTTCGGTTGTCCGAATACTATAAGCAGGCAAACAAATAAATAATTACACTTTACCAAAACTCAAGACTCATCCGCCTGCATTTCAACCCTCCACGGGGAGTATGGGGTGTCGGGGTGGGAGGAGGCTGGGGGTGGCAACTGTGGTCGTCGCGGGGTCCGGCATGCCTCAGAGGGGTAACTCCCGGTTCTCTTCTCACGGTCTCCACTGGCCAATCAACCTTGGGCCCCAAGAAGCTGCAGGTGGCAGTAGTAGGCGGGAAGTAAATCTCCCGGAGAAGGAAACCCCCGGCAAAGATACCTGCTGTCGTGCAGGACGCACGCGACGAGAGGTTAGGACGAGAGGTCGCCCCTCATCGCCTCCTCAAAGCCGGGTGGCATTGGGGGGGGGACGCCAACGACAAGTCTCCGCCATCGCTCTCCGCCACGGGGCAAACGGGATTGACGCCCACGCGAGGGGGCAAAAGGACACAGGGGGACTACAGCCGCGACAAGGGGGGTGGGGTGGGGGGAACAAGGACCTACGCCAAGTCGCCGGAGAAGACGCGGATGGACGAGAGGTAGGGATCGGAGGGGCAGTCGCGCCGGAAGATGATGGTCGGTCGCTTGGGGTCGAATCGAAGCTGGTTCCGGAAATCCTGATCCATTTCCAGTCGCAGTTCACTTCCATCTAACACAAAAACAAATGAGCCAAAAACACATCAAGGCCCTCGAGGATGCCTGCATTGTTGCCCGCAGAGTAAAATGTTCATGGCCTCCGATTTTTTAATTTTTTTAAAATAATTTTGTCTACTAATGGCTAATCATCTGATTAGTCCATGTTCAACACAGTCTCACCTCTCGCATATCACGTCGCTACAGGCGAAGCAGAAACCTTTTGTCCCTAACAAAGCGATTATTTTAATTAATAAAGGCGCCAGGAATACAAGCCAACGGCAAGGCAACGGTTGGTGCGTCGGTTTAAACTCATTTTAAGTAATCGCCTGCTTAACTAGAACCTCAAGGTGTTTGTGCAGCGTGGCACTCCCAATGATCTGTCCTGCGCCTCGACATAACTAAATACTTTGCTTGGAAACCCGACATTAAGAACCAGAGATCCATCCACCTCAATCCTAGGTATAGTGCACCAAGTGAATGGTTCAGATGGACGGTGACAACTCTTGCCTCCTCTTCGGGGTTCTGGGGGCCCATCTTGGACCAAATCTTCCCGCCAAGAGCAGGCGAAAGGAGCCAGCCAGCGATTCTGCTGCTACAGCACCTCTGTGGGGACTCGAGAGGATCTGGCTTAAAGGGAGCCCTCGCGGCTACAACAATTACGGCGACTCACCCTTCTCGTTCATCTCGAAGAGGGCATAGTCCTTGGGGTTACCGATCAAGTAGAAGGCCTTGAGGCACTGGCTGATGGCTTCCTCCGTGGTCATGGACTTCGAGAAGCTGAAACTCCTAAACGACCGGCTCTTGAGGCCGTAATCACCGTCCAACGCACAAGCGTAATCTAGAAAAGGAAATGACGCCAACACAACTAACCTCCGGCGTGTATGTGGACCACAATCCTCTTTCTATATAGATAAAAACGTAAATCCCCCAAAGTGTCCCCATCTACTACCTTTAAATTTTGGAAAAACTCTACATTCGACTGGTGTGAGTAAAATCATCCAAAGTAGCAGTTAATGAGCCACGGGATTGTCTAAAAAGTAGTAGTCTCCCAGCTTCCTAACCCCGACGTGGACGGAGTCGCAGCAACGTGTGGCCGGTAGCAGCAGCAGAAAAATGAAACTCATCGCGAGTGCAAGAGAGCACCCGACCGAAAGCTACCTACCGCTACATGGGGCCCCCAACGCGATATTGAGCCAATGGTATGACGGCTTAGGGGTCTTGTTGGCCATTGCTAACCCCGCAATGTGCACGGGGCGCCATAAAGGAAAAGGCGGGGAGATAAAGGACCACCACAGTGAAGTCAAATGACCGTGAACGGGTGGCCGGTAAATTAATTAACCGCGAAGTTCACGGGAACCGTAAACCGGGGGATTATAGCCATGGTGATCTCAAGCTGCTACACAAACGCATTCACTTTTGCATGGTTCGCGTTTATTTTGGTCGTTAAATAAACAGTAATCTGATGCGAAGCGGTTAACTGAGTCACCGCAACGCGTAGCCAGGGTCAGCTAGTTATTATCACACATTCTTTTATTCCAACTCATGTTATTCGAATGAGGGCATCCTGCGTTTTAAGACAGCGCCATACGGAAGAGGCCGCCGTCACAATTATGTGGGGAGAGTCGCGCGTATGTCGCCGCGATTCGTGAAATCCGTGTTACGTCGTACGGTCGCAACTAACTAACGACACCACCTACTGCCTACCACGCCCTGTATGGGCCCTATCTGACCAAACAATTTTGTTCCGCTCAGTAGGATTGTACATGTCCAAAAAATCCATGGGGCTTTTCCATGCAGTTTCTCGGTAATACGCGGTGCCACTCGACTCATCCTGACAAAGGAGACAGCCGCGCGAATTTCGATTTTGAGGGGGAAGCATGAGGATGAGGAGGAGGAGGCTGGGTTGACGTAACTAGTCTCACCATCAGAGCCATCCCGGTCGACGGAGTCGCGTGTGCCCCGAGAATCGCGACAACTCTCCTCGCGACTGTCCTCGCTGCTGGGCCAGTATTCGTAGAAGGGGCGAACTAGAAGGCAGAAATGGACGGACGGAAGAGGTGAGAGTCAGCGGCGTGGCTGGAGTCAGCCTTGGCAGGACGAGTGTCTCTCTAGAGGGCAGTCCGGTTCGGTGAACCAAAGCAATGCCTCTGTGTTGCTGTCACACATGACTACGTCAACAATCTGGTCGTCGATGATGGTCAATGAAACCAGTCACCACCCACCTGCTTCGGCAACAATAATGGCCACTTCTTGTGCCATTTTTGTTTGTTGGGATTGCAATGCGTAATGTTTTGGTCCTCGTGACTTTGAAAAAGCTAATACCATCAAAACAACAACAACCACTACTACTATTGCTGCGACGGTCAAGAGATAAGCCCCCCCCAAGCGAGTTACATGGTGCTGCACGTGCGCAGCCGTGATCCTGCCCGGCTTCGCTGCAGTCGAAACGTGGTTGCTTGCTTTTACTCCTGCTAGGGTGAATGAGGTGGTTTCACAGGTGTTACAAGGACTGCAGCAACCGCCAGCGAATGGGCCCAAGGCCGAGTATGTCGAAGCTTCAGGCTCCTCCCGAACACTCCCTTGGAGGAGGAGGGAGGAGGAGGAGGAGGAGGAGGAGGAGGAGGAGGAGGAGGAGGAGGAGGAGGAGGAGGAGGAGTAAGTCTGACTGAGTGTCGAAAACGCCAGGAAGGCGCTCAACGTATTTCCCAAAACGCGGTAAATTGGGCCTCCGAACAAGGATAGAAGATACGCGTCGATCATACCTCAATGCTCCAAATATTTGACAACTGGTGTTTTTAACACATGTATATATATAGATATATATATATATCTAAATCGAGCTGGCCTAATCCACTCTCCTAGGACGAAATAAAACGACGCCAACCCAAAGTTGAGAAGCTGCCCATCTCGCCATCACTTGAAGTGGTATGGTCACGCCTTACGCCGTCCAAACACGGAGCTCTCAAGCCCCCGTTTTGGCTGGCACCATGCCCCGGTTGGCAGGGATTGGGACTTTCAACGTAGATGTTGAGCGCCTGGGTCTAGGTTCGTCACATGAACCGGAACATGGCTTCAAACTGCCTCCACTCGCCGTTATGCTATCCGATCGGCCTCGAATTTGGCAGAATCTAATCATTGGACGTAAAAACAACCGCTACAACTCCATCCGCCAGTCGACAAAGCCAACGTGGCGCGTTTTCATCGATTAAGCCATCACCCAAGTAAACGCCAGCTTACCTCTCAACAGACTGCTGCGCTGAATCTTGGAAATCACGGCGTTTCTAAGCGACTGGAGTACTTCCATCTATGTGTGTCCGATTTTACGATGACGCCACCGCGGCAAGACCAACCGAGGGTACGACGCCACAACGAGGCTGCACTTGACCTCGCCGAAGCCACCGCGCCACACGCGGTAACCAGTGAACCAGCGGCAATCAAAACATCTGTCCAAAAAAAAGCCGCCCGAACTGAGCAGAGGAGTGAGCGACATCGCCCAAAAGACTGCTTCATCGAGACAACACTCCAACTGGCCCTCGAAGCCCGACATGCCGCCTGAGAAAGACTCTCCCAACAGTTCCGATGATGAGAGGCCGGTTATTCGGCTAGGAACGATCACAGCAAAGTCTGGTTCGAGATCGCGGAAAACATGGAAACACGATACTGTGTACTAACTACAGAGGCATCTGTCGTATCTGCGTCAAATGGGCCCACCCAATCGACTGTCGCTTGTCATGTGGACGATTAAAAATGCCTGGCTGACTACTTACGTTGAGGCCTTCGAATCACCCCGACGGTGTACTCGGAGGGGATGTCCGGTCGCGGGAGACTGACCGCCCAGGGGGGCAGCATGATGTTTCGCAGGGGGCCGAAATCGCACTCCAGTGGCAGTTTGCGTGAACAGCCGGCGTGGGCCTTCGTCATGGCGCGGGGGAGAGGAAGAAAAAATGGATTATCCGCGATGGCACTGGCGAAATTAGCCCACAACGCCGTGTTCATTGGATTAGGGAAGCAAGGCAAGTGCGTCAGAGACCTCAATGGGCTCACCCCCCCCCTACAGGGGCCAACTGGAGGATGCACAGAACTGGGATGTCTACTGTTTTTTTAGGAAGTGGCGTTAAGACGGGGGTTACAAGAGAGTAGAACACGCACCGTTGTGCCACACCAGAGGCACCGAAAGCCCGTCAGGCACTCGGAGGAGGCGCAGGGTTTGCGGCAGAGGCTGCATTTCGTGCTGGAGCGGAGATTTCCCTCGCGCCAATGGTGAGAACCACACAGGGTCTGTTGGAACAAATGAAGGCGGGCCATAACGAAGGGTGGGGAAAATCGGCATACACAAACCCGCAAAGCAACAAGGGAGTCTGTCGGCGAGCGACGGGGAGGTGGGTTGAAATTAGATTTAGGAAATTGACCGGGCCTAGCGACATGCGCCCCTGATTGGCTGATGGCGCGGCCATCTCCACCCCTTCGGTTACACTGGGGACTCCGCCACCCGTAAAATATTCCCATGGAAACACCTTCCATGAAGCCGGCACACCCTCAAATAGGAGATAGCCGACCGAAAACTGGACCTCGAGCCATAAGTCTCCCAGAACTCGGGTACGAAGGCAGTGTGTGTGTGTGTGTGGGTTAGGGGTGGGCCAGTGGAGCCAACGAGTGGGCCCAAATCGCCGACCTCAACTACCTGAAGACGAGGACCCGATGCTTCAGCGCTTGACGATTCATACCATGATTAATAGAAGTAGCAGTCAACAGAATGGTCAGGTTCGAATGTCATCTCCTCCTACCAGAAAATGGGCCCTCTTGACGACTATTACATTTGCAAAAAGGGTGCACACCGGTGACGAATTCCCCAGTGCCGCAGATGGGAGAACTGAGACGCCCTTTGTGAACGTTGAATCTTGGAGATGACCCCTATCGGTAGGATCTGAATACACAAGAGGGGGCTGAAGATTCCGAGAGGCTGAGCTATTGGTTAACTACGACTAGGATATGCCTTCAGTTACGCGGTTTACAAGGGTGTGTCTACCAGACACTGGTTAAACTCCTATTGGACGCCGAAATGAATCACTGTTTTAGGGACTAGACTGCGTGTCAGCGGTGCAACTGAAGCGCCACCAACCTCGACAACAAAATGCTAATTGGATTAATATGTGAGGGAATGAGATTTTTGAGCTCACGCGCGTTCGTGCAACCACTCCAGACACTGCCGATTAGTCAGTCAGTTCAGTTCGTGCACGAGATATGACGAGGTTGCCTGTATACGTAATCTGCTCTGCATATTCTCAGCAATGAGGATAATACCCGTTTTTTCTCTCTTGAATATGACCACTCTGGCGGGTGTGCGACCCTGCAATCCAGCAGTGTGGGTAAGGGAGGGGAGTTGGAGAGCTCATTGGAATTCTGCTGGCCAAATGCGTCGAAGTCAGAATCTACTCACTCTAGCCGCGCACAAGGGCAGCTTCGCGTGGGCGCGATAGCCAATCCAAGGGCTAGCTCTGATCAATAACTCTCTCCCAATCCGTTTTCATTATAACACACGCGCGCGCTCCATTACAATAACACCTTATATTCACGGTTACTAGGGTTAAGTTAATGAAAAAATGATAGCAGCAGCAGCAGCAGAAATCATCATAAGCATCACTGGGATGAGAAACCCATCGATCAAATAGTGGCCAATTATGTGGACCGGTTTAAGAAAGCGAGAGAGAGAGAGAGAGATAAAGGGGTTCTTGTGTTACTTGTGCCTTGAAGACGGATGTAACATCGGCGATTTGACAAACAATGAATACAGTGGTAAAACGATAACAGGGAAATTGGAGTTTAGGACAAGTTGACTTGTGGGCAAAAAAGTATCAAAACCAAATAAATCGAATGTGTGCGGAAATCTCCTCCTACTAGAGGATAAAGCGGCTTCAT
This sequence comes from Proteocephalus fallax, assembly GCA_028672205.1. NCBI lineage: Eukaryota > Metazoa > Platyhelminthes > Cestoda > Proteocephalidea > Proteocephalidae > Proteocephalus > Proteocephalus fallax. The sequence goes on along the minus strand of JAPUBX010001077.1, from coordinate 494,175 downwards.
GGGCAGTCGAACCCCGGAGTCTCTCACCGAAAGAGCAGCGACGCTGACTGGGCAAAAACGAAATATGACATGCCGGTGAAAGAACATCACGAACTCCAAGCACCACAACCCCCCAGAGAAGTGGCATAAAACGATTGTAGGGGGTCCCAATGGGGGGCGGGGCGCATAGAACCATGACAACCGTGCGAAAATGAACGAGTGCATGCAGACAGGCATGCAGCAAAACGAACCGTTGGGTTCTCTGGTCTGAGAGAGGCGCCCTGTTTGCAGTCGTTGACGGCAAACTCTTTACAATCATAATGCGCGTAGTACTCACAGACTAGACACAGAGAAGAAAGGGATTGTGGTGAATGAGTATGAGGCTTTTTGTACGTTTGGTCTCCCGGAGGAAAACTCGAAATGTTTGGTTTCCCCCAAAACAAGTACTATAAAAACCACGCTAAGTGGAAATATATGATAAATGCGTTAAAATCGGGTGTTTTAATTTAGACTGCGTGATGTTCGACGTCTGTTAGTAAATCCAGCAAAATATACAGTAAAGATTTTTAAAATGAGAAGGACCCACCTTCACAGCGCACGGATGGGGTATCTCGAAGTCGTGTACGACAAAAATTGCAGAATTTACGCCGAAAGAAGGCTAGCTCTGACCAGCAATGTGCGACAGGCTTCTTGAATGCATAAAAAAACATTTAGGTAGCATGAATTCGGAGCGGTTGAGCGATCTTCCAGGTAAAGGTAATACTTACAAGAATCTGAATAGAAGCATAGGCGGGACACAAAGATACAATCTCGCGGAGACATTTCTCGTGAGAGACAAAGTTACACACTGAAATCGACAAGACACGTTCTATTTATCATAGAGATAAACAGTGAAAGTATTAATAACGTGGATTCACAGAAAGAGGCGATAAGATTTTGAACCCCAGACAAAGTGATCGATAATCAATTTAATTGTTTTATTCAGGCCACGAGAAAGAAACATTTCGGTCAATGGTCTTGCTTGTCAGGAATACAATGTATAGAATCCAAGTCACCGGGTCAGACTTGCGTATATGTATTACGACATTATAGCTGATATATTAAGTTGAAAATCCAGCATAAGAATAAACACCATTTGAGGTTTAACCGCCTTGATACCAATATTGAATAAATGTCCTGACGCGATAAACATGATGAACTCACCGTCACACGCGAACCCTGAACTTAAAGGGCTCCAAATAACCTCTCCACAATGATGACAGTAAGCCGGTTTATTAAGAGACTTTCGATAGAAGGAATGTCCACTTCTACCTTCTGCGACTTTATATTCCTCTTCATCCGTGTTAGACGGTCCGGGGAGGGGGCTGTGAGGTGCGGAGTCATCAGAAATCGGCGTTTGGCCTCCTTGCGCGTCGTCGACTGGCATATTAACTAACTTTGGGACCTCAAGAATTTCGTTGCTTGACGCACTGGGGGACTCAACAGAGCCAATGCGCTGAAGGCTCTCAGTCATCATTTCAGACATCGCGTAAGCCAATTATTCTCCGCATTTTTGGTACAAATATACAACCGTTGGTCAATTCATTTTAATCTCGATGAAATATAATACAAGCCAGTATTGTTTCGATTAAACTAAGATCTACGGAACGACACACCGTTATTTGAATAAACGCTTCAGTGCGCATCAACTTCAGTGAATTAAATAAACCAAAAATATATTGTTAAGCTTTTTCACTGCGATAAGAATGAAAATATATACATATATAACATCAAATATTTTTACTTATATATCTTATAACACTTATCAACATCGACCAAATCAACATTGCCACTACCGGCCCCAATCCGACGGACCTTGCATTGCATAGCGGTATATTATTCTCATCATTTCACTATTTTTTAGTATCTGATGTAATCTAGAACGCTGATCATTATTGCTAATAAAGTCGCCAGTTATGCGTATTTGCGCATAGTGACGGTTACTCAACTGCTTTACTCGTGTTTCGTCGACTGCCGCCATTTCTGCCTATACAGCATATATTCCTGTTATTGCCCCATGTATCCGATTAAATTGTCCGACTTAGTAACTTAGTGGGGCTATTTTGATTCGAAGAATTCGTGGCCCAAAAATCAGAATGGCATGATGACCAAAGATGAAGGTCGGGAATCAATAGTATTGTTTTTTATTAAAACAATAATTCAGGCCGACTTGGGCAGAAAACACCGACAAGGCGCGATGCCTAGCGCCCGTTGCGTCGAGTTTTGTGTCGTGGTTCTTAAAACCACTAAGCCTTTTTATGACCTACGCGGCTAAAATGGTTACGAATAAGAACGCAAATCAAAGTATAATCAAGATTTTTCTCTTGATTTAATAATATAATTCACAACGTAGGTTATCGCACGTTCGTGGGCGGAAATCGGTTCGTGTGTGTCAAAACAAAATGGGTTTTTAAGTTAACTACAGGGTATCTGTGTCAATTGCGGTCTAACGATGTTTCGAAATTATCTCTCCGCGTACTTGATGAATGAACTCATTAATTAAAACACGATTACCTATCGTGAAACCCTGTGTGATTGTATATAATTTGTGGCTATTGATTTGTAACAGGTTGGGAGTAAAATTGCCATCAAACAGAAATGTTAGGGACGCAGATAAAGCAAAGAATGCGGCAAACCTTACCGATAAACTCCGATTGACACACTTTAACAAATGATCTCAAACTATCCTCACCGGAACTAACGATTCATACCTCGATAAACGACGAGCAACCAGGTAATGTATCCACCATCCGCAATAAGACGATGCATTAAAGGAATAATCGCTTACATCGATAATGCCGCCTTCAACGTCGTTCGCAAGCCAACCAGTCCATTACCTTCATTGCGGGAGGACGTTAGTTCGTATGAAACCCTTAGTGACCATAAAAGACATGATCTCTCATCTCCACGAAAAACCTGGTAGCTAACAGTACACTCATTTTTTATTCTTCTTGCCAATTAAGAATTTTCTACGTAACCTCGCAACTTCCTCTCACATTTTCGTTTATCAATTTTTATGCCGAACGTTTTGGTCCTAGTGACCTTAATAAAGCGATTATTAGTACTAAAACGTATATTAACCACACACTGATAATCAAACTTGTGTCAGCACCGTCAAAGTGGACAACCTGCAACTGCTGAAAGTCCAAGGAGTGCATTTCTAGAAAAAGAACAGGATCACAATCTATTCTGATCTAGCATACGATCGGCGCGCTTGGGCGTCTACGAATCCTGACAAGCACGAAGCCGACCTAGAGCAAGCCTCTCGAAAGAAGATTCAGTCGCAAGGCCCAAGTCCGCCTATTAGAGACAATGAAGGCTATGAGTGCGATTTTTTAACCTTAAAGACAGAAAAATTTACAAACGCAGTACAATGGCTGGGGAAACGGGAAAAGCACTTCTGGGTGGCGGTGAAGAGGGGGCGTAGATAAACCTGGAGGACTGGATGGTTAACAATCTACAGTTCCGACTTTATTCCGAGTTCACTGAGGTCAATTTCGTCCTCTTCAACGATCTAGAACGCAATAAATAAATGAATGTTAACGGGGCCGAAAAGGCAATCTGGATAATGAGATGAGATTTTCGTGTAAATAAGCCAATTTCCACAATTAACTACGAAAATAAAGTGCTTTGATTCTCAGTGATATTTATTGAGAGTCGCCTCCGTTATAAATTTAAGACGCAATTGTAGGCAATAAAAACAGTCTATATTTAGGGAAGCAAATAGCTGCGGAATTCTGCGCGTACCTGAGCATCCTCGCCGTCCCAGGCGACAGAGGTCGTGACCTCGGGGAGTGAGGTTATTGGGTTGAGTGTGACGGAGCCGCCCCCCACCATGAGTTCATGCAGAAACTCCCGAATTCCCTCTGGCGTGAACGAACCACGCATGACAGAAGACTTCTCCTTCCGAAGATTTATCACCACCATGGTCTGAGGTAAGGGGTAAAGATATTTTACGATAATATTATAGCGAAGAAAGTTATCTCAGGTCTTCCTCTAACTTAAACACGCAGCTAGTCCTATTATATATTATAACACGGTGCAAACCACTACAGTTGATTGAATAATTTGGTCTTCATGAATGGCGGACCGGCAAGCAGACTTACCGGGTAACCAAAACCCCCAACTTGAAGAGAATCCTCAAGATCCTTGTGAGTACGCGCCGCCGACCAAAGCCAACTAAAAATAGAAAGTGGCAGCCGTCGAAACGCTGAATCAAAAGACACAGAAAAACGCGAAGTGTGCATGCAAGACGGCCTACCCCCATCCCTTAGCCTTGTTCTTTTCGGCGGCATGTTTCATCAAAGAAATGTAGTCTTCCCGACACTTGGACTGACAGTCCATCAGGTGGGGCAGGAAGGCGATGACACAGAGCTTCTGACCACATGCCTCGCGGAGGACCTCGTTCGAGGTGATCTCGTCGACGCCGGGAGGAGGCATATTCAGGGCCGCCTTGTCCATTCCAAAGGCGACGATATCACTGGCCGAGCGACCACCGTTGTAGTCCTCAGCGACGCCATTCTTGAAGTACTTGATAGTTGGGAAACCCTGAATCTGTACGGAAAAAAGGGCCATACTTATGCTTGTTTGCGAATGTGACTACCAAGTAGCACCGTATTAACTTACTCCGTAACGTTGAGCGAGGCTTTTCTCGACAGTCGCATCAACTTGACCGACTTTAACTTGGCCTTTTAATTGCTCGGCAGCTTTGTTCCACTCAGGGGCAAGTCGTTGGCCTAAAATACAAATATCAATGAATTCCTATGTGAATGGTTCGATAGCTGATTTGGTTTGTTTCTAGACGTACAATGCCCACACCACGGAGCGTAAAATGAAACAAGCCAAACATCTTCGCTTTCTAAGACGAGTTTGTCAAAGTTGCCATCAGTGAGGGTGATCACTGTGCCCGAGCCCTGGTGGTGGTCGTCGTTTTTATCCTGCCGACCTCCGTGTTTGTTCGAGCCTCCAGCTCCACACGAACCACCGGTACTGGCGCGTTGATTCGAGCAAAATTCGAAATTAAAGCCCTAAAAGACAACACAAGGAATACGACACTGCAACAAAAGTGGCTGGATGTACACTTTTTTCCTAAGGAGACGAACCTGTGATTTCCCTCGTTTGGCAACCATTTCGTGCACATTTTCAACCAAGAACTTTGTGACTTCCTCGACCTCGCGTGAGCCAGAATATTTGATGGGACTACTTGGGCTTTTGTCACCACGAAAAACGAGAACCGTTGGGTAGGCTTCAATATTGAAACGTCCGCCAATGTCACGCTGATTTTCGCTGTCCACTGTGCCAAATTGTACAACTCCCTATTTTTTTAAGAAAATAATATTTTCGAAATTAAATGTTAAAATATCAGCTGCTACGTGAACTTATCGATAGTATACCGAAGGATTGCAAAGACAATTTGTCTTCATAATATCTCATAGTCAGATTTGCCTTTATTCAGAAAGCACATTTTATGTGCGCGTGAGGTTCTATGGCGTGTACAAAAAGGAATGTCCCTTCCTAGAGACTGATAAGACGCCCATTAAGACGCAGAGGTAATACGCAAGGGTAAATGCGTGGACATCGGGTTGGTATGCTAAAAAGTGGGTTGCCATTTCAGCGTTATACGAAGATGAGGACAGCAGTTGGTTTGAATGACGTGTCAGTGGTTTAGACAGAGATCTGTCGAAATGAGAGTTGACAGATTCGAATAATAGCATAAATTGTCGCATTTGGTGCCAACGGCACATAGTAACGGTAATAACTGCGTATTATCAACGCGAATTGTCATTACAAACGGTATACGACATACACGTCACTGTATCAATTGCAGCGATTAATATACGTTAAATGCAGCTTACTTCAAGAAGTTGAGCCGCTTTCTTGAACTTCGGAGCAAAGCCTTCGCAATGGGCACACCAACTAGCATAAAACTTGACAACAGTTACTCCGGGATAAGATATAAATTTGTCAAAGTTTTCGCTATTCAGGACAGTAACCGCGTCATCGTTTCCATACAATGCAAGGCATGTATGAAGTGTAATAAATAAAAGTACTAAAAGAAAAATTATTTTGCGTTATGACATTTTCAATGGGCACTGGTTTGGAAAAGATCGGTTTTACAATGTTAAGTCAATCAATTATTTTGATAAACAAATAAATACCCAAAGTTGTCCTCGACATCTCCGAAACACAACAATTTGAGCTCAGCCAATAAATGAACACAATTGTCGTGTAATGTTTACACGTATACTTTTCTTATTGGCTCGGGAGTAATTAAATTTATGAGATAAAAGACAGCACAAATTCGAGTCGACATTAAATTATCTGCCTAAGATTTGTAAATTTAATTGAAAATAAGGATTTTTTTCGTTCTGTACCATTGCTTAATCGTGTTTCAAATCAATTTAATTTTTAACGACACATCGTCAAATGACGGAATACTTTAACTGGAAAATGGAACGAAGAAAGTAGGGATATCAAGCGGGCCGCGACCAGGGTGTGACCTGCGTATTAATGTGCGCCGCTCCTGGTGTCCCTTGGTTGAAAGTGACTCATAAGGGCTACACATCATCGTGAAATCTCCCCCTATGCATTGTTCCTAGATTTTTCAGATTCTGGTTATCAGACATGGCTGGATTTTGTGGATTCGCAACCACCCCAGGACACGCTAATGTCGAACCCCGAGGAACGAAGGTAAACTTGGTTAAAAATGTACTTTATAGGGAGTTCTCTCTGTGGATGATAAGAGACCTTTCCGTGCGAATTTCGCGGGGTGTGGGGTGGGGGCACATGTACGGCTATGTAGAGATATATATCAGCAGATGCCCGTCAGCATTCTTAAGTTATACATATTGTATGAATATTGTTATATCGGAGTTACCTATGGGGAGGACATGAGGGGTTCTGTGTGTATGTTTTTTAACATATGCACGTTTAAGGTAAAATCGCTGTACACGAACACTTAACTGATCGAAAAACGAATAAGTAGGTGTGGATAAGTTGGAGGGGGGGGGTAGTGGGTGTTGGGAGTGGGCTTAAGGACATAGCTGGTTTCACATCTACGCCAAGGGATATCTTGTTGGAGGCTCCCGCTTATTTCTCGGTGAAGGATATAAAATGCCTAGGATGGGGTTGCGGGCCTCAGTTGAGGTACTTCTTGCAACCAATGCGTCCGCAATTGCACACGAGCTTGTCAGCTTCCTTCGGGAAATGGTAATCGTAGGTGAGCTCCTCTCCTGGAAGAATCCTTAGATGCAGAAGAAAGAGAATTCGCAATGTATTTGGTGGGGAGGCATTTTAATACAACAGGGAGGTTGGGAGTAATTACCTTCGCTTCGCAAGAATGACGATATGGCCTCGATCACCGAGATTCACAATTTGGGCGTCACAATTGGGCTACACAAAAAAAGCCGTTAGAACCGTTCGTCGGGAAGGTTTCCCAGTACCAGTTTGGAGACACGGGAAAGTTTCTTCTTCTTTGTCGCGGCTATCTTCTGCGAGAGGATGAACCGGCTTCATAAATGTTGCGAACCATGGCTATCCACTCAAATTGAGGCAACTCACACTCTCCCCGCATACAGGATGGCTTTCGCTCTATCAACCCTTCGTAGCCGCCCAACCTCCCCACGCCTCACACCAGCCGACGAGATCCTTCTCCCACACTATGGATCTGTGCGGTAGTTGGACTGATGGTAATGCCAGTCCGCTTTCGGAATTAGTTGCAGACACCAGTGATTAAGTACTTCAAATCTCCTGAAATCTTCGAAGCGCAGTAAGCGTGGATTAGGATTGCAAGGGTTGTGAACCGTTACACGTGCAGTTCGTCTCGCTACAGCCCCACGGAGTTGTACACCGTTCATTGGACGCCTTCCCGCCGATTAACCATTCAGCAGGATTGTGGAGACAGGAAATTCGTTTCGTAAACTTCTTCCGAGAAGACATCGTTTTTTAATTAAAAAAAGACCCCGCAGTACGAGGTTTGATGAGAAGATGTTCGCAAAGGGCAACCACAATAACCACAAATGAAGTACCTGGCAGGAATGATTGATGAAGCGGGAGAAGTTGCCGGCGTAGGTGGCGTCAATGACCCAGTCGGGGTCCACACGGAACATGTAGCAGTCGACGCCGGCGGCCTGATATTTGGCCTCGCGGCGCTCACAGATGATGTTGCGAATAAGCTCGCCGGTGTACTCGCAAATCACCTCGTCGGGCCGGAAGGAGCGCAGAGCAAAGAGTCCGCGCTTGTGGATGCGCGAGGGGTGGACGGAGACACGGTGCAGGCGGGCCTCGCGGTTGCGCACCAGGTTCTTCAATTGATAGGTCACCTGCGTGGATTGACAGAGGACAGGGCGGCGGCGGCAAATAAGAGAGGTCGGCCACCAAGAACAGCAACAACAACAACAAGTGCGGCAAGTATGAGTGAGGGCTGCCTCTTTACTAAATAATTGTAATCGGTCGTGATTTAACTCTTACCACGTGTCACTCTTATCACGTGTGCCCACCGCTCCCTCCTGCGTCAACGCTTATCCGGAATCTAATAAACACACCGAGTTTCACGTGTGGTTACCCTGTGTTGGAAGAAGCAGCAACCACTTCCACAGACTCATTGGGTGGCACTGCAGGGGACGACGCCACCTGTTATCTAAAATGATTCAAACCGAATCAACCGGTGGCGTCGCCAATGTCACTCGAGGTGGCCTTGCCCAGTCAACTAAACCACAGAGCGAGGATGCTTTCCGCTACGCCATCTGGCCACACAGAGGATAGTGGACCTCGAGAAGACGCCAAAGTCGCGGCCATCACACAGCCACACACTCACCGAAGGCTGTGCCTTGATGCGTCCGCCTGCTGTGGCGAATTCGGCCTCGTCCATGGCATCTGCGGTCGCCTCAGCCACGGCCGCCTCCACGGTGAGAGCGCGGAATCGGGGCGGAAGGTTGAGCGAATTGGCAACCAGGGTGGCCGCCTGTCGTGCTGCGTCAAGGCAGCCCCCGGTAATGGCCGGCTCGGCGTTGATCTCGCGCCGACGTTCGGAGACGGAGGGGGTGCCGATGCCGCCGGTGTCGCCGTAACCGTCGCAGCCGCCATCGCCATTGCCGTTTCCAATTTCGTGAGGCAGGCAAGACTGGGGTGCCGGGTTGGCGCGGCAGCAGAGAAAGGCGAGGGGGTCGCGGGCCTGGCACTTCTGCGAACGCGGTTTGGGGCAGGGCATCAGACGGGCGGCGCCTTCGCGCACGGGAAGTGAGGCGCTCACCTAGAAAAAAGGGGAGCATTCACACCACCATGCCCATGCTTTCACCGAAAGAAACACATCAACAATTTGCCGCCGCCTGTTGACCAATCCCTCACAGAATCCAGTCTAACAGGCCAATCCTTTTCACAGTTTTGCATAACCGGAACGAATGTCCGTTCGCAACTTCAACAGGGCGTCCGATATGACCGCCCAAGGGGTGTGGTTTCTGCCACGGTCGTGAGTCAGGGACCAATGGACTGGACGGGGGTCGCATCCGGTTGATCCACATCGAGTCTGATCGGAGTGCCTCAATGGCGAGGAGCGTCACCTTCTCACCCTCCACTCTACTGGCGACGCACCCGACCTGTTTTTCGTTTTCGGATACGGTTAAGTTTGGGGCGGGTTCAGTCCCCTGTTCTGAGCATCGCCAGAGTTGTCCGACCGTCTCAAATGCGGGTCGAAGTGCCACCTTATGGACGTGTCGTGTAGGTGCGCCCGCGACTGTCGTGAGTTTCGCTTCTGGAACATTCGCTAGATGGCCGTCATGACCGCCACGGAGAAGCTGCCATTCTCGTCTCCGACCTTTCCGCCAACCGATACCACTACATCCATTGCGGTCCTCCTTCAAATGGTCCAGTGCAGCGTGTCATTAAGTATTTTCAGTGTTGGTGCTGGTGAAAAGATGGGCGCCTAACCGAAGCTGCTGGTGTTCTAGAGCATAAGTTTTATAACTCTGGGTTGCCCTTGGGCATGGTTCTCCTCGGGTATGCTGATTCAAAGGCCTCACAAAAGTGTGGGGGGCCAGGTTTTTCCCATGGGAACAACCCTGCCCCCCCCGAAAATGGCGACCACGTTTGGGTTGTTGTTGCTGCAGTGTCTCGGAGTGACTCTGCGTGGCTGTTTTCGGAGCAAATTTCCGACTCCGCCAAGTCCCCGGGGGAGGAGGAAGAGCGGTTGTTGTGACGGCTGCGAAGCTGGGACTGTTGTTGCAGATTGACATTTCCGGCACGACGACCAAACACATGACGAGCGAATCACTACCGACGGGCGTTTAAGCTGCCTGTGATTCTGACAGCACCGTGGAAGCTTGACTTCGATTGGTTTGTTAATTTCAACAAAAACACACACTAACAAACCTACCGTTTCTCGCAACCGATTGACTTTGTACTGATGGTATCGGAACCGGTAGCGATAGCAATTGAATGCACCCGGAAGCTGCTCCACGAGGAACACAACGTGTCTGTGGTTCAGGCCAAACTGCGACCAGCCATTTTGGCCTACAAAAAACGAACAAAAACATAGAAGTCGGTTAAGAATGGAGGCGAACTTCGCGCAATTGGAGAGAGAAGAGGGAGGTGGGGGGGGGCTGAAGAAACTCGCCCTGGACGATTCGGTTGGGGATTTTCTGAGCGTTACGCAGTCCAACGACCTTGTCGACGACAGCCTTCCAGGCGGAACCTGGTGTTGGTGCGGATGGAATCACGTCGTTGATGGAGAACACCGGTCGGAAAGTGTCCGCCTAGAGTGTGGAATGGGCATTTAAGATACTTTTCGATCCAATCCATGTCGGAGGGTTCGGACACCACCCGAGAGCCTCCAAGTCGCACACCGTTAGAGTCGCCCAATATACTCTGCCGACCCCGCAGTCCCGCGGTGCTCTGTTTTTTAATAATTTTATTAGCTGATGCTTCTCACTTATGCATTAGATGGCACCCTCGCACTACAAAACACGTCTACCGACGCGAAACTTGCGCGCATACCCCAATTCGGCGACGACCCATCTCTTTCACCAAGCCAGCTTAGTTTTCATGTGCCCTCAATTGAGATCATCTCGACCATGCGGGAGCTTTGCTCTTTCGTACCCCTGAACACCTCCAACTGAGCCGGTCCCATATGGGCTTTAAACATCTGTTTTCGCAAGCGGACGTGAAACGCTTCGGCTACAATCTGTCGCTGGATGCGCTAATTGGACCAAAATGCCTCCGATCGCCGAGCATGATTGGTGGCCTCCAGGCGGTGTCTCGATCATTGGCCTACTAACTAACCAGCACACTCAGCTCGCACTCAAGTAGCTGCGCATGTGGTGGCGACCACACCCCAGTGGACCGCTTGACGGACGGACGGACGGAGGGCGGGTAAAAGTAGTAGTAGTAGTAGTAGCCGGGAAGTAATTCTCACGGTGTAAACGCGAAGGAAAACCACGACAGACTGGACGACAGAAGAAATCCATATCGCACAGATCCCTGCTGCCTTGCGCGACGCACTGGAGCGCATAAAGGCCAGAGCGGCCTGACGAACAAAGGTGGGTGGCACTGGGGAGGCCAGCTCAGCTGAATTCCCAAGAAACCGGTTCATCCTCCAGCAAGAGATGGGAACACGGAAATGGTTAAATTACTGGTTCTGGCGACATCAAGGAAGTAATTATTAACATGATCATTGTCTCTGCCATTTTCACAGAAATGTCAGCAAATGCTGATGTTTTTTTTCATCGGATGTTGGTTTGACACAAAAAAATCAATCATGTGTACCAGGTTATCGATCTTCTTCCGGCGGTTACGTCAATAAATTGCGAACGTTCGATAGATGCGCACCATCGCGATTGTTCCAAATAAACAAGGGTTTTACCCTAAATTGGCCGTGGAAGAGATGGAACCAAACCGCGTCTCTCCAAAAGAGGCGTTTGACTACACGTGCGCTATCGTCGTGCTGAAAAGGTGCATCCTCATCATCAAAAACCGTCATATCGAACCCTCGGTTGCTGGAGTGATTGCAACAAAACTAAGCCACCCAGAGCCACCCAGAGTATAATGTCCCATAAGCCGAGAAAGAAACAAACTCACAAAGTCTACGGCCTCCTTCTGGTACATCCTGTCAGTGGCCTGCTGACGCGCCCTAACCACGCGCTCGTTCAGAGCCATACGGTGTTCGCGCTCCTGCATCCACTTGGGCCGCGTCTCCCTCTTGGGGGCGCCGAGAGCCTCGCGTGAACGCGGTCCTCTGACCGAAGACGACTGCGACCCGACCACAAAATCGTCCAGGTCCGCCTCGGTGCCGCAGTCAAGGTCATCATTGACGCCATCCAATTGGCTGATCTGGGGTATGAAGCTGCATCGGGGTCCCTTCGGGGGCTGCACGGAAGATGGCGTCGACAAATGAACATCCGCTGAAGGTTGCTATAATAACAACAACAACAACAACAAAAAACGGTTACACGTTTGTCAGTCCCCAAGAGAAGATGAATGCGTTCTAGCCCCTACGTAGTAGCCAATGGGGCCCGAACTTAGATAAACCTTCAGAGTAAGCGCCGCTATCCGCGCTATCTTAACCGACGGCTGTGAAACCTGATAACAGGAGATTGGTGGTTGCGTGACCAGCTTTCTGGGTCTTTCTACAACGCCGTCGCCCGCTGTGGTGGCTTGGACACGAGCTTATAAACCCCTGTCTTTCGCCGCAACAATGTACAGGTTGGCGCTGCTCGAGCCGTAGACAACCCAAACATGCGCCTGGAATTACAGAAAGTCTACGGGGCGCGTCGCTTGAAGAAGCCCGAATGTGCGGGTCGTTCGAAAGTGGGTCTAAGTCCCCACTGGTGTGTCTTACGAGCTCCATGCAACCATAGAGGGAGGACGGGGTAGTGAGAGTTGGTTAGCACCCTGTTGTTGAGATACCCGGGTAAGGGTACCTCGGGTGGCACAGTCGGAACACCAGCCTGATTGGATTTCGGAGTAGGCGGAGGTTTCGTGTGACTTAGTGAAGTTTCAACTGGCGTTGGGTTGCGTCACGCCTGTGTGCGAATTAAAGGGTTGGTGGGGTGGACACTGGAGGGGTGTGCAGGCAACTTACAACGAGAGTCCGTTTCACGGGTGGGCCAAGACTAAAATGATAAAAAAAAACAATGCTGGTTTAACTCTGAGAGTGGGGATAGATAATATCGATTTCACTGCTCGCAATTGCCGGTACGATATCTGGGCGCCACGCAAAGGAGGAGGTGCAACTGCTGCAACGGTGGTTCGACCACGTTATACGCCGGTCACGCATGGACCTTTCAAACCGGTGCCTGTCGCCGGAACCTCGTCAAGGTTGGCGATGTACGGTGATGTTTCACTCTTGTAGGAGGGGGTCCGATGGAATCGTTTCCACGCCAGGCACCCACGCGCATTCCTCATATTGCGGATCTGCAGCAACACCCTCATCCCAAAACTCTCTCACAGTAATCCGCGTGAATATACACTCGATTCAACATTCCACACCCCCCCAGCCGTGTATGCTTAACCCTCAGATAAGCTTTTTAGTGATGCACTTCCGTTTAGGCTTGGCGGTCGTGGTTCGCGACATTCATGAAGCAGCCGCCGATTCATCCTCTCACAGAGGATAGGCGCAACGAAGAAGAAGAACACTATTCCCAAGATTCTTTACCAAAAGCGTATCAGGCAAGCACCAGGAACCGTGCATTTGTGCTGATTTTTTTTAAAATCCCCGCCTACCTGTTTAAGATTCCGTCCAGTTCTGAAGCCAAACGAGCCTCCGACAGCTTGGGAATAAACTTGTTGTTGCTGATGACGTTTGGTTCGTCGTCGACGATCGGTGATTTGATCATCGTTGCCACGCGAATGCTTGGCGCGGCCTGTGGGGCGGTCGTCGTCGTCATCGACGTGATGGTGGCCGATGGCCTCTGGAAGGTAGTCAGGACCATGGGTTTGGCGCATATCGACCCGAGAAGCCGCGATTTGACCTGCACCTGGTCCGCTCCGGAGGTGGTCGTGGTGGCGACACCAGTTCCGCCCGACGACTGGACCACGACTCTGGGGCTCATCGGGGGCACATAGCGGAATACTTGCGAGCGTTTAATACCATCTGCGGGGGAATTTCATGGTTTGGTGGTCAGAAACTGATTGACAGATCCCTCATTCTGTGACCTGGACTAAATTTATCAAAACCAACCGCAACTGTCGTGTCCCCAAGGGGCATTGCTGGATTTAACATTTTTGATGATTCTAGTGTTTCCATCCTCGGTTTATCCTCCTACTAGAGTCTAGTATGAGACGGCCGCCAAATTTGGATTTGGATTGGCAGTGTGTTTTCGCCTTGAGTCCATAAACCAGATTCAGTTTGTCTTTATTTTCTTTCAGAATTCTCCTGCTAGTAGAGAAAACCCGGCTTCATGGGTTTATGAGGCAGCTGCATCATCCAATATTCAACCAACATTTCAATAGAACGCCCCCAAGATAAAACGACGCATTCACAGCGTGGGGGTGGGGTAAAGGTCAGGGTGACCGGTAAACCAATGAACTGCGAGGGTGCTCTCACGTTAACAAAAAAAGGACACTGTGCAAATGATGAACCAATGAGGTCTCCAGCTGCCGGACTGACCTGCGAGTCGAATACAGCGTGACTCACGACAAAGTGACGATGCTAACCGCCACATCATCGGATCACACTTCAAGCTGACGCGCCCCTTTACGTGTTACCAAATAATCATTGATAAAAAGTACCAACAGCCAACCTATGCGCCCTTGCCGCGATTATCGACCCCAACTCTTTTCGGTAGAAATCAAAAGTTACAGGAGACCGTGCCTGGTTACAGGTGGGTGGTCCCCAGTGGAGGTCGTCGGGAGGACCGCACGAGAAGCGTGGTTGATGTGCCAGCTACCATCTCTCTCTCTCTCAAGACCAAGATTGGCGAATCTCTCTCTCGACGCGCGACCGCACAAAGAGAGAAATACGTACCGGGTTTTTGTTGCGGTAGGCTGGCCTGCAGCGAAGAGCGCTTCGCCGTGACGGTGGCTGCCAACGTAGGCGCTACTGCCGCCCCCGTGGCAGAGTACAGGGAGGACAGACGGGTGACGCCGGCATTTTGCGATGTGTAGATTGTTATGCCAGCAGATGATGCGTTGCCGCCGCCGCCGACGCCCACGGCCGGCGAAGAGGTGCCGCCAAATCCGGACCTCGCAACAGAAACTATCAAGGAGGAGGAAACAAGTAATCTCACACGACCAGTGCCCCGGGTTCGGGCCCCGCACACTCCTAGGTTAAAGAGAATACGCCATTCAGGGCAAGGGGAACGCTTAATTGGATACTACTGGGGGAGCCGTTTGATACAGTCATTAAAGTACGGAGAAGAAGAGAAAACAGCCCCAACTCCGATGTGACTGATTGGTGGCTCGATGGTGTTGCAATGGTTAGCAACCTCGCTTTGTCGATGAGGAACCCGGATACGATTCGCAGGTTAGGCAACCACCTCGGTTGGCACTGATGACGCCACCTGTTTACGCATTCCAGAGAAACCTCATACCAAGCAGCCCCTAGTATCCTCTAGTAGGAGATGGGCCCCCGTTAATTTGGATTTAAGGCTTCGGCTGGACGAAACTCACCTGCACTGACGATTCTCGGAGCGGGCACCTTGCCCGTCGCCACAGCTGGGCGAGGGGTTTGTGTCAATGCCGCCGTAGTCATCGGCAGCCCAATCCTCGCCCCCACAAGAGGCTGCTGATGTTTCGGGAACACGAGACGAGGTGGAGACGAAATATGTAGTCGCTGTGGTTCCTGGACCACGTGGATCGGTTGCAGGCGTTGCCTGGCGGTCAGTGGAACAACCAGAGTAGGTCTCGGAACGCTAATCCCAGCCGGCCTCGGTTGTGGGGGAAGCGGTTTCGATGTAGCCGCTGCCACCGCCGCCGTGGTCGAAATAGTCCCGCTTTGCGACGGAAGCAGTGTCGGGATTTTTGGCTTGAGGTGGTTCGGCGACAGACCTTGCCTGAAGGCATTAAAACGGAGCATAATTACCTCTCAATTGAGAGACAGAGAGCGGGAGAGACAAACCAGGGTGTCTAAATATCAAGAAACGTACGGATATGTGAATCGAATCGAGGGCATTCCGGGTGCATTGCCGGAGTGAGGATCAGCCGAGTTGTAAATCGACGTGATGAGGCTTCCACGAGTGGACTCCGAGACAAGCGACCTGGCGACCGTTGGCACCATGTTGTCGGGAAATGCGCCTCTGGGTTCGATAGCGAAAGAGTCGTGTGCTGACCTCGGGAATTTGCTATGCGGTGACGGGGAGGTGAGTCTTCGTCGTATGCTGTTGGCATTGGTGTTGCTGGTAGAAGGTGCCGTGGTCGCCGACCGTTTTTGCTCGGCGTAGGAGAATATAGGCGCCGGACCCGATAACCTCTGCACCTGACTCACGTTCATGGTGTAGGCCATTCGGCACTCCAGAGTGGTGATGCTCCAGTAGACTCGCCTGGCCCTACAATGGAAGTCCACGGGAGGGGTCAAATGGAGGCGGGGCGTACGTGCGTGCGTGCGAAAAGTAGCAACAGTCAGCCGGCCGGCCTTACCGATAGCCAATGGGGCAGAGGTAGGAGGCGCTGTCTACGTCGCGTCTAAGGCCGGTGAGAGCATCGGAGGCCTCGGCAATGTGACCCAATCGATCGACTCGGAGGGCCCCGATGGTGACGATGAAGGCAGAGGCGGCGACCTCGCGTTTAAGGAGTGCGGGGGTGTTGGGGGACACGGCAAGACAGAGGGCAGCCTCTTGCTTCTTTCCGGACCCCTTATCGTGTCCGGCCGCGGTCGCGTCCTCGTCGTCGCACGAATCGCACGATTCGGTGTGCATTGCAGCTGCCGCAAAACAATCTGACGGCACGAAGACGCGGCGACACACAAGCATGTCGTTCAAGGCGATTGTCTAAAATTGGTTTGGGTCAAAATGCGCATGTGAAAGGCTACCGAAAAACGTCTCACTATATAACCTACATCCATATCGGAGTCAATTCGGCGGGCAAGGCCCTCGGCCTCCTTCTGGGTTATGATTCCGGCGGCGATGAGGGACACAACGTCTCGATCGTCCCTCGCGATAGCCGCCTCCTCTGCCTCACGCTGCGTCTGCAGGGCACCAGGAGATGAACCGGGGTCAAAGGTCCCGACTGCAGGAGCCTCGGCCGCCGCCGCCGCCGCCGCCTTATTCCTCTTTTCAACTCGCAAGGCGCGAATGACGTCTCGGTAGCGCTGCTTCCGCATTGCGATGTAGCATTCACGCGAGCACAGAAATGACCGGTCGGCCGTGAAGAGGGGCATCGAGGTGGCTGTGCGGCGTCGACGCAGCGCGCAGGCAAAGTGCACCACCGTGCGACAGCCCGTCCACATGCACGTGGTGGTGGCACCGAGGTTGCCGCAGTCGTGGCAGCGAGTGCGGCCTCCACGTCGCAGCGCCGCCGAGAGCCCCGCCAGCTGGCCCGTCTCCTCCTCGTACACCTCGTTGCTCCAGAGGGCACAGTTGACGTGAATCCAGGCGTCTGAGCCGATGTAGATCATGCGTCCCTCGATGCAATCATCGCTGTTTCGGCAACACAGCAGACACTTCCGTGGATCATCAGAGCACTGCATAGACTTCTCCTCTTGGGAGACCACAGACACCGGCAGGGCCCTGGTATAAACCGACTCGCCATTCCGCCCACCTTCTCCCTCGTGATCTGCAACGCCGTACTCCGGTTCACTCTCGTCAAGGTCAACTGGCGGTGGTGGGCTGACCTTGACCATGCGACTGGCGTACTCCATGTTCAGGCGGTCCCAGTAGGCTGGCACGGCGAAGTAGAAGTGGAGGTGTGCGGAGAGGGTGGAGTCGCCGTGGGTGGAGGGCGACGAGGAATCCATCAAACGTTTCTCTGCGTTGGCGTGCAGACGCAGTTGGTTGTTAACAAGAGAGTGGGGGTTCTTGATGGGCGAGTGGATAGGGTCGTGGAGGATACGCTGCCATTTGAGGAAGAGCTCCTTTTGGAAGTTTAGGACGGCGACTAAAGTGAAAATAATATGAATTGACCTCGGCGCACTTTTCATGGTAGACGAGAACAGGGCGTCAGGTAAGAGCCAATGGGTTGATCCGACGTTAAACAATCAAGGATAAATCAGTTGCGTCATGAAGATTTTCCATCAAGTGGCGTAACCACAACATCATGGAACCGCTCGAAAATCCGGCACCGTGACCCGCAATGCAGCAGCTTAACTTCGGCAAACGCACGATAACCGATCTTTCTCGAGCTTCTGGCATAGGGAATTGCCCACTGGGGTTTCTCTATTTGCCCGGTTGCAGGGGGCTATGAATAAGACACCTTCCCGTGCCGGCCTCACGAGACGAGTACAGATGCATTACAGAGGTGGCAGATGGGACAATGCGTTGAATGCGTACTTTTATCTTCGATTTGTGACCAGTGTTCGACCCATTTTTCATCCTTCAGCTCCATCCTTTTCTCGATGTCACCCTGCAGTGTCATCGGGCTGAAACACTTGACACGTAGGCATGGCCGTTTAATGAAGACCTCCTGGGCATCGTCGAGGTCAAATTGGCGCCCAGTGGCCTGCATTTCGGCGATGTCGGCGTGGCTCGTCCTCAGGTGGTTATCGATCCACCGAGAACAGGAGTCGTAGAGGGAGAGCGTGCGCACGCCCGCATATCCCTGGTAGGACTGGATAGCGATCCTGGAGCGAGTGTCGTCCAGCACCACGGCCACGTGAGAGCAGGAGAGCTCGTAGAGCTCAAGGTCAGCGATGACTCGGAGGTGGGAGAGCACCTTGGAGAGGGAACCCTGTGCCTGGCGCAAAAGGTCACGAACTACAACAGAAAAGAGAGGAGAGGTTTCGGATTGACTTCCACGGCCCCGCTGTCACAAACCGAAGGAGAGGTTCGCTCTGTGTCAGGGGAATGGGAGGGTTATTAAGACGGCGACGAACCTTCGTTGGCCGAGTCTCTCGATGGAATCCACGGGAAGACCGCTTCAATGGTGTGCGCGAGCCACTGACACAGACGCCGCATGGGAATGTAGTCTTGCGCGGTCGTCGGGGTGTTGGTTATGCGCGAGACCAAACGGGCTAATAGCGAAAATGCCAATGCCCTCTGGAATTTAAACAAAAAGAAGATAGAGAGGACGAGGGGGGAGGAGGTTTAGGCGGCAAAAACCACCCTTCAATGGATATCTGTCTGCACTCACGGGAGTATTCCAATGGTCAAACTTAACTTGCTCCACGAGCCAACCGGCAAACATTGGCGGCGGCTCTAGGCGAATTTTCACAAGCCAACATGGCACACGCGCCTCCGTCAATCCGACTCGTTTGGCGTTGGGAGGAGGAGGTGGCTGTGTGAAATAATGCCCATCCTCCGGTTCCTCCGTCTGGCAGCGGAACACTCCGGTATTTCTCCCATCACACTGGCGCAGTCGTTGCTTCGTCGCACCGGAGAGCTCGACGCGCATACGCATGGCCCGTGGTTGATCGTTCGGACTGCCCTCCTCCTCCTCATCGTCATCTTCGTCATCGAACCCCCCATCAACCTGCGGTAGCCGCTGGGGCCGCCAGGCCTTATGCGGCGAGTTCTCCTCCGACGCCGACTGCTCTTCTTCGTCTTCACTAGACGAGGGATCGCGGACGTCCACTTCCTCCGCTTTGGTCGGGGTGTTACGTGGTGGTTGGGTCGGCGGCGGATGAAGGGGCTGTTGATGGGACGGTGGTCTCGGTTTGAGGTTGCAGGCGTCAATGAGGTTGGTCATTCGCTCGCGCAGGGTCTCCTTGGCCAGCGCGCGGAGTTTGTCGTCGCCGTTTGTGGGCTTCGTTGGCGGGGCCTCGGGGTTGCTCCGGCTGCTCGCCGCGGCACGCACACCTGCCTCCTTTTTACACACCGAGCAGTAAATGGTAAAGGCGCGAAGCTGGTGGGTCGGAGTGCGGGCAATCAACTCGTACTGGTCGGCTAGACATAGACAAACAAAAGCGCTGGTTAACTGCTATTCGCGAGGAATCCCGGAAATATGGGACGTTGTCAATAGACTGTGTAGACGAGACTGGAATCACCGCAATGGCCCCTTGGTGGTAAATTCCGCTCCAATCAGCAAACCAAGAAACATCTGCTTACCTGGTACTCCAACGATTGTCGGTTCTCGTCGAACTACTCGACCACAGATCTCAATGAACATAAAGAAAACATTCTCATTCCATTCACCTCGACGAGAAACACCCAACCAAGGAGGGTTTGCGAAGTTTCCAAATCTGTATCCCCCGTCGGATTTTGTAGTCTCAAACACGACACCTTCATCCCTGTCTTAAGCCGTCTTAGCGCCGGGGTTGGTGCTGTCGGAGCCGTCGACAACCAAACACGTGGGGTGGGGGGAGAGTCAACGCGTATTTGATGCGCAATTGACTGTTCTCGATCATCTCCGACCTGACCTCCGATCGACTTGCATAGCGGCAAATCCGCTCGACAAACCTGGTGTGGATAGTAGCTGGGAAGTAAATCCACCGGTGAACACCCGGCAGATCCAAAGACCAGGAAGGCGGTCCCTATCGAACTGCACAGATTTCTGCAGCCTTGCTGCCTTGCGGGACGCAATGGACTGCGCAGAGGATAAACGTAACGCTGGGGACGGGACACCACGGTAGCCAAATGCTCAATAAACATTGTCTACAAATTTAGGGTTTGCCAAACCGTAGAGGACCTACATGTCAACTTAGCACAGGCCCGATGTCGCCACAGGTGACAGGAATCGCACTGAATCATCTCCATGGTGTCCTGCAGATAGGCGCGGTCGCACTCCGGGCATATCTGCCCCCGGGCTTCAGCGTCTGCACACTCGGCACACTTGGAGGCCAGAGGGGACCAGGGCACCAGGCGGGCAGTGGGGTCATTCGTCCGATATTGTGCCACCTCGCGGTCGATGGGCTTCACGAGACAATGGAGGCAGTGGGTGCATTCGGGGCATACCTAGGGGGCGAGAGAGAGAGAGAGAGGGGAAAAGTGTCATGCCGCCGAAAAGGAGGCCTGGTGGGTCCTCAGGGCTTCTCGTACCCATTTCCCTCGGTCGTGGGACAAGGCCGGCGCGTAGGTTGGAATGCAGCCGGGGTGGTAGCCCGTGGTACAGCGGATGCAGCGCAGCTCTGCCGCAGGTCGCCGGCAGGTTGCACAGAGGGTGCAGTTGCGGCACTCAAAGTTCTCCTTCTTTTTGGGGCGGAATTGACGCTCCACACAGTAGAAGTGGAAGGGCTCCGCACAGGAAACGCAAAAGAGGAGCTGGAGGAGAGGGGAAAAATAATTTAGCCCTAGGAGGACGCTCGCAGGAGGCGCCATGCCAGCAGGAGGCGCTGTGTTCCCTCACCTGTCCTCCGCCCGATCCACAGGCGAAGCAGATTTCCTTTGGGGGTGCCGCGGCATTGGTCGTGACGATGGGGTATCCGCCGTGGTAGGCCAAATCCGTGTCCACCACCTCCCCATCCACAGTTCGTATTCTCTCGAGGCGCTCGGCCACTTTCTCACTACTAGCGCCCCCGTTACCGTGCTCATGGGGGGCAAAATACATGCCCAGATTGCCACCCCGAAGGGAGCGGACTGGCGCGTCGACGAACACCTCCAGCGCGGTGGAGCTTGGCGCGGGGGCGGCATCGACGCCGCGCGCTGCACCCGACGACGCCAGAGAGTCTGCCGAGGCGGCATGACTCAGGGTTGCGACAGGCGCCTTCAATTGAGCGCCATTCGAGGTAAGGTTCATGAGCTGCTCTTGAAGACCCGGAACGGTGTCGAGGAGGCTGGGCTGAGGTGTTGGACCCGGGGGTGGAGAGAGGGGCAGCGGGCGGGGGTTGGTGGCCTTCTGGTGGGTGGTTCGTGGAGAGAAGTTGGAGGGAAGTTTAACCTAGAGAATGGGACAAATCGTGATAGTAGCAATGCGATGGCGAAGGCGTGTGCTTCCGTTCCTCTGACCTTGCTATCTACACACAATCATATTATTCAAAACTAGGGAGCTGTTTAGCCCACAGCGAATCCTCGATCCACCTTTGTCCTAAAAGCAAACGGTTCACAACCCCCACTAGTGTTGCGTTGGCTTTTTAAAGATCCCCAATCGACTGGACTTCTAATCACAATTGCCAACGTGCAACACGAGTATGTGGTTTGGGGGCAATTTTAATTAACGCCGCCGACCACTACCGCTGCCGGGGTGTGTGGGGTGGTGACGGCTTGGACAGAATAGGAAGAGGGGGTTGCTTACCCGTGGGCGGTCGCCCTGTAGCGGTATCGAAGGCCGTCTTCTGTAGCACACCGTCTCTCTAAATCAATGTAGGCACAAATAGAGGCTTCATTGGGGTCAATGGTGGAAAGGAGGTGATTATGGGGAAGACTTACTTGCAAACAAGTTGTTTACTGACCAAACTGCCGCTTCCATAGTGGGCTTGAAGTCTGTGAAACCAAAACAGCCAAATGAAGTTGATGCGCAAAATAGTCCATCGCCCTGTCTTTAAACCACAGTACGCGCTATCCCAACCGAACGATAGACGCGACGTCCGTGCTCGCGCAACCATCTCTGAGAGTGAGGGGGCTGACCCGCCAGAGAGGATGGAGAAACCCAAAAAGAACTCACCGGCAATTGCTGCAGCGCCCACAGGGCTGCGTTATGCCCTTGCACGCAGGGCACATTCCACAGTCGACGTTCAGCAGACGCAATCCGTCGCAAGAGGTCGCGGTGCTGGCCGCCAGGAGGGGACTCGTGCCATCCTGCAACTGGGCTCCCACGGCAGCGAGTTTGGCCGCGTGCACCATCGCCGTCATGGTTCGCTCGTAGGCGGATTCTGTAGGGCAGTAAGTAGACGGTGGGACAGGTGGAGTCTCCGGGTAACGGTTAACAATGCACGTGAACCCATTAAAAGAAGAAGAAGATCAACCGGCTGCTTAAAGGGCGGGTGGTGTCCCGGGTACCAGGGATTCGAACCCGGGTCCCCCACCAACAGTGCGAGGATGATAAACGCTGCGTCTCCAGGTCACCAATATGAGGGTGTGCGCGCCAGGAAGTAGCCCCGAAAAACTCACCAACAGATTTTCTCCCGACCTGTTTGACACGTGGGCCACCCTTTTTCTGGTAACTGGTTTGACGGCGCTTCGAGGTCAGTCGTCCAGCCGTCGTCGTCGACGAGGAAGCTTCGCTGCGCCCGTCATCACTTCCTGCCCCGAGGGAAAGACGTCTGGTGGTCGCGATGTCGCTACCAGTGTTCTGCCAGGTCCCGCTGCTGTTCAAGACGGCATAGTCACCTTGGAAGCGGGACTATAATGGAGAAAATGAGGTTGACACAACCATTCTACTCGATGAAGACAAGTACGTGGTCAAACCACTTCGACCGGCGACAGAAAACAATTCTTACGTTGGCCTTGGGTCGTCGTTTCCCCTCCATAATCTTCACGGGCGTGGCAACGCGGTTCTTTTTCGTAACTTTGGGTTCTCCCGTCGAAGATCGCGATGGAGAAAGGACGCCGACCTCACCACCGTCAACACTAATGGGCGACTTCATGGTGTCGTCCGATCCGATTAGGGAGGGCCTACCAGAGGGCCGCCGTTGTCGTCGTCTCATGTTGTTCTGCTGTTCCTCCAAGGCCTCGGCATATTTGGCTGTGAGTCGTCGTTCCCGCCGATTGCGAAGGGCAACCTGGGCGTCGTCGGGTAGTTGACCCTCGACTGCTGCTGCTTCAGCGTCCGACATCACGGCCGTCTTCTCCCCGTCTCCACTGAGCATGTTGGCCGAGGGCTAAATAGGTTTGTTAAATAGTTGAATGATATCTAATGCCGGAGCGCCGTTGGTCCGAAAAAACCCGCTTCCAAGTAACGGTTAAGCGAGGGTACCAAACTCCCAAGAAAAATCATGCAAAATGTCTCGTACACAAAGCTTAACTTAAGGCAACCAGTATCTCCTAGATTAGCTCTAATCCGCGAAAGCACTTACAAGTATTATTATTATTCGCCATAGCCCCTTCAACCATTCCATGATTGCCGTGTACGCACCAACAATGGCAGCTAAGGCCGATGCGAAGGACGGCTTCTACGTTGAGCTACAGGAAGCCGTCAACCGCGTCCTCGAGCGAACGGCTCGTCTAACGTGGTACTCCAACGACAGCCTACCAAATCGACTACTAAGGGCATGGAAAGAATCCGCGATCAGAGGTTTTACTACCACCCGACACCCCATATCGTAGACGCCCACGCTCGTGCGTCCACAGCGCCAGGAAGGCGTTCCACCAACATCGTAAATCACTGTGATGCCGCACCGCACAGCGCTGCAATCCGTCCAATCGTAACCTACATTGTTGTCCAGGCCGGTCACTGCATGTCGAAGACACCAGGAGTAGTCGATCAATGGTGTCGACGACGAATCTCTAAAGCAGACTGGCTTGATTAGCTATCCAACGACGAAATAAGGCGACGCCGCTGTGAATCGTCGATGAAGCCGTCAACCCTTCTACAATGCCGTCGGCACGATTTTTGAATGCATACTATCCAAAGTGCCCATGGCCTTGCACCGAACCACCACCACCACTCAGAGAATTGATCGGTCATATTTGGCGTCCAGCCCACCTTCTGTGATTGTTATCAAACAACTCACCGATGACAGCGGGCTCATAAGCTTTTCATCTTCCTCCTCCTCCTCTGATTCCGAAAACACTCGAAGGGTCGACGATGCGCAAGAGAGGCTCCCGTGAGAACTACTGTCGCTATCAGAGGCATCTTCGGGGGCCTTCTTGAAGGTTATCGTCTGTGGTATGGCATAGGTTGACACCTCTTCGTCGTCGACATAATAAGCGGACAGAGCAGCCTTCACAACATTGTAAAACCGCGAACCTCGTTGATTTTGCTGCACAAAGAAAACAAAAATGTAATGAAAAATGTGCCATGGGCCCTTGAAATATGTTTCTCGTTCCCAGGGTCTCTGACGGGGGGGGACCTCGAATCAAAAAGCAGCCGGGATCCAAGTGGTAAAACAGTGACACCTCATTCGGTGCATCGGGCACACCTACCTACCTACGAAGAAGCCCCAGTGTGTATAATCCAAGCGTACCTTTTTGATGGTGAGCCCCGGTCGCAAATCACTGAGGCTTTCGATGCCCTCGAATTGGACCAGACGCGCACGTCGCTTTAGCCACCGCGGAAGGTTGAGGCATGGGTCCAGGGGGTGTAGAAGTCGAAGGCAGCGCCGGGCATGACAAGGAGGGCACGTGGACCATAGTGGAGCCATCGAGTCTTCAACCGACCGATGCTCAATAACACAGGGCATCGTAATCAGGAGAGCAAGGAGGCCGACATCGGTAATCGAACCATAATGGTATTGCTTCCTCAGCACGGAAAGGACTGCCTTATAACCTAAGACACAGGTTAAACAAGCAGTAACACCGTTGGTCAGTCGGAAGAAGCTCGATTCCGTCGAGGAAGAGCAAAGGAAACATCCGGAATGCTCGTCAACTTCTGGTAAACGCCTAGGGAGGGAGGAAACGAGAAAACAGTGAGAGGGGGGAGTGAAGTGAGGTAGTTAAATGCGTGATAGAGGGCGTAGTTCTTCGTCAAAAACAATTGGCAGCTTACGTCGAGAAAAGCTCCAGGTTTTGGGACGTGTCGGCAGAGAGTGAACGACAACAACAAGCCAGAAACAATGGCGATCCAACGGCCCTTAAGTGATGCCTGTCGATTTGATTATATTCTTCTTTACGGGCATCAGAGAGCTCTTCGCTAAACAGTTTGAGGGTTGCAGAGAGATGACAGTAGTCACAAATCTGCGCCTTCCCCTTCACACAATCACAAGGCGTTGCTGCCTCATCGGTGGCTGTCTCCTGCCGTCGCACGTACCAGGTTGCTAGGGTGTCTCCGGGGCTATTCGCAAGAGAGTCCTCAGAGCAGACCCTAACGGCGGTTTTTCGGCATCGAATAAGACACTGCGGGCAAACCTTAATACCTAAATCAGACGCTGATGACGCGTCGTGTTGCAGAGGAGGCCCAAGTGTGACCGTGTAAATGTCGAGGCTTGACACACCGCAGGTTCTGCAACTGATTGGCGACCCTGTCAAGAGTACATAAGACGGGGAGTTATCAAATTGTTTGAAATAAAATCAAACCCAGGAATCGATTTGCATACCAGTTGTGTTTATGAAATCAACATTTCCAGGGTTGGGAAGATTAGCATCTTCCTTATCTCCGGAGTCGCCATCAATAGGAACTAAGACGTCCTTCTGCGGAGAACGCGTGTTAATGTCGTCTTTCTGGGCTGTTGTGTCCTCTGAAAGCACAACATCGGCCAGCTGGAGCAAAGGACCCGACAACTGCAACTCATTTTTGTGGGCATAACCTTCATTGTCCGGTACTGGTTAATAATAAAAACGCCGATAGAAAATAGTTAGAGATACAACAGGGTGCAAAAGTCACTTACGCTCTGGTTGTGGTTCAGTAGTTCCGATCTCATCATCGCTAGCCAGTACAAGCGGGTTGTGTGCGCGCTCTTCATCTTAAAAACGAATGTTTAGTTAACAAAGAGAACATTACTTGTAATAACAACTTGGCGGGGTTGACCTAAAATGGACCCCGCATCAACGGAAATGTTGGTGTCACAGTGGTCAGCTGCGGTCTCATCCTCGGCGGATGAAAGGCCCATCTGATAAGCGAAGCACCACAGACGATCGAAAAAGCCGGAAGCAAAACAATTCGCCTCGGGATGTTTGACCACAGCCGCTTGTTGATCTTTAAGTTTGTTTGTGAAAAACTCGACGCATCGCTGCTCTCGAGCCCAGCATACGAGAGAAGGTTTGCTCAAACGACTCGGATTTAAATAGTTTAGAACGGCCGTGTTGCCGATTTTCTTCTTTCTTGCCCTGGGTAGAAGATAAAACATGAAAATTCCGAGTAACAAAGGTGGCATGAAACAAGAAAATCCGCAACTTACACATGCGGTTTGTAACCCATTGATACAAAGCGGAAAAGTTTACAAGCCTTGCACCAAGTAGACGGTAAAGGTTGGGGAGAACTATCATCAATTGGAAGACGATCCCTATCACGACAAAAAGGATCCTGGATGCAAAGGGCGTTCTGAAGTCTCGTGAGGTTTTCACAGAATTCGACAAGGAAATTTCCACACCGTTCACATTTAACGCTTTGAACCATTTTGTGAACGTTTTCGACGGATCCACAGAATTTACAAGACGGCGTTGGTTTCGTGGTCGGTGGATTGAGAGCTGGAAAAGAGTTACGATTACAGCAAAATTGCAAATATTAGTATTTTAAAAGGCAACATACGAGTCAATACTTGTTCCTCGAGCAAAGGAGAAGACGATGTTTGTTCGGTTGTTTCGAAAGATTCACTACAATAAAAATCGAACCATAAAAGCGAAAAAATGATGGGCGAATAAGCTGGAAAAGGCATTACGCAAGTTGTGCAGTCCCTGTGTCATTCGCTTCTGGTTTCAACGTTTTCTTCTTGATTACTACTGCGCCACAAATAGATGACAGATGTTTTTTCCCCAAGTCACGGAACTGTGGCTTAGCTTTCCAAAAGACGCCACTCGTACCAAGAGACTTAGTAATTAGGTCATAATTAACATCAGAGTGGAGGACTTTAGTGGCACTTTCATTTATAACCTTCTGAGCAAGAATTTGCCGGAAGCGCATTTTTTTCAAAATCCGCTAAAGTATGTATTAAAATTTTAAGAAAACTTTACCTTCAGGTCATCGTTTCTATTTTTCGTGTTGTCTGTCAAAAAGTTTATGGCCAATGAATTCTGACCACTGAGAATCATTTCAGGATCACTGCCAGGCAAATACATCGGCATGATCGTCTTTGCATTACCATTGGTTTTACACAATCTTAACCAAGCTTGACAGCGTCCAACTTTGGCATTCCCCTTCGGACGCCCCATTATTGGCAAAGTTATACCGAAGTTAAATTAAATTAAACAGACCGCTCATACAGACATAGATTCCAACAAATAAATATAAATCCGCTGTAAGTTGTTTAATTTTGTAAGGAACGTCATATTTTTAGACCGTTTTATTTAAATATAATATTGTTTTCTATTTATTGAATATCTGATCTTATATGCACAAAAAATATATGAAATAATGTCAGAAAAATGGCCTCTGGTAATCGATTGCACGCATGAGCGCATTTTTTTTATGATGTTTTCAGATACAAATTACCCATCCTATGGCAACTCGTGTTGATGCTGCCTTTTTCGAACTATGAAACTGCGGAATTCACTTATCGCCTATGCGCTTTATTAAAGCTTCTTCGGCTCTCTTGCGGTTCCCACCATTGCATGATAAACCACGACTATGATGCATGATCTTAGTTTTAGCCATCGCTTGATTGCGATTTTGTGGGAAAATGATTATTTTAGTTTCAAAATTGGAGAAAATGTCAGCATCGGTGTATATGCTCGTTTCTGCAATGACAAGCAACAAATTCACACATCTCTATGTCTATCGTTTTATCTTTCATAGTGTTGTAGTGACCTTACATCGAACGACACGAACGTTTCCTGAACATGTTCCAATTACTTTAGAACTTCTTTCCTTCGTCAATGTCGACAATATAATAACCAACCGATTTGCCGTCTTCCGCGAGGCCTGACAGCAGTCTCCCCTCCTGAAACTCGCTGAATTTGCCCCCATAGGTATTCCTTTTGTTTGTAATCGTCCCTTTGAGGTACTTCTTATTGTATCTCTTCCCCTGACGACGAAGAGTCTAAGGGGGAGCCATGTAGTGACCTTAAATGGTGTGTTTATTTATTCAAGACGCATGACATCCATTGGACTGGCAACCCATTGGCCAACTCACACCGCACCGCATACGGTGACCATAACGTGGATAAATTAAGACAACATCGACGAAACTTGGCCGGCCCCACTTTTGACCACGACACGCCCCACGTGTGTCCAGACAAGACTCGCCTGCAGCGGGCACTAAGCATCGCGCCTTGTCGGCGTTTTCGGCCCAGGTGGGGCCCTCACTATTGTTTGAATAATAAACAATATTAATCATTCCCGACCTTCGTTTTTGGCCATCGTGCCATTCTGATTTTTGGGCCACGAAGCGCATGCTGTGACCTTTACGTGGATGCAAGTAGTATGCGTCGTAGCATGGTCTGCGTTCGGGTTGATTTAAAGCGGCCGAGGCTAGTGCTGGCTTTCGTGTCTACCGATGCGAGTCGTATGCGTCGTAGCATGGTTGGCATTAGGCTTGACATAAAACGGTCGAGGATAGTATGTGATTGCTTGAAAAAGGCTTCTGTTACTGTGAGTGATTAGCGCTGACGGATTCCTCACGGAAGATGAAGGGATTAATATCACCTGACTTTCGCATCTATCGGTGCGAGTCGTATGCGTCGTAGCATTGCTGCCGGACGAGTTGAAACAAAGCCGTCGAAGAACGTAAGAAGGGCACTTTCAAGTTCACAGTGAAATATTATCCTGCTTCGGTCGCATATGGGTGATGAAAATAGATTTTAGTGAGAACGTCGTCTTTATGGCGGCCCATGGTTTTTCACAAAAGGACATGGGCAGAACGGTTCGAAAATGTAAAGTCGGATGAATATGTTCAAAAATTACGCCGATCATCGTAGATCAGAAGATTTGCTCCGGGCATGATATGCTCGCCAATACGGTAATTCGAAGAATTCGTGGCCCAAAAATCAGAATGGCACGATGCCAAAGACGAAGGTCGTAAATTAATAATATTGTTTATTATTCAAACAATACTGAGGGTTCGACCTGGGCCGAAAACGCCGACAAGGCGCGATGCTTAGCGACCGCTGCAGGCGATTCCTGCCTGGACACACGTGGAGCGTGTCGTGGTAAAAAAGTGGGGGCCGGCCAAGTTTCGTCGATATTGTCTTAATTTATCCACGTTAAGGTCACAGCATGCGCTGTTGTGTGCGTTAGCCAATGGAGTGCCAGACAAATTGATGCTATGCGTCTGAATAAATAAACACACCATTTAAGGTCACTACCGTGTCAAGCCTTTGAGTTTCTTAGAAATATTTCGTTTATCGAAAACGCTACTGCTTTATTTCCAAAAAAATTTCAATCCGACGATTCTTAATAATTTAAGCATTACATAAAGAATGTGATCTTTGAAGGGTCTATTTGATGTTACTCCGACGCCAGTTAATTTGTGCATCGGTGAGGGTTTCAGAAGATTGTTTAGTATCCAGCCTTTTAGCTGTAGTCTCTTAAATATCTCTCTGCGAAACCATCGACTGCCACATGGTGATTGACTTGACCGCTAACTTTATAAATTAGAGTGCCACGGCACCGCTGGGGGTCCTTTATGTATGCATGAGAAAATAAAGCACGGGATAAAGACATTCTAAAATAATCCGAAAGAAGGAATTCGTCTCAGGGACAGAGACAAAAAAACAGTAACATTAGGAAAACCGATCATGCACTTTATAAATATTTATATCTTTAACGTTTTTAAACTCTAAAATAGTTAATAAACATAGCTATTTTCATAAAGAAAGCAGAGTTTCTTTCGGAAAAAATACTCAAAGTCTGCTAACCCATTATTAACAATGGGTTGCCAAAACGGGCTTTTTATTTTGGGTGGGTAGCACCTGCCAAGGGATAAGAAAGCTTCATGGATATCGCAGATACTAGACGCCAACGCGCGGCGGTCAAAGGCAACCTAAGTGCACAAAGTGATCCAGTTCTGCTTCCAACGACGTATCCCGTTTACCTTCTGTAGCTCTAATCGCTAAACGTCCATCTCGACAGTGTTGATGCATGTTTTTAGTTGTCAACCGGTCCCGTAGCGCACACCTGAACACGGTGACTGTGGGGTTTGAGCTCTGTCGCTGAGCGGCGCGGAACGTGACAGAACCACTGTAACCGGCGGCATTTTACAATGGTTGAAAGATTCTCTGCGTCTAGTCATCGATGCCTGATTTCATTGTTGGAAAGATTGTCGTACACAAACATGATCGAAACGTCAAATCTCCTGGAGTCTGAGATACGCAGTGGGCAGGCTTCACAGCCGCAGATAACGATAGGTCGGATAGCGGCGCGATAGATGCGAATCTTACTCCGAGGGCTTATCCCCGCTCTTCCACAGAGACTTTTGCGAAGGTCTTGGAACGCATTCCTGTCTCTAGCGACTAGTAGTTTCACCTCCTCCTTTGCTTGGCAATTCGGGAGAATCGTAGAGCCTATGTATTTTAAGGCTGGAACATAGTTGACCGGCGATTCGTTGTGCTAAATAGGCTGTCGATTAAAATTTGATTTCTTCCAGGAAAATTATACCGTTATAATAAATAAATAATTGTAGTTGCGAACTCCTGGTCTCAGATAGAAACGTTTGGGGTCTCTTGTACGCCGTTGTAATCGACAAGGGCCAGTTGCATAAACCAGTCTTCTACGGAATTGAACCGCATGGACGATATAGGACAGACCTTTCGGACGGCAGCCTTCGGGGAAACAGGCTCGGTTGCACGAGTAGTCCGCTTCAGTTATTGCCGAGAAGGTCTCCGTGTTTACCGAGTCAAGTTCCGACCGGAAGTGGACGAAACATGCTTACGATTGACTGTTGGTACTTCCGTGGATGTATCAAGGTAAAGATCTGGTCCACGCCATCTCTGACGCGCCGGAAGCCTCCTTGGTTGCGACGGGTGCGAGTGTCTCTCACCGAGGTTAAGCGGCTTAGCAGGAGGTGTGAGAATACTTTCGCTGCTTTTTCGATTCGCCTCTATAATTGGAGCACCATGTCTTGTCAAGACGGAGGTTCTCCATTCTTCGCTTATCCAGATCGAGCTGAACAGGGCGTGGAGAGGGTCAACGATGGTCGGCACGTAGGCCTTGTACACTTCGGATGTTATTCAATCTTCCTCCTGAGTCTTACGGTTTTTCAGCTTTTTTTATTTCGTCGGCAATATGTGACAGTGTTGGTGGGTTGCAGTGAATTTCGTATGACTCGATTTCACTGAGGTGAATCGGATCCCGCTCGTTTTCTGTCGAGCTATTCAACATTCGGACCATTCGCATTAACGTCCTTTCCATGTCTGGTATCAGTTGTCCCGGGGCGGTGCGTTTGAGGATACGAGTCCAGTAAGACGAAATAGCTTCCCGCAGTCCCAGTGTTCGAAGTAATCTCCAGGTTCCCTTCGACCTCGGACCAGCATTTGTTGCGCAAGGCCACGTTGACGGATAACGTGGATTTTATACGGATCCATTAATAAAATATCTAAGGGTCGTGCGCAATGTCAATGACCGACGCTCTGGCGCTGACAACTCCCGACCAATCCAGCTGATATATCAACATAACCAAAATCAATCGTTTCCAGACACAAGAAAGCACTTCGCCACATGGCGAACCGATGATAGCAATATCATCTCATAATTACTTGTTATCTTCGGAGGAACTGTTAAATCCGAAAAAAACCTGCGAAAATTTACACTGCGCAAGTTGGCAGACACGCTTATCTTTTCAGAAGAATCGCAACTCACCACTGAAGTCTAATTCCTTTGTCAAGTTATTGAATTCCTGTTTGCCCGAGAAACCTGTGTACTTCCGAACCTCGTGGGCACCCTGTTAGTTGTTTCCTATTCATTTGTGTCTACGTTGACGTGTAACGCACGCCACTAGCTGCATGTATAGTTTTTCCACCTGGTAACATAAATTTTATATATCATTTTAGGCCTGATAATCGTCAGTCCAGACATTCGTTTATCGATAATAAGCAGCGGCACATCGCAATTCGGTAATTCATTATTTGTCCCGATTTTTGGTTCCATCAGAGCAGGTGAAGCAGGAACTAAAGGAAAATTTTCATAGCTAGTAATTGTTATCCTGTCTTGTTTTATGCTGAAAGGTTTGGTCCTTGTGACCTCAATAAAGCCGCTACAATTATTATTATTAGCGTGTGGCCACAAAAAAAGTAACTCGAACGTACCTTTATCCGCTTTAACACAACTCTCAAAGAGTTGTAAGCCCCTCACTATTGCAGGCAGAATGCTGGGTAAGAAGACTAGCTTCCTTGTAGACACCGATGTAGCCGTCTCTATTATCAATGAATCCTGCTTTGTGCACAACTTATTCGTTCTCATTTTCCCCAAATACAAGTCGTAACCTCCTATAACTCTCACCTTACGGTTACAGGTTCTGCTACAATCCCGGTCACCCTCAATGGCCGAACATTCCACCATCGTTTTGTGCCTCCCCCGAGATCAAGTGGAACACTATCCTTGGCTATTATTTCTTGAGGGAAAATGTACGGACCATTAAGTTCTCCAAAAAATCAGAATCCCTAAACCTGAACAATGACAGGAGATCAACCTTGTATGCCAGGAATATGACACCTGTATACGCATCAAACACCCCAACCACAACCCCCATGCCCCCCTCCAACCCATCGCTTCAGGCTGTCTGTAACGCGCGCCACCTGGTAACATAACTTATTTTATATATCATTTTTGGATTGCCCGCTCATCCACAACCACGCTTCTGATCATCGTCAGACCCAAAATTCGTGTCTTATTGGTTTATCGATTGTAAATTTTCCCTCACAAATCCTCTTCCTGTGTGCTCCATTCTACCTCAGTATCAAGGTTCAACCTTACTCATGTTTTTCCCCAGGTCTTCGAAGTTACAAGGATATTACAGAAGCAATGTGGCCAATGTTGGTGTCACGACCGCTGCCATCCGTCGCGTAAGGTAGAAGAAAGGTGTCTTAAAAGAATTTAACGAATCAATTATCTTACTGTGCAATCACACTGGTTGAAGCGATATAAACAAATCTCGGGACGTTCAATAATTGAATGTTGTTGAATGTTGCTATTAATAATATAGATAGGGCAAAGTTAATTCATATATATTAAATATTATATATTACATATACTATTTAATGAAAATGCTTATTCATTTTAACTGGTTCTATTCATATTAACCAATTGTTTAAATAGGTACCATAAACAAACCACTCAGATAGTTAATTGCGCGATTCTTATTTCTCGGGTCTGATTTTGCCTTGTACAAATCTCCGTTCCGTTTTTGGTTAATTTTTAGTATAAATTCTGTTGTCAATGAAGATATTGTTTATGCGTAACTGTTAATTTATGAGAGGTTTGCACTAACTATACACATACCCCGGAGATTGGATATTGCGTTTGTGTGATCACTTGCATGCATCACGAACTTTATGTCGTTAAAATTACGCGGACCCAATTACTCATCGTTTTAAAATAGCTGTTTTTTTGTAGGTTTCAAATGTCAAACACACAGCTTTCTGCTCATTTTGGACAAACACATGATGCATCAGGCTTCTTGAATGCTAATATTCGCACACAAGATGCCTCGCGCTCACTTTTAGAGCATATTTGCAATCTCGATATCGATCGGGAGCCCTGTGCTATACGAAATACCGGAATCATCTGTACAATTGGTAATTCTATTCAATGCTCGTTCATTTTATGTGTATTCATTTATGTTAATTGCATGATTTATTTTAATTAGGCCCGGCATGTCGAAGCGTGGAAACATTGCAGAAGATGATGACTGCTGGCATGAGCATTGCTCGCCTCAATTTCTCCCACGGTTCACACGAGTACCACTTAGAAACCATCAAATTAATCCGCCAGGCCGTCGAAACTTTTAAGCCCTTGTTCATTCCTATCGCGATTGCTTTGGATACCAAGGGCCCGGAAATTCGCACTGGTCTTATTGATGGAGTAAAGTTAACGTTTTTATTTTTATAAGTCATGCATTTTTATGGCGATGGGTCAATTAAAAAATTTATTTAACGCTACTCTTATTCTAGAGCGGAACGGGTGAAGTTACACTTGAGTGTGGAGACAAAATGCGCTTGACGGCCAACAAGGAGTTCGAGAACAAGTGTTCCAAAGAGGTCATGTTCGTTGACTACGAACGTATCGTCAATGTGCTTGAAGTCGGTTCAAAGATCTTTATTGATGACGGCCTTATATGTTTGGAGGTTCAGGGCAAGGGTAAGTTGCGGTTGCCCCATTTCAACCCCCAATAGCAACTGGTTCAGCAGTTATCTCAGGCGTAGATTTCTAGAGTCATTTATGTGGTACGTGTGTTAAGCATTTGTCCTGTTTGGTTTATAGATAGGTTTCTCAAATTTAATTCCAAACATTGTCGTCAACTTTCCACTTATACCATCTCTTATAGGCCCCGATTACTTGGAATGCGTTATTGAAAACGGTGGAAAGTTGGGCTCCCGCAAGGGTGTCAATCTTCCTGGAGCGCCTGTCGATTTACCTTCAATGTCTGCGAAAGACAAACAGGATTTGCAATTCGCAATTGAAAACAACGTATGTGTTCTCTCCGTTTCACTGTGGCACAGGACCGTTTTGGTAGTAGTATAGTCTTCTTTCGTGTTTTCTTATAGCTTGATATCATTTTCGCCTCATTCATCCGTTCTGGGAGTGGCGTGCAGGAAATCCGCGAATTCCTAGGAGAAAAGGGTTCCCAGATTAAAATAATCGCCAAGATCGAGAACCATCAAGGCGTGAAACTGTGGGTTGAGCATACCGAATTAATTGGAGGATGCCCGTTTTGATTTCTAACTCTTGCTTGGCATTTTTAATGCAGATTCGACGAAATTGTGAATGCTGCCGACGGCGTAATGGTTGCTCGTGGTGACCTGGGCATCGAGATCCCACCAGAGAAGGTCTTTCTGGCTCAAAAGATGGCTATTTCGCGTTGTAATCTCATTGGAAAACCGGTCATCTGTGCTACACAGATGCTTGAGTCAATGACCTACAAGCCGAGGGCCACTCGTGCCGAGTCCTCGGATGTCGCGAACGC
Source organism: Proteocephalus fallax (assembly GCA_028672205.1). Classification (NCBI taxonomy): domain Eukaryota; kingdom Metazoa; phylum Platyhelminthes; class Cestoda; order Proteocephalidea; family Proteocephalidae; genus Proteocephalus; species Proteocephalus fallax. The sequence continues at coordinate 458,336 of JAPUBX010001077.1, read as the reverse complement.
CGTTCTTGATGGCGCCGATTGTGTGATGCTCTCGGGTGAGTTTTTTGTTTGTTTGAGGGGCAGCAGGGAACGTCCATTTTCGGGTTCAAGTTGCAAACCCTAGTGGCGAAATGAAAGTCATTTGAATAACAGTGTATCGTTGCGACCGGATTGCGATGTGCAGCTGACGAATTAGTTTAAGACTAGGGCAACCAACGGTGGGAACAGACACCCACGAATGTCTTGACACTTTTTGAACTTTGAAGTGCATTAGCATCTATAAACGGAGTACGTGATTCAACTTTCATTTGGTATGCTCAAATTATTTCACTTTCGCTGGGAACGTCATCACCTGTGCCCCCCCCCCCTCGGTATCTCCAAGTCGTGGCGACATTATTAACTAAAAGGGGTTTCTCATCCTCTAGTTGAGAGAGGGGGGAATCCGCACGTTAACGATCAATCGATTATGCGTATTTTCAGGCGAAACTGCGAAAGGTCACTATCCCGTGGAGGCGGTTCAGACTATGGCCAACATATGCCGTGAGGCCGAATCCGCCATGTTCCATGGACAGGCGTTTAACGATCTGAAGAGTGTTCTGCCCTTGCCCACCGACGCCACACTCACCACGGCTATCGCCGCAGTCGAGGCCTCCAATCGTTGTCTCGCCCAGGCTGTCATTGTCGTCACAACCAGTGGACGGTAATTTTGTACCTTATTATTCTTATTTTACGCGTTTAGTATTTCACTGATTTTTTTAAGTTATAACGCGTCTCCTTGTTTCCAATTGTCACATTCTTTAGTACTGCTCAGCTGATTTCTCGCCATCGCCCTCGATGCCCCATCATTGTGGTCACTCGTTACTCCATCACTGCCAGGCAGCTTCAGCTCTACCGCGCCTGCCACCCCATCTTCTACGGAGGTTAGTATCATTGTGTTACGAGGACCGGTTGGTGGGGGCGACCGCGCATCATGAGAATCGTTTGGTGTTGAGCCTCTCGATATTTGACGACAACAACAGATGCCGTAGAAGATCCTCTGTTGCGGTTGTTGAGAGTCACCAAAGTTTGCCTTCCCCAACTGTTTTTCACATGACTCTGATTTCTCAGTGTTTTGTATGAGCCGCAGACACGTATGCTCGACATGCTGAAAAAACAGACTGTGTCTACGACTATTCGTTTTATTTCAGAGCCCCACACTGCGCTATGGGCTGAGGACATGAACCGTCGTATCAGCTGCGCCATCGATTACGGTCGCAAACGCCGATTCCTCAACGACGGTGACAACGTTGTCGTGGTTACTGGTTGGAAGGCCGGCTCGGGGTCCACCAACTCGCTGCGAATCATCGAGCTGGGCACCTCGGCTGAACACCACGTCTTTGGGATTCGGGATGAAAAGGCATTCAAGGACTAGAGCCTTTGGGGTGGCACACCACGGAAAATCCGTTGCATCACAAACCCCGTTTAATCACTAGAGGAGCTTGCACTCCCCCCACCCACCCAAACCGCCATCTATATGCTAGCGACTACTTTTATGCCAATCTTGTTTCTATTATTATTGCGAGGCTGTTGCGGAAATGTTTTCTTCAGATATATTACAATCACAAAATTCAATCACTACTGATTATTCAAGTTCACAGCATGCTATCAAAGATATCACCGTCCCATTTTCTAAAAATCTCTTCTGTCAAATTATGAAAAAGGCGCCTCCCAACACACATTTCTATGGCCTTTTTTTCCTGGGTTATAAATCCTGGACTTCAGCACCCCTCGGGCGTTGAGATTCGTCCTGGGAAACTCGCTTATTTCGCATCAAATCTTTTAAGCGGTGCATAAGTCGTTCATATCCTAAACAGCAGGCTATCTATCCCCTCTAGTTAGCAACAAACGCCTGATCTCCCTATCACGTAGGCCTTTGCACTAATGCGCCGATTGGTCTGTAGGTCTCTGTCACGTTTGGCAGGCGACCAATAGGACCACGCAGTATCGGCCATTGCCTGGAAATAGCTGCATTGTATGATGCACGGGTCTTTTCTAGAAGCGATGCACACTTTCGAAATCGTGACATGATTGTACATGTCCAAACCCCAATGCTCTTAAGCCAAGACAGATCACGCAATACCGTCTGAGGTTCATTGGGCCTTAATAAATATTCGGGAAATTCCAACTAGAAGTTTGTCAACAAGATCATGATTTCAAACCGAGGTTGCAGTTAAAATTTGCAACAGCAAATTACTTTATTGTAACAGACAGGCAAGTGTTTTACGGTTCTGTGAATACAAGTCACGTAAACATGCAGCAGCATTTGGAGTTGTACCCAATCATTTGCCTGCATCGAAGACCCAGGGAAACGTGACCTCTGTTAGCCAATCAGGGTTCGCCTTTCTTGTAGTCGTCTGCACACCGTAAAATGTGCCTGGCAAATCTGAAAATAACTTTGTAACCCTAGACATATTCAGACGTCCCTTTTTCACCTACTTAATAATTTTTTTGTCAGAATCATCAGAGACATCTCTTGAAGGGGCCCGGGAAGGTACTGTCATTCTTGAGTCCTGCGTTCTTCAGTATGATAGATGGTTTATTGATATTTAGTTGAATATCGCTTGGTTTCCATAACATTTTCGAACTTTTTAACGGGATTGAAACACGGGTGGACTAAATGCATTTTGTTTATGGTGTGATGTCAAAGATCGAAACGCTATTCTGACCCGCATAAACCTTATAGATTGAAATGAGAACTCCCATCATTTTGACAGGGGAAGACTATCTCACACATTGAATCACTAAACACATTTGTGCGTCTCTCATCGGCTCTTGTTTCCTTGGAAGTGCCAAATTGCGAAATTCGGTGACCCTAAAACTTCCTCGTAGTAGAGCCTAATAATGACCGTCTGGGATATTTAGGATGTAGCGGCAGCATTCGCTCTCTTTTGGCCTGAGAGAAAGGACACTCCTCCTAGAATCCGCATGTCAACAACCACGAAGCCGTTTTATCCTCAAGACGCACGAATTCGAAATTTGATTGGAAACTGAAATGAATGGGGTATCGATTTTCGAGTTGTTAAAATTGATTATAATTATCACCAGCCGTGAGGGGTGGGCATGTCAAAAAGACCAGATTGACTCCATTAATGTGTTTGGGGAACTATCAATTCCCTCTCTCGTATTCTCCAAAAGTACACCATGCCTAGCCACCACCGTCTACTGCAACCTAAGTAGCCCGATGTTGTAGCGGCCAGCATCCTTGCTCGGTTGTTGAGAGACCTGGGTTCGACTCCCAGGCCAGGCATCTCCCACGTGGTGACACTGGAGACGCCGGCACCTGTAAACAGATTCACCAACAATTTCCTGGTGAACCCCTTTAAGCAACTGGTTCATCCTCTAGTGGGAGATATCTTCGCATATTTGATTTTTTTAGAAAGACAGATGAGAGCTTCTTCATCTGCAATATTCCGCCAGCAAGCAAACTAACCTATTGATTTGGGACGCGTTGGGTTGCATGACAGCCACTTTGTTCAAATGTCGCAGTGGCGCCTATGTGAAATAAACTAGTATGCAAAAAAATCCTACTTTCACACAACCCTCGGATTCACTTACGCAACCCTAAGTAATCTAAACGCACGATGCCTCTAAATTCCCACGTTGGAACGCGAATAGTAATGTCATGGCCTTGCTAGTTCAACCCTCACCCGACAAATTAACAAATCAGCCTATTCATGTTTAAACATCGTATTCATTTAAAATTTCCGTCGTCATAGCTCCAAAAACGTCATGGAAACCAAACTTTGTAGTTTTGATTCTCCACACGACAATATGCTCTGAATTACAATTAATTGCCAGTAGATTGTTCGGAATCGTGTTAAATGGCAATATGACTACTGCATTGGGCGACCTTCTTTCAGAAACATGTTCAGAGACTTTAAAGCCTAATCGGTGTATTTTGGCCACGAAACTTTGGTATCTTCACTCAAACCTCCCAGGATTAGCCCAAAGACGGACCAACCGACAGACCCTTCCACAACTCAAACGACACTTAGGTATTGCTCCAACCAATCTTCACTCGACCCTCCCACGATTAACCCAAAGACGGACCAACTGACAGACACTTCCACGAATTAGAAAGAGAGAGAATAGAGGACGCAAAAGAAAGAACGCCAAACACCAGCATAGATGCACAACACGAATAGCCAATATTTTCGCCACCTCTCAGCACAAATTCACTTTAAACCAATTGCTGACCAGAATTTAACGATCCGACTGTACATTGTAATAAAATATTCTTATACGTAGGGATATTTTTTGACTTGCTTCAGAGTCACATAAAATATTTATGTGGTGCGTTATGCAAGCCTTTGTGTACGGAATGTTTCGTGCTGCGAATAGTAATAAGTTGTAATTGTTTTTTTTTTCAATTGCAGATTGGCTCTATTGAGGTCAACGCGGTTCAAGTTAGTCCTTCTCAGGCGATCCTTTCATTGCCAAATTGTGTTGAGAAATTAAATAATTTAAATGTGTGAAAAGGGAACTTCCCGCTTTGATGAGCACAGCCTCTCGTCTGCATCGGGTATAAACGTGGACTGAAAGGAGTCGACTGTATAAAAAGGCGCTTTTACATCTAGGAAGTATAGTCGACATGAAAGTTGGCAATTCGCTGCAGTTGAAAAGGGGTTTGTTCTAGGCGATAACGCCTCGATTACAGCAAAGAAAGACGTTTAAAGTCAGATTGGGCATCTCTCTCCTTTATTTTTTTCGAAACGTGAAAAGTGATAAAAAAACATCTAGCTGATATGAAGGTGTCTAAAGTCATGTCTAATTGGGAGGTGTCTAATTGAAGAATATTTTGATATAATGTTAAATAAAGAAAAAAGACATCATAATGTGATTCCTTTATGAAGGTCGGAGGGCCAAAAATCTCCGGAGAAAAATAATAATTTGATGTCACAATAATATACGTACTATGAAAACATTTTTTTATTTCAAGAACGATATTTAATTGTTTCATGTTTATATGATTTTTTCGCATTGTGAAGGTCGATCCAGGTTGTTTGGGGGAGGAATAGATCCGTCTAAGGGATTTTGGTGGAGTAAGTTGTAAAATTTGGACGCTGCGTATCTTTACTCGGTCATTTTTGTGGCCTCAAAGTGAGGAGCCATCGGCCATCATTCAGTAGCGTTGGTTTGTGGTGTCTCTGGCGAATATTATTTTATATGAACAGGCTACTCATTGAAACAAGTAAGACTTAATCCCTAATTCACAAATTAATAAAAATAAATCTACTATTTCAATAGAAAATCAAACGCAAGCCAATTGACCATTCTACAAGAATCTTTAATAATAATATTCTTAGGCGCTTTATTGTGGTTACAGGGGTGTATGATAGGCGTGTTATAAAAAGCGGCGGATGACTAATGTTTACGATGAGCAACGTCTGCCCTTTAAATGGAATAACGACCTTGAGATGAGTCGCTTGTCCAGAATGTGGGTGGTACGTCTGGTGACGTGGGCGGTTGTCAAAATAGAATAAGTTAACAAAATGAAAGTTTTCTCTTGGGGAATCCATGCGGTTCCCCAACAATACGAAGGCTGACTTTTAGTTCCAACTTCCCCTGCTCAGATGAAACTAGGAATCTGGGCAAATAAGGAATTACCAAATTGTGATATGCCACCGTTCTTGTAGGTATTCAACGGTATTGCCTACGCATCGTTCAAAGAGATTTACATTTCGATGACGGGATGTTAGGAGTCATTTAATACAAGTGTAGCGAAGAGGGTACTACTAGTGAAGTGGTGTTTAGCGATAATCTCTTGGGTGGAGAGCATTGGCAGGTAAAAAAATAAAACAAGATTATTTTAAAAAGCCTACAAATGGTTTTAAAATGTCAGCACATTTGAAGCCAAGGAAAAGTACGTGGGAACAATATAACATATCGGGATTAATACTGGCGTGGACAAAGGTTTTATGCGGTTTAAGTTCAGTCCAAGTCTCCGAAACCATCGAACTCAGATCCAGAGGCGACTATATTGGCCGAAGACGGCATCCACATGATCACTCCAAGATAACCAACAGTTCAAATAAAGCTCGAAACGAAATTATGAGGTCAATCGATTGCCGGAGTGTCAACACTTGCTCTGAGGGAAGACGTAAATGACATGCATTTTAATGCGTTCTGCAGAAGGCCATTCTCTGAAGACCGCTCCAGTACCTCTGTTATGGTCTCCCCGAGCTTTTGAGAATCCTCTTTCGACTTGCAGGCATGACATAAAATCAGGTCGTCGGCGTATTTGATGAGTGTAACACCATTAGGGGACCGACGGTTAGACGCATCATAGTTGAAAATGAAGGGAGTAAACGCTGTAGCCACAGTTATTTGATCAGGAGGAGGAGGAGGCTTCAGTTTGTTAACTTATTCTATTTTGACAACCGCCTACGCCATCAGACGGGCCAACCACATTCTGGACATGCGTTATTGGTAGTCGGTCCCCTTAACGTTCAGGCGTTACTCATCCTTCCTGGTTTGGTATTCGATGACTGGAGAACAGGCAGGACAACATTTTTCCAGGCCGTTCGAAGATTTTAATTGCTTTTTAAGGCCAGAGATTTCAGTATTAACACGTTTGAGTACTGCACGGAAGGCAAGTTCGGAAAGCCTCTTAATCTTCTGGAGTCGTGCTACTCGTCCAACCGAGCGAAAGTTGTCTTTTTACGACGAAGAATCGAAACTGTGGGTAACGCAACAAGCCCTCACTGACTACAATGACGTCGTAGAGACTCGCTGATGATATCGTTGTTCTATGAGATATCCCTGCCACCGTGCAACCGATATAAAGCCGAGTAAGCCGCCTTTCGAAGGCAGTCGGACTGGAGACAATCTCATCGAAAACCAAAGTCTTCTCGCCCTGCTGTGAACACAACGCCTAACCAATATACATCAACGATACGTCAGCCGAGTATGTCCCAGCCTTCAAATATCTGGGCTAAACAAAGTTCGAGGTCGACGAATCCTTAAAGCGGACTGGTGAGACCTGCTCTCCAACAACGACGACGAAATGCAGACGCAGTGAAGCGGCAAACCCTTCCACAACAGCGTCGGCTACTGTGATTCGGCCACGTTCGAAGCCGGCCATACATACACAGAGCTTAAAACCGCCACCATACGCAGTTTGGCGCTACCGGACCGTTGGACAACTGAAAATGTTGATCATCACCGTCATAGCCGATGTGGAGCGTCTGGGACGACTACAGAATGTTTAACGGGTACGTCATTGGAAAAAAAGAACTGGATCACAGTCTGACCTCCGATCACCGTCTGTGGAAGGCTACGATTTTCAAAATCCATAAAGTAGCCAGCGGATCGTCTGGCGCGTCGAAAAAGTATAAAATCCCTCCCAAATCTCCTTTTTCTTCTCCTGACGACAGCCACCCGAATTGTGTTCAGCTCGACATCGGCGATTCACCACGAAGCCTGTGAACTAGTCCGACCAACAACCTCCATTTCGACGCGTTTCACTTCACCGAGGGGGCAACCAGGATCAATCGCCGCCTATGTGATGGGTTTCATGAAACCTGCCGCAACACGACCGACTGCCACTGTTCCAGCACTGGCGAAGGAGTTGTTTGGATCGTATGCTAGGGGTGTTAACCAAATTACTGGTGCTCAAACCACCCAATCCACCGATTTTCGGCGTTTTTTCGCTACACCTTCAGCCGTCTCCACAAAACTCACACCCACCCACCCCTGCCTACTCCTCCCACTCCCATTCGTCTGTCGCCTTTTTACGTCCACTTGGCGACTGTGCGGAACTTCCGGCAACCTTCCGCCCACTTTAATCCTTCTTCAACAATTCACTTCACGATTCATAACACCCATTCGCTAAGTCGCTTAACTTAAGGAAAATCGATAGCTGTGGTTCCAACATTCAAACAATGACTTATTTTATGATGCAAATGGTTTTATGGCGTGTTGCACCTCGCATATATAAAACAGAAATCCAAATATACTAATGGCATATTGGGAGATCCGTTAATTAAGGGGTCTTATAAATGGAAAAGCTCATTTACTTCGTCATATTGGCGACGGACCAGTATCCGTAAGTAAATGTTTTCAAATAAACCACTCCATGCGGCAGGCCTTGACCGTTATCAACAGGGCTGGGTGATGGGGTGAATTCGAGTTGCAATTCATCGAGATCCCAGTGTTCCTTTCTTTAGCCAGATGATATATTGCTTCAATTGGTAGATGTTTCCTATCAGTCATGATACAGATAAGTTGCTTTGGGTGATTTACTTGAACACCGATATGCTGAAACTAATTGGCTTATCCGCTCAAATTTAAGCAGACGCTCAAGAGGATGCCTTAGTTGTAGGGACTTAAACTCCCGAACCGCAGTTGGAACAACTTTGTGCTGTTCATTGGAAATCGGCCCGAGACAACGATTTTCTTATGTCGAACGCTGATTTCCAACAAACCGCTCCCACCATCCACATCAACATCTTTTGGCGTGGTACTCGAAAGATGGACGAACCGGGCACCAAATCCTCTACATCCTCGTAAGATCGCGTTCGTCATCCTCACCCGAAGACTGTCGATGCATTGCAGGAAACAAGAGTGGCTCTGTCCGCGCGTGCTTCAAGAGTCCCCTACGACCAGTAAGCCTTACAAAATCCCAGCGAAAGCCACCCAAGTTCATCTCCATGACTCTCTCTCAACTCACAGCTGCTCTGACTGCAGGCTAGATGATTGAACCTACGTCTTTTGAAAGAGTCAATGATCCTCTGGTAATCTTTGACTGGTTTCTTCAAAGAAAGAACCGCGTGCTATTCGGTAGCGTCCGTCAACTTCGCCATCGGGAGGGGAAGGAGGTCAACATCGAATTTACAACTCCTCCGCCGTTGGAAGAACAAGGGAGTTCTGAGATGGATTCTTCGAGTCATGCCAACGTCGGTGGCACCTTCATTTTGGCAATATTCTCCCGTTTATCCAAAGGCCAATGTGACTGACCTGCGTTATGGTATTTCTTCGGCCAATTCAAGTCTCCAAACACTCCGCCTGACCCTTCCAAGGCAAGACGAGACTAAACATGATACTCTGTGGTTGGTGCAACCGATATTCATGCCTCCATAAAGGCGAATCCTTCCGCGATGATGACAGGCGCCGATCTCGTTGTTCGCAGTTTTCCCCTCGCCGTAATTTTCGCCCTGGATGTTTGAAGCTCCGGAGGCCTTCTAAAATAATCTCCTTTTTTCGAATGTTCCGCGTCTGCTCTCCACCTAAGACACTGGTTTTATGCGTCTTCATTGCACCACTTTTCCCATGGCCTCGGTTCGCGTTAGTCTGTTCAACGACCAATGCAAAGGAAAGAACGCCCAATACACCGAGAATGGCTGCCTATTGTGGCAATTCGGTCATTCCCGATTTTTAGTTTCACCCGAACAGGTGAAGCAGCAGGTCAAAGACGGTTTTAATAGAACCTGACATTGTCCGGTTTTGTATCATTCAACGTGTTGGTCACAAGACCTAAAGACTTGGGGCCAACACGTTGAATGAAGTCTTTAATGCTTGGCTCATCGGAGATACGGCTAATTTTGAAAGAAGCGATTTCCTTTATAAACACGATTACCCAATGTTTAGTTTTATCATTGAAGGAATTGAAGTTTATGCCAGTCCTGGGTTAGCCAATGAAAAGTTACATTTGTACTAAAGAGCTTTATTATAGACTTAACACGTATCATTACATACACGCGGTGGTCGGTGGTTTTGCTGTAGCCTTGTAGGTTACTTCTGTGATGACACCAACGCCGACGGTTTGATTGGAATCACGAATCAAAAATCGACCGAATGCTGGGTAATCCTTGAACACTGCCACATACATTGGCTTAGTCGGCTTCAAAGTGACGATTGCGGCGTCGCCCATTTTCAATGCTTTTGGTTCCATCTCTATTACCCTACCTGATCGGCGATCAACTTTACTCTCGATGTTTTCAAATTCGCACGGAACCGCTGCGGTATGGCAATGCAAGACTGGAGTGTAGCCGTTACATATTTGCCCTGGGTGGTTGAGCAGAATAACTTGGGCCTTGAAGCTTTCGACAGCGATTGGTGGATCCGTGGTGGAGCACCCAGCCACGGAGCCGCGATGAATGGTGTCGACAGAATTTCCCTCCAGGGAAATGCCCACGAGGTCACCTGTGACACCCACCTCCAACTCTTCCTTGAAGGCTTCAACGCGCTCCACTACTCCAGTGGGTCCATTTGGGGCAAAGGTCACTTCTGTGCCGCGTTTCACCAAACCTGAAGAGACGCAACCGACAGCCACCGTTTTGACACCGCCGATCTTATGCACCTCCTAGGACGATACAGTGAGCCAAGAAATGGTGGGCACTTACGAGAATTGCAATACGAAGGGGCTTCTCTTCAGTTTTTTTTTTTTTATTTGGACTTTGAACGCATTCATGGTCTCAATAAGACACAAATCAGTATACCAGGGCATATTGGGGCTCTTTTCGATCAGGTTATCGGCGGTCCACCCGGAAATCGGCACAAATGACACATTTCTCTCACTATAACCGACCTGCTTCAAAAAATGTAACATTTCCCCCTTGATTTCATCGAATCGTTCTCTGTTATAGTTAACCGTTGCATAATCCATCTTGTTAACGACCACAATTAATATCTTCACACCCATGGTGTAGGCGAAAAGTGCGTGCTCGCGGGTTTGACCATCCTTGGAGAACCCGGCCTCGAACTCTCCCACGGGGGCGGCAACCACGAGGATACCTAAATTGGCCAAACTTGTGCCACGAATCGCATCCTTTGAGAAATTACGGTAACCGGGGACATCAGTGAATGTTGCTGTCCACCCGCGAGTCTTCAGCTGCGTCGCTGTAGCTCTCATGCTCAATCCACGCTTTCGTTCTTCTTTCAGTTGGTCCGAAACCCACGCGTATTTGAAACTCCCCTTGCCGATCTGAGAAGACAAATAACAGTTCAATACTACAATACTTACAATCTCGGACTCTCTGCCGTACTTTTCGATTGTTTCGTCGTCAACGGCACCGCATTTGTTGAGCAGGTGGCCAAGAAATGTGGACTTTCCACTGTCCACATGGCCAATAACGACGACGTTGAAATCATACATTATAATCACAAAAATCTCCTAAGAATATTAACCTTTATCAATACTTGGACCAATGCGACGCAAAACAGAAAAAAAGGTGTTACCTTAATACAACACCGCGACACGTACGAAGCCACAAAACACCCTTGGACTGTTTGCGGCTGTTTAAATACTCGAATGAAGTACTTTAACTTTCGAGGTTCAGATAAAATCACGTTGTGTCCTAGTGTGACCAGCATCGCCGACGATTACAGATGGTATCAGCCTTGTGATTAAAAAAACAATTAGCCTCACGAAGCATCACGATAGATGCTGGTGCGACCGCATGGTTTGACCCCGCTTCAGTCGCAGATTTCCGCTGGCATCACGGGACCCCCCCCCCAATTCACACGCCCCGAGAGCTAGGCCGCTGAGGAATCTGGCTCGGCATCTCAGCCATTACTGAAATACATGTTCAAGTTGATTGAAGTAGTGAACGATAACTTCATCAGTAATTTCGTCACTTTTATGCATGGTTATTGTTTGCTTTAAATGCGTTGATAACGGAATGGCACGTCATTCGTTTGACGGACTGTGTTGGTTTGTATGAGATTCAATAATCGGACCAGTCAGGCGAGATTCAAGTGAAGAAAACAGCAATAATTTGATCTTTGCCAGTCTATATATCTATATATCGAACCGTAAAGGCGAATATATAAGACGTTCTACCCGCGAGTGAAAATACTCCGGCTCATTTATCCACGTCCCTCCAACACTTGTCCACGGTAAGTCTTATCGTACCTTGTTATAAGTAAATAAAATGTAAGCAATCGCTACCTTTTACAAAGTGTTTGCAGTCTGCTGATACCAATTTCGTGTTTAAATCGTGCAATAGACATTTAAATTATGTGCCAAAATCAGGACGACCTCAATTAAAATTATCGAACAGTATCTAGGAATTATTAGGGAAACTCTCATGCCCCTGTTCGACTTTCCCAATATACTTTAAATGCATCGAAACAAATTATTTGAGTGTGAGCACCGCATTAACTCCAAAGACAACAGGAGAAACACGTACATTCCTTTGTTGTCAAGGCAAACAATTCCTACGTTTGTACACCAAATTGTTTCTGGGATAGAAGTGGATCGTTAACGAACATTCAAACACCAACAAACAGCACCAGGCCTCCAGTTTACTCGTGGCGGATCTCCAACTGGAAGTCGATTCTAACTCCTTGTTGTGGTTGCTAACTTTAACTATTAATTGTGTTTTACTATGCTGACTATTGTACCGCACTTTTAAGAATATTCTATACGACGTGGCTGCACGTGTTCTCATTCTGTAAAGGTTTCGGTTGGCTATTTGGGTTCTACCGATATTACAGACAATTCGTCTATTCTATATTCAGGGTTAATTCAACCCTCCATACAATACTACCACATTTGGCGTCGCAACTATATCAAAAACGAACCTTTAATCCTTATCATTTAATGCCACTTCACGAGAAGTGTCGGACTACATTGAGCGTTTCACCCAAGATAAGATCGCTGAAGAAAAGAAAGCGGCTTATTTTCTGAACGCCATTGATAAAGATGCTTATGATCTGGTGAAGAACTTCGTTTATCCGAATATTCCCATTAAAATGCCACTCGCCAAGATCCATGAAGCTATTATTCAGCATGTTTCATAGCAGTGGCTATATTTCAAAGGAACTCATGAATTCACATGGAAAAAAATGTCCTTCATTGTTGATACCGGGAGTATGGAATCGCTCATTCCGATCCATACATTGAAGAATTGCTGTCCACGTGCATGTATATAGAAGACCGACCAGTCGATTATTAGTATCACTGGTCATTCATTGAAAATCATTGGCTTCTGTGTGATTCCTATTGTCCGAGATGGTACCAGATTCCCATGCAAATTCTTGGTGTCGGCAACGGTTCCCGCCATTATCGGTTTGAACGTCATGAAGCAGCCTACGTTTCAACTGAGTTTCAATTCATTACCGGCAGTTGAGTCCGAGTTGAAATATCTGGTCAAAAGTGCACCAGAGTGACTGGTGGAATGAAAATTCCAAAAGTCAAATTGGAGGAGCGTAATATACTGACGCCAGTGAGCTGTTCACTATGGGCCACTCTCATTGTGACACCACTACAATCCGACGGTTGTACACCCAGGATATGTGGTGATTACAGGATGACACTCAATCGTCAATTGTTACAGAAGACATCCTCTATAAATTCAAGGGGTCGAGTGTCTCCTCCAAAATTTATATAAAAGATGCATACTTACAGATTCAACTGGATGACGAATCCATTTTGCTGACAGTTATTAATACAACCTTTGGGTTATTCAGGTACAACTTTCTACCTTTTGGACTAAATTGTGCCCCGGCTTTTTTCCAGGATTGCATTAATGGCATATTGGATGGCCTTAATGGTATTGAAGTTTACCAAGATAACATTTTTGTCATTGGTGTCAGCAGGCAGATCATGAAAAGAGACTCTTCCAGCTATTCCAACGTTTTGTCGATTATAATGTGGCGGTTAATCCGCTGATCAAGCAACCACTGGTAAAAATCCGGTTGTGTTATTCAAGGGGCGCAAACTCGTTCCATCGCTTTGGATCAGGGGAGGTCACCTTTTTCAAAGGGAATGATATTCGACTGTCTCGCAGTCTTATTCTTGAAAGAAGTGGAAATCGTATGGTTACTATCCTCGATGTTACTGATTCCCATCCTTGTGAACCAGCTGATGCGGCTAATACGACTCCATCCGTCCAGACAAATGCTCGCAAGCTCTACCTCAGCCCTCGGAGCGTCTGGATTTGAAATCGCCGGTCGACTACCGCATGCCATCGAAGCTGCTGCACCCAGGTGGATGTGGTGATTGCTAACTCTAATTATTAATTGTGTTTTACTATACTGACTATTGTACCTCACTTTTAAGAATATTCTATGCGACGTGGCTGCACGTGTTCTCATTCTGTAAAGGTCTCGGTTGGCTATTTGGGTTCTACCGATATTACAGACAATTCGTCTATTCTATATTCAGGGTTAATTCAACCCTCCATACAATACTACCATACTCCTCCACACATTAACTGCGTTAACGCTGCGTATCCAACAACCGTCTTCTTCTCGTAATGAGCAACTATAAGCCTACCTATAATCTGTCATTTAACTGAACCTCTGTATGTATAACCTCTGTGTCTGCTAATGTTCTCTCCTCTACCTGGCTGTCTTGCCTTCCTTTATGGATAAGATCTATCCCTACCAAACTCATAGACAAGGTCTTGCTCCTCTTCATTCGGAAACAACTCCCCAAAAGACAATCACAGTTTACGTAATGTACACAGTCTAATTTCAAAATTAAGGCACATAAATTCTCCTTAAACAACCTTTATTTCCCAAAACAGACCGGTAAAATACAGAATGTAGTAATTTTATTATTTCTCCTTATTGGGCTTCAGATTTTAATCATTGCTGCTAGCGTATTTCGTCTTTCAAATTTGATGAGTTTACAGAGTCAATGGCCCATTCAATTCTGATCGAATCTACTGATCGTACATCGTCTTAACTCTGTATTATTGGCGTGGGCATTCCGACGTTATTGAAAAAATGGCAAGCCACTTCACGAAGCCGCAAAACAGCTCTTTGGTTTGCCTCAACCAAAATGAGTTGTCCATTGGCATAAAACCAACTAAGCCATCTAATAGTTCACGGGTAATAACAATGACAAGAATCCAGGTGCGACGGACATAAGGCAAGAAATGCGATTTACGTGGGGCAACTTAGACATATTTTCTTAAGAGAACAAGCACTTTGTACTTTAGAAGTACGTTGACTTTACGTGTTCCATGATCACCTACTTGTTGAATATCATCGCATGACCCAAATAACACAATCTGCGGGTGCTGGGTCTTTGCACGTGAGACACGTTTCCGTTCGACGATAATTGGAGCAATTTGTGGAACCTGTAAATGCAATGGCTTTGTAGTGACCTTAAACGCCCCCCTTTGTTTTAACGGACAAGAACCAAATTCCGCCCACGAACGCAGCGCCTGGAAGCCTTATCGGTGAACCAAGACGTCAGCGAATGTATCATTCGGCACCTGTTCACCCAAAAGCTGCCCCCGGTCGTCAGAGCTTCTTTGGCTACCCTCCCACCCACGCTGACGCTGGTCGAGTTAGGCGAGTACGCCGACCGCATTTTCGCCGCTCACCCTGGTCATCTATCAGTCGCCGCTGTGACAAGACCCCTCCAGACTCGCACTAACGACGAGGTTCAAGAGTTGCGTTACTTGAGGCACCAAATGCGTAACTTGCTGGAGAACAAGGACCGCTCGCAGCGTCAACGGAAGCCACCGATGACCGTAAACACAAGCAAACAAGGCGACACGCTCTGCTGGTATCATCAGTGGTTCGGGTCCAAAGCAAGCAGCTGCCGTTCTCCATGTTTTTGGTCGGGAAACGGAGAGGCCAGGCAGTGAGTGCGGCTTTCACTCCGCCTGGTAAGTACACACCTAGCCGCATTCCTTTTTTGAAGGACGTCGAACGCGGTCGCCGCTTCATGGTGGACTCCGGCGCTAACGTGAGCGTAATTCACCCCTCTATGTCTGACCGTTTACACCTTGACACAGATTTCGTCCTCCATGCTGCCAATCGAAGTAACATCAAAACTTACGGCCAGCGTGCGCTTCGTCTCGACCTCCAGCTTGGGCGCATTTTCCCTTTCACATTCATCGTGGCTGATGTCCCTCATGCGATCGTTGGTGCGAACTTCCTTTTCACGTTTGACCTATCTGTCAGCGACCGACGAAAGAAACTCGTTGACGAATCGACGGCAGCGGTAGTTTCTGGATACACAGCAATGACCTCGATCCGCCACCTCACCCACATTTTTATCCCCTCTCCCTGCAAGGCCCTTCTCGATCAATTTCCCGATCTCCAAAAATTGAACCGAACACGACAGAAGCCCCCACACGACATAGTCCACCATATAAAGACCACCGGCCCTGCCACATTTCAGCGTTATCGCCGTCTCGACCCAGTAAAGAGACACAGCACAAAATGAATTCGAACGAATGATGGAGCTTGGAATCGCACGCCCGTCCGATAGCAAGTGGTCATCCCCGCTCCACATGGTTAAGAAGACCACACCCGGGATTGGCGTCCTTGTGGCGACTATCGAGCCCTGAACGCAGTCACAGTTCCTGACCGCTATCCTCTGCCGCACATTCACGACTGTGTCTCGTTCCTACATGGAAAGAAGATTTTCTCGACAATTGATCTGGTCCGGGCGTATCACCAGATACATCCGAAAACGGCAATCAACACTCCCTTTTAAATCATTCGAATTCTTGCGGATGCCGTTTGGGCTCAGAAACGCTTCCCAAACCTTTGAACGCTTCATCGACTCAATTCTTCGCGGTTTCGACTTCTGTTGTGCTTATATCGATGACATTCTAATCGCCAGCAAAGACGAAGAAGAGAACCTGTGACATTTGGAAGTGGTCCTTCGGCGCCTGGATGAACATGGGCTCGTGGTGAACCCCGAGAAATGCCATTTTGGCCTACCCGAAGTAAGGTTCCTGGGTCACTTAGTAGATGATCTGGGGGTTCGACCACTGGACGCGAAGGTAACAGCGGTTGCTGACTACCCGGAGCCCAGCACAAAACGTCAGCTTCGACAATTCCTCGGGATGCTGAATTTTTACCGACGTTTCATCGCCGATTTTGCCGAGATGGCCTCGCCGTTAACCCCTCTGACCTCCAACGGAAACGGCCAGGTTTTACTGTCACCAGAACAGAGTGCAGCCTTCCAGAAGTTGAAGGCTAGTCTCGCTGCCGCGACCTTATTGGTTCATCCGCGCCCTGATGCCCAACTATCTTTGATGGTTGATGCTTCGAACACTGCAGTCGGCGCTGTACTAAACCAAGGGGACGAGCATCGGCGACAACCACTAGCGTTTTTTGGAAGTCTTTATCACCAACGGAACGCCGATACAGCACCTTCGGTCGTGAATTATTGGCGGCTTACCTAAGCGTAAATCATTTTCGCCATTTTGCGGAAGGTGGCCGCATTCTAATTTTCACGGACCACAAGCCGTTGATTCATGCCATGGCCTCCTAATCTTCTCGCTACAACGAACGCGAGATCCGACAACTCGATTTCATCTCCCAGTTCGACCTGGAATTCCGTCATATCCGCGGCGCAGATAATGAGGTCGCCGACGCCCTTTCGCGCATCGGGTTGAACAGTCTGCGGCTCGCTAATGGTATCGATTACGAGGAGATGTCTGACGCCCAGCAAAACGAGGGTATTCGAATTGGGCCCGACGACACAGACCTTATAAACCTTACTCTCCCGCGGTCTCAGCGTTCTCTGCTCTGCGACAACACCAAAGCTTCCCCTCGCCTGCTAGTTCCGCAATGCATGCGGCGCCAAGTATTCGAAATGGTCCATGGTCTTTCGAACCCAGGTATTCGCGCAACCACCCGACCAGTGGCTGAAAGGTTTTCGTGGAAGGGATTGCAAAGGGACGTCCGCCTGTGGACACGGGCATGCCTTCGGTGTCAACAGGTAAAAGTCAATCGTCATACCAGCGCACCGATCGGCACGTTCGACGCACCCGACGCACGGTTTAGTCACGTTCATGTGGATTTAGTCGGCCCGTTGCCCTCGTCCAGGGGTTTCCGCTACTTGCTGACTTGTGTAGATCGCTTCACCCGTTAGTGCGAAGTTATACCCCGAGCTGACATCGGCGCAGAAACGTTCGTTCTCGCCTTCCTGCATAACTGGGTGGCACGTTTCGGATCGCCGCGTCGTTTGACAACCGACCGAGGGGCACAATTCGAATCAACACTTTTCCAAAAGATGTACCAATTTCTTGGATGCGATCGAATCCGCGCAACTTCTTACCATCCCGCGGCCAATGGTGTGGTTGAGCGCCTCCATCGAACACCTAAGTCCTCCCTCGTGGCTCAGGATGACCGAGAACATTGGGTGGACAATTAGCCCCTCGTCCTGCTTGGCATTCGTGCGAATTTTAAACCCGACGTCGACTCCTGCCCGGCGGAATTGGTCTACGGTGCAACTCTCCGCTTACCGGGTGAGTTTGTTAACCCAAGAGCAGCTGAGCCGTCTCTGTTTATCTCCGATGTTCTTCAGAGGCTACGTAGTTTTGATTGGAGCGTTCGGCCTAAAGAAACCAGACCCCAGAAGTCAGGCTCCCAGGTCAACCCACAACTGCAAAAGAGCACCCACGTTTTTCTCCGTTGTGATCAAGTCCGTCGTCCTCTTGAACCACCATATGATGGTCCTTATCCGGTACTTTCCCGCTCGGATAAAACGTTTAAAATATCCATGAATGGACGCCTTGAAACGGTTTCAATTGATCGACTCAAGAATGCTTTCGTCAAGGAACCCTTTTTCAATGCTGTTCCAATTTGCAATCCGCCCGAACTGACTTGCCAACCGAACGACTCGACTCCCCCAGGAAACTCTATTGTGTCATCTTCTGTTGCCCCTGCCCGAATCAGTCCGGAGCCGCCTGACGCACTGACGACCTCCCGTACACGAAGCGGTTGTGTCAGCCGTACACCCCTGCATCTAACAAACTTTGCCAGTTTATTTACCGTCTGTTAACCTGCAACCCCACCAGCCATCCATATTGTATCTCTTCACCTGACGACGAAGAGTCTAAGGGGGGACCCATGTAGTGACCTTAAACACCCCCTTTTGTTTTAACGGACACGAACCAAATTCCGCCCACGAACGCACCATCGCCAACTTAACGTTATGGCTTTGTATTATTAAATCAAGAAAACTATCTTGATTATACTTTGGTTTGCGTTCTCTTATTTTACCCTTTTTGACGCGTATGGCATAAAAAGGTTAAGTGGGTTACGTTATCGTCGAACTGCGAATCACGACAGCTTTATTGGTTCTTCTTTGTCTTTGTCTTCCAGAGGATGAACCGGCTTCATGAAAGTTATTTCGATAAATCTATTAGGAATGTGGAACAGGTGGCGCTGTAGGCGCTACCAGGCCTTGGTATTCAAGTGAACCACTTCAATTAAAGACGGGTATGATTCGTTTTATACCGGTTTCGGGTCAATTGACAAAGTCGTCACATGGAGGAATGTGTCGTCGCTTTCAAAACTGGCCATTGAGTGGCAGCAGGCGTGACTGACCCTGATCCCATGGAATGCATTGCCGGTTTCATCCTCAAATGCTGCGTGTTATGGTGCAGGCTTTTAGAATTATCGAGGGATGGAAATTAATCGAGAACATTTATACAATATGGCAGAATTTTTCTTGGGGCGTTAAAGGGTTTCCCATCTCCTACTTTAAAGATTTAGGTACCAACGGCTTCTATGATTCGGCGTCGGTGGTTATCCATCTTGCAAGTTCTGGGGGGGGGGTTGTAAGATTGCACGCGCTGGTATTTTTAAACAGGTCCTGAAGTACATGCAATAGGGGCAAAACTGATGGGATATCACGGTTGTATCAGTAGAAAGATGGCCATTGACAGTGTTTTGGTGCATCAATGATTGCGCTGTCCCGTTTGTGTCCAAAATGGTTCCATAGACAACTTCGAGAAGGAATCTCGTGGTAATTTTCATGTGTTTGGTCTCTCTCTTCACCTATCATCTAGCACTTCATTTGACTGTTGTGTCAAATTCAGAGTAATAACACATTGCACAAACGAAAATTCCATTTCGTGCGGCTTTTATATCTTTTCATCGGTAGTTGTAAAACCCTAAATGTCTGAACAAATATATTGTGCATAAATTTTCAGTTTTTTTGTATTTTCAGAAATTCATAGCGAATTCGTTCTGTTTTAATAAATATGTGTGGGTTCCACCGTCGCGTATCGGTATATTCGTGTTTATAAATTACATTTTCATTGCGTTATTATTTTCGCGGATAGTTAGACAACGCCAATGGATGCTTTGGGGCACTTTACACATCAGCAGGCTGTTTCGCGTGATTATATATCGCAACCTCGGCTAAGTAAGTATATTATTTAAATAAAAAATAAATTAAGCTTACAAAACTGTATCTGGAGTTAATGGCCCCCTCGTTATTTTGGATGACGTCAAATTCCCTAAATATGCAGAAATTGTTCGGCTCACACTTGCAGACGGAACAGTAAGGAGCGGCCAGGTTCTTGAAGTCAGTGGGAAGAAAGCCGTTGTTCAAGTTTTCGAAGGAACTAGTGGTATCGATGCCAAGAACACTACTTGCGAATTCACCGGCGATATTCTGCGAACAGCTGTTTCTGAAGATATGCTTGGTCGTATTTTTAATGGATCTGGAAAACCAAAGGATGGTGGCCCATCAATCCTGGCTGAGGATTATCTTGACATTCAGGGCCAACCCATTAACCCCTATTCTCGCATCTATCCAAAAGAAATGATACAAACGGGAATTTCGAGCATTGATGTCATGAATTCAATTGCCCGGGGACAAAAAATACCAATTTTCTCTGCGTCTGGTCTTCCGCATAATGAAATTGCGGCTCAAATTTGCCGCCAGGCCGGCCTTGTTCGTATTCCAGGTAGTGACGTGCGAGAGGACGAGAGAGACAATTTTGCTATCGTCTTCGCCGCTATGGGTGTAAACATGGAGACGGCCCGTTTCTTTATGCAGGATTTCAAGGAGCATGGATCAATGGAAAATGTGTGCCTTTTCCTCAATTTGGCCAATGATCCGACCATTGAACGTATCATAACGCCACGTATTGCCCTCACCACGGCGGAGTATCTTGCTTACCAGTGTGAAAAACACGTTCTTGTTATTCTCACTGACATGAGTTCATACGCCGAAGCGCTTCGTGAAGCAAGTTATTATTTTACTCGCTGAATGTTTAGGTTTCCGCGGCAAGAGAGGAAGTTCCTGGTCGTCGTGGCTTCCCTGGTTACATGTACACTGATTTGGCGACTATTTACGAGAGGGCCGGTAGGGTCGAAGGTCGCAATGGGTCTATTACTCAGATCCCCATCCTCACGATGCCCAACGATGACATCACTCATCCTATTCCGGATTTGACTGGCTACATCACCGAGGGGCAGGTCTATGTCGACCGCCAGCTCCACAATCGCCAGGTAGGTTTGGTGTACCTTTCGATCTCATCTTTGTAGATATATCCCCCAATTAACGTCTTACCATCTCTCTCCCGCCTTATGAAATCGGCAATTGGTGATGAAATGACCAGAGAAGATCACGCGGATGTATCTAATCAGTTGGTAAGCGTCAATGCCCGTTATATAATGACATTGAAAGGCCAGGGGTGGTCACACTGTCACATTTTTCTTCGCTTCTAGTATGCTTGCTACGCTATCGGCAAGGATGTGCAAGCTATGAAGGCTGTTGTCGGTGAAGAAGCACTAAGCGCAGAAGATCTGCTGTATCTTGAATTTCTGGGCAAATTCGAAAAACTCTTCATTTCTCAAGGACCTTATGAGAACCGGAGTATTTTTGAATCCCTGGACATCGGCTGGGATCTCCTGCGTATTTTCCCGAAGGAGTTACTTAAACGAATACCAGTGTCGACTCTCAACAAATACTACCCACGGCGTATGGATTCCATGCAAAATTAGCCATTGGGCTCGTAATTCCTTACATCTATTCGTTCACAGTAATATGTCTTCTAGTGGCTGATTCGTTTCCTACTGTAATGCTGATCAAAGCATGCCTACTGTTCCCTTTCAATCCTCTCCCGAAGCATAATACTTCTTTACTAATCTACTTCCATACTAAATATAGTGTTGTGTCCGTGTAAAATTTATTTAATTTAAAGTCTGGATTGATAACGGTCATTTCTCGTTTGGGGTAGCCTTATTTCGACGCCCAATGGCCTCTTTTTAAGGTGCATCGATTAAGGGCGAGTGCAAAGAGGACTCCCGCGATGTCGATTAGGCCTGTGCCGAAAAATTCCTCGCTTTCTTGATTCGGTAGAACAGTGGGTGGAGGCAATGGGCGAGAGTTTGTCAGCCTGTCTTGCACTTGTCAGGTGGAATACCATCAGTCCGGGAGTGTGCCAATTGGTTTTCGTCGGGGTTTGTCTGGCCGATTTTGTGCATTGGAAGTAACTTGTTGCGTAATGGTCCGTCGTTTTACCATTCTTTCCATCTCAGCGTCACGAAGGGGAATGGGATTCCGAATTCTCCCCCAGTGCCCCATGAATCCGTTTTAAAATGAAATAGGCCATTGTTTGAATGATGGAAAATTGCGCGTTTTTGCTGATGGTCAGCGACCAAGAAACGGGGTATTCGCGTTCTGCGAAATGCTGTCGTCCTTCCTATGTGAATTATGACACATTGACACCAATACAGGTACGCTTTATTGCGATATCACAGATTGATTAGAAACCTCCTCCTTCAAATATACCCCCATCACCATTCGACTTGATGTGTCCGAATTTTCCACTCAATATGCATTTGACTGGCCATTTCGACTTATTCTGCAACCGAATTGGGCGCTCGTAGTGTTTGAACAGCCCGAAATTAGCTCGAAGACAATCCCCGGCTTTTTACATTTACGACGGGGGAACAAAGAGCCGGTGTTCATGCCAGTGTCTTTGTGCGCCTTTTCGAATCACGAGGATGATGCCGCCTTTTGATTCATTCGATTCATGTCACCCCAAGGCAGAATCTAATGCGATATTCCTCGTGTAAGTCGAAGTTTGAATTGTTTTGTATTTTACCGTCTACAAGAAGTCCAAATTGTCTTTGTTACTCCATCAGGTAACAATATTCATCCCTGGATCCGTGTTAAGGTTCGTTATCGATTAGAGTCATTTTGAAGTCGACATTCGCCTTCGTCATTATTGGGCACCTTCTCGACAAAGGCGGTGCAATTGCTGGCGACCTTTTTCGAAGTAGATGGTGTGGTATTAAACTATTATCTGTCATCTCGGCTGGACACGAGGAGTAAACTGAAAGAGGAACAAGAGCGCAGACTCATCAAATAGACACTCAAACGACGCAGATGAAGACTTACGAGTGGACAGCAACATTCGGAACCGTATATTGCGCAGCTTGCTCTCCTTCATTCGTGACAAACCTAAATTTGGAACCGTTCATTTCCACAAGATACCCGTTTTTTTCATACTAATAACCACCCACGCAACTAGTCCTACAACTAAGATTCTGGATAAGGGCATTTCGAGGTTGTCTATTGTCTACTCTTTTCAGATGTCTAGACGTTTACTCAACATAAACATTAGTCATCCATCGTTTTTATACGCGTCTTTGTACCAAACAGTCCGCTACCCACTCGATCCCTATGGGTCAATGCACAAATAGGTTCATATCCCAGTAAATCCACAGCCTTTGAGTTTCTATACCCGAATAAACACTCGTAAACTTCCGGTTTTCTTGTTGGTGGTTTTATCTTTTCATGAACTCTTACTACAAAGGCAATACTGCCAGGGTTGATTCGATTAACTTAAGATAATAGAGTTGTTTTTGAAAGGAAAGTGATTTGCGCCCGTATTCGGGTGGACCGGTGTTAATCTGATCGAAAAGAATGCCAAAATGCTTTGGTATCGTTTTAAGGGGGCATACGAGTTTATAATCTCTGTTTTAATTGGCCGTTTTATCACCAATCCAAGTTAGCTTAAGACAACGACTGGCATGGAATTAGAAGGAAACCAAATTTGGCAGGGGTTTCACTTATGAGGGCGTGGTTTTTATAAAAACTAAATCGACCGCCAGATCACCTCTTTCCCCGATCTCTGCCGACGTACGCCTATAAACCTCTGGTGAGTTCGTGTGGGTGTGGCGGTAATCTAGCAACCTGGAGGCCGGGTGGCGGAAACTGTCTCGCGCGCGTTATGGACAAGGCCTTCTATGGCCGCCATTACCTCGTTGTTATTTTTCCATTCCTCCATTCCTGTTAAACATTAAAATGCTGAAAGTTCTGGTCTTTGTGACCTTAATAAAGCGTAAAAATTATTATTATTAGATGCGGTTTTGGAGTTTCCGTGTGACTCGATTCTGAAAAATATTGAAATTTTTTGTGTGAATTTGTAAATAACAGTAACTGCAGAAACAGTGGTGCATTAAATTGGTATGAAAAACACAATGGGAAATTCGGAAAAAATAATTATCCAAGAAAACAGAGCCAGGTGCTGTGAGGTGTTGTTCTTACTACTTATTCATGTGAGTAACAAAATATTCAAATCTCCTGACTGCAAAGTTGAAGCAATTGTCCAAGGAAAGAACTTTAAGTTCAAAAATTGGATCTTCTCCAATTGGCGGTTTTCGTGAACTGAGAGGTACTAGATGCCCAGCAGTTCGCAAGTGTACGGTAGCACAACCGATGGATTTTTGATGTTGTGTAGAAAGGTCTGTCGGTTGGTCCTTCTTTGGGCTAATCCTGGGAGGTTTGAGTCAATGCTTCTCAGAAGCTTGACGATCCACTGTGTCGTTAGTGTTGTGGAATGGTCTGTCGGTTGTTCCTGCGTGGGCCCGACCTGTAATCGTAGAGCTTAAAATACCTCGATTTGGGTAGTGGACACTTAAGAAAGAATTATGCCATCATCGATTAATATTAAACTTTGAACTTTTTACTGGCAAAAATTTAGCCATACCGCCAGGGTAAGTATCGTGAATTGAGGCCAATTTCGTCTACACAGATTGACGGGACCTATTCGCACATTTCTACAAAGCCTACACCCTTTAGCTTGGCGCTCTGAATGATGCCTTTATCACATAATCCGCCGATCATCTCGCAGTGTCACAATTTTAATCTCTTAATCACGGTACAATACTGCCTGCCCGCGAAATATGTGGCTGCTGCAACGGAATTTTGTCGAATCCCCGAAAATAAAACTGGTTCAGCTGCTATTATTGAATTAATTCAATTCATTAATTAGCGTAACCTACAGACACGTTTAAAAGTCACCACGTGGCTTATCCCCCCGTCTGTCGTGTCACAATCTAATCGATTAGGTGACTCATTCCTCACACTCCCTCTGATTGGCCGACTGGCCTGACTGACCCAAACCGACACGACAGAAGGGGTGTGAAAAGCGAGGTGATGACCTGGGTGTCTCCACGTTACAAGAATTTATGAAGAGACCTAATTCAATAGCAGAGTTTTGGGGTAACCAAAACGCCCTCCCAACACCCCCATTTTGAAGAAGTGTGATGGACCTTTGGCATGTCCAGTTGCAATGACTTGGCTAACGGCGTCGGCACCAGGAGTCCTGCTGAAAGTTTTGGTCCTCGTGACCTCAATAAAGCCACTACAATTATAATTATTATTCTATCGGTTTTCAATGAACTTTCACTTATCGGAAAGTCGTCTTAGAGCTGCCTTATGACGCTGCTCCTGGTCAAAGATGTCTGTCAATGTAGTATATTAAAGTCATAAAATATGTAAAATTGTAGACGCATCTCATTCATAGAAATCGAAAATGCGTAGGCCTGACAACCCTCTTCGAGTGGTTTCAATCAGTCAATTATATTTTTTTTATTGGCTGTAAGAAGACGGTTGGGTTCTATAGATAACGCGTAGAGCCTCGTATATTGACGAGTCTGATGTCTCAGTTATATATGGTTCTTTGGCCGAATGAGCTAACGAATATTGGCCCAATCGATGAAAATGAGGAGACCTTGCACGGTTAAAGGACAGATGCTGAAAGTCGGGTTAAGAATCTGGGTTTCAAGTCTAAAATCGGGGTAAAAACACTAACTAATTGGGAATTAATACAGCTGACCGTATCCTTGGGGAATACAACCGGTTTCTTAACACGACGTTTCCACCCTACGCGCTCCACGTCCACTTTGACGGCGCCAATCGATATTTTCAGGTGTCCGCGGGTCCTGCAGCACCAACCTGTGCATGGCTTGAAAGGTCTGTTTCTGGTCGGTGTGAAATGTGGCCGAACTACTTCAGCCGACGGCGTTGTAGTTTGACTGTTTCTCAACGTCAGTCCGCTTTTAACAATCGTCACATTGATCGAAAACTTCCCGTTTCCTGGTGTCGTCCACTTGCAGTGGCCAGGCTTAAAAGTTGCCGTTTAGGATGAGGCGGATAGCACGCTATATACGCTAAACGTAGTCTGAAGATCTATTTCTGTTCGTCCCCAATGAGTGCTTTAGTGCAACTGCTGGAACGTATTCCTGTCACCGTCAACACGTAGTTAGTTGAACCTCATCCCGTTGTGGTCCTCGTTGGCTTAATCACAAATGCAATTTTTAAACAAAATTGGTCCGGAAGCACATTTCTACGCATTTCGACAACGTTACAGCGACCTCCGTTCAAATCGTCATATCAACTGTCACCATCGTTACCAGTGACCTTTTGACCGCGTTCGCTATCAGCCAGCCAGCCGTATCCTTGCGTGGTAGCCTCCCTTTCTGGTCGGATTTCCTCTCTAATCCAGCGACTTCGAGTCCGGATGGCGGAACCAGCTCCAGAGCCCCATGTAGCCCCCCGTGTTGGATACACCACCCACTCCCACCTTCTGTTGGGGTGGCACTACTGGGGATGCCGACACAATGTTCCAAAATCTTTGTCGAAGCCCCATCCACAAGCGGATTATATTCGCCCGAAAAAAAGCTTCTCCGCCATAGGTACTCGAACACTGCAGTTTGAGCAATTTGAATTCAAGACCCTATTACCTCGCTGTGTATTATGAATGGGAACTTTCAATGACCGTCATACGGCGTTTGCAAATTATATTTACTTCGGGAGTTTAATTTGCATTTCTTGTCAACTTCATTATTTCGCTTATTCCTGTTAAAGTATTCCACATTTTCTATGCACAATGACCACCTCTTGCATTATGTTTGCTCACTGCACAAGCAGGCAACCCGGTTGAAAACTGATTCCAACGATCAACGCCAGCATCGAGACCAATAACAATACCACAACCAGGATTGCTGCATGAGTGAAATTGCGTAATACAGGGTCAATAAAAATAATTGTAATCCTGGTGGTCATTAACCTAGGCATGGAAATGCCACTGATTGGTTGAAAACAACTGCTCCAAACATACCCGCAGATCTATCATAATTCGGTTGCCATTCTCTCATTTGTGTTCATGGAATTTTCCATGGAATTACCTTTTCAATTTTCGGTAATACATGGTAGGGGGCGTTGTGCATTTAGTGAATTTCATAATAACGCGTAACAAAGTGGGTCCACACACTTACTGAAATACTCATGGAATGTTATCAATGAATACTGTAATCTCAGTCTCGTATTTGTGAATTCCACCATTCATTGTTCGCTAAGACTATACTTCTTCGTCGAAATACCACAAGAACGATAAAATTTTCGAATTAAAAACAAGAGAGCGTGTTTAAGAATGGCTTGGCGGTCCTAACACAGAATTGTTAGCGTTCCATGTTGTGATTCACACATTTCTCTTATATTCCGAGTCATGCTAAGCCGCCAATGCACGACGCACACTTGGCCGCGTGCACCAGGTAAATATGTGGGTCGTACCGGATTATTGATTTCAAGAGCGCGCTTTACATACTTGCACGTGCGGGCAGCGTGGCCTAACTATGCATGTCCTTAATTATCAAAAAACAAGCACAACATGCTATGCCGTTGGGTGATACGCCATGACCGTTAAAAATTGATTTAAGCCCTATTATTGTTGTGATTTGGAACTGCAAAGCCTTCTATAAACACGACCAAACGTGACAAATTACCTTCTGTTAGGGTTCGTTGTAGCTGTCAGCACACTGTACAGTATATTTTCTCAACTTTAGCTAATTAATGACTCTAGCGTGTAAAGTAACCGCCTTTCTTCAATTCCCGGGAGAATGGTAGAATCTGAGTTTATAAACTCACCTTTCAGTCGAAACTTTGGGTGTCACTGGGTTAGATTATTCATTATTTTGTGTCGGATTCGCATACCACAATCGTCGTTACCAACAATGTTTATTAAAGCCCACTTGACACGCTCCCTTTTTTATACACAATTTCGCTCAATAAAGACGGGTCCGAAACAGGTTCTAAGCAGCATCGCATAGAAGCTGCAAACCGAAAGTATTAAAATCTACGAATTCGTTAAATTATTACAAATAACTATGTGCAATCAATCGTGACTTTTGGATGCGTTACTAATCCATTTAGCGTAGTTTCCAACATGAACGTGGAGCCGACGCACTTGTTTAGGCAGAAATGGCACTAATTAAATGCAACAAGTTCGAACGTTGCAAGCAAATCTGCAATGGAATTACACAGAATCGATCTTCAGTTTAACGCAAATCCACGCTAAACCAGATAACTACCCCCAAAGTCGATAACAATTCAATATTTATATCGAAACCAGTTTATTTGATTGGAGAAAATTTACTTCTTGGCCTTGACAGCCTTGGCAGCGGATTTGGTTGCCTTCGCTTCCTTATCCTTGAAGGTTACTTCTTTAATGACGCCAACAGCCACGGTGTTACGCATATCACGAACTGCGAACCGTCCAAGAGGCGGGAATTCAGAGAATTTCTCCACACACATCGGCTTGCTAGGAACCATTTTTACAATAGCAGCGTCGCCACTCTTAATCTTTTGTGGGTTCTCCTCCTTTACTTGGCCGCTACGACGGTCAATTTTCTGGAGAAGCTCGGCGAACTTGCAGGCGATATGGGCAGTATGACAATCGAGAACTGGGGAATAGCCGGCTCCGATTTCACCAGGGTGATTCAGGACAATAACTTGGGCGAGGAAGAAATCGGTCTCTTTTGGTGGACAATTCTTCGAGTCTCCAGCAACGTTACCACGACGTATGTCTTTAACGGATACGTTCTTCACGTTGAATCCGACGTTGTCACCAGGGTAAGCTTCAGCAAGAGACTCGTGATGCATTTCAACGCTCTTCACCTCAGTCGAGATGCCGACTGGCGCAAAAGTCACAATGGTACCAGGTTTAATGATCCCAGTTTCAACTCGGCCAACTGGCACGGTACCAACACCACCAATTTTGAAAACGTCCTAAACACAATTAAGTAAACGAATATAATAATTACCTGAATTGGGAGTCGAAGAGGCTTGTCGAAAGGACGCTTTGGCGGTTCGATGTAGTCAATGGCCTCAACAAGGGTTTTTCCAGTCTTCCCACCAGCAGTCCAACCCTTGTACCAGGGCATGTTGTCACTAGCCTCGAGCATGTTGTCGCCGTGCCACCCAGAAATGGGAACGACTGGGACATTTTCGGCCTTGTAGCCAATTTTCTTGATGTAATTTCCAATTTCCGTCTTAATTTCGAGATACCGAGCTTCTTTGTATTCGACGGCGTCCATCTTGTTCACACCGATAATCAGTTGCTTCACGCCGAGGGTGAAAGCAAGAAGGGCGTGCTCACGAGTTTGACCGTTCTTGCTGATTCCGGCCTCAAACTCACCAATACCGGCGGCGACGATGAGGATACCACAATCTGCTTGGCTGGTGCCAGTGATCATGTTCTTAATAAAATCACGATGACCAGGAGCGTCAATAACTGTCACACTGTAACGCGGGGTTGTAAACTTCCAGAGTGCGATGTCGATAGTGATACCTCGCTCGCGCTCAGCCTGCAGCTTGTCCAGAACCCAAGCGTATTTGAAGGAGGCCTTCCCCATCTGGCAAAGGTGTTTAAATAACATTTAAGCATACCTCAGCGGCCTCCTTTTCGAACTTCTCGATGGTCCTTTTGTCAATACCTCCGCATTTGTAGATTAGATGACCAGTAGAAGTCGATTTTCCGGAATCGACATGGCCGATAACAACGATATTGATATGAACCTTCTCCTTGTTAGACATGTTGAACAAGCACGTTACAGAACACCGAAACCGAGACAAGTAGTGCGGAAAGCGATTACAAACAATCAGTTAAACAAATTTCAAGTTTCAATGAAACAAGGAAACATAATTGTTATATTTCAGACATTTACAATTACTTGATTAACACTATAATTTTTTTATATACTGATCTCATATTTAAATATGAAAAACTCATACCGTTAGTTTTCCTAAATAATACTTTTTTTTTCTCTTTTAAGATTCTGAAATAAAGACAGACCGTTGCCTCGCATTTAAAAGTACTTCTAGCAAAAACGGTTTTCATATGAACACAATTTTCTGCTAATTTCGGCAATGCAGGGAAATGAAACCGATGCATACGCAAGGCGAACGGAGCAAACGGTTATAATGTTTTTTTAGGCGACGCAGCACTTGTAAAGTCTCCATTTGCTTTGACAATGATAATCCTCATTTAAGTTACCTACTGCTCCTGTCGGCATGATTTTTGGAGTTCTGATCTTTGACATTTTGGTAGGATGCTAAATACACCTAATAGTCTATTGTTGTAGCAATGTCTCATCTGATTGTTGGGTCTCAATATATTTCGTTAGTCTCTCATTTAGTAACGAGACTCCTCGGATGCATTCCTGCTTCGCATATCAGTTACTAACAGAAACTTCTACACCCGAACAGAACGAGTTCTCATTTTACACACAACAGAAGGAAAGTATCTTCGGAGAGCCCGACAACGTCGATGTGATATTCGAGTTGTATAAGAGGCAGTATTAAATTTAATACAGCTGTAAAAATATAATAAATTCCTTAAAAATAATGTAATGACGTGTTTTATTCGACAGCGAACGACTCCGAATTCGAAAATAAATAAAACCAACGTAAGTCGATTACATGCTATATGTGCATTAATATGTCGACTAGATAAATAGCTACTGTCTCATAATAGTATGCGATGAACTGTTTTATTCGCTGCTTGCTAAAGTGTGCAACACTTTCGCAATTTGCAGGACAGTAGTAGTTTATTCATTTTCACCGACCACAAACCATTGATAAACACGATTGCATCCTATTCGCTTATCTAAAACGAATGCGTGGCCTGCAACTCGATTTCCTTTGCCAATTCGACATAGAATTCCACAATTTTCATGAAGAGGATAATGAGGTTGCCGGCATCCTTTAATGAATCCAGGTCAACAGTTTGCGGCTCACTGTTAGTATCTACTACAAGGAGATGTCTGACGCCCCGCAAACGAGTGTTTAAAAGTTGAGTGCAACGACGCTAATCCTCTGAACTTCCCTTGCCGCGTTTCGGATCTATTTTTGTTTGGCAACTGATCAAGGTGTGTAATTGGAATAAGACCTTTTTCAGAAGATTTTCGAATTTCTGGTGCGCCAGCAGATAACGCACGAAGTCGAACAAAGAAGGGTAGACCCTCTAGCTTTTTTTTATAAAACCGTAAATATCAGGCTCGTGGGTAATATCATATCTTGAAAAACCTTTAATGCTCGTTTGTTTAACCTTACCCAGTCCCCTATCACGTGTTATTGCGATGTACCGTGAGACGTGAGTTTCAGCTTTTGTGATGAATAATTGTCTAATGTTTAATCAATGATTCTTGATTAGTCTTACTGAGAATGCTGTGTACAACCTGCCGTCTTTGTTGCAGACTGTGTATCTAGAAACTACCGCTGCCATCGATTCTTCAACGAGTTTCTTTCGTCGGTCCCTTACAGATATTTCAAACTTGAAAAGGAAGTTCGCACCTACGATCGCATGAGGGACATCAGCCACGGAGAATGGAAAATGCGCCGAAGCTGTAGGTCGAGACGAAGCGCACGCTGGCCGTAAGTTTTGATGTTACTTCGATTGGCAGCATGGAGGACGAAATCTGTGTCAAGGTGTAAACGGTCAGACATAGAGGGGTGAATTACGCTCACGTCAGCGCCAGAGTCCACCATGAAGCGGCTACCGCGTTCGACGTGCTTCACAAAAAGAATGCGGCTGGGTGTGTACTTGCCAAGCGGAGTGAAAGCCAAACTCACTGCCTGGCCTCTCCGTTTCCCGACCAAGAACACGGAGAACGGCAGCTGCTTGCTTTGGACCCGAACCACTGATGATACCAGCAGAGCGTGTCGCCCTGTTTGCTTGTGTTTACGGTCATCGGTGGCTTCCGTTGACGCTGCGAGCGGTCCTTGTTCTCCAGCAAGTTACGCATTTGGTGCCTCAAGTCACGCAACTCTTGAACCTCGTCATTAGTGCGAGTCTGGAGGGGTCTTGTCACAGCGGCGACTGATAGATGACCAGGGTGAGCGGCGAAAATGCGGTCGGCGTACTCGCCTAACTCGACCAGCGTCAGCGTGGGTGGGAGGGTAGCCAAAGAAGCTCTGACGACCGGGGGCAGCTTTTGGGTGAACAGGTGCCGATTGATACATTCGCTGACGTCTTGGTTCACCGATAAGGCTTCCAGGCGCTGCAGCAGTTGCGACGGTCTCTCATCACCCAGTTCCTCTTCATTAAAGAGATCGTTGTAGCGCTGTGTCCTTGTTGTCACAGACTGCCGAATAAGAGATGTCTTTAGCACAGTGTACGGGCTGTCTGCTGGTGGTGCAACGATGATGTGACGTAAACGGGCAACTAGGTCTTCCGTCAGTGACACAACTACGTAATGAAATTTCGTTTTCTCGGCGACAATTCCTTTCGCCGAAAACAATTATGCTCGCCAATGTCGGGTTTCCAAGTTGGTCGATACCTAAAACCACTAAACCAAAGTATCATCAAGATTGTTTTCTTGATTTAATAGTACAAAGGCACAACGTTAAGTCGGCGATGGTGCGTTCGTGGGCGGAAATCGGTTCGTGTCCGTTCAAACAAAAGGGGGGGTTTAAGGTCACTACATGCTTTTCGATTAACCAGGACGTCAGTGAGTCTTTGTGTTTTATTTGCGGTTTGCTTAAGTGTGAAAAACCTTCGCAATTTTCATGACAGTGGTAGTTTATTCATTTTCACAGACCACAAACCATTGATAAACACGACTGCAGCCTATTCGCCTCTCTAAAACGAACGCGTGGCCTGCAACTCGATTTCCTTTGCCAATTCGACATGGAATTTCACAATGTTCACGAAGCGGATAATGAGGTTGCCGGCAACCTTTAATGAATCCAGGTCAACAGTTTGCGGCTCACTGTTGGTATCGACTACAAGGAGATGTCTGACGCCCAGAAACACGAGGGTTTAAAAGTTGAGTGCAACGACGCTGATCCTCTGAACTTCTCTCGCCGCGCTTCGGATCTCCTTCGTGTGTGCCAACTGATAGAGGTGTGGAATTCTAATCAGACCTTTTTCAGAAGATTTGCGAATTTCTTGTATGCCAGCTGATAACGCACGAAGTCTTACTATCCCGCTGACAGTTACATGGTTGTGGGCCTTCAGAGAACACGGTAGTCTTCTCTAATGACTCAAATGACAACGATTTTTATGTGGACAATTTGCCTCCTCGGAATTTGTGCGCCTTTTAAACTCGACTCATTTCTAACGGAGTTGGTCTTCAGAATAACGCTTCGGTTACCGGGTGAGCTTTTTGACCCAAAGAAGGTGAGACCCTCTAGTTTTTTCACATGTTCTGCAGAGACAATAAAGGTTTGTTAGGAGCCTTCGTTCTAAAGCAACGTGACTCTCAGACGCCAATCGCCCCGCTTTATCTACAGCTGTGCAACTGCACTCCCGTTGTTCTCTGTTGTTCCCATAATTTCGAAATTAAAATGAATGGACGCCACGAAACGGTTTCAATTGATCGACTCAATAAATAAATAATAATGGAACCTCTGTTTAACAACGTTTCAAACCCTAGCGCATCCGGTTGCATCGATTGACCAATCCAAAAACGTCTCTTCTCCCCACGAACCTTTTATGACATCGTTTTACGCCCCGCGACCAAAGCATTGCGGAGCCACCGACTCCTGAAGCAAAGAAGACCACATGTACGCGATGTCGTGTTTCTATCTGGATACCTACACATCTGGTGGATTTTTCTACAAATTCTCCTGTCGTTCTAACTTCGCCCCACCTCCCACTTTATTGTGACTCTTTCCCTTGTCGATGACACGTGTAATGGAGAGCCCTCGAGTAATCTTAAACGCCCTTGTTTGGTTTTAACGAATACATGACACGAATTCGCTCTATAAAATTCCAGAGGATTTTCGGGAGAACACCTAGAAAGCCAGTTTATCCTCGTGTGGAATATGGCCACGCAATGTGAATTGAGTTTTGATTGACCAGCAGAAGACGTCTTTCGTTACTCCAAGAAACAATTTCGCTTTCCGCATTATGGCGTCCGGACTGTTTCAAGGCGTCACGGATTCTTTGTTCTCACACCTAGACTTTGGATGCATTTAAATAAACCAAATGCTTGAGTTCCCGAGAAGCCGGAAGTAGCTCTACGGTCACCTCCGAAAAGCACATTACAATTATTTGTTAAGCGCAAAATCCAAATTAAGTAGGCATCACAATATTCGTCGGAAATATACCGATTCCCGTTGCTTGTTAAGTCATACTCCGAGAACATCGATTACCTAGTTGGATGAACTGTAACGCCCCGGTTTTTTTTACCAGAACATAGCGCGGGATATGAAGGACGCACAATGTCTACGGCGCGCCAATAGGACGCGACCTCGTGTCATCCACCTTCAGACGGGGTGGCCGTTTTCTATGACGGCGAAGACTGCAATCTGGTTCATCTAGAGTGAGACCAAACACTCTCCCCTCCAATACAGGATGCCTTACACTGGATTTCACAAGGACACAGCCGCCTTCATCCACAGTCGCCCAGACTAGAGCAACTTCCTCCCTTTCCAAACCAGCATCGTAGTTTTCCCGTTATGAAGACCCATCCCATTTTTACCCTAAGTCTATATTACCTCACCATCCATTTATAACTGTTTGCATCATTATATCCATTCCTTTCATTTCAATGCGTCTCCTCATTATGGCAGCCTGAGATGTGTATCCATGTTCTACGATTACCGTTACAAAACCCCCAGCGAAGGTGTAATATTTCTTAGGTCAGAATCCCACAATTGGAACAGCGTCACAAAACAGAGCCCCTTCATCAGCTAGATTGCAAGCCGAATACATTTTGGTGGGACACCACGAAACAGGAAGCGTTTAATACTCATACATACATTGTTTGTAATCCGCTCATAATCGCGTTTCCTGAAAATAATAATAATATTCGCTTTATTAAGGTCACGAGGACCAAAACGTTCAGCATTAAAATTTACAATGAACAAAAATGTAACAGGGCGTGACGATTATACGTAGAACATGCAGAATAAGTAAAGAAGTATAAAAGAAGTAACATTCAGATTTTGCGCAATGAACTTTTACGTGCCCATACCATGTTTAGTAGCTAAAGAATTTAATTTGCTAATTTGATCGATAATTTTTATAAAACGGTAAATATCAGGCACCTGGGTAATATAATATCTTGAAAAACCTTTAATGCTCGTTTGTTTAACCTTACCCAGTCCCCTATCACGTGTTATTGCGATGTACCGTGAGACGTGAGTTTCAGCTTTTGTGATGAAAAATTGTATAATGTTGAATCAATGATTCTTGATTAGTCTTACTGAGAATGCTGTGTACAAACTGCCGTCTTTGTTGCAGACTGCGGTTGAGCGCCACTGATCTAATGGGTTGGGCCATTTATGTTGGAATACCGTTCGTATGCAATTGACGACATAAGCGTTCATTCCGGTGGAGAAGAGTGATTGGCATACCGACGTGTAAGTCAGTGATTATAACGTGGTCCGTGTTTCAGAACTCTGTTGATACCCTATAATTTTATGATGCTTGAAACGTCAGTGTATGCAGATTTATTGTTTTAGGTTTATGTGTCTGCTGATAATCTTGGTCCGTCGTTCTGGCCCATAAAGATAACAAATAAAAGGACCTTCGCGGTGCCTAAACGTGATGGCAAGCCGACAAGTAAGTCAG
The DNA here is from genome assembly GCA_028672205.1 of Proteocephalus fallax. Lineage (NCBI taxonomy): Eukaryota > Metazoa > Platyhelminthes > Cestoda > Proteocephalidea > Proteocephalidae > Proteocephalus > Proteocephalus fallax. Next base: position 422,502 of record JAPUBX010001077.1, on the reverse strand, counting down.
TGATTATAACGTGGTCCGTGTTTCAGAACTCTGTTGATACCCTATAATTGTATGATGCTTGAGACGCCTGTTAATACCGGTTAATTCTTTTAGGTTGGTGTATTTTTGTGGACAAATGCAGATATCAAAGACAATGGTCGAATTTTGTCAAACGCCTGTGTAAATAATTATATTTTATGAATTCAATTTGTTTTCCATTATCTTGGGTTACTTGGATAGGGCAAAGTGCACATTGTTCAGGAAGGTGGCCAGAGGTGGTCAGTAGAAAGCATGTGGAAATGTTTTGGTCGGTGACTTTGCCCGAGGTTTCCGTATCACTTTACGAAATTTCTATGGGTGTCAGATAGGCTTAATTACTCTGTCGGGTGAATGTGAAGCAGGAAATGTAGGCCAGGTATTCGTGCATTTCGAGTCGTATTCGTCATGGCATGGTTGACGTGCGGAACATGGCCGGACCACTGTAGGTGGTGTGTCAACATGTACGCCTTATTTCTCAGCGTGGGAGCTTGTCGAGCCAATCCGCAGATGCAAGAGATGGAATATTTCCGATCCCCTCGTGTCCAGGTTTAACAGTCGTGGGTTGGGATGGATCGGAAGGCTTATCTCTGACCGCCCACAGGCTTGTACGGAACATATTCCTGGCTATGTGGACTCACAGTTGGACCTCCTTCGCTTGCACATTCGGGGATGCTAGACCATGGAGGCCACAGTTGTCTCTCGGCCTGTCATGATACAGAGAGTAGGTGGAGCTTTCGCCGGGAACCTTAATATGCCGTTCTCCGTAGTTCGGTAGGTGAATTTGGAAGAGGCAGGCAATGTAGATTCGTGTATGGTAAGGTTGGTGATGCATTGACTGCCGGTGTTAAAAAGCGTCCTGAAATTGTGTGGGGTGAGGGAGAGGTGATGTTGCGGGTTCCCTGCGTACCGGATTGTCACCTCGGTTGCTGGGGGCTCGAGGTGTGTCGCTTCTCGCCGTGGATACGAGACAGTATCTTTGGTGTTTGGTACAGTTGGCAACTGGGATAATATTATCCAAGATATATCATTTATATCGATGCCGCAGTGGCGCATTCAACGAATTGATAGACTTATTGACCGTTATGGTGTCACGCATGACTCAATTAGATATTAACCTTCTTGTAGTTTCCTTGATCACCAAAATGAAGGCCAAAATACGCGAGCACTACTTTACTGAATAATGACTACCTTTAGAAAATATAACTAAGTTCTAATTGGGCTTTCGAGTTGAAACGGATAGTTAAAGAGTCCTACTAAAGGGCTGTAGTAGAAGTGAAACGGTGACTTAAGAGTCGGGTCTTTAGTGACCTTAAAAGTCCCCTTTTGTTTTAAAAGATACGAACCGATTTCCGACCAGTAACGCGCGATCGCCGATAAAACGCTGTACGCGTATGTCACAAAAAAGGCTTAGTGGGTTTAAGTATCTTCGACACCGAACCACGATATTGGCGAACATATTTGATTTTCGGATTTTCTTCTGATATGCGACCCGACTGACTTATCTCCCGACGCATATGCCGTCTCCAGTAAAATCCCACCTTAGTGGAAGAGCGATATAGAGGTATGACTTTCGGTTTTGGAATCCCAATTTGCGGCGAAAGGAATTACCGGCGAACCAACAAAGTTCCATCACGTCGTTGCGTCACTTATTGAAGATCTGATTGCCCGTTTACGTCATTTTATCTTTTCACCACTGGCAGAAAACTCGTACACGGTGCTAAAAACATCTCTCATTCAGCTGTCTGCTTTTACAAGGATGAAGCGCTGCAATTCTCTTTTCACGGACGTGGAATTGGGCGACGAGATACCCTCGCAACTGTTGCAACGCCTGGAAGCCTTATCGGTGAACCAAGAAGTCAGCGAATTTATCATTTGGCACCTTTTCACCCATAAGCTGCCCCGGTCGTCAGAGCTTCCTTTGCAACCCTCCCACCCACACTGCCGTTGGTCGAGTTAGGCGAGTACGCCGACCGAATTTTTGCCGCTTACACTGGCCATTTAGCAGTATTGGCCCCCAGAAACTCACTGACGACAAGGCCCAAGAGTTGCGTGACTTGAGGCGCCAAATGCGTAATATGCTGGAGAACAAGGACCGCTGGCAGCATCAACGGAGGCCACCATTGGTCGTAAACACAAGCAAGCAAGACGACACGCTTTGCTGGTTTCATCAGATGTTGGGATCCAACGCAAAGCGCTGCCGTTCTCCATGTTCATGGTCTGGAAACGGAGATGCCAGACAGTCAGTGTAGCTTTTACTCCGCCTGGCAATTACACGCACAGCCACATTCTCTTAGTGAAGGATGTCGAACGCGGCCACTGGTTGATGGTGGACTCCGGCGTTGATTTGAGTGTCATTCCCTTCTCTGTCTGACCGGTTACACCTCGATACCAATTTCGTCCTGCAGGCTGCCAATCGAAGAAACATCAAAAATTATGGTCAGCGTGCGCTTCGTCTCGAACTTGTGACTGGGACGAATTTTAACTTTCATATTCATCATGGCTGATGTCCCACATGCGATCTTGGTTGCGAACTTCCTATTCACGTGTGACCTATCTGTCATCGACCGACGAAAGAAACTCGTTGACGAATCAACAGCAGCGGATTTGATTCTGTCGAGCTATTCGACAGTTGGTTGAAGTGTTGGACCGAACGGAAAAGTACCGGAAAAGGACCATCATATTGTGGTTCAAGAGGACGACGGACTCGATCACAACGGAGAAAAACGTGGGTGCTCTAAAGCAGTTGTGGGTTGACCTGGGAGCCTGATTTCTGGGGTCTGGTTTCTTTAGGCCGAACGCTCCAAGCAGAACTGCGTAGCCTCTGAAGAACATCGGAGACAAACAGAGACGGCTCAGCTGCTCTTGGGTTAATAAGCTCACCCGGTAAGCGGAGAGTTGCACCGTAGGCCAATTCCGCCGGGCAGGAGTCGATGTCGGGTTTAAAATTCGCACGAATGCCAAGCAGGGCGAGAGGCAAATTGTCTACCAAATGTTCTCGGTCATCCTGAGCCATGAGGGGGACTTAGGTGTTCGATGGAGGCGCTCAACCACCCCATTGGCCGCGGAATGGTAAGAAGTTGTGCGCATTCGCTCGCATCCAAGAAAGTGACACATCTTTTGGAAAAGCGTTGATTCGAATTGTGCCCCTCGGTCGGTTGTCAAACGACGCGGAGATCCGAAGCGCGCCACCCAGTTATGCAGGAAGGCGAGAACGACCGTTTCTGCGCCGATGTCCGCTAGCGGTATAACTTCGTACCAACGGGTGAAGCGATCGACACAAGTCAGCAAGTAGCGGAAACCCCTGGACGAGGGCAACGGGCCGACTAAATCCACACGAACGTTGCTAAACCATGCGTCGGGTGCGTCGAACGTGCCGATCGGTGCCCTGGTATGACGATTGACTTTTACCTGTTGACACCGAAGGCATGCCCGTGTCCACAGGTGGACGTCCCTTTGAAATCCCTTCCACGAAAACCTTTCAGCCACTAGTCGGGTGGTTGCGCGAATACCAGGGTGCGAGAGACAATGAACCATTTCGAATACTTGGCGCCGCATGCATTGCGGAACTAGCAGGCGAGGGGAAGCTTTGGTGTTGTCGCAGAGCAGAGAACGCTGAGACCGCGGGAGAGTAAGGTTTATAAGGGCTGTGTCGTCGGGCCCAATGCGAATACCCTCGTGTTGCTGGGCGTCAGACATCTCCTCGTAAACGATACCATTAGCGAGCCGCAGACTGTTCAACTCGATGCCCGAAGGGCGTCGGCAGCCTCATTATCTGCGCCGCGGATATGACGGAATTCCAGGTCGAACTAGAAGAGGAAATCAAGTTGTCGGATCTCGCGTTCGTTGTAGCGAGAAGAGTAGGAGGCCATGGCATGAATCAACGGCCTGTGGTCCGTGAAAATTCGAATGCGGCCACCTTCCGCAAAATGGCGAAAATGATTTACGCTTAGGTAAGCCGCCAATAATTCACGACCGAAGGTGCTGTATCGGCGTTCCGTTGATGATAAAGACTGCCAAAAAACGCTAGTGGTTGTCGCCGATGCTCGTCCCCTTGGTTTAGTACAGCGCCGACTGCAGTGTTCGAAGCATCTACCATCAAAGATAGTTGGGCATCAGGGCGCGGATTAACCAATAGGGTCGGGGCAGCGAGACTAGCCTTCAACTTCTGGAAGGCTGCACTCTGTTCTGGTGACAGTAAAACCCGGCCGTTTCCGTTGGAGGTCAGAGGGGTTAACGGCGAGGCCATCTCGGAAAAATCGGCGATGAAACGTCGGTAAAAATTCAGCATCCCGAGGAATTGTCGAAGCTGACGTTTTGTGCTGGGCTCCGGGTAGTCAGCAACCGCTGTTACCTTCGCGTCCAGTGGTCGAACCCCCAGATCATCTACTAAGTGACCCAGGAACCTTACTTCGGGTAGGCCAAAATGGCATTTCTCGGGGTTCACCACGAGCCCATGTTCATCCAGGCGCCGAAGGACCACTTCCAAATGTCGCAGGTTCTCTTCTTCGTCTTTGCTGGCTATTCGAATGTCATCGATATAATCACAACAGATGGCGAAACCGCGAAGAATTGTGTCGATGAAGCGTTGAAATATTTGGGAAGCGTTTCTGAGCCCAAACGGCATCCGTAAGAATTCAAATGATCCAAGGGGAGTGGTGATTGCCGTTTTCGGGATGTCCTCAGGGGCGATCGGTATCTGGTGATACGCCCGCACCAGATCTATTGTGGAGAATATCTTCTTTCCATGTAGGAACGAGACACATTCGCTCGAATTCATTTTGTGCATGTGTCTCTTTACTGGGTCGAGACGGCGATAACGCTGACATGTGGCAGGGCCGGTGGTCTTTATATGGTGAACTATGTCGTGTGGTGGCTTCTGTTGCGTTCGGTTCAAGTTTTGGAGATCGGGAAATTGATCGAGAAGGGCCTTGTAGGGAGAGGGGACAGGAATGTGGGTGAGGTGGCGGATCGAGGTCATTGCTGTGTATCCAGAAACTACCGCTGCCGTCGATTCTTCAACGAGTTTCTTTCGTCGGTCCCTTACAGATAGGTCAAACGTGAAAAGGAAGTTCGCACCAACGATCGCATGAGGGACATCAGCCACGATGAATGTGAAAGGGAAAATGCGCCCCAGCTGGAGGTCGAGACGAAGCGCACGCTGGCCGTAAGTTTTGATGTTACTTCGATTGGCAGCATGGAGGACGAAATCTGTGTCAAGGTGTAAACGGTCAGACATAGAGGGGTGAATTACGCTCACGTCAGCGCCAGAGTCCACCATGAAGCGGCTACCGCGTTCGACGTCCTTCACAAAAAGAATGCGGCTGGGTGTGTACTTGCCAAGCGGAGTGAAAGCCGAACTCACTGCCTGGCCTCTCCGTTTCCCGACCAAGAACACGGAGAACGGCAGCTGCTTGCTTTGGACCCGAACCACTGATGATACCAGCAGAGCGTGTCGCCTTGTTTGCTTGTGTTTACGGTCATCGGTGGCTTCCGTTGACGCTGCGAGCGGTCCTTGTTCTCCAGCAAGTTACGCATTTGGTGCCTCAAGCCACGCAACTCTTGAACCTCGTCGATAGTGCGAGTCTGGAGGGGTCTTTTCACAGCGGCGACTGATAGATGACCAGGGTGAGCGGCGAAAATGCGGTCGGCGTACTCGCCTAACTCGACCAGCGTCAGCGTGGGTGGGAGGGTAGCCAAAGAAGCTCTGACGACCGGGGGCAGCTTTTGGGTGAACAGGTGCCGAATGATACATTCGCTGACGTCTTTTTAATAATAATAATTTCTACGCTTTATTAAGGTCACAAAGACAAGAACTTTCAGCATTTTAATGTTTAACAGGAATGGAGGAAATAACAACGAGGTAATGGCGGCCATAGAAGGCCTTGTCCATAACGCGCGCGAGACAGTTTCCGCCACCCGGCCTCCAGGTTGCTAGATTACAAGCGCACGCCACTGCGCTCGGTCTTGGTTCACCGATAAGGCTTCCAGGCGCTGCAGCAGTTGCGACGGTCTCTCATCACCCAGTTCCTCTTCATTAAAGAGATTGTTGTAGCGCTATGTCCTAGTTGTCACAGACTCTCGAATAAGAGATGTTTTTAGCACAGTGTACGGGCTGGTGGTGGTGGTGCAACGATGATGTGACGTAAACGGGCAACTAGGTCTTCCGTCAGTGACGCAACTACGTAATGAAATTTCGTTTTCTCGGCGACAATTCCTTTCGCCGAAAACAATTATGCTCGCCAATGTCGGTCGATACTTAAAACCACTAAACCAAAGTATCATCAAGATTGTTTTCTTGATTTAATAGTACAAAGGCACTACGTTAAGTCGGCGATGGTGCGTTCGTGGGCGGAAATCGGTTCGTGTCCGTTCAAACAAAAGGGGGGGTTTAAGGTCACTACATGCTTTTTGATTAACCAGGACGTCAGTGAGTCTTTGTGTTTTATTAGCGGTTTGCTTAAGTGTGAAAAACCTTCGCAATTTTCATGACAGTGGTAGTTTATTCATTTTCACAGACCACAAACCATTGATAAACACGACTGCATCCTATTCGCCTCTCTAAAACGAACGCGTGGCCTGCAACTCGATTTCATTTGCCAATTCGACATGGAATTCCACAATGTTCACGAAGCGGATAATGAGGTTGCCGGCAACCTTTAATGAATCCAGGTCAACAGTTTGCGGCTCACTGTTGGTATCGACTACAAGGAGATGTCTGACGCCCAGAAACACGAGGGTTTAAAAGTTGGGTGCAACGACGACGACCTTATGAACTTCTCTCGCCGCGCTTCGGATCTCCTTCGTGTGTGCCAACTGATAGAGGTGTGGAATTCTAATCAGACCTTTTTCAGAAGATTTGCGAATTTCTTGTACGCCAGCTGATGACGCACGAAGTCTTACTATCCCGCTGACAGTTACATGGTTGTGGGCCTTCAGAGAACACGGTAGTCTTCTCTAATGACTCAAATGACAACGATTTTTATGTGGACAATTTGCCTCCTCGGAATTTGTGCGCCTTTTAAACTCGACTCATTTCTAACGGAGTTGGTCTTCAGAATAACGCTTCGGTTACCGGGTGAGCTTTTTGACCCAAAGAAGGTGAGACCCTCTAGTTTTTTCACATGTTCTGCAGAGACAACAAAGGTTTGTTAGGAGCCTTCGTTCTAAAGCAACGTGACTCTCAGACGCCAATCGCCCCGCTTTATCTACAGCTGTGCAACTGCACTCCCGTTGTTCTCTGTTGTTCCCATAATTTCGAAATTAAAATGAATGGACGCCACGAAACGGTTTCAATTGATCGACTCAATAAATAAATAATAATGGAACCTCTGTTTAACAACGTTTCAAACCCTAGCGCATCCGGTCGCATCGATTGACCAATCCAAAAACGTCTCTTCTCCCCACGAACCTTTTATGACATCGTTTTACGCCCCGCGACCAAAGCATTGCGGAGCCACCGACTCCTGAAGCAAAGAAGACCACATGTACGCGATGTCGTGTTTCTATCTGGATACCTACACATCTGGTGGATTTTTCTACAAATTCTCCTGTCGTTCTAACTTCGCCCCACCTCCCACTTTATTGTGACTCTTTCCCTTGTCGATGTCACGTGTAATGGAGAGCCCTCGAGTAATCTTAAACGCCCTTGTTTGGTTTTAACGAATACATGACACGAATTCGCTCTATAAAATTCCAGAGGATTTTCGGGAGAACACCTAGAAAGCCAGTTTATCCTCGTGTGGAATATGGCCACGCAATGTGAATTGAGTTTTGATTGACCAGCAGAAGACGTCTTTCGTTACTCCAAGAAACAATTTCGCTTTCCGCATTATGGCGTCCGGACTGTTTCAAAGCGTCACGGATTCTTTTTTCTCACACCTAGACTTTGGATGCATTTATATAAACCAAATGCTTGAGTTCCCGAGAAGCCGGAAGTAGCTCTACGGTCACCTCCGAAAAGCACATTACAATTATTTGTTAAGCGCAAAATCCAAATTAAGTAGGCATCACAATATTCGTCGGAAATATACCGATTCCCGTTGCTTGTTAAGTCATACTCCGAGAACATCGATTACCTAGTTGGATGAACTGTAACGCCCCGGTTTTTTTTACCAGAACATAGCGCGGGATATGAAGGACGCACAATGTCTACGGCGCGCCAATAGGACGCGACCTCGTGTCATCCACCTTCAGACGGGGTGGCCGTTTTCTATGACGGCGAAGACTGCAATCTGGTTCATCTAGAGTGAGACCAAACACTCTCCCCTCCAATACAGGATGCCTTACACTGGATTTCACAAGGACACAGCCGCCTTCATCCACAGTCGCCCAGACTAGAGCAACTTCCTCCCTTTCCAAACCAGCATCGTAGTTTTCCCGTTATGAAGACCCATCCCATTTTTACCCTAAGTCTATATTACCTCACCATCCATTTATAACTGTTTGCATCATTATATCCATTCCTTTCATTTCAATGCGTCTCCTCATTATGGCAGCCTGAGATGTGTATCCATGTTCTACGATTACCGTTACAAAACCCCCAGCGAAGGTGTAATATTTCTTAGGTCAGAATCCCACAATTGGAACAGCGTCACAAAACAGAGCCCCTTCATCAGCTAGATTGCAAGCCGAATACATTTTGGTGGGACACCACGAAACAGGAAGCGTTTAATACTCATGCATACATTGTTTGTAATCCGCTCATAATCGCGTTTCCTGAAAATAATAATAATATTCGCTTTATTAAGGTCACGAGGACCAAAACGTTCAGCATTAAAATTTACAATGAACAAAAAAACAGGGCGTGACGAATATACGTAGAACATGCAGAATAAGTAAAGAAGTATAAAAGAAGTAACATTCAGATTTTGCGCAATGAACTTTTACGTGCCCATACCATGTTTAGTAGCTAAAGAATTTAATTTGCTAATTTGATCGATAATTTTTATAAAACGGTAAATATCAGGCACCTGGGTAATATAATATCTTGAAAAACCTTTAATGCTCGTTTGTTTAACCTTACCCAGTCCCCTATCACGTGTTATTGCGATGTACCGTGAGACGTGAGTTTCAGCTTTTGTGATGAAAAATTGTATAATGTTGAATCAATGATTCTTGATTAGTCTTACTGAGAATGCTGTGTACAAACTGCCGTCTTTGTTGCAGACTGCGGTTGAGCGCCACTGATCTAATGGGTTGGGCCATTTATGTTGGAATACCGTTCGTATGCAATTGACGACATAAGCGTTCATTCCGGTGGAGAAGAGTGATTGGCATACCGACGTGTAAGTCAGTGATTATAACGTGGTCCGTGTTTCAGAACTCTGTTGATACCCTATAATTGTATGATGCTTGAAACGTCAGTTTATGCAGATTTATTGTTTTAGGTTTATGTGTCTCCTAATAAACTTGGTCCGTCGTTCTGGCCCATAAAGATTACAAATAAAAGTACCTTCGCGGTGCCTAAACGTGATGGCATACCGACGCGTAAGTCAGTGATTATAACGTGGTCCGTGTTTCAGAACTCTGTTGATACCCTATAATTGTATGATGCTTGAAACGCCTGTTAATACCGGTTAATTCGTTTTAGGTTTATGTGTCTGCTGATAATCTTGGTCCGTCGTTCTGGCCCATAAAGATTACAAATAAAAGTACCTTCGCGGTGCCTAAACGTGATGGCATACCGACGCGTAAGTCAGTGATTATAACGTGGTCCGTGTTTCAGAACTCTGTTGATACCCTATAATTGTATGATGCTTGAGACGCCTGTTAATACCGGTTAATTCTTTTAGGTTGGTGTATTTTTGTGGACAAATGCAGATATCAAAGACAATGGTCGAATTTTGTCAAACGCCTGTGTAAATAATTATATATTATTAATTCAATTTGTTTTCCATTATCTTGGGTTCGTTGGATAGGGCAAAGTGCACATTGTTCAGGAAGGTGGCCAGAGGTTGTCAGTAGAAAGCATGTGGAAATGTTTTGGTCGGTGACTTTGCCCGAGGTTTCCGTATCACTTTACGAAATTTCTATGGGTGTCAGATAGGCTTAATTACTCTGTCGGGTGAATGTGAAGCAGGAAATGTAGGCCAGGTATTCGTGCATTTCGAGTCGTATTTGTCATGGCATGGTTGACGTGCGGAACATGGCCGGACCACTGTAGGTGGTGTGTCAACATGTACGCCTTATTTCTCAGCGTGGGAGCTTGTCGAGCCAATCCGCAGATGTGAAGCAGGAAATGTAGGCCAGGTATTCGTGCATTTCGAGTCGTATTCGTCATGGCATGGTTGACGTGGTCGGGTCTTTAGTGACCTTAAAAGTCCCCTTTTGTTTTAAAAGATACGAACCGATTTCCGACCAGTAACGCGCGATCGCCGATAAAACGCTGTACGCGTATGTCACAAAAAAGGCTTAGTGGGTTTAAGTATCTTCGACACCGAACCACGATATTTGCGAACATATTTAATTTTCGGATTTTCTTCTGATATGCGACCCGACTGACTTATCTCCCGACGCATATGCCGTCTCCAGTATGACTTCCGGTTTTGGAATCCCAATTCGCGGCGAAAGGAATTACCGGCGAACCAACAAAGTTCCATCACGCAAAGCGCTGCCGTTCTCCATGTTCATGGTCTGGAAACGGAGATGCCAGACAGTCAGTGTAGCTTTTACTCCGCCTGGCAATTACACGCACAGCCACATTCTCTTAGTGAAGGATGTCGAACGCGGCCACCGGTTGATGGTGGACTCCGGCGTTGATTTGAGTGTCATACCCTTCTCTGTCTGACCGGTTACACCTCGATACCAATTTCGTCCTGCAGGCTGCCAATCGAAGTAACATCAAAAATTATGGTCAGCGTGCGCTTCGTCTCAAACTTGTGACTGGGACGAATTTTTACTTTCATATTCATCATGGCTGATGTCCCACATGCGATCTTGGTTGCGAACTTCCTATTCACGTGTGACCTATCTGTCATCGACCGACGAAAGAAACTCGTTGACGAATCAACGGCAACGGAAGTCTCCGGATACACAACAACAACCTCGATCCGCCACCTCACTGACACCACACTACGTAGTCCACCATATAAAGACCACAATACCCGCCACCTTTCAGCGTTATCGCCGTTTTGGCCCAGCAAAAAGACGCATATTGCAAAAGAAATTCGGACGAATGACGGAGCTTGGAATCGTACGCCCGTCCGACAGCAAATGTTCATATCCGCTCCAAATGGTTAAGAAGGCCACACCCGGGGATTGACGTCCTCGTAGCGACTATCGAGCCCTGAACGCAGTCACAATTCCTGACCGCCATTCACGATTGTGTCTCGTTCCTACATGGAAAGAAAATATTCTCCACAATATATCTGGTCCGGGCGTATCACCAGATATCGATCGCCCCTGAGGAAATCCCGAAAACGCAATCAACAATCCCCATGGATAATTCGAATTCTTACGGATGCCGAGAAGAACAGTCTGCGTTGCGCTAATGGTATCGACTACGAAGAGATGTCTGAAGCCCAGCAACACAATGGCATTCGAATTGGGCCCATTGCCCTTGTCCAAGGGTTTCCACTACTTAATAATAACAATAATTGTAGTGGCTTTATTGAGGTCACGAGGACCAACACTTTCAGCAGTTAAAAGAGGCAGTATAACAAGTATTTCATTTGAAAATTGTCTTTTAGTTCCTGTTTCACCTGCTCTGGTGAAACTAAAAATCGGGACAAATAAGGAATGACCGAATTGTGCTATGCCGCCGTTCTTGTTGGTATTGAATGGTATAGTCATTCAGATAAACTGGAATAGAGGGGATGGGAGGGGTCACTTAAAATACTAGCAGCGATTAGTGAACAGTTATTGGAGTGGCGCTGAACGATGATTTCTTGAATAGAGAGAATGGACAGACCCATAGAAAACGAGATGATTTTAAAACGTCTATGAAGGGCTAAAAGGTCAGAACATTTAAGGCCGGGGAAAATTACTGCAGAACAATATACAATAAGGGGAATTATACAGGCATGGACAAAGGTTTTTATGTGGCTAGAGCTTAAGCCAAGTCTCCTGAACCGGCGAATTAGGAAGCAAAGGCTACGGCATTTACCAAAGACGGCATCCACATGATCACTCCATGATAACCGACTGTTAAAAATAACGCCGAGGAATTTAGATTTTGAGCTCGAAGCGAAATTATGGAGTGAGGGGATTTCGGGAGTGTCAACAGCGGCTGTCAGGGAAAATTAAATATAGATGCTTTCGCTCCGGCATCAAGTTAAGAGTGGGGTGTGTGCGATAACGTAGACACGGCGTCCAGAGTGCTTCGATTTGATTTATAACCAAACTGAAACGGGTCATCAGCAGGTTTAAGCGTGTCATCTAATTTAGAGAGGAGGTGCTTCTGAATCATTTTTAACCACACTGATGAGTTGGCGATAGGTCTATACTACACAGGTCCGGCGGAACCATTGGCTGGTTTCCGAATTGGTGTTATAGCAACATCTCTCCATTCCGAAGGAAATGAGCATTCTCCTAACGAGTGATTGACGAGCTGGGTGACAAACGGTGAAATCTCGCGGTGACAGATTTTAAGAATCGCGGGGGGACCCTGTCGGGACCAGCCGCTGTGGAGCTCTTGAAGCCAGCCAAAATTTGGGAGATAGAGGATTCGTGAGCGGGCAGGAAAGCGCTGGGATTAAGAGATCTAACGAGAGGTACCGCGGAATGGTCAGCGGATTTGAAGATAAAGCCATCGTTCAGAGCATCAAGGTCTAGGGCACCACTTGGTAGATATGGGCGGCGGGTTCCTGTCAATCTGTTAAGATTTCTCCAGAGGTCACCGGGTTTCGATGTTCTGAACAGCTCATCTACAAAAATCTTGTTAAGGCGATTTACCTCAGCTGTGATCTTGATCGAAATTGTTTTTATTTCTCGGTACCTCCCCTGGCGATAAAGTCTTCCGTTTTCGCCTCAGTCGTTTCAGGAATGGAGAAGATATGACACGGGGGGTGAGGGATAGTTCCGTGATTGGACAATGCGTATCGTACAAAAAACGCAGATAACTATTGATATTGTCTATATCTTTATCGAAGTCGGAATCCTCGAAAACTTTGAAGTCGGTTGTGGAAACGGCATCTCTTAAATTGCACTGGTTCTGGGGGCAGTGAGAGCGGATTGTAGACGAAAACTCCTTTATAAAATTATAAATAACGCTTTTGCTCCCTATGCTCCATCCCCGTCGCGGCTTTAGCCAGCGGCAGACACGCGAGCCGTATCAGCCTCCAGGGGTTTACCGGGCCTTCGCAGAAGAGTTCCGAAGTCGCCACAATTAACTTCGCGCACGAAGGAGGGCGGTACACGTGGGACTTCGTAGTGACGCCGGACCTAAATGCCTACCTAATTTTAGGGCTAGAATACCTCGAGAGGGAAGCCTCCCTCTTAAACTTTAAGACCCGGAGAGTCAGTTTCAACCAAACGAAGGCCGAACTTAGGAACCGAGTAAACTCGGAACCCGTCGAGATCACCGGAGCCCCCAAGGAGGTCCAGAACCTCGTGGATAATTATAGGGACACGTTTGCACTCTTTACAGCTGAACTGGGGCGCGCCCATGAGTTTCGGTGCGATATCCCCACCACCGGTGAACCGTTCCGACACACTTACCGGTCGATACCATACACCCTTAAAGACGAATTCCAGCGCCAGGTCAAGGAGATTTTGCTCGCGGGGGTCATACAACCTAGCGTGAGCCCCTACGCGAGCCAAGTGCTGTTCCAGCAAAAAGGCGACGGTTTGGGACAACGTTGATGGTTTTTTATCCTTGCCATATATTTTCGGTAGACCAACAACGATGCAGTGGTCCGACTGGGCTAAAGGTGCACGTTTACAACATGCATACAGAGAAGAATCGGACACAAATTTGTGGTCAAGAAGATTGACTATGGTGTTTAGACCAAGTGCAAGAAGAGGGCTAATAGGCGCAGAATTAAAATCCCCACACAGTAAAATAAAAGAATCATCCATAATTGAAGAAATGAAAGGTATTATAGAACCATATAACTTAGATAGGTCTGCTTTGGAAGAAGATGCGGGATAGACAAGTTAAAGACGGTCACAGACTTACAGTTTTGAAGAGACCTTAGATGGCACGTAACCCCAACACATTCAATAGCACTAGCAGCATAGCAGAAAACCTTTTCGTTCAATTTTGACCAGCTGAGATTGATGCAACTCGCGACACCCCCACCTTTGGATTTAACGCCGACCATTCTGTCTTGACGAAAGCATACGAAATTATCTGGCATAAATATGTGATCCAGATTGATGTCCCGAAGAAAGGTTTCTTGTAGACAGACCACGCCGACAGGTTTAAACAGAGCAGTTGTTAGCAGAGAGTGAAAATCATCAACTGCATTGAGAATTGAACGCACATTAAAGGAAGTAAGAGCTGGGAGTGATGTATTTGCAGGATAGCGACTGCGAACAGCACTGAGCCAACCAGCTCGATGCTTCGGCTTGGTGTGAATGAGTGGTGGTGGGGGGAGTGCAGAAGTTGTAGGCACAAAACCGCTGTTCTCATGCGGTGTGTCGATTAAAGCCGCATTATCAATGCGAGGAACATATTCATTAATTGATGCCTTTTTACAAAATAACCTGTGAGACAGCGATTTTCACTTTAGAAGGGTCTCAGATAGACTTACTTACTTGTGTAGATGGCTTCACCTGTTGGTACGAATTTATATCGCTAGCGGACATACGCGCAGAAACGGTCGATCTCGCCTTCTTGCAAAACTTGTGTAGCGCTTCGGATCTCCGCGTCGTTTGACAACCGACCGAGGGGCACAATTCGAATCAACGCTTTTCCAAAAGATGTGTCACTTTCTTGGATGCGAGCGAATGCGCACAACTTCTTACCATTCCGCGGCCAATGGGGTGGTTGAGCGCCTCCATCGAACACCTAAGTCCTCCCTCATGGCTCAGGATGACCGAGAACATTTGGTAGACAATTTGCCTCTCGCCCTGCTTGGCATTCGTGCGACTTTTAAACCCGACGTCGACTCCTGCCCGGCGGAATTGGTCTACGGTGCAACTCTCCGCTTACCGGGTGAGCTTATTAACCCAAGAGCAGCTGAGCCGTCTCTGTTCGACGTTTACCAATACAAAACTCCCATCGAAGGTCTTACTTTTTGTCGGCCAGAATCCCCATCACTGGATGAGTATCATAGAATATTGGGGCAGAAATCAAAATATTTGCTTATTACATTTTTTTTACTTCATGAATTGAATCAGGAACATTTTTAATTATGTCGACACATTTCTTTGAATAACTTAATAAGGTTGTCTCCTATTCGTGGATAAGCTTCGTTTAACACACCTAAGAAAAGTTGTTAAACGTTCGATTTTAAAACTAAGAAATCAGACATGCAGGTACTAGTACTAGAAATTTATTGAATGCTTCGTCAAGAGACAATGAATCTATATTAATTTTGTGCCAAAAAGAGCAAACCCTTGAATTTAATTATTACGTGGTAAAGACCAATCCACACATTAGGGACGTCAAAAACCCTAACTAATAGTGTTTTTCTCTATGCAACAGACATTACTTATTATTTGCACTTTCGCCAATTCGATCTGTTATAGGAACCGAACCAGTCTTCTATCCCACCAAATCCAGGCCCTGGTCACCATGGAGCCATTCCAATTTACCGACGCGGTTATGGTTTGGTGCGGGGCACGGATCGCGCAGTTGCTGCCGCTCCACTAATCTGGGAAGGTGGTCGACTTCAAAACGTTTTCGGTGGCAATAGCAGCAGTAGCATACCCCAAGCACCATCTTCGTCCTTTGGTGAGATCACGGGACCGACAAGACGAGGTCGTGGGCGTTCTGGAAGACCGCGTGGCCGTGGACGTACTGTTAAACCTTTCAGTGCTGGTATTGGCGGCGATGACGGGGCTATTGTGTTCTCTCGTCAAGCCGACATTAACGCGGTGGGCGCTCCTGATTTTTATTTTCAACAATCTAAAGCAAATTACATTTCTTGTAATTTGTCCCAACAATTTTGATGTAATGTAATTGAATGCAGTGTCGCGTCCAAATTGCTATGTTTCGATTGGTTTTTTAAGACACTCCCTCCGTCCAAAACTCGACCCGTCCTTCCCACCGACTCCTCCAAGTCCACATTCAACCTCGCTGTCGAAGGTAATCCCGGATTCTGATTTCGAGACCACTTACCATTACATTCGTTCGAGAGGGGTCGTATGTCTCCGTGATTTTCCAACACAGATAGATGTCTATATGCCTCTGATAGCCTTTAGAAATCACAAATCCTTGCAACCTTTTTGGTAAAATTTCTCCGAGGGTCTGCACAAAGGGGGGTCTATAGTGCAGTTTCAAAAAAATGGCCGTTCGGTGGGCTCATGATGCAGGGATTCACCTCACTGTATCCAAGTATAATTAAATCGCGCTTTCGCGCCACATTGTCGCCGCTGCCAATGCCCACATGCTTGGTATTAACCATTGTTATTTTGTTTTATTCCACACAGATCCCCTACCGTCAAACTCTGTTCTCTTCCCTGCGCTTATCGGCGACCAGCAGCAACCATCCACTTCTGCCGTCGTTGGAGGCGGGCAACTGCCGAACAACATGAAATGTAGCGGAATGGATGATATCGATCTTGATGTATGTTTGCAGGAGTAGTAATTTTATATCTATACATATTGTAAATGGATGTTAGTTCGATGGTTGTGTGCATTCGTGGGTTGGGGAGTTGTGAAGGCCGTGAAGCTCCCATCCCTGCCCTTTCGCCTTTGTGGTGGTAGCATTACATTGTTAGCCTCCTCAACCCCTCCCATCTGTTTCGCCTCTACTTTACCGTTAACGCGACGATTCCAAAATCAAATCTGCTAGAGGATAAATTGGCTTCAAGGGCGTTTGCAATTAAGATTCTCAGTAATATTTCCGCAGGTGGCGTCCTCATTGGTACCCGCCGTGACCTCACCTGGGAGTGGATCCCAGGACCTTTCACCAACATAATATGGTTCCCGACCTTTCTAGGCACTGAAGAGCTATCGTCGCCTAAACGGCTACACCCTGTTCACACTTGTGATGAAAAAGAAGTACGGTGATACCCCCGGCGAGGAGGCAAATGCGCTGGATGCCAAGTCCCTTAATCGACGATGGCAAGTGAGTCAATCGCACTTGTTGTTGCTTTTGATATCATTATTACTGTCTACGCGTCCCTGTAATGCGAAGGGGTGGGCAGGAGTGTTTGTCTCATTTCCTACTTTGTCCTCTTTGATCGATCCGCAGGCGCTGTGGTCGACCCTGCCGGAACGCGATCGTCAGCACTGGCGTACCCGGGCACGCAAAACGCAGCGACTCATGGAGACGGCTCCAGAGCGCAGTGTGGCCGCAGCCACCAAGCGGACCAATGAACTGCGACGTGCTGAGTCACAGTTAACACGCAGTGAAACTACCCGTTACAACCTTCTTGATCTGGCGGCATACTTTAGACTTCTTGCTGACACTTTCTCGCAGGCCGCCGACGTTGTTGGAGACCATCGGGTTAGTTTTCGCTCCTTTACCTCCTCATGCAGTCGCAATCTTCTACTTCCTCTCCGCCTGTCCATCTGATTACTGTTTCGGCTTATTTTTCTTGTGTGCTTATTTGTCCACGTATTCTGTTTATGCGCACAACTCTTTCCCGCAATATGCCCACAAAATATACCGTCAATGACAACCTTCGAAGCTGCAACAATAACAACAACCTTTTGGAGGTACCGTTGATCATGGTTTCACATGTCGCGTATCGGGCCAACAAACTTTCACATATCTGGGTTTCACAGTCCTCCCGAATTGTCTAACGAAGGAATAAGTTTAACTTAGTGTCCATAGCGCTCGGAAGGCTTTCCACGAGCTACGTAAAGCCCTCTTCGGGCAAATGTTCGCGTCTACCCTGCTGCAATCCGTCCCATGCCAACTTGCAATTGAGAACCCCAGCCACTACGTATCGAGGGCACCCGGTATTCGACAACCGGTACCGTTGCTTTCTAGACACAGAGAAGCTGTCCACCTCTCTATACGGCCGTCGGCTGCAATGGTTCGGCCACCTTTTATGCCGGCCATATATCGCCGGTATCGTCACCATGCTCATGCTGGTAATGTCGCGGGACAAATCAAAGCGCGGATCGGTACTAACAAGGAGTATGTGGAGCGATTGAGACTGCATTCAATCTACGGAGTGCGCCTCTGGATCCAGAACTGGACAAACACGGCTCGGCTGCAACCGGAACATACACGAAGCAGCCGGTTTATCCTCTAGCAGACGCCAAGAGACTGAAACTTTGCAGCCGACTGCCTTATTGAAGGGTTGGCAGCGTCTCCGTGAATGCACTGCTCCCATATGTCTAAGGCAACGGCGTCTTCAGAAACGACGCTCCTCCAACCCCCCCAAGCGGCCGAGGTGACCGCTTTTGAGATTTATCGTAGACACCAGTGAGCGAATACTTCGGCGCGAAATCATCATGAGTTTGCGCACCCGTTGGTTTCATGCAATTGGTAGAAAGCCTTCCTGTCGCTGTCTTCACATATTTCGGCTTCTTCCTTCACTTCCTTCACCCAAATATCTTAATACTGGCGCGTAATCAACTGGCGCATCGTTGAGGTAGATCGGCTGGTACTGGTGACTCTGCTAGAACGGCAGCATACTACTCCTGCTCATCATGACCTCTGCCTTTTCCTTCGGCTTATTTTTCACTCCTAATTCACACTGCTCCTCCGCCGAGCGTAGTGGCGTGCGCTTGTAATCTGGCAACCTGGAGGCCGGGTGGCGGAAACTGTCTCGCGCGCGTTATGGACATGGCCTTCTATGGCCGCCATTACCTCGTTGTTATTTCCTCCATTCCTGTTAAACATTAAATGCTGAAAGTTCTGGTCTTTGTGACCTTAATAAAGCGTAAAAAGTATTATTAAAAAAAATTATTATTATTACTTACGATATAGGAGATATACAGCTATTCAGCTATACAGCTATGTTATAATACATCTACTTATGTATATTAAGTAGTATGATATATTATAGGGACCCGTTGCCATGGAAGACGTTACATCCATCCTCCTCGACGGTCTTCTGACGTGCATGATTCCACTCACTGCCATAGCAGGCGAGCTGGAGCCCCTTGCCGGTTGTCCAGACAAGCAGGTCGTCTGCTCCGGTCTCAGTTCCCTGGCACACGTGTTCCCCCAAGTGTGACGCCCCTCTATCCCCATGACAATTTTTCTACCAGCGAAATAAATGTATTCTTACACATGAATCTCGTTTTTTTCACAATTATTGCTGCTATTCTGTTTGTTTTGGGTTTCTATTTATAAGATTATATCAAAAACATCGTCACCACCTTCAATTACCTTGTTCATGATCAACTCTACAGGATAAATTAAATCGTACCAGGATTTTACAAATAGAGATCTTCCTGATCCTTAGTCACAAAACATCATCATTCTTGAGGGTATATTAACTATGAAGCGCTTCGGAACACCTAGCTTCAGTGTATTCCGCAAAAAAACGTGATTTCCCCCATAAAATCGTCTTGATTTACACCAACTAGCATTATCGAATTTTGAATCGATAATACACCCCTTACTTCACAAGGATTGGTCGCACTGCGGTGACGTAGTGAATTCGACGCAACCGTTGCATAAATTTATTAATTTTATTGATTTTGTTCAAGGTGGTCTAAAATGACGCAGGACTCCTCACGCGACATGATTCGTTTTAAGGAGCTTGAACTCAAACGCAAGATGCTTGAAGATGCCGCAGCCGAATTTTCTTCTATTTTGGAGAGTGTGAGTGTGTTATTTGACTACAGGGTTTGCTTGAAAATCTCTCGTGGGGAAAACGATTTATCAATCACTGATCTCCTTAATCGGTAATTCATGCACACCAAAGGCGTTGTTGTGGATACCCCAGACAGTTCAGTCCTCGCCTATACGTGGCAGTTATTTGCAGTGGCGCAGCCATAAACGAGTAGAGTTGAGCAGAGGGCTCATGGCGTACAGGTGGGAGGGGGGAGCTCGTCGAGTAGAGGTGGGGGGTTCATCGAGTGGAATGCTGGCGCCGGAGGTACAGACTGATGCAGACGTAACACGGGGACCACGGCGTTGGGGTCAGCATGCTCCATGTATGTTCGAGTGGCAGGCCGGTCGGCTACCAAACAAAGGCCGGTCAGAGCAGCGTGCGCACGGGTGCTGCATCATCTGGAATTTTACCATTCCGAATTTCACTTCTTCGTGTTCGCGGATGTCTCCTGCGAAGTGAGGGTGAAAAGGCTGCTTCCCACGCGCGACGATCAGAGACTGTCCGATCGTCGCAGATGGTTGTCGTCCAGTTGTTCTGGCTCCAGTTCAGCACACTCCATAGATGGACTGCAAGCACAGGCGTTCCATCTCGGCTTTGATTGTTTAAAGCCACGTTTTTAGTTGCCTGCCCGCCCCCCCCGTCAGCGCCAAACTTGGCGAGGCGAGGGGATGCGCCGGTTTCAAAGGTCCCTGTCTGCCGCGGCGCATAACGTGACAGACCTACTACCGCGTTGTAAACGGCTTGACAGCTGCTTCTTGGTTTAGTATTCGAGACCACTGGGGAAGTTTCCACCTGTTCAACATGCCAAAAACATTTAAATGGAAATGCCATCCACGAAACCGGCTCATCCTCTAGCGGGAGATGAGGCACGAAAAAGGTCACGACCCGTGGGATTGTCCCCCAGTAACTGCCAACACGAAATACAGAATACAGCACCCCACCAATCCAAAGACAGTATAAAAGGCCTCCCTCGCGTCAATTGACAAACTCGGGTTTAACAAAGCGAGTATTCGAGGCCCACGTAAGTTATCGAAAAAAGAGCAATAACTCTTGATTTGACGTTGAGGCGCGTACCACCCGATTGAACGAATCGGAGAAGTAGTAGTTTTGCGCTTTTTGGTGCATTTCAGAATGACAACGTTGGTGTGCACGGATCACTGCTGGACAATGATGGGTTTCCACGAAATGACATCGACTTGGTGGCAGTCCGAACTGCTCGCAATCGATTGGCACGTAAGTCGTTCGGATAAGCGTTCGCTTCACCTGGTTGACCTTCCAGACGTAACCTAGCGATTTGTCCACGACGCAGATTCGATTATCAACGATCCACTTCCCTCCTCATCCTCCAGAGTGCCGGTTTCACGGTCCAGTTGTCGGTCTACTAAAAAATTTTATGTGCTGACGCTTAGCGCCTGTAGTGTCTACAGAATGTGACTCGTGGGCGGATACGATCCGCGGCATTCATGCAACGGACTCCGTCCTCTGGCCGCGCCAAAGAAGACGAAGACATTTCGACCTGCTAGATGACGAATGAGCAGACCTCTCAACTGTGGGGACTCAAACCAGGAGGCCACTCATTGGTTTACCTGCAATAATTTATGGCATTCTACAATTTCTTCACTTCGCTCCAGATGCGCAGTTCACTGGAGCCGGCAACTCCAACTTGGTGCATTGAAGGCCTAAAGGGCATGCAATGTTCATGTCATCTGAAACACAGTCAAAACATCAATCCCGTCCGCTAGCGCGTCTACAACTGCGGGAATCGCGACCTTTGTTCTATTCTATTCCGTGTGTAGACATTAACACGGACTACGCAAATTTAATGAAGGAGTTGGAGGAGGTTTCGACGCGCCTTCATGCCAGTCGAAGAAGAGAGGTCCCCACCGTTGAAGGCACCGAGAACAGTGGTGCCTACGACCAGCCCTCCTCCAGCGGTAAATACTCCAAAACCTTTCTGCGGGTCGACATCGTCTCGGAGGGCTCCCCCGCGGAGGCTGCGGTGAGCTGATTGATGATTTATTAGTCTCCCCCCCTACTCGACCTCCACCCCCCCCCCCAGCTCGGAATCACTCCTACCTCTGCGGGGCACTGTGGATCCTGGGTGATCCCAGAGCTCCTCACGCATCACGATTTCTTTTTATTATTGGTTTTATATCAAACCCAAAATGGTTATTTTCCACCACGACTATGCAGTTGACCCGGTTTTCATCCATTCTGCGCCAATGCAACTTGGGAAGCATTTGTATTTCCCGCCAGTTGGGAATTAAAGGAGGAAGCCGGGTGGGGGGGGCTTTCAAGCTGGCACCGGAAGAGCGGCGGTGGTGGTGGTGGTGGAGAAATCGTTTGAAACTGCCCGCCGTCATTTGGATTTTTTTTTTACAATTTTGTTTTACCCAAAGGAATGCCTAGCGACGTCTGGGCCCTCGATTGAGATGCAGTTCTCTTTCTCCCATAGTGGCACCCACCCACCCACGCTCTTGTGACAAGACTTGCGGAACAACAGGCTTTAGGTCTCGTACACTTGCAGACTGGGGGGGGGGGCGAAGATGTAGTTTAGGGCAAGTCGGTGGGCTTAAGGACCACTGGCACACGCCGTGCCCACCAATGAAACACTGACACTGCAGCATCACCACACCACGTGGGATTTTAGCGTCTCGCGATCGATAATCCAGGGGCCTATGTGGTCTACGTCTTTGCCGCCGAGCGCGCATGTTACCCGATTCTTATTGTTGTTGTTGTTGTTACGACGATGCTCTGATTTAACCACCCCAAGATGCTTCTGTGGCGGCATTATGGGCGGTTGTTAATTCACACAGGGCAACATTAATAATTTTTCACCACCAACTATAATAATATGACTAATTCATTAATAGACGTAATATGTGATAGGAAACCAGTGTTTATTGAAGGACCACTAATTTTGGCACCACTTAATTTCAAATAAATCGATCAGGTATTGGCAATCAGCCATATAGTTTGTCCTCACTTATAAACCAATGGGAACAAAGACTCCTCTTGATTCATCTCAAGCAGCCGCAGTATTTTATATTGTGAACTGCTAATGGACCAATGAAAAGCGATTATGTAGATTGACCAATACGAGAAGCGTGAAAAGGGGTCGATAACCAATCACAGTACAGTGTATGGTTGCGGCAAGTTTCCTAAATTAATAATGCCCATTTTTATTGGAAAAGATCCTGCATTGACATAATTAAGATCAGTCAGTGTGGTTATTATATCTAGAAATCGATGGCTGGGGTCTATCGGAGTCAGGTTTTTTGAACTAGAAAATTACTACGAATATTTATACAAGCCGAAAAGACGAATAAGGAATAACCATAGAACAATAGATGTTATTGGTGTGTAACTGAGGTAATTTTCTCAATCCCAGTCGAGAACAACCAATTGCCCATTTTGGACGATTGTTAACTGCGGTTGAGGTAGTGAAAAGTTGGTCTTATGGTTTCCCTTACTCTCAACTTATGCTCCGTTCACCTGGTTTTAGGGCATCTGCGTGGGTGACCAGATCTCGCGTTTCGGCTCGGTGAATGGCACCAATTTCTCCGGCCTCCAGAGTATCGCCGCCGTTGTTCGGGGTACCGCAGAAAAGGCGAGTTTTTAACCCCCCACCGTCGCCACGGCAACACACCAACGAACCCCACAAACCAGATCGTCACGGGAGCTCAAAGCGAAGGCACAACAGTCGTTGATGGATAGGAATACGTGGACCAATTAGGGGCGAGCATGGGCGGACCAATGGGAGAACGGGAACGTGAACATTTCGAATAAGACGCACTAATCAGAGTGAGGGAAGAAGGCGGATAGCCAATAGAAACAGTTTCACGACCCGTCCACAAGCGCTGCTTGATTTCAGGAGGTTTAGAGTGACAAGGCAATAAGAAGGCGAGCCTGAAAAAGACGGGATTTTACTGGTTTTGGCGTCCCCTGTGCCACACGTGTAACTCGGGCTGGTTTGGCTGAATTGCGGATGATACAGCAGCAACAGCAGCAGTCGGTTTCCCTCACCAACCGACAGCCTCCAATTCGCCGCTGGATGATTACAGACGGCCACACCCGTCTTATTTTGGTGACTTAGCCTCCTGGGAGTCGAACCCAGGCTTACGCACGAATAGCGTGGGTTTGCTAACCACTTCACCATTGGAACTTCGCATGCGCTGTATTATAGGCTAACAGTGAAGACATGCGAATGCATGGAACAGATTAGAAGCCAACGGCGGAGTGTGACCTTCTAGACTAATCCCTACCAATCAGAGAATCGGGAAGATGACATTCTAGAATCAACTGAGTCGTATAACCAACCAAAAACATTGTTTTTCCCCCAATGTAAAATAATTCCACTTAATAACCGTTGATAAAA
Source organism: Proteocephalus fallax (assembly GCA_028672205.1). Taxonomy (NCBI): domain Eukaryota; kingdom Metazoa; phylum Platyhelminthes; class Cestoda; order Proteocephalidea; family Proteocephalidae; genus Proteocephalus; species Proteocephalus fallax. The sequence goes on along the minus strand of JAPUBX010001077.1, from coordinate 398,255 downwards.
ATCTCGTGCTTTCATGAAAATAATAGAAATGGCGTATTGCCCGACAATTATGGATGATATATAGAAAAAAACTGCTGAATTTACGCTCCAATCGTTTCAGATATACGAAAATACTCAATTTGCAGGCCACGGGTTTGTATATTCATATATCTATAAAGGGTAGCGATTGCTAGCATTCTATTTACCTATAACAAGGTTCGATAAGACTTACTTTTGCAGTTGTCGGAGTATTGGGGATAAATGAGCCGGTGTATTCTCAGCCGTGGATAGAACGTCTTATCTATTCTACTATTCTCCCCAACGGTTCGATATATATTGTTTTGTCGTGGCTCCAATTCATGTTTTTTTCACTTTATTCGCCCGGAGCAGTCCGTTCGTTGAACCGCAAACACACCCACACACAGCCCGGTGAATGAATGAAGCGCTATTCGTTACCAACACACTTCAAACAAACAACAACAACAACAACCATACAGAAAGTGAAACGATTAATTTTGTAGTTATTGTTCACAACTTCTACACACTCCAGTAGAATTTGATTTTCGATAGATAAAATACGGTAATTTGATTATTGTGCGTACATATCGAGTCCGCCCCCAATCGATAACACCAACCCATTTTGCTCGGCACTAAACGAAAATAAACTAACGAAATTAACGTCCGCATTAAGAACTTGTTTAGGTCTCTGGGCTCCAACAAACGGTTTAATTGGAAGGCGAATTGGGTTGATAAATATTTGTGTTTTCTCTATGCGCAGGACCCAATCCCGATTACTCTTTCTCGTGCAAACGGCGAGTCAAGGTCACTCCACCAGGTTACTCTCGTGAAGCCACCGGGCTCCAAAAGTCTAGGGTGAGGAGAAAACCGAAGGGTTCCTTTTAAACCACGACAGCCATCTTCCCCAACACTTGCACACATTATTGGAGGTCAGAGGACGTTCAGACAGTGAAAATGATGTCCAAAACTCGTAGCCTCGCTCACTGTGGCAACCCCGTGAGACACACATGGCTTCTCGTTTGATTGGCCTTCACGAAGAGACCCTATTGGTCGCTGCTCTCACTCCCAACCCATGTTTCGTTTTTTTTCGATTAATTGGTTTATTGTCTTTTAGATTTCACATTGTACCAATGCAATAAACCCGCGATCTTCAATTTGGCAGGGTCTCGAATAAATATGCCATGCTTCTGTTTGTTGTTTTGGGGAGCTAAAAACTGACCCAGGGCACCTAGGACACGGACACCAACGATAATACTAATATTCCATTTATTAAGGTCACGAGGACCAAAACTTTCCACATTCAAATTTACAATAAGGAAAAATGTTTACACGAAATGGCGATTAGACGTAGAACATGCAGAATAAGTCAACATGAATAAACAAAATAACAACAAAGTAAATTAGCAAGAAAGTCAAATTTGACCCACGAAGTATAAACAGTTTGGCAAACGAGAAATGACGGTCTTTAAAGGGCTCTATCCCAAAGACGCACCAAAAAATGAAATAGTTGCAGTATTAATTTCCCAGGGCTTTTGGAAGCTCCATTCGAGGACCCGGGCCTCGAGGGTTGATCCCCGGACCCACAGTACATCTAAGAGGACGCATGAGACATACTGGGTTTGAGCTATTTCATGAGTGGACGTCCCGACATTTCTAGTCATGCACAAGCTTCAAAAGAAACTTCACGGTCGACAAAGATTTGCCATTTCGGCACCAACCTAATGTCATTCAGCCAAACTCCCAATTACGGTTAGCTGGAGTTGGCAAAGTTGTGAAGGGTGGGGTATATGTGACCGGAAGTCAGCAATTTGGTTTCTCCTTGTCTGCTGGTGGCCTGTGTTACTTTATCGGTGTACTTTTATTGCTGGGCTTTCTGGACGTTCATGTCGAGTTTTGCCAAAACCGTTATGTGCTCCCTTTTGTTCGAGGGGTAGCATTGTAGCTGTCTGCACAGAATTTCCATGGTAGTTAATTCGCACGTTTATGTTCATGAAATAACCAATAGGAGAACAAGAACAATTCGTGTGTGAGTAACACGTCGCAGTTAATCGAATTTTGCTGTAAACGGGGCGGACTTGAATATCATTGGTCGTGAGATAACCAATAGGGGAACTAGAACGATGTCCCGCGCGTGTGTAAGCACAACGACACAGGTCATCGGTGCATTGTAAAAGCGGATGTATTGATTATTACTGGTCGGGAGATCATCAACATGGACTTTACGGATAGATTAAAGAGTCAACATGTATTTATATACAACAACAACTGGCGCATAGTTAAGAATTAACGGTGTTTTGGATGTGTTAGACCACGATGAAACTTCGGGCTGCAGGTAATTAAGAACTCGCGTCTGAATTACATCTGGTTGAAGCATTAGCACACATCTCTCCGATCTATTATAAAGAAAGCTGTTTTTGAATTTAAAGTGCTGTTACCTATTCTTGTTGGAATTATCACCGCTCTTGCTGTACAGACTTTACGCGCGAAATATCTAAAAACATTCTGATAGATTTGACGAAAAATCAATCAAACTATCTATTTGGTGGAGGGCCGTTTTCGTGCGATCGTCTCCAAGGTTTAACCTATTTTTGTAGATGTTTATTTTCATGGCTGTTTTTTCGTTGATTTTTTGACAGATTCGCTGTCTTAAGATTCATCTTTAACCCCGGAAGTCTGTGGGCTTTCTCATATTCAGATGGTCAAATTATTATAGCAATATTGAGACGTCAATATTTCCGAATATTAAAGTATCATTATTAAAAAAAGATGCAATGCTAACGTCGCCTATATATTCTTTCGATTCTTAACCGGGCACCCAACACTTCATTATACGATCGATGCGTCCCAAAGGAATGAAATTGAAAGTTCTTTCCACATCATAGCGCATCCCATTATCCGCGTCCAACATGGCCACCACGTGTTGGGTTCGACCAATGGCGATCAGGCCCACGCCCCATTGGTCAATTTCTCGATGTTTGGGACACGCGTCATCAATATACAGTGGCATTTTCGACCCTATCCTTTGCTTTCTGCACGGCAATGATGACAATGGACGACGGATTCAGATGCAACTAATACCTCACCGAGGAATTGTCAAGGACATTTATGCTGTGAGGAGGGCACAAGCCAGAATTTTGCACTTATAATGCGACAAAAACTCTTTGATAACTATAAATGCAAAACATCTGGTTATGCATTTCCGCAGATGATCACCAACATCCCACAAAAGGTGCGTACAATCCATTTTCAATTTCCGGCATATACCGGTAAATATTTTCCTATAATATAATCGATTTCACCTAATACTTGCACCTGCAATCGAGAATTACTCGCTTAGTTATCGAACCCGTCATTCGACCTGGTAGTATATATTTACACGTTATATGTCCGCAGAATTGTTCCTTGCCCCTGGGATTTTAACCCCAACCGCCCAGGAATGAGCCCGTGCAAGGAGCCCCACCAAACCTCTCCACGGGCTGGGCCATCCTTTCACAATTGCTTTATCGGCTTGGGAAAAGAATCCAGACATGGTCTCCACACTCTGGGGAATATGACGATTTAAAGATTCCCCACAGCTTATCACACATCGATAAAGCTGGCTGGACGCGGAGGCGTGCGTGTTTGTAATCCTCCGACATGGAGTCTGCATCATCTTGGAAACCGGATTCACTTCATCGCGAATTTAATCAGCCACTGTGGGTCGCGGAAATGCCATTCATGATGCATCCATGATAGTCGAACAAAAACTTATGAATTGCTCCACATATCATATGATTCGTCAATGGTTTTTAATGAATAAGATTTTTGTAAAAAAATAATTTTGTTATCTATATCTAACTTGGGACCCGTTGGATTTGCTGTTGGCGTGGTCCTATTTTAAATTCTCTACGTGTCTCCACAAATTAGAGAATTAGGTTGCGACGGTCAACTATTAATTAAATTCTATATAATGAACGCAAAATGATCAATATTTTTAACAGTCGGTTATCATGGGGTGATCATGTGGATGCCGTCTTCGGTAAATATCGTCGCCTCTGTTTCTTAGTTCGTCGGTTCAGGAGACCCCGTGTAAGTCTATATAATTCCCCCCGGCCTAAAATGTTTCGACTTTTTAACCCTTCGTAGGCTTTTTAAAATAATCGTTCAACGCCACTTCAATAGTTGTTCACAAATCGCTGCTCGTATTTTGAGTGACCCCTCCCATCCCCTCTTTTCAAGTATATCCAAGTGTAGGCTATACCGTTCAATACCTACAAGAAGGGAGGCACATCGAGATTCGGTCATTCCTTATTCATCCCGATTTTTAGTTTCACCAGAGCGGGTGAAGCAGGAACGCTTTTCATATCTAGTAACTTTTTTACACTCTTTTGTTTTATGCTAAACATTTTGGTCCTCGTGACCTCAATAAAGCCACTACAATTATTAATTATTATTATTATTAATAAACACATCAACGTTTCTGAATGTTCGGGACTTGTTTAAATGTATTGAATCGATCACAGATGGCGCATCATTGAATGACTTGACCACGTGATTGGCTGTTTGAACACAGGTTGCGCAGCCAATCCCCGTGCTGGAGCGAAAATATGCATCTAAATATCTCTCACATTGACTGTTGATAACACTTGGAAACAGGGTTCCCTGCTCCCTGTTCCAACGCCCCGTTCATACGATCACAATTATGTTTGAAATATATTTTTTTAATGTTTTGTCCGAGTCTTAGTAAATCTAAAACCTAAGCAGCACATTTAAATTGTTATGCACGGCCGAGTGTTCCAATATCGCAGAACCAGAAGTTGAAATCCAGCGAGCGATTGACGGAACAATTGATGCCTAGTTATAAAACCAGGGGTTCCCCGCAAGAGGTGGGGAGAATGTGTGTGTGAAGACACACATGAGTTTCGCGAAAATACAACAAGTTGTGGGGTCTGTAAATGGTGTATTTTGTAGTCATAGAGAACCCATTGAGAGGTTCAATTGTCCAGTTATTAGATTGTGCCGAAAAAACGACTGCATACTATTCGCGGGACGGCTACCTACCCCTCGGGAAGGTTTCAACGGTGCTCATGTAGAGAGTATGAGCGAATGGTACCATTTACTTCTTTTCAGCTGAAGAACAAAGTCGAATTTGAGATGCAGACCGAAAATCACCAAACTAGACGTCGTTTGCAGATTGACGTTCCTGTAGGAGGGATTGTGTGGAAGTAGGAAGTAAACAACTTATGCGATACACAAAGTTAGTCTTACCACCCTGTCCGTAAGATCATAAAGACGTCGAGGGTCACTAATTGTAAAAAAATAACGATTCTGCGAAAATTTATTGCAATGACACTATCGCTTAATATGATAACAATTTATGAATGCTATTCATGGAACGGCTTAAAATATCAATGCTTGATATATGTTTGCCATTACGAAATTGCAATAAAGTACCTAAATATCTTGATAATGTTTATGGCACCATTGTGCTATTTGCAAATCACTTAAGAGACCCTTTCGACAGACCTTTAGAATAATTACTTGTTTAGTTTAATATCATTTAAATAACTTAGTTAATATCCCCAATGCCCTTTCAGTGAGCCTAGAAAAATATTATAATTGATCTAATTTTGTAACAACAGGTAGAAAACCCACACTGAGAACGTTTCCGATGATATATCATTATGATCATTATATAGATGCACGCACTGAAATGGGAACTCGCCGATACCAGATGCTTCCCAAATTGGTTAAGCCACGTATAGTCCCCCAATAAGTAGTCATTTCGCGCCCGTCATATTTCTTCACTGCTTACAAAAGGCCATAGAATAATCAGGCATTGACTTAGGAGAAGCTGTTCTGCCAAAATTCGTTTGAATGGACGGACTTTACCTCAAGAATATTAGTTATATATGTTTACGTCGTCGCACCAACAACGAGACGGTATCGAAGCGCTCTATTTATAGAACGCTGTTACGGAAATTCGACACATTCCCCTTCCCTGTAAACGACAATTAACGACCACAAGCGTGTTTCTTTATCGATGGCATATCATTGTTTATATAAGGAAAGTCGGTTCAACACATCACGTCGCCCTCCATGGTTTCTGTTCGCTCTACATTAAGCTTGGTCTAGGCCTTAAGTTTTCTTCGATTCCAGTTGAGACTAAATGTGAAACTTCATGTATAGCGAATAACAGCAACAACAACAACAACAGCAACGATAGCAATTGACGAGGAGGATGATGACGCTTGCAATAAATGAAGATTACTTTTGTCTACGCTATTAACACTCGTTATCAATATATTCTCATTCGTGGTCCAGCCGAAAAACCATTAAAATTATAACCTAAAATAAAAACTGTAAGGATTATTAATAGGATGACCAAATTATGAAACAAAGTTTGCATTTATGGCAACTTTTCTCTTTGAACTCAGGCTATATTGTGTCTTGTTTAAAAATAGTATAATTACATTAATTTTATAATTTTAATTTTATAATTACTTTAATTAGTTTACATATTTCAAATAAATTGCCCAAAATATCTTTTTAAATTCCAAATACAGGAAAACATAATATTTTAATGAGTCGTTTGTTAAAGTGGGACAAAAGTGTAAGGTTATGCTTTAAGCGGCTTTACAATTACCGATCAAGGATATGCTGCGCCAGTATTTCTCTCTATGCAATTTGATATTGCCTTCAAGTAATTATTTTCTCTTAATTGAAAAATATTTAAAATACGTTGTTGTCGTAGTCTTCGCTTGCATTATTAAGACTTATTAAGTATTTTTATTCCAATAAAATAGGATAGAACACCATATTATAAACGGTAAACACGTTATCAGTCAATCGGAAACGAATTGATTTTATTTAAACGGTAAAGGGTAGCAATTGCTTACCTTATATTTATGCATAATACGGTTTGACAAGACTTACCGTTGTAACGTATCTGATGAATGGGTTAAATGAGCCCGAGTATTCTCAGATGTGGAAAGAACGTCATTTCTATTCTCCCTCACGGGTTTATCTATATTGTTTAGTCATGGATAAAATTTCTTGTTTTATTCGGCTCGGAGCGGTTTGTTCGTTTAACCTCAATCAAACCCACACACAGTACGTTAACAAATGAAGCGCCATTCGAACGAACAGCGACAATACAGAAAAGAACAGAAATTAATTTTGGAGTTAGCGTTCACGAATTCTATATGTAATGCGAGGACTCAATCGCAAGCAAATACTAAATACTATCTACATAACACATCGAATAAATCCCATCTCCAAACTTTAAATATACATTTTTTTAATTTTGCTCTTTTTACATTTAGTAATCTTCGTTTTCTCAAGTCTATATTGTAAAGCAGGACCCGTACGGAGTCCTTATGCATACTACTCGACTCATATATATTCGAACAATTTTCTGACAGCCTCCCATTCCAGTTTTATTGAATCATCATTTCGAAACAATTGTCAGACACACGAGGCCCTCGTCAGTAATCATCGTATAGGAGTCGTACGTTTTTGCTGGTGTCGACGTATTACCTTTTCTAGAAACTACCGCTTCTATTTCCGTTTAAATTTTACGGTCATTCTATGCGAGAACTGACATTGGCGACAGGAGGTAATTCGAAATCGCATATCTGATATTCTACCAACTCATGAAGCGGCAGTGATAATCACACAACATTGCTTTTATTTATGCAATTCATCTAGAGCATTATTCTAATTTGTTTCGTTACGTATCTATCGTTTCATTCATTACATTGTAAATCAACGTATTATGTTACATTAATCCAACCCAAAATTCCATTGCACCTTTGTACTGAGCGTTTGACATTTAAGAAATACTTTAAATGTTTTTTTAATGTACTAACTGTATAGTTTTACATAAACTCTTGTTTGATTTTCAAGAAGGGCACTTGATTGAGCCTCGATATTTACATGGTCTCACAAAGAACCATTATTGCTATTTTTATTCACGAATTCAAACTCGCGTAAGCAACTCTATAAAGCACACAATCATAACGGTTCAAGAATATCTTTCAAAGGTTAACAAATAGCGTTTATTTAAGAAAATTCGAAAAATAACGCTTTTATACAGAACGATCCAGTTAGACTAACCAATAGAACAGTCAAAGCTGCCTTCGGTGATTTTCTTCTAAATCTGCAACTATTTCAGAGCTGACCACTTGCTATTGTTCATCAACACAAATATTAATTTCACCAATAACGTCACTTAAAATTACCAAAGCGTAATTATGTTTACTTTTAAGGGTTCTCCCGACATAATTCTATTTTGTTTAACACCTCAGGGTTTCTTTATATGAACAGTATTCACCACGACCACCTCACTTATTCGCAGTACATCGCGCCTTTGATGGCCGACTTCGAAACCACACAGAATCCTACCGCCTCCAAGATACAATATTTGTCCACGGGTAATTTCACTTCTCAGAGACATTCTAAACGTTAATAGAAAATTACTTTTTAGCCAAATGGGGCGAACTGCAACTGAAGCACTGTTCTGCGAGTAAGGAAGATTTCTAAGCCGATTTCTACTTACCTCTTTAATAGTTGGACGATTCTCGTTTTCAACGACGCTTTTTCGAAACGGGAGTATTTTTTTCGCCTACGAGGAGGTAGAAAAACAAAAATAAAAGTTTAAATAATCACGTTATTTTGTTGAAATGATAGGTTCCGAGACTAAGTCTGCTCAACGGCAAACTTCAAGGCTGTTCTGATGAGACTAGCAGGAATGAATCGAAGTTTGGGAAGCCGGTGGTTTCCGACACACCGAAATCTCAAAACGACATCCTTATTGGCCTCTCAGATGCATACATTCGCACACTCAAAGGTAATCTCCCACTAAGCCGAAACCGGGACAAAGAAGTGTAAAAGGGAAAAGAAGTGGTGTGGAGAAGGGGTGAGGGAATGCTTGAGTAGTTTTCGTGGAATCGTTTCGCCAAATTCGAGTCAAGGATGCCCAGTACCCCGAAAAGGCGTCTACTTCTTTGGCGCGGTAAGCTCCTGCCAGAAGATGGGCCGGTAGCTTCATGTATGTCGCGAATCGGCGGCCAGATCAGAGCGGATTGTGACCCAGTTATGTTACCAAGGAAGCACCGCGTAGACATTCAGCCGTTTTAGGCGCCCCACGTCCGTTTAGACGATTCTGATCTCCGCCGGTTCTGGTGGCCGCTAAAGGCAGAGATTTATAAGCTCTGTCTCTGATGGGCGTAGAACGTGGCCGAACCACGGCAGACGGTGACGGTGTTGTAGATGGGTTGATCGCTTCTGCGCGCCTGTCCAGCGACGCCTTATCTCGTCGATAGCCCGAGTTCCACGTGTGGCCAGTCCGATCGAATACTTCCAATCTCCTGGTGTCTTCGACACGCAGTTGTGAGAGGTTTCACGGCTCAAGTAAAGATTGGGCGGATAGCGGCTCGATAGACGCGAAACCTAGTCCGAAAATGTATCTCTGTGGTAGGCGAGGTAGAAACAATGCATAAACAGGGATGTGGGAGGAAGAGAAGTGGGAGGAAGAAGTGATGGGAAGGAGGAGAAGGAGGCACGAGCATCACATGGGTCTTGTGGTAATCAGGAATTGGCAGTTTTTCCATGATTGAATTGTCCTCCTGATGGTCACTATCAATTACGGAGAACTTCGATTTACTCGAGCAAGCCCTTCTACTGTGGTTGGATTGTGCACGGGCATCCACCTGATACAAAAACTTTGTTTGATTCCTACAGGCATTAAGAACAGGAAGCAAATCGTCGAGTACACTTCTTTGTTGATTCCAACTCAGCTGATTCAGACTGGCGTGGTGATCGCCCTCACGCCATTTCCAAGTAAGTGTCGAACTTTTGATGAAAATCTAATATACGAGCAGCCATGAAGGTACAGCTATTGAAATGTGTGATAAAAAGCGAAGCTGTATATTCGAATACAAATAGACTGTGGTGTGGCAGTGGCTGTTTATTTGTTGTGCCAATTTCTTGAATCGGTTCACGAGGACGAACACGATAAGCATTAACAAGTAGCAATGCTGCCTATGAAAAAGCTTCTCTTAGTTCCTGCTTTGTTAAAAACCGGGAAAAATAAGAAATGACCGAATTGCGATAGGTAACCGTTATTGTAGGGAATTGAACGGTTTGGCAGAGGAATTTCAGTGGCTGTTACCAACAACTAAATAATATTAATATAAATGAAGTAACCTTGTTTACTTGTAGGTATCTTAGTCCGTTATAAAGACTAGACGTGTTCCGCAAAACGTCCGCCAAACGGTTGCTAAATTCATAGAAAGCCTATTCACCCTTGTTCTGCCAATTATCTTGACCTATGTCTTGTTAAGCCAGAATCTGCCAAAGCCTGTGGTAATTGCTCAGTGTGGTGGTCCGCTTTTCGAGGAAGCTGATCCAATGACTGAAGTCCTGTCTGCTACCGAATTCGGCGAGGTCGTCCGCAAGTTCAGTCTACAATCAATTTAAAGTTGGACGAAAAATTCAGATCTGCCGAGCAGTTTATTTGTCCCAGAACAAACCCGCAACTAACCGTCGACCCGTGGAGCGCTCTCGAGGCATCGACGAGGGTGTTTGTCGACAGCTCATCCAGAAACGACGTCGGGATTTCGTGAGCTCAGGATCGCCATGGCCAAGGAAGGAAGATGCAATGTCGGATGGCGAATTTCGCATCACTGGTACAAACGATAACTGTCGTCGTAGAGTGGGTCGGCTGTCGACATATTGAAGGACTTAAGGAAACCCCAGAATTTGGCTGGCTTGCCGTCATAAATCATCATCGCATCGGCGACGCGGATTGTAGCGAGCATTATCATCTGCTTCAGGGGACGCCATTTATGCATCCGACTAGCTCCTTAACGCAAGTTGCATCTTCGTAGGCTTCCGAGTTCGCGCTTTGCGGTTCACTGCCCACCACAATCGTCCTCCTCTCAGTAACCCACTGCGTCTTCCTCTTCTTAGTTGTGTTGTAGAAAGCTACAATTTACTAAATGGAAGCGCGTTAGAGACGTCCCTACCTGATCATTACAACGCTCACAAATTCTGGAGGGCAATTGTGCAACAGAACGAAAAAATTGGGGGTTTTGAGAGTAAACAGAGGGAAGATAGCGGCTGTCCACGGCAACCGTCCATAGCAAAGAGACTTCATGTACGGATCTTCATTGTTGCGAGCTGGCTTCTTCAAAGTTGACGACGCGTTCAGATCTTAGTTCTTCCAAGGCGAAGAAGCGTTCAGATAATATCTTTGTCGTAATCCAAGAAAACGTAAAGAACTTCTCTTAGACTATGTTAAAATCTGTATATGACATGGGTGGAGGTGCACAAATGGGTAGCAATGGGTATCTTGCGATGAATGCGGGCAGTTAGACATCTCCAAGTGTGCACGCGGACACATTTGTATTGTATCATTTATCATGCACAAATGGTAGACAAATTAATGTGCACACATACATATATCAATAAACAGTTTTCTTTATTTTCAATTTAAAAATGTGCGTTTAAGTGAAATTGGAAAATGACGCTCGAAATGATGACTCTAAACACCTTGTACATTCTTAAATGGTTTTCCTACAGGCCTGAGTGTCTGCTTTAGAAATAAATAATTACGAACGGCATCCACAGTTCAATATTATTATTGATAAGGAAAGAATAAAAACCTTTCACAGACAGCGAGTTTTATATTGAACGTGTTTACTGTTAATTCGTGTTCGTTCCTTATGGTGTGATGTTTTCCATTTGATTGCGAATCCGGCTTTAACTGTGCAGAACCCTTGTGTGTGTTTTTATGGTGGTTTACGGCATATTCAGCTCGCTGTAAATCAGATCAGACCACCGGTTAACACTAGAACAAATTATAAATCACAAAAACTGGTTGCATGCATCTACCTTTGCTGCCGAAACAGGTATCTTCGAAGTGTGTATTAATTCGTATCGGAAGAGCAAACAATTAAAAATCGATCCCGCGTCGATTTCGTTTCTTTTTTAATTTTAATACGGACAGTTTTGGTCCTCGTGACCTTAATAAAGCGAATACCATCATTTTTGTTATTCAAGACGTGGAAAAATGTTTTTTTTGGGCTGAAGTGAACGAACCCTGCTGTTTGCAGACCACATGCGGGCCTTATTAGTAAAGTGGCTCTCTATCAGACCACAGACAGCTGCCATAATACCCATTATTGAAACCGTTTTGGTTCCAATGATTTGCTGGCAAGCTACCGAGGTCCTTGATACGTGAGGGTGTGGGGGGTGGTTAAGGGGGAGGATAATCTTTATCGAGATTGTCCATCATTTTATGAGTTGTTTATCTTGTATGGACTGAATAATGTGGGCAATCATAGCGAATTTTTCGGAGTTTATCGTCCAAAATGTAGTCCTCACCTTGACTAATCGAGGCGCACAATTAAGAATACTTTTGGGTGCTAAACTTCAGGTTCAAGTCTTAGGAAGACTTCTTCGCCTCAAACTCTGCCTTCGAAATTCTGTTGCGGTTTGTAGGTCTTTTTTACCAGCAACCACCTTCATATATGATTAGAGTTGGAGGAGCTTGAAGTTAAATTCAAAATATTGCTATCGGAACCCTAAAATGACTGTCTGGAACATCTAGAATGAGGCAACTCACGAGATGTCATTCGCCCTTTGAACTGTTATCAGTCCCAACAGTCGACAGGAATATCCACCAACATCTAACCACCTCCCTACCCAAAGGTGTGGCTACCCGTCGTACGATCCCAACTTCCACATCTACAATTATTGTATATCTAACCGAAATCTTTTCCTTTCGAATATCAGTCAGCACCCGTCCGATTTTCAGCCAATGCTCCTCGTTTAATTCAAACTTTTCGTATCTTAGCTTAGACCCGTCAATATAAGCGCCTTCTGCTCAGTATGGCTGACAGATACATGTCCGTTGACAAGAGCATTTGAAACCAACCCCACAGCAGTGATCTACCCGATAGCTGGAAGGTGAACTTCCTCGCTCTGCTGGTGAGGCACCACTGGGTTCGACTCCCAGGTGGGTGGCACTCGTACCTGGCGGGTTATCATCGAGTGGGAGATAACTGGGCAAATGTATATTTAGAAAGGTCTGTCTTCTCTCTATGATAACAATTCGAATGGGGATAGAACATCACACAACTTCGTTTCTTTCCAACCCAAATTCGGTTATATATCTCCCCCTTCCAACGAAACTCCCTTGGTGATTGACGGTTTCCATCGGGAGTTAAATTTTTTTGTAAGAAATAGTGCTTATCAGATTGCCCCAGATCGACTTCTCCAGCCAACCTTTACAATTATCCTACTGGTAGCCAAAGGATATTTTATCCTAATGTTTAAGCATATTCTCGACGCTGCAATTACATATGGAAGAGAGGTGGTCTGATTTAGCATCCGCACTATACATGAGCAACCCAGGGTTCAAACCAGAAAATGTAATTTTTCGAAAAAAATATATTTATTATTTTGCCGTTTATTCAGCAGACAGTTTACGTTTCTCATTGTCCTGCAATTGGCTCCCTGGCATGTTCCTACTTGTCTATGATTGGCCCCTTCTTTGTCCACGATTTCATTGGCCCCAGTCCCTGTTTAAATAAGTGTAGAGGGCTTCCCAGAAATGGTTCTGGGGCAAGAGGAAACGAAGCTTGATGATTCCGATTCGAGCGGGCTCCTCCTACAAGGGTAAAACATAGGGTGTTACACATTGGCTAGTGGGATAGGTTTTTTCACACCTGAACAAACAAATAAGCTCGTTTAAGCACTGTGCTCTTTTTTCCAACACGCGGCAAGTATTAGTGTCTCAGCCGAAGAAAACGTAATTTCACTAACCCCAATTCTCTGTGTCTAGGTAAGAGTTCATAAGCCGGGCAAAGTTAGACAGAAGCCTGTGATGACATACAGAGATAATTACTTGGAGATCTGCATATGTAAAGGCACCAATCGGTGTTTGTCGAATTTTGAATGAATTAAACACGTGCCTGTCGTTGCCATTGGCTGAGGCAAAATCCCTGCCTTGATTGGTCAATTGGAAATATTTGTTGAACCAACGACTAGAAGTCGAAAAAAGCCATCTCATTGGTTCTCTCGCATGCCTAGCCTGTGTGGAGCAGCTGACCTGTTCCGACTGTCTCGGTGGGAAGGTGGAGAATTTTCAGTGCCAGTGGTGTCCACAGATTCGGACGTGCAGTGCTGGGGGACTGGACAGAAACTGGCAACGTTGGCACGATGTCAATTGTCACCTCTCGGTAAGTCGACAAAGTGTGACCTTGATGGAAACATTGCTTCCTCTAATTATGTCTTCTCACAAGGTCGGAAATGATTATTGTAATGTTTTTTACATTGTTCAATTTTAGCCGTGATTATGGAGTTGCCAACAGATTACTGGCAGCCAATAACACGGCATCGGGAAGTTTCTCGCGGTATAACCTGGAATCATTCGATTTTAAATTGAGAGTAAACGTAACGATTTCAATGGAAGCTATGCGACAAATGATTGTTTCCAAATAGTAGAGTGTTTAGTACTCATATAAGTTATGACCATAACACCTGACGGATTATTAACATTGGCCTCTGTGTGTAAAATTGATCGTAATAGAACAATCGATGATAGTCGCTGACTTGTAATTTACCCAAATGTAAACCACGCCTGAAGACGGCCAGTTTCGATGTTTTTTTATAGCTTGATCTAGAAATTCAAAGGTTAAGCCCAGAGGAAAACATTAGATCGTTAATGATAATAGTATTTTGTGAAAAATGCAAATCTTCATTGCAATAACAAGGCTGTGTAATAAATTGCCCTGTTCACTGCTATAAACAAATAAATTGCATCTAGAGTGGCGCAGTTTACGAGATCCTGTTTTTGTAATTTGTAGAGCGCTCGAAAAGAATGTGGTAAGTTTTCAAATAAATAATACCTTCATGGAAAAAAACGGAATTTATGCTTACGCTTAACTTCATATACCGTCTAAGGAGGTCTTCATACTAATCATACCCAACAACCAACTCCTTAAAATATTTAACATCACCTCCCCTAACACTGGACGACGGTCTTTAAAAGGCTACTTAATAATGTAAAGTAGAGGTGTTGTTAATTTCGTCGAGCTCTAGAAACGAATTCCCGCCTTCTTCCGACCGTCCTCATAGTGGTGCTCATACTCCTAACGGTATTCACTCTCATCGGGTTTTCTGTAAAAACAAAACGACAGACCACTGCTCCCGTGAGTCCTTTTTTGATCGTATTGCCAATGATACGCAACCGTTTATTAAACAACTATCTGGGCCCACAGCTAATTGGTCTCTTTTGATTTCCGTGTCGGATAACTTTTCAGGAGAACTCGGTGACAGTCAATCAATCACCGGACCATCTCCCAATACGCACGGACACGCCTTGTCCAACCCTCTGATGGTTGACATGAAATTATCGAGTATTCCAGCCACACTGTAAACTTGGCTCTTGTAGCAATCTACACTTTTAACAGGCCAACGGTCATCCCAATGTCACTCCTGATTTGTCAATAAAGACGACAACCACGAAACTGCCTTTGCTTCCGTCATTGTTACTAGACACAACTCTATACAATAGAACAAAAAAATGAGCAACTTCTCTCTGCACGTTTTTCATTGGAAATAAATACAACGTCTTGAGCAGGTAATTTAAAACACCAATTATTTATATTTTTATACAATTTTAATGTAATTACTTTATTTGGGGTCACACGGGCAAATGCACGTTCAGTTGAACACGATTAAAGGGCCCGTATGACACGGTTGAGTCGTCGCGTCCAACATTAAAAGACACGCGGGGTGGGTCCGTTTTGATACTGACGTCATTATTTGCAAGTGAGAATGGTCGATATAAAAACGACGAGCGCATTCACGGTGCTCCGAAATTTAATGAAGCACTTGGCCAGGGCAAGAATCGAAAATTGGCGCCAAAGCCGATGATATTGCGATAGTAGTATGAATGTACTAAAACACAGGAACCCAATAATATAAAATGTTTCTGATTAGGCTGCCGAGGGTTTGAAGTGACCATTATTTCCGACGTCAGTTAACACGAAATTGAACAGTATTCATGGTGTCAGTGGCCCAATGGAATATATTTCAGCATCCTCTCTCTCTATTGGCGAGAGACCAAGTTGGTGGTCCGATCATTCAGAACTATTCCAGTGTATGCGAGTACTTCATATTGCCCCTCCAACGGTACAATGGAACCTCGGCAGGCGAATTGAAATCCCGAATCTGTGTTCGCCAAAACGACCGTAACAAGGAGTAGCCCCACCACAGCGTCCACACCAGAGATCTTCTTTGGTGAACCAGCCAATTCCATGGATGCCTCTTCCCGATATGTTGGGGATCCCGGAATCGGCGTTAGTCCACGAGGACTCAAAAATTGAAACACCACCACATCACCAAAAAACCAGTCGATGCGGTCAATTCAACAGAGGGACATTAGGTCAACAGACAACAAAACACCCTAAAAGTTGTAAAGTTATCGCAAATCTTAACAATCAAACTGTCTGAGCACATGCTTCAAGAGGTCCTACGTGGGAGTGAAGCAAAAAGTGAGAGATTACTCTGCTCAGGCAAAAGACAAGAGACCTATTCTCGAGGGCGTATATTTTCAACCCCTACGCAACGCAACGCGCGTTACCATGCAAACCAGGGATACAGAGATGTTAAAAAGAGAGCGAATATGAGGCGGGGTGGGGTTTACAGAGCGGCGTCTCTTGGGGCCACTAAACTGGGTAGGCATAATTGAAACACACACACACACACACACAGCAACCCAGAAGAAGCGTAACGAGCGGCTTTATTGGACTCATTAGAGTGATTGTACAAAAGAGCTAGGTGGGCTATAACATGTCAGTCAGGACCGCGAGTCGAAAGGTGGAGTCGAGGTTTTGCCGTTGTCGCCGAGTAGCAGTCGTAAAGATTTTGAGTCTGGAAAAAGAGGAATTAGTGATAACTTGATGTGTTGGGGGTGACGTCTGATTTGTGACAGGCAATGGTATATGCTATGTGCACTCTTTTGGTGTAACCTCGGATCACACACGGAGATCCAGACGAAATTGCGGTGCACAATGGCATTTGAAAATGAAAACAAAAACGCCGCTCTTATGTCAAGTGATTTAGAGATACACCCTTTCCCGCTATCGGTCCAATAGCAGTCGTTTTATTTAATAAAAACATGGTCGTCGAAATATTCTAGCATTGTTCAAAACGACAGCCGCGGCAACATGAACACAGCAAAAATAACAAGACCTGGCATTGTTTCAACCTCTCGGAGTTACAAGAGATCCTGGACTCCGCAAAGAAAACAAACACGCTACGGTATTGGCGCTGCCGGAACGATTTGGGGCAAGGAAACACGCAGTCGTTTACGGGCAGCTGCTATCTGTGGGACCCCCCCTGAAGCCGGTAAATGCGGTATTGCAGGAGACGGCGGCACAAAGCAAGCCAGTCCAAGAGAATGCACCGAAATTAGACTGTGTTGTACCTCTAACGCCTCCACCCAGGTGGCTGTTGGCCGTAGTGCAGTCCTGTCATGCTTCCAAGCATGTTGGACGTAAACAAAAGGGCTGCGGCCGCCGTTGCAGAAGAGTTCGAAGCCGTCGGGAGGTTGAATTGGGCGGCTCCAGTGAGTGGGGGACAACAGCTGTTTGCGTTGGTAAGCCATGCCGCCGGATTTAGTCCCGCTGCTACCAGAGCGGCCCCCGGCTGCATCGGCAGTCCAGGCTGCGCGGCTGGTTGACGTTGCATCATCATCATCATCATCTCGGCGGGGAGCAACAGCTGGGATTGATGCTGCTGCTGCTGCGGCTGCTGATGTAGTTGCTGAAGGTGGCGCTGTGGCGGCGCCAAGATGGGTCGGCTGGGCGGAGGAGGTTCGTTCATGCCCAGCATGTCGGCAAACGCGGCGAGTTTACTCCCCCCAGACTTGGAAGACGACGACGAGAAAGGGGCTTTCGACTGAACCGATGACCGGGGAGTAGAGGAAGCAACAGACAAGGACGTGAGTGGAGGTGGTCGATTAGCGGCGGCGGAGTAAGAGGGATGCGAATGTTGCCGTTGTTCATGTTTCTGACTGAAGTAGCTGTAGCCGTCAAACATTTCTGAGGTGGAAGAGGGCGTTGGGAGTAGAGGTGGGTTGGCTGACTTCACGACAGTTGAGTTCGACGAAGATGTGCTGGACGAGGGCTTTAAACCGCCCTCCAGAAGAGCCTGCAACGCGTCCAGTGGGGAACTCAGGAGACACCGCACAGCTGTGGACAACAAAACAACGCAGAAAGTGATAACCACCACAGACATGTCTCGTAAATCACAAATCGGCCTCCCCCCCCTCCAACGCCTGGTGGGAAGCACGTGTCCCACTAGTAATAATAATAATAATTTTAATAATAATTTTTACGCTTTATTATGTTATGTTCACGGTTGCATTTCGTGCGGTTTAAATTCTGGCAAAAATAGAAGAGGGGAGAGATTTGGTCGCGGAGAAAATGGTCTACACGCGGGGAACCACATCGACGGTCGGGCCCCAAATTAACGCCATGGAACTGGTGGTACTTATTATCATTATTTAACGACGACAATATGGAAAAACTCGATGGTTTAGTGGCGAGAATCCTCGTTCTGTTGGTGAGGCACCCTGGTAGTCAGGTCACCTCTTAGGGTGGCACTAGGGACGCCACCTGTACACATATTCCGGAGAATCCTAATTGTAAACCCCAATGAAGCCGATTTATCCTCTCTTTATTAGAACATTTGTAACTATCCACATTATCCGGGTTATCGATTTAAACCCACTCACAGAAAGCGAACTTCACTCGTGTCTTGTGAACTCGTGTCATATCTCAAGGGCGCGCGTTATGGAAAAGGCCTTTCAATGGCCGCCATTACGCGTTTGCCAAAATTGGTACACTTCAATGGTTTAATTTGCCTTTCTTGCAAATTTACCTCGTTTTTATTTCGTTCATTCTTGTTCAATTATTTTACACCTGCTATGCACAATCGCAACTTCTTATATCATTTTTGTCTGTTGTAACATTTTATGCTGAAAGTTCTGGTCCTCGTGACCTTAATAAAGCGAATACCATTTTTTAAATTTTTATAAGCAGGCAGCCAACCCGAGACATCTACACAAAACGAGACAAACGAACCATCCGTAGCAGTGCTACCAGTCTCTTCAAGCCTCGCTCGCTTGGGTGTCGTCGCCGTCGTAGACGTCTCAGCCACCGGGCCTCGAGTAGCAGTAGACGGCATCGGAGAATAGGCAGCAGCAATCTTCGTGGTCGTCGTCGTCGTCAACGTCGTCGTCGCCGTGATGACGGAGCCGTCAAAATTCATATGCAATACCCTTGGCGGGTTGGACATGAGCACGGGAATCGACTGGCCCGGTGAAGTGATGGTAGTGGCATCAGGAGCAGGGGTCGTAGGGGCGGAGGAGTGGGGAGGTGGCGGGCGTCCCTCGAGTTTGGCCAAAAAGGCCTCCGCAACACGACGCAACTCCTCTGGGTCACGGCAAGGGGGTTCTGGCAGAGTCTCGAGAGCAACGGGACGGCCTGGGATCAGCGGCGGAGACGACGACGACGAGGAGGAGGACGTCAGTACCTGGATTGCCTGGAGCGAACTCGAAGGATCCTGCGGCTGAGCCGTGGGGTTTGGGTATTGGCTGGAACGGAGAGAGAATCCAGAGTTGACCCAATGGGTCCTATTTTCACCCAATCATCTCGTTTTGCTTGTGTGGCCGCAACAGTCATCAGTTTTTGATAATACCTTTAGACAATCCTTATTTATTTCTCATTCTTGGGGGAACGCATTCACAGATTCCAAAGATCTTGACTGGATTCTCCCCATGGTCCGGATCCCACAAGACAGGAGGATGAGCCGACTTCAGTGGTGCTGTTACGTTAATGAGATTCGCGATGACGTCAGCAGCACTGCCGCACCCAGCTTCTGATCTAGGCGGGGCGATCACATCCCACCTTTGGAGGATCAATGTTGAGATTGAACGGCAACGCCATTCACTCCTCGTCCTCGAAGTCGAGGGGGGTGGGTTGTAGACCCTTCGAGAGTTCCAGTCTGCCCGCACCTGCTTTAGACCACCGGGTTTTTGATAGCCCTTGATGGAGGTCTAAACTTCGAGTAGACCTCCCAACACCACAAACACGCAGTCTGCCTGGATTAAGCCGTGAAACTTCGACAATGACATACCGAGTTGTCGTCGTCGTCGCCTCCTCCTCGTCGTTGTCCTTCGTAGACAGCTCCGGTGGGTGATGATAGGCGAAATGCAGAGGGTTGGTGATTTGGGTGACGCCGGACAACTGTTTCAAGGCCCAGGTCACCTCCGCCTCGAAGCTCTGAGCCAACCTCGTAAATAGGGGCACGTCTTCGAGTTTTGTGTTATCCTTTGTGGCCACATTCAACACGCCCATGGTGGCGAGTTCATTTCTGAAAAGAAAAAACCCACCAGCAGATGAAGACCGCCCATAGGGGATTTGCCACTTAAAAGCACACAGCACCCTGCGTCCTTATCGGATTCAAGCAATTTCCGAGAATATGTTTGCATGTGGTGTCACCGGTGCCACCCGTGGGGGATTCGAACCAAGGATACTGACCGCTACCTTGAGGGAACCTGCCCCCAACCTTCCCGAGACGACACCACAAAAGAAGCAACCCAACAATAACGGTTACCAACGCCACCACAATGGTTCGTGTTTGTGACAAAAACAGCGCCGCTACGCAAATCCGTTGAAAGAAGATGCTTACACAAAGTCGGAGAATGTTGCGATGCTAGCGTCGTCGTTGATATCGAATTTCGGCAACGGAGGCCTCTCGCTCACAAACCCGACGTCAAAATCGGGCAGATGGACGACGAGGCCACCAGTCGGGTGTTCCTCGGCCGCCACATCACTCCCCTCTAGGCCACAGGTGAAGAAACTCGGGAGGCCGTCACCAACTCGACGATATCGTTCAGTGGAAGGCGATGGTGACGAGAAACTGGAGGAGGCGGTGACCGCGGGAGAAGAAAGTGCAGCGGGCGTCATGGTGCCCACATCGCCTTCTTCGTCGTCGTCGCAATCCTCCTCGCCGGAGCTAGAATCCAGCATCTCACCCTCTTCAATCTCATCGTCCTCGTCGTGGGCGTATTTGATTACTTCGGTAGAGGGGTCCTCGTTAGGGGGGAGGGTGAAGATATGGACACGACGAGGGGAGGATGAGGCTGGCGACGGTAGAACGGGCGAAGCACAAGGAGCGGGCGAAGATGTCGCAGGTTTTCTTTGAGGTGGTCTGTCAGAAGAACTCTTCATAGAGGCTAGTGAGGAGGGGAAGATGAAACCGCTAGACTGGCTGGACACTCAAAGCCCGACGCTACCGAAACCACTTATGTGGGCAGCATAAGTTCACTTTATGAAGCAATTCAGCATGGCCGATAAAATTTCAGTTTAGCACAAGAGTTGATTGTGTGTGTGTGTGTGTGTGTGATGCTTCTGACGTACTCGCTTTCGCCTGGTTATATTAATAAATAAACCCCAAAGAGCTTACAGTTCTCCTTTTCGTACATAATGGAGGGGCGCTTGCGACCCTCCGTGCACTCGATTTGCTGGGCGTAGGAGGTCAGGCGGCGTTCCCTAATCGATCGATCGCTTTTATCCCGACACACGAGGTGATGCAGTGGAGGGTAGTGTTGTTTCTGCGCCAAAGAAAAACCACACAAAATGAGGGTCTGCGATGCGTGGTAGCTGCTGTACACACACACAACAAAAAAGAAGAACTCACCAGATAGGCCATCCGGTGGCCAATGCCACAGACATGTCTGATGACCTCGGGTGGCAGGAAGGCCCTCTGTTTGCACAGGTCACAGATGTAAATACAATCCAGAAGACCACAACGCTGAAACTCTGTAACGTAGTTCAATCCCACCAGCGGTTGAATACAAACATCAAGAAGGTGCTGCAATCGGAGGTGTGGCTTGTGGGTAGGTTTTTGGAAGTTCCTGAAGGGTTTGCTTTGTGGCGCAGGACGCTGGTTTGGTGGTGGCTGTAGAGGCTAGAATGGATAAAAATGCTGTTCAAAAGAGACGCTCCTGATTTATAAGGCATAATCCGGAATACTTAGACGACCCACGACATTTGTTGGTTCTATTTTAAAGGAGACGGTCGTATACAACTACGCTTTCAATCAAAGCACCTTCACTATCTGTTGAGGCACCCTGGTTTGATTCCCAGGTCAGGCCATCGTCTCGGGTGGCACTGGGGACGCCGCGGCCGGTAAATACATACGCCTCCATAGACGCGGCAATAAAATGCAGAAATATACCTGGTGT
Source organism: Proteocephalus fallax (assembly GCA_028672205.1). Classification (NCBI taxonomy): domain Eukaryota; kingdom Metazoa; phylum Platyhelminthes; class Cestoda; order Proteocephalidea; family Proteocephalidae; genus Proteocephalus; species Proteocephalus fallax. The sequence goes on along the minus strand of JAPUBX010001077.1, from coordinate 375,949 downwards.
GAAAAATGTTGAACGGGAGGAGGTATGTCCAGAACAATGCTAGCATTGTTCGTAATAGTCTTGGTGAGAGCGTTTTGTATGTGGCAGACCCCACGCAGATGGATGTCGTAGGCCCGTTGCGCGACAAAGTACTGGTCACAGTCTTCGCACCATACCCTGGGATCGCTGGGTGGAGGCATGGACGTGAGCGAGAGGGGATTAGCGATCGGGGGTGGCGGAGCTTGGTCAGGCTTGACCACAGTTTCGGGAGGCGGCCGAGAGAGATCTAAAGTGCGGAGCAAAGGCATAACAGATGGTAATAATCTTTCACCTGCAATTGTTGGAAGTAACTAGGTGGTGGAATTGACGGACAACTGGTTTGTGAGCGGTTGGTACCGCCAATTTGCACAGATGTAAGTGTTTTAGGTGTCGAGTGACCTGATATTGTATAAGCTGCGTTGCCATTAATATAGGGGCTCACAAATATGACGTGGTACATTCTTTGTACAACTGCTTCTCGAAACCACGAGACAGTTACAAATAAAAGCAAAGACAGATTCCCTCGACGAAACCAGAAACACTGACCGAAAGTTGGTAACGGATCGTCCATGGTAGATTTGGACGCCATCCATTGTTTATACATCACCTCCCAATCGATGCCCATTTGTTTGCTACAATCAGTGAACAGACGAAACCACTCAGGATGCGTTCGAGAAATCCAACTGAGGTAGTTGTGCCAGGATGCCCAGTCCCAGTCACGATCTCCCTTTTGACGGAAGTATCCCGCCATAATAGTCTTCGAATGGGCCCAAGCATCATTTTCAGGCGGAACCACATTCTAGATAAATAAAAAAGGATTATATGGAGTTCTAGAAATCCACAATTCGAATTATAACACAGAGGCGTATTGCATAAAGTTCCAGTAATTCAAATTACCTGAACTAGAGACGTGGTGTCGTGTGGTTGGCAACCATAACCGTTTGACGACTCTTCGGTTTTATCAAGGAGGGTTTTGAAATAAGCAAGCACATCTGTGTAATATTTCCTATAAGCAACAATTGCCGAAGCGGTATCTGATTCAGCCATTAATGGTTTGTTCGCGGTGATGTCGCTCTGGGGTCGCTGTTCAAACATACCATTCGAGGTAGCTAACGCGCCGGTATTGATTTGTCTACCCTGCATGGGTGAAGGCAAAAGATGCGTAGATGGGGGCTTGATACTTCCCGAGGAGGCCAGATTTAGTCGAAGTGGGGGTTTATGGGCCAGCAAAGTTTTATTATTAAGGGGTAACTGGTTAGGGGATGGGGATAGCAAACAATTTGGGGTAGTTATTGAGGTGTTCCCCAGAAGAAATGGATTAGAAGAGGAAAAACTGGATTGGGAAGGGGGTGGCTGAATATTCATGCTCTTATTACTGCATGCAGTAGATTCACATAAAATAGATTAACGAATGACAATGATTGCTCTGCGTGCTTCCAGACAACACAATTTCAAATAGTCCAGAAAACAAAAACAATTGTTTTATATTTAATTTAGAGTTTATTTTGTTAATAAATCTGATTTTATTTCAAATAATTTTTATATTTATGTATTTGTTTTAATTTGACAAGTATTCGCGCTAACATTTGGTATTTCAATTGGTTGGTGAAGTTAAGTCCTTAAGGAATGTTTCCTAGTCGACCTCCGGTAAGTCGAATTTAATTCATGTTTTTCGATAAAATATATCATTTTTATGTTGGTTACAAATTATACATGTCATATTTAGGTGCCCTCTGGGCCGGGGCCGTCCTACAAATTCACCGTCGTCGAAACCTGTGAACGCATCAAAGACGAGTTCAACTACGTCCAGCAACAGTGTCATCAGTACGTCATTTCCGTTATTATAATTAAAATTTTAGATTGCAAGCTGAGCGAGAGAAGCTCCTTAGCGAGCGTGTTGACATGCAGAGGATTTGCGTAGTGTATTACGAAATGGCTAATGGATTAAACCTGGAAATGCACCGCCAAATGGAGATCGCAAAACGACTTAATGCAATTCTGACACAAGTTATTCCTTTCCTTGCACAAGAGGTAAAGTCGTTTGTTAAAGTCCATACATTATTTTAGCATCAATCGCAGGTGGCTTCAGCCATCGAACGCGCAAAGCAAGTGACGATGCAAGAACTTAATTCGGTCCTGGCTGCGCAAATGGAAGAATCGAAACTCCCATCGAAATTCTCAGACGGTGGTAATCCTGGTCTATCAAACGACCAACTTGAGATGTACAAGGTATTTTTATGTTATCAATTAATTTGTTTTTCCGTGAAAGGTGGTTACCGAATTCTGCGCATAGGCTTGTTGACTTTGGTAGTAAATGGTTGTTTCTCCTGAAATCGCGACAGCCTTCGACTGCTGTAGTTTAATAAGAAAGTCTTGCAAATCACTTGACATGAATTTCAACTAGTTTGGTCGTGAACACACTGAAACCCCCCATTTCTCGTTTCGCGGTCTCATGCATTGTATCTCAATTATAAAGCAACTCCAGGTGCATCAGATGCTTGCAGCGGGCAATCCAGCTGCCCAATCGCTAACTACAGGAGGAGGTTCATCGGGCAATCACTCGGGTCCGCAGCATCTCCCTGGAAATACAAACAACAATCATCACCACAACAACAGCCCCTTCGGTGGATCTGCAGGCAACCTCCTCCCAGGTGGTGGCGGGCCGACGATTCCCGCCGCTCTTCTCAACGGATTAATGTCCAGCGCTGCTGCCGCCGCAGCTGGTGGCGTGATGATGCCGCCTCCGGGATCTTCGGGTCTTCCTCTTGGTGTCGGTGGTGGTGGGGGATCTGGCAGTCGGGATATAAAGGACTATTCTGTTGAAGAAAAACAAGTATGTATTTCTTGACATGCATTTTTGGTGCCTACTAGAAGATGGCACCCGATCATCGCACATTCACAAGTGTAAGGTAGCAGGGATTCGGGTAGTGGAAAAAAGACCCACTTGTCTGTCAAGCATTTACCCTTATTGTGGTTGCAGCTAGTTGACCCCTCTACCAGAGGTGCTACCACTCCCTGGTACTTCGACGATTTGTCCTTGTTAATACCTGCATGGGGTTGTTTATATTTCGGGTGGCGTGTTCATGATCTACGATGTGGAAACATTCGTTTATTGGGGTTTGCGATCTTTTAGCGCGTCGTCGCAGCAGCTGCCGTCGCGGCCAGCTCTCTCCTATATCCTGGGGGACGTTCCAGTGGTGGATGTCAGAGTGGATTACCGACGTCGCCTTTCATGCCCGGTGGTGTCGGATTCCCAGAAGGGCTTTTCGGTGCACCGCCGTCGCTTGCTCCGGGGAGCGCCATCGGATCTGGTGGCGGTATAAACGCGCCCTGTCGCACGTCCTCTGGTGGTGGCGGTGGTAGCAGCAGCAATGCCATGAGGCACAACAGTGGATTTTCTGGATCAATGGGAGCTGCCACATCGCTTCTGCCGCCACCTCCTCCTCCCACTCCTGGCAACGGCAGCAGCCCACATGATGACAAACGTCGAAAACTTGCCGATGGCAAATGCGTGAGTTTTCACCTGTTTATGCACGAGTCGGTGATTGTCCGAATTTAGTCGTCGCGGCCAGAGGACCGCCATCGTGTACAAATTTATGTTTGGTCAACTATCATATCTTCCTTACAAATTTCCAGGCAGTTTTAGATTCGTACCTCTTAACAAACTTTCTCACCTTTCAACCAAGTGTTTCTGTGTTTTTATTTTGGTCGTTTCCCCTCCTATTTCGCCGCAATTTTGTCTTTTAGGAGAACATGAATAGGGAGAATGGCGGTTGGCGCAGCGCTGATGACATGGTGAGACCCCGACCCCCTCTTGTGTTTCTGATATTGCCTTGTTTGCTTTTTGCTGTTGTCTCCTTTTGGAGGATAACCCAGCTTTGTATATGTTCACATGTGCCGGACACATCAGACATGTCGCCGACTCGAACGTTAATGCGATTTTTGGTTGCCCATAGCTTTTGCAGCCCCCAAGGTTGGCATGTTGACGGCGAGTTCGTTATTGGTGTCTTTCTTACCTCCTAGGACAAGTCCAATGCCGCCACCGGAAACACCAACGTCAACCGACGTCACCCCAAACAACCAATGAGTAATTTTGTTTCGCAATATAATTTCCTCGCGTCCCACCCAGTTTGGATGCGTACATAAGTTAATCTTGCGCCTGGTTTGGAATTTTTGTTTAAATACACACATGCGCCAGCATTTAGCGTCGTGGTCGTCGTTATGTTAGCCATCTGGACTCGTTCTCCTCTGGCTGCTAGACTGATTGCTATCATTTAAACCCCGTCTGCTCTGCCTGTCATGTGAAAGGGGGCTACATAATATGCCCCCTCGCTGAACCCCCCCCCCTCCCACCAATCCCCCCTTCTGCTTATAAGAACACGGTGACAACGTGGTGATTTTATGGCCCCTCTTGTCCTCATTTTTTTCAGACCTTAGTCCGCAGATTGCCGGCTCCGTCGGCAGCAATTATCCGACAACCAACAGTGCCCCAGCCGTGGGCTCGGCCCTCAATCGTCCCCCACAGGTCAGCAACGAATTTGTTAAGCTCTGGTCATATCGAAAGCTCCTTTCTCGCGACCACACGGTGTCTCACGTCCACCAATTAAATTACCAGGTCAAAAGGTCACGCGTAAACACCATCCACCCCGAAATTGAGACGATAACGTCCACCGCCGACGCCAATTCGCGCGGGAGGGGGTCATTACAATTAGCATAATCAACAGGCTCAGTCACTGTTAGATTATTGACAATCCATGTTGTATCGAATCTGTGGTGTCGCATCACCTGGTCTTGGCATCATCTAATTTACGCTTTGTCGTTCGTTTTTATTTCAGCCCGACAGTCGTTCAAGGTACAGCGGGAAGAAGTGAGTGATTTTGCTGTTTTCCTGCATGCCAACTACCTCACTAAAAGTATGCACATGTCATTCCCAATGTCTGTTTTATGTCCCATTAGAAGGTTGAGTTCAATTGAGGAGCAATATTGGGTGCTGCTGGTTCTGTGTCAGAAGATGTACATACAATACTAGAGTTTAATTGTCGTACAGTGGAAGAATTCGTCCTTGGTGAGGCAGTTGCGGCTATTCAAGACAAGCTTGGTTTCCCAAATCCGCCATGGCTACAACCGCCTCTGTTTTCTATGCGCTATTCTGGTAGTGAGTTGGCTATGGTCATATTCATAAAGCAAGGTGTACCGGCTGTCGACCGGTTTAACCAGCCAATGACGAATGTAGTGGGTGGGGGGTAGATATGTTTATTTATTCCTGTTAATTTAAGGTGCACATCACAAACCCACTGTGGGTGTTACCTTCACACTTGCGTGCAACCTTTTCCTACGTGCCCAAAACCCTCTTCGTCGTCGTCATCGCCACCTCAGATGGTGTTAAAGCTGCGCCAGATTCGTGACTGCACGCAACAACTCGAGTGCCTCGTCTACCACCGCTGTTACCCGCTGTTAGGGTGGTGGGGACTTTCTCACATGCTCCAATTAGCGACCGGCCGTCTTACTGTCCCATTTAGTCGACGTAGGGCCCTGCCGATCTTGACTGTCGCGGTGTACCGATTTCGCGTCTTGTTTTATGTCCGCGACTGTCTGCAATCGATTTTACGTTGACATTGTAATGTTGATTTCGGATTTTGTTTGGTAGCATTGGAACATTGGTTGGAAAGGGTGCGGTAACTGTCAGTTACTGATTTTCCGGTCGCTTCGAAACTTATTTTATTATGATTGTTGGAGGTTTGGGTTGACCTGATTTCAAGAAATCTCGCACCCAAATTATGCCAACATTCTGTACGGTGTATCGAGTTTTTATTTCTCACGCGTGAAATAGAAATTATTACATTTTTCTGAGCTCGTTTGATGGAGATAAGCAGCGGTGACTGAGATTATACAATCATTGACGAGGAAATACTGAAATGTGTCCTGGGAATTAAGTATAGGTAACGTGCCGCCTCCCAGGTGATCGAACAGAACAAATTTTGTGGCCATTGCATCTTGGAGTGTAGGTCTCTTCAATCCACCAGCCTGCCTTCACACGATAGGAGGTGGGAGTATAGTGATGATCAGTTGTGCTCTCCTCGGTACCCCGCCACCCCACCCCCCCCACCAATACCCCGCTGATTGCCCGAGTCTCTCCTCCAAAGCTCCTCCTCCTTCGGACCGGGTGCCTACTCCTTCGTTGTGTCTCCCGGGGGTGCAGGTGTGCGTACCTGTACCCACGCATCGGTCCCCGAGGCGACAGTCCACCCCAGCCTCCCGAGACGCCTCCAGCACCTCGCCAGTCTGCCACACGGAGAGGTTGTCTGCGCCGTCACCATTGGACCGGCCCCGCCAGGTCGCAACACCTCCGGCACATCCCCACACAGCACCGAGGTTGGGGACGGCGGTGGTGAACGGACTGCAAACTCGCCAGGCTCTATCACCAACGGCAACAGCACCAGCAGGATCCCACATTTCGCCTACACCGGGGGTCGCGGTTGCGTGAAGCTCTGGGACCTGGACGCTGTTTCTAGCTCGTCGTCCTCACGAGATGTGGTTGCCGTTGCCTCGTTTGACTGTCTCCGCCCAGACAGCTACGTCCGGTCCATCAAACTGTTCCCGGTAAATAGTCAATGCCGTTTTTTTTGTTGTGGCAAACAATTTTCCCTGGGCGTTACCTCAGCGATCGGTCTCGTGTGTGTGTGTGTGTATATGCGCGCGGTTTTTGTACAATCTGCGCTTGTGTGGGTGTCTTTTTGTCCTCTGTGTGTGGACCTACCGCTGACATACGCACGAGCCAATTCTCGGGCTCTAATGCGACCGAAGGTTCACCCAGTGCTCTTCCCTGTTTTAAGACTTGGCATCCTGTCCGCTTAAGCATTGCTTTTCTGCGTACTTTTTGTGTATGAGTTGACTCTCGTGCGTTCTTACTCCTTGAAGACCCGTTTAGTTCATTAATTGGGATCTAAACCTAGACATAAACGCTACCAGTGGTCTGGCGTAATCCAGCGAATTACCGATTCGGTGACCGAAACCGGCTGCTACATCGTCCGCATTGTAACCAGCCCCATTTCTACTCGTGGCTCCTGAGTTTTTATTTATCGTTCGATGACGCTTGGCACGCACGAGTGGACGTCACCACCTGGATATACCATCCATGACCATCAATGGAAGACCTCGGGTTGTACTGGGGACGCATAACATATGTAGCCATTGTGTGTGTGTGTGTGTGCCACATCAACACCGCTAAGAACCTGCCCGACCTGCGTAGGTGTCCAATTTGCAACACATTCTCGGTTGCGTTAATATGAAATGGTGGTCTTGCTTCGCGGGGCTCTGCTTCATGCCAGCTTTGGCCTTCTCGCATTGTAGGATGCCTCGGGCCTCGTGATTGGTGGAGAGTCCAACGCCCTGACTGTCTGGAGCCTCAACGGACCCGGTCGTCGAAAGGCCGATCTCACTTTCGACGCCCCCGCCTGCTATGCACTTGCCCTCTCCCCCGACTCCAAGCTCTGCTACAGGCAAGTGCCACACTTTGCGTCCCCTTTGTCCTCACGCGCAAATCGGCAGTTTAGGGATGATGTGATTTTGCATGACGGAGGCTGGGGCGATTGTGATGTGAATGATACCCCCCCCCCTCCACCTATCTCTTGGGGGTTATTTGATCCTGTTGTCCAATATTTAGTTCACTCGAATTCACACGCCGAACGAATTTGAGCAACCAGAGCTTACTATTTTGAGTCACCCAGAGTCCTTGGGTATCCTTGTTGGCGACCGTGTGGGGTGGCCTCTAATTGGGTAACCGAACGTTTTTCCCGCAGTTACTTTGCTCAATTTTGGCCGCTGGTTGCACCACCTCTCCACAGTTGACTGTAAATGTTTAATTCTTTACCAATTATTCCCCAACTCCGGAAGTGTACGCAAGAGAGCAATATTGGTGTGCTGATGTTTACGGTTTTTTACAGTTGAAATATGCTCTGATATGACAGTTATTTAACTCCACGGGTGTTTTGGATGTGAGGGGGTGGGCGCTAGTGGTGTACCATTAGGGAAGACGGACTGAAGAAGCCAGCATAACCGTACCAGTGTCTCTCTCGTCTTCGTCCCCGCCATATAAGGTGAACCCCCCCCCCTCATCCACCCCCTCAGCGAGCTAATGAGATTCAAAGTTGACGACCACGACGCCTATGCGTCTCCGCTGTTTTTTTGCGCCCCGCATACCCACCCGCCGAGACGACAAATCTTTATCCGCTAGATTTTTTCGTTTTTTTTCTCTCTCTCCTTCGTGGCGTCTTTGTGTGTGTGTGTGTGTGTGTGCGAGTTTCCATCTCTCTCGGTGATTTTAACTAATTAGCATAGCGAAATTCTGGCGGGTTTCTGTTTGTTTTCGCGCGGGGCTGTTTTTCGTGCAGTTATTACGAGCGGCTCATGGCGATTCAATGTCCGGTCTATTTGTGGTTTTATAGCGCACCACCCCCTCGATGTCTGAGAGTAGCCATACAATCATTTTAGTGCGTAAAACTGTCCCACCGAGCACCGCCTTATGTTAGTCTGAACCGAGTCTTCCTTGATCTGGGGGACTCTGAGAACTTAATATGGGTGAATTGAGAGACGGGGGGAGCTGTCAGAAGAGGCATTGCTGTTCTGTGCTGTTTTTTGTTATTTATAATTGCTTAAATACCCTCCCACCCAAATTTCAGTTGTTGTTCTGACGGTCACGTTGCCATCTGGGACATCCACAACCAATCCGTCGTCCACCAGTTCCACGCACACATCGATGGCGCCTCGTGCATCGAATTGGCTGCCCAGGGCACGCGTCTCTGGACCGGTGGTCTCGATCACACCGTCCGATGCTGGGATATCCGTGGCTCTGTAAGTTCCTCTCGCCGATTCCCTCCCCAGACCGACTTGAGTGGCAATCAACCGGTTTCCGTCACTGCCAGATAGTGGAAACGGTTTCCGTTCCTCCTTTCACGAGCTCATCCCCAGAAGGTTGAGATCTAATTCGCAGTTATTGGGCAATATATACTGTCACATTTACGTGGAGGTCCGTTTCGAACATATACATTTTTATAAAATACCATCAACATGCTATTTTCTTTGTCGTAATCCATTTTTTTATGGAATTTGGACATATGTTCTCCCAAATGCCCCCCGCCATTGACCAACCCCCCCTCTCTCTCTCTCTCCTGTTGCCAGTCGTCACAGCGTCTCCATCACTTTGAATTCAAATCGCAAGTTTTCTCGCTCGGTCTGTCGCCGGCATGTGGCCTTCGCGGTCGTCGGCCAAGCCTCGCGGCGATGGCCGATGATTCACAACCCGAGGACCCCTTCTATGGCACCCAGTGGCTGGCAGTGGGTCTGGAGTCCTCCGAGGTCGAAGTCGTCGCCATCGGACCAGACGGACCCCCCACCGCCTCTTCTTCTACGGGCTTCTCTGGTCGAAGCGCTAGCCCGACCGCAGCTGCAACAGCAGCAACCGGCGTAGCGACATCCCCGGTTGTTGGTGGTGTTGGTAACAATAACAACGGTGTTGTCCAGGATCAACACTTCCGACTCACGCACCACGAGAGCTGTGTCCTGGCTCTCAGATTCGCCCACCACGCCGATTGGTTCGTCACAACGGGCAAGGACCACCAGGTGAACGCCTGGAGGACGCCCTATGGGGCGTGCTTGCTTGAGGTTAGTTTGTTGTTTCGACCAAAAGTCTTGTACGCCTAGCCTGGGCCTTTCAATTGTGTGTGTGTGTGTGTGTGTGTGTGTGTGTGTGTGTGTGTGTGTGTGTGTGTGTGTGTGTGTGTGTGTGTGTGAAGGGGAGCGCAAATAGGTGGAAACGAACTCAACAGCTGACTGAACGCTTTCTTTCTTGCAGACCAAGGAAGCCGCCTCGGTGTTGACCTGTGACATATCACCCGACGACAAGTTTGTGGTCACGGGGTCAGGTGATAAACGCGCAAACCTCTACGAAATCATCTACGGAGCCGCCTCTGTGACCTCCTCTGCTTCCAACATGTCCTCTCATTGACCCCCGCCTCCCTATTTTCTGACCGATTCATTCAAGTTCGTCCACCTGCCCACTGGGCTGGGTACCCCCCTCCCCCAACTGCTTATCGTCATGTTCGATACATCTCACCGGTAGACCGGGTCACCGCACCGCCCTTCGCTCTCTTACTCCCACCACCACCACCAACCTCTCCTCCTGTCCCATTTCATTCCGTTTTGTCGCACTCTCTCTCTCGCTCCAGTAAGTTGCATTTAAGTGTCTGCTCCATCCCAGCGATCCGCCTAAGTGTGTAAATCTGTTGATTGTGCCCCCCCCCCACCAACACCACGTTACCAACCTGTACATTAGCCTTGCATTTTATCCAGTTTATTTATTGCGGGAGAAAACCATTGCAACACTTTATCATTCACAACCGCCCCCTCCTCCTCCTCCTCCAACATATGAGCTTGTACATAAATTCTGAGGTTATCGATTTTCTGGGGGCTTTGTGTGCCATCATAATTCGGCCGGATTTGGCGGTCTCCATCGCTGTCTCCTTCCTCTCTGCCCCACCCCTTCGCCTCCCTCCTCGTGTTTCGCACTTCTATTGAGCTGATATAATAATTATTATAATGATGATGATAATAATAATGATGATACTACTTGTATGTGCCTGTATTTGCTGCGAATTTCATCCAAGCACACGCTAAGGCCCGTTTCCAGACTGACCTATGGGTAGACGTGGCCCCGTACTCCACCACCATCATCAACGTATTATACAATAAGGCGACGTGCTATGATGAATTGTCGTCTTTGCGTCCAACGCCTACTGGGTCGGGTCTGGACGTACATGCCGCGGTGTTATTTGTCTTCTCCGATTTGGGATTAACCGACAGCTGGTGAGAAGGGTTGTTTGTTTGTCGTTGGGCCTGCACTTTTGACTCGTCTACCATAACAATCCGAGGGAGGATCATCTCGGCGCCTCAAGGTTAGAGCTAGTCGCGTCACTTCGAGCAATTTTTGTGGATCCTGGACCCTTGTCCCGGAAATAACACAATAAAGCCTACTCGAGTGTTTATTTGGTCGACATAGAGTTAGCAGGGGTATCTGTGGCCTATCCTAAGGAAGTACTCGATTGCAGAAATACTGGTTGCGCCCATCGATCACGTCAATCTTGCCTTATTTACAAGAATTTGAATTGAAATGCCATCATGGTATAGGTGATCAGGACCAGACAACAAGTGGCTGTTGTCTGTTAATAATAAACGCCACTTCCACCGTAGTAAATATGGTTGGCGCTATACAATCGTCCTCTGCTTCTTCTTTGGGGCGGCTCGGTCCTGCCAGAGGTTGAGGCAGCTTCATGGATGCTGACCTGTGCATGGCGACGGCGCATGACCAAGGTTTTTGAGTTCTGTCGCTGCCGAAGAACTCCGCGCCTGAACATCTACGCGTTATTGGAGTCCGCTTGCAGACCCCAGTGATCCAATACGTCCAATCTCCCGGTGTCGTCGACACGCAGTGGCCGGGTTCCCAGCCGCCGGTTTGGGTGGGTCGAATAGGGGCGCGATCCGAAGGCTTCTCTCCGATCGACCAGACAAGCTAGCCAGCAGCTGGTGGAAGCATTCCTGGCGCAGTAGTTGGACCTCCGCCTTCGCTTGGCCAATCGGGAGCATTGCAGTGCCCAGGTATTTGAAGGCTGAGACAAAGCTGACCGTAGAATCGTTGCGTCGGGAGTGGTGTTCAGGGCATGTCGAGAAAACGTTGACTTTCGAAGTGTTTATCTCCAGCCCGACTGCCTTTGCGAGGTCGTTTATTTGGTTGCAGAGCAGTAGGGGTGTCTCCCAGGACAACGATATCTTCAGCGAACTCCAGGTAGCCGATGGAAAAGTTTGGGGTCACTTTTACGCCATTGTTATCGGCTTGTTGCATTACCCAGTCCACTACGCAGTTAAACAGTGCTGGCGATAGGACGCGAACTTTCGATCGGTGCACGAGTAGTATAACTTCAGAGGGTTAAAATCCTCTGCCAATTGGTGCCAGCCTAATATTGATCCAATTAGGCCGGGGTTACGGCAGTACTATTAATTTAAAGGTTAATTTACCTTCATTTATTGGCAATGAAGGTCATTAGTACTACATTTACAGGATTAAAAAAGTTAAAGATGCAGTTTAAACAGCGTCCCTGAGTTCCTCCTTCGGGTGAAACTAAAATCAGGATATTTCGTCATTCTTTTGGAACTTAAACGCTTTGTCCTAAATTCTTATACCAACCGAATCTTATAAAGTATCAGAGCCAAATCCTTGCGCACAATGCGCCATGTGGTGATTGTAGATGGGCCCGATCGCAGTGAACGTCGCTCAATTGACATATTTCGATTCTCTTCCCTCACAGCAGCGACATTTTTAGTCAAACGACCAGGACGATTGTACATTAAAAAATCGACATCTGCAAGAGTGCAAGTTTGGGGCATTTGTAATCCATCATTCCTAAATGGTAGACCCTCTAATATATTTATTAATTAAGAGATGATAATTTTCCATTCAAAATTTGAAAGACCCGAAACATAATAGATGAGAGGAACTACTCAATGTACGACAGGCTGGGGAGAAACAAGACACAGTGACGAAAAATGTGTCTTGGATGGAGCGCAAAGATCATGCACAAGATAACTGAATTAGTTTGAAACTCGCAGGTCAGGGAAAACAACGGAGGAATAGTATACCAAGAGAAGAACGATGCGACCATCCACGATAACCTTGAGACGGTTCGAGCTCATCCCAGACCACCGGAAACGGCTAACGAAGAAAACAGGACGACGGAATTTAACGAAGACGCCATTCGCCTGATCGCTGCAGGACATGGTGGTGTGTGGTGCAATATTTCGCCAAAAAGAAGTTGACAAACCTTGAATCCTCTTAACTAGAAAGCACATCATTACCCCTGGACACCGATTGATGCGTCGTAGTTGAGTGTAAATCGTAATGCAAAGGAGTCAGCAGCCACTGCACGGTAATTCAATACCCTGCCACCTGTTGTGACCCATGATTTCACCTCGCACCCAAACGCCCTCGTAATGGTGTAGGGTTACCTGTCGTTAAACCCACCTCAACAATCACAAGTTCCCACTAGGCTCTACTCCACACTCCCGCAAAGTGCGAAGTAACCGACACCGTGGAGTCTTTCTCACGAAAGATTAACAAATCACCCCTGGAGGTTGGCGAGACCAGACGCGGAGCTCAAACCCTTGGTCGATCGCCCCTTTCTCCATCATGTGTGGACAGATTTGGAGGGAGAGGCTTGAGGTGACCCCCCGATCAGAGAATAGGTGACGTGGCTGGAGACGACACCGGAATCGACAGCCATTAATCCGACTCATCTCCTATTAAGAGATTGCCGAATACAAAGGACGACGACGCCGACAATAACAAAAACACCAGCATAACCGGTTTCTTTGTGGTACATTTAAATTCCGGAAATCTTGGCTTCGTTGAAGGCCAGTACATATCAAACGCATCTAGATTAGTTTTACCTATTCCGTAATTAAATTAATTCGTGTGATAGTCTCCTGTTGGAGGATTACGCGGCTACATGGATGATAATATGTTCCAGCGCCCGGCCCATTTTGGTGGCCCGAACTGGAAGTCGAAGCCAGTGTCACCCACGAACGATTGGGGATGGTAACTGCAACAAAATCGGGATGGTGGTGTGAAATTATCCACAGCTAATATATTTTGTGACGTTTTAAAGTTTAAATTCTTGAAACAAAGCAAGCGTACGTAAAGAATCGAGCATCGTGGTCGGAGGATCCAGCAAATCTGATAGCAGGGTCAAAGTAGATCGTCATTCATTAGTTAAGAATTCAAGGCCTCTCAATTAGGATATAGGTCGTATTGACGGCCTTTTACACCAACCGAATTCTGATCCTCTTGATGACCATTAATTGGCGCCAATAATTTAAGACCTCTCCTCCTCCTCTTTTTAGGAGATATATTTGAATTCTACGGATAAGACAGAAAATGTGCCACGAAGAGAAATTTTTCTTTCAATTTTACTCGGCGTGAGCGCGCGCGAGAGAGCAAAACAAAAACAGAGGTTTGAGCATTTTTTTGTTTCACCGCTTCGCTTTCTTGCAGTTTTCGTTTAAAAATCTTTTCGAGTTGCCTCCGTCTCCAAAGATCCATTTTTTCTTTATCCCCAAGAGAAACGCCTGCTCATCTCCGTGTCCCCTCCCCACCCCCATCCACCTCCTCCTCTTCGCCAACCTTCTACTCTAAACTTTTTAAACATTTGCATGCCCTTTGCGAATTGTACCCCATTTGTCGGTAAATAATTTGGCTTTTCCAATTAAATATGACAATCGCAAAATAAGCTTAACATAAAGACAAACCGTCACCTATTTCTTGGCGAATAAGTAGCCTACATAGCTTTCGATCGTCCATCTAACGTTTGGGATAGCTATTATCGCGTGCGCATATATTGCGCTTGTATCTAGATTTTATTTGGCTACTGACCGACGCGCTGAACTGAATTTAAAGAAACTGAGCGATTTAGTCGACACGGCTAAGCCGGTTTCATGGATCGCATTTCCATGAAGGTTCTTGTGAGTATTTTACAGGGAGCGACTAACCTGTGTCGCGCCACCCGAAAATTTCCACAAAATACCTTCAAGTTTAAATTCTTTATAATTTTCTGTTTTAATTTTACGTACTTTTCATTAATTATTTTAGTGCACATATTTCATTGGTAGTCTTACTCACGCGAGTAAAACGACTATTTGTCCGTTCAATTTGAATCGATTAAATCAATCGATCACATTCGCAACTGTATATCATTAGGACTATAATTATGACTCAACGGGCAGCTCTCTGAATAACAAGTATCTTGACGTGTATTCAGCGTGGCGGGGCTGACTTTCGAGGTAATAACAATTATGCAATTTATTGTCACGAGTTGTGGCAGAGGTGGAAATGGCCGCTGCATAATCCAGCACTTAACTGTCCCAGGGGCCACACGCTGCTTAAATTCCGGTTGTTGTAGCCGGTTTCGTCAACTAAGTTTGCTCCAAGTCGATGGATTGAGGCGACCGCCGCTTCGACGGGCTTATTTTTAGGTGGCCGCACCTATGAGTCGAACCTAGAACAGAACGAGGATGCCAACCGCTTCACCATCGTGGCCGCTATCTGTGGAAGTTGATGTGCCATTTGACTGTACTGCAATCAGCCTCCCATGCTTAATAGGGAGATGGTCGTTAAGTGTTTCTTTGTTTATCTAATGTGCGAGCAAAATTTGAATGCAACTATTCAACAATACTGAGTGCAAGGGGAATTTCTATCGAATGAAAAAAAACATTTTTTTTAGATTTTTGTTCAAAGCAACCCTGAATGATGAGAAATTTAACGTGTCATTCGCCGTTGTCCTATTGAGAAGCGCTTCTTCTTGTCTTCCTGATCCGGGTTCACCATTCAAAACAAAGCCACCCTAACCTAAGCTTGTATACCATCTCTGGCCCCTCAATACGCGAAATATAGCTACTTCTTTTGAACTCATATAAGATGTACGTTTAATATTTATTTACACATAAGTTAATGATTCGATCAGTTTATGAAACTGAATAGCATTCCCCAAAAAATTCCATGGATCATCTACTATAGACTTATAATCCAGATAAACAAACTGTTTTATTCCGTTTATAACTCTTTCTAAGACCAGACAACGCCTTGAAACGCACGCATTGAAAAAAACAACAAATTTCCCTTGCACCTAATATTGGGAATTCTCGAGGTCTGATATCACAACACAAACCTTGGCATCGGGTTGCATGTTTGTGCGTGAGCGTGATTGTTTGCGTAATTTAATTGTATTATTCAAGTTATTAGTCTAGACAGGGTTTAGTATTTTGTAGCAGGCGTTTTTTCGATGTTTATTTCAACAGCGTCAAACATTTGCCACAAACCAGCGCAACACTGAATTATGCACGTTTCCTGAAGAATCACGATTAAAAATCAATACATTTTCCGGGTCATTAATTGGACGCGATTTTTTGTGTCAGGCAAGTATTCTGTACGCTCGACGCGTGCAGTGGTTTACCCCCCACCCCAGTTGTTTTGTGTATAATGCTTCTTTTCGCAACAACAAAACCGGGAATGGCAGTTGTGTGTGTGTGTGTGAACAATTTCAGTCACATGACATCAGCTCTCGCTCTCTCTATGCGTGCATCTTTTTTGAAAGAAGTTTTTCTCCATTCTACTGTCAAACACACCATGTGAGAATCCAACTTATGCGTGTAAAAAAGGGCTGCGGAATACAAAAAAACGACCGTTCCGTAATTCAAGCAGATTGGATTTGCCACTTCGTACTGATTTGCCGTTTTGCTGGTTATAGTGGTTTTGCTGGTGCCACGTGGGGTCGGATTGTGAAAAAGAACACGAGGGATTCAGCCAAAATAGACACACCGTCTTGTTTCCGGGTTTACTGCATATAAATGATTAAATTTGCGCTTCTCGTGGTCTTAATAAAACATTTACATCTAGTCTTATCATTATATTGACTACCCCTTAAATCATTTCAATTCCCACATTAGCAGTATTGAAGATGGTGGGGAAAAGCATTTTTACTCGCGTGAAAAATGTATCATGTGAACGGACAAAGAACACAGTTATCAAAAGGCACTTACTAGAATGTTAAACTCGTCGCGACCAAGTTTCGCTTTATCTAGTTATCCTAACATAGGACGTCGTCTTCCTTCATTCATGGTTTGTTGTCTGAGAACACCATGTTGGAGCGATATGTGAACGTATACAATACAGATATGTTTTCCACCAATGACTCATTTTAGAATTATTTTAATTCGGTAATATTTTTCAATTTACCATTGATGTTGGCGCGCGTTTTGGATTGGGCCTTTCAATGGCCGCCATTTCCCGTTTGCCAAACTTTATATACTTCGTGGGTTAAATTGACCTTTTTTGCTAATTTACCTCGATGTTACTTCTTTTATTCTTCTTCTTAACTTATTCTGCATTTTCTACGTATAATCGTGACGTCCTGTAACATTTTTGTTTATTGTAAATTTTAATGCTGACAGTTTTGGTCCTCGTGACCTTAATAAAGCGATTATTATTATTATTACAATTTACCATTGATGTGTTTCTGAATTAATCATATGGAAATCTGTTTTGCGCAGGCGCTATGGATAGCGGCTTTCAATGACCGCCTCAATGGGTTTCCCAATCGGTAGGTAATTGTACCACCTACCCCATTGTTATTTCATGTATTCCTGTTAACGATTTATGAATCTTCGTCGTCGTTGTCGGAAAATAAAAAAAAGACAGATGAAAAATACAGAAACAACCTAGGGATACATTTTTTGCTAATTGATGTCTCCAGTTCTACCTATGACCGACACGTCCGGCATTAATTTTGATTGGTGTACATTTTACTGCAGAACGCTTTGGCCATTGTGACCTTAATAGAGCGTTTACCATTATTAGTATTGATCTCAACAAGTAGAGGGTGAAACTATGGCCGAGTACGTCATATCTATTGCAGCCAATAACAATGGTGCCTGGGATATGGGACGGGTAGCACCGCTTGTCGCCGTGAGGTCTGTTATGCCACTCTCGTAGATATTTTCCAATCTTCTGTAGTCTCCGCCGGACTGGCACACCCAATTCGCAATGTTGGATGCATGCAGCAGCGGTCACACCCTGGTAATACGCTTGACAGGCGGGCGGAACAAGGTGCGCGCAGTAGTAGAGAGCGTGAAATATCTATCAGTCCAGCATTTCTATGTGGACAGATCCCGGCAGCAGACTGAGCTCAGCAGGAGCAGGAGAAGAATGGAGAAGGAGAAGGAGAAGGAGAAGGAGAAGGAGATGATGAGGAGAAGAAGAAGAAGGAGATCCACTCCAAGATACAACGACTAGTTAGACGGTGATGCTATGCTGCCTTGAATGAAGCCTCCGATTGTACGACGACCACAGTTGCCCCTCGATCAAAGCCGCGTGACGCTGGGTGGATTGTGGTTAGCGAAAGCAGACATGAAGACGGCTTTTGTGGTTTCTAGGTCTCCCGTTGGGGCGGCTGTCCTCGTGTTAGAGGATGAGCCGCTTGCTGCATTTCAATCAAGATTCTTGCGAATACTGCACAGTTGGCGGTGCCCCTGTAGTCCCACCCGAGCAAGCGGTGGAAGAGGTCGGTACATCACCCAACAAGAAACGAACACAAAGGGGCTGCCTCGCTTGGAACACAGGCTTCTGACGTTATCGCTCGAAGTCGCCGCTTTATACGAAAAGGAATCTCACAATTGAGTTGAGCAATTCGTTGAGCTGCAGATGGCATGGTGGACCACGCTGGACCCCGGGTCGAATTGTGTTCGTCCGTCATGCAGCCTCACGTGGTGATTCCCAGGTCTTCTGTGGTCGTCACCTGGCCCAACCAACGCCCACTCTGTGGTAAACCGCCTGAGAGGTGCGGAGCTCAGATCATCGCGGAGTCTTGTATTTGCCTGGAGACAGATCCCGGGAAAAGGAGATCTACCCACAAGATTCTGTTCTACCACTACATGGATTCCTGTTGGTTTTACAAAGACCAGACTGTTCAAGAAGATGGTATAACCTCGGCGGCCATTATGCCGGCTAATCCTGTGGTATGAGATATGCGATTGGGATATGGGGCCTTCCCACCGAGAGACAACTTAGCAATTCTTCTGAATGTATGCCAAATCACCCCCCCCCAAACGTGAAACTATAACGATTTTATAACAGAAACCGTTATCTGCAAAGGGCTGTGCACGATTAATCGCATAATAAGATTAGATTAAGGGAAGCCGGTACTCCTCGGAAAGATTTTTTCTCCAGTCGAGCCCGGGGATGTCGTTAACGGGCGTTACAGGGTACGAGGCAATGAAACAATAAACCAGTCCACCCTTGTATTATCCCACACAATGAGCAACACAGAATCCCCAGATACACCGAAGCAAAAATACAAATAACATCCGTTGATCCATAGTTACGAGGACCCATCACATAGCTCAGACTTTCGGAGGAGGGGGGGGGGTTCAATTAGAGTCATCTCTTTGATTTGATTTGCGAAGTGTTTACCTTCTCTAATTAGATGTCTTGATGAACGAATCGACTTAAAATTCATTGGAAAAAAACATCCACCGAGTCGCATTTAATCGAGGTGGCGTAACACTACCCCATTAGCTATTTGTCCTTACAGAGAAAGGACCTCGATGATCAACTGAAATAGTCACAAAAGATATTTTAAGTTGCTCTTGGAGATGGAGCACCAATTTAGGATTTTTGGAATAGTTATAACGACCTATTTGTCTCCATGTGAAACGAGAATTAGTTAAGGGTGTGTTATTGCAACTGAAGTATGGGTTCTGCATAAAATTCACATTGACATCCGCAGCTAACACGATAGGATTCGACTTTACACCAAGTCGTGGGAACAATATGCTTTAAGAGCAACGGTGATGTTTGTGAGAACACGTTATTGTTGGCCGGAGAGTGTAATTGGCACGCCTACAAATCCATATTTAGCTACATGACCATGGGATTGAAGCTGATCATGCAAAACGATGTTACATTTCAACGGTTTCAAATTCGAAACTATTCCACGAATAAGGAACGTCGTCTGTTTCATAGCACACTCAATTAGGGATTCTTACGAGATGCTCCTCAAGAATACTTAAATGAACCAATCGATCATTTCACTATGACCTCTTCCAACGACGATAGGTGACGTTATTCAAGACGCAGTAGGATTTAGTGGTTTTGTCTGCAAAACAGACGGAACATTTTGATAAAGACATGGAGGCCAAATTTGGTAGTTAACCAAAAAATTTGACGGAGACTCATTTTGTGGGGTTCCACGGAAGGTCATTGTATGAGGTATCGTGATGAGATGAAAACCAATAATCGACTTAAAAACTAAATTAAAAATAAACCCTGCGACTTAAAAATATGAAGCCCATTTATTTGAACCTTAATTCTGAAAAAAACCAAGACTTTCAGCAGACCACCCCGTTTCTCAAGGGTACTAAGCTAAACTTGAGGTTCATTGGAAATTACAAATTATTCATGGTTTTGGAAACCGAAATTCAATGTTGTAGCACACAGTTGTTTGTCTTGGCATTTGTAGAAAAATTGCAAACTACATCACCAGACACAGTCACGTCCTTATGTCTGACAATGCCATCATTTTAATGAGAGAGAAAAGAAGGTAATGCACCATTTATGTCGACTTGCCGCTTTGTTTTAATCGACAATTGTTCGGAGTTAATTGCGGTTACTTGAAGTCTGTAATTCAGTAAATGAATAATAAACATAAGTTTATGGAATATAGCGACAATGATATGTATAGTTAGTTGATTCATACATTCATTCTAATTAAATTATACGTCATATTGATGAATATGTATTATGTATGTTGGTTTGAATTACCATAAAATTACAATTCTAAATCCAGTATAGTACTATTCAACCTTGAAAATACTTCTCCACCAATGGAAACGAAGAACACCTCCATACCAAGGATATGCGCCTCAATTATTTAGAAGGCGTGTTAAGTGGTCATATATCACTTTAATTAAGACACGCCTGCGATAGAGTTGGGGTCAAGATCTATTTCACCGATCTCTCTCTTGTATATTCGGCAGTATTTATCTACTGACCAATACTGCTACCTACAATAATACTACCACTACTACTACTACTGCTACAGCTGCAAAGATAATGACAACACATTCTTAAATGACACAATTTGAAAAAAATGATAACACTTGAATCACTTTCGTATAGCCCTGCATCACGAAAGTTCTTTGTACCCCCATATTTTAGTGTAGGCCGAGTTATATTGATTATGGAGGGTGGGGGGGGTGGCAGGTGAGTGGTTTTTTGCTCCATATGTCGTCCTTGGCAGATTGCCTCGCGCAAAAAAGGTGGCTGCGGTTTTTACGAGTACTACCGGCTACCAATAAAACACCCTTCAAAGGCATCAGTGGTTAGAAGCCGCTCGAATGGACCTGGCAAATCGTTTAGTGCTGCCGCTCATCGGTTAATATTTTTCATTTGTTGAAAACTGGGATGGGTTTTGTGATCAAATAGGCCAGGGCGCATAATAGTCTCCAAAAGAGGACATCGTTTTCAAGAAACATTACCCCTAGCGACCGAGTTTATGCTCTTTTAAGACAGGTTTCTCTTAACACTTTGCCACTTAACCGTGACGCCTCTGGTGTGTTCTGTTATGAAGGATCCACCAATTTTCAGTGTCGTTTAAAACGCAGCCGCACCATTCATTGCTATTTTGGCTGTGCTAACCGATTATTCGACCAATAAAACTAAAACAAAAATAACGTGTGTTCTGGTTTGATGGCTGGTTGTTCCTTAAATTCCACTTGGACCGCAACTATCTCACTCCGGAACGACAGCAATATAGTTGGATCTTCAGTTCCACAGTCCGCTGTCATTGTAGATGCATCAGCCATGGTATCCCCGCATTTGTCGAGGTCGGCATCCGGCATACCGAATTTGCAACCTTTCGTAGGTTTATTGGAATCCTTCGTTTTTTTCGAATTCCTGCATCGTTGTGGCTGGTATTATGTGTTTGCCAAACTAAATGCTTCTGTGCTTTATGTGCCTACCTGCCAATTTCTCTCTTGTATTCTAGATTCTTAAAAACAATGTGTGGATCACACTCATATCGCTGTGACGAACTCATTGAATAATTATACTATAACGTATCGTCGAAATGTAACGATTTATTCATAAAAACAGTGCGGCGTCCCTCGAACGATTTATATCACCATCTTCGGCCTATTGCTTTTTAAAGGGCGCGCGTTATGTAAAAGGCCTTTCAATGGCCGACATTACGCGTTTGCCAAAATGTGTACACTTCAAGGGTTTAATTTGCCTTTCTTGCAAATTTACCTTGTTTTTATTTCTTTCATTCTTGTTCAATTATTTCACACCTGCTATGTACAATCGCAACTTCTTGTATCATTTTTGTCTGTTGTAACATTTTATGCTGAAATTTCTGGTCCAAGTGACCTTAATAAAGCGAATACTATTATTATTATTATTATTATTATTATTATTATTGTACCAAGCTTCAGTAAGTCGTACAGCATGCACCAGAGTATTACGAGATCCTCTTTTCTGAAACCACATTAATCACCGAATCAAATTGCGTTAAGTTGACAGTTAAACAAGCCTGAGCAAACAATAATCTCCAAAAAAGTGCACATTTTTCATGATATATAATGCGTGTTAAGGCCAATTTATTTTGAGTACTTTGCAACTATTTTGTGTCGCCTTTAAGACGCGCAAGAGCCAATCAGCTTGACCGGCAATCGCTCAGGTGGTCCAGTGGTCTTCTGCGTAAGGCCTTCTGTTGAACACATCCAAAAGTATCTCCTTCACAGTTTCTCGGATAGTAGACGTTAAAACCCCGCGGATTGGTTAACTCCATAATTTAACCAATCAATATTCCTGGGAGCTTTTCAACAGTCAGTTTGCTAGGAGTGATCATGTGTTTGCCGTCTTTGGGAAAGGTATACGTCTTTGATATTTAATTTGTGGGCGTGAAATTAAACAGTATAAAGGCCTCCATCATTCCCCTCATAGTAAACGACTCCCCAGCTGTTTACCCTGATCTCAAACGTATTGACCTTTTGACCCTCTGATCCCGTCTGAATTCCGGTTTCGGGACAATAAAACCACACGCGAAATAGCAAGTGACCGTGTCTGCTCTCATTCGATTTTACCTTCGCCATGTTACCGCGTTTTGAGAAGTTGTGTAGTCCGGGAATTTCTGCTACGACTCTGCCCGGACGCTACGCCCAACAGCACATCGATGACGCGGATGCCGTTGTTGTCGCTGATCCCGAGTCTCTGTGGGAGTGGGGATGGAGATGACTACAGCTGGGGGAAAGGGCCTTGTGTGGATAGGTCGAAGGAGGCAAAGGATGGGGAGGAGGAGGAGGGGGAGTTGTGCCAGAAGAGGACTGAAATTGGAAGAAGGGACGACAAGATTGAAGAGAAGCTGCCGGAATGGGGAGAGAAGGGTGGCGTGGAAGAAACGCAAGACGTTAGACTGCTGAAATTACGACATACGTTCGTTAAGAGTCCCTCTGCCGCTCCTTTATTATCTTCTCTTCTTCTTTGGGGCGGCCAGCTGCTCCTGCCAATGGGATGAGCCCGTTTCATGGATGTCGCGAATCGTAGCCGCCCAGGCGTGGCGTTTGGAGGCAGCCAGGTCAGAACAGATAGTGATCTTGTTTTTTTTAAGCGACGCATCCCTTAGACCTTCTGTGGCTCTTTTATTGGAAAGGGGTTGGGACCAGGATACGCGTTTCCATTCCAGGGATGTGGATGTCTGTCCAGTGAAATGAAGACGCCGACATTTCCGGGTGGTGGAAGTCGTCTGCGTTTCTTTATCAGTTCTCAATTAAAAATCGCATTGAATGTAGCGAGTAGAGACAGTCACCTGCTATTTCCCTTGTAGTTTTAATTCCACGAAACCGAAATTCACGCGAACGGCGTACAATGAGGTCACCCTTTGTGAAGACGCAACCCCAACCAACCAACCCACCCCACAACTCGGCAACATATCTTCAATCAAAATTGGCGAAATCGGCGACTTCAAACCGGAAACCACATGCAAATTTCGATGAGCCGTTATTTTGGCGGTTGTTTACGTTTATTGGTCGAATAATCGGTTAGTACAGCCCAAAAAGCAAGGAATTGTCTAGGTGAGTATTGATTGGCTCTTGGCCGTGTAAAGAGAACTGGCAATTAGGTGATTATTCACAAAAGAATACAAGAAATGCGGTACAAAATTGTCAACAGAAATTGGCCTTACACGATCATAAACCCGGCCGCTGGGAGTAAATTTTTCATGAGAACGCTGCAATGTCTTGTAGACTATTATGTGCGCGGGCTTGTTTAACTGCAGGCTGACGCAATTAGAACCAGTTGGGTCGTCTAATGTATGTGCCTTCAGATGGGAGCATCTCGTAAAATCCCGGTGCATGCTAGTGCACATTGTTCTAGCTAGGGACAAATATAGGATTCGGGGCGAAATGTTCTAGTGACATAGCTGTCTCTGTCGGGACATCTGTTCCCGCCAAAATCAGGTTTAATTTCATAGGTCCGTGAAATTCGACTGGTTGAGGACTTTTTGTAATACTTTCACAATTTTCCCCCATGAAAATGTTCTTGTCCGTGATCTTAATAAATTATTGAAAAATTATTATTACTATAATTAGTCAAACGATGGCCTAGCCAATCAGAAAGCGCAACGTGTGTGGCGTGGGATATTAAATAACTCTCTTCATAGACAACAGATGATTGATTACGCACGCATGCACGCACGTAATCTCACCGCACATGCAAATCGTGGTTGATGAGTCATCAGGAGGTTAAATGTCCACCTGTGCGCGTCGCGACGAAATCTGGCATTAGTCATTTTTGCGAATTTTCAAAAGCTCGCGCGAAATTAGATAATTTGGTCGTATTAAACGGCAGCTTCGGCGTCGTCGTCGTCGTTGTCGTTTTTTTACAAACACACACAGGTCTCTTAAAAACGCCAGCTTAATTCGCGCGTATCGTTTTTTTGTGCAACTTCGCGGAGCCTTAGTTTTTGTGTGCTGGAAACAAAAAATCTGATTTGCTACTGCTGGTGCTGTGCTTGTGCTGCTGCAGCGCTATGAAGTGGGAATTTTTTTTATAAAGAAGCCGTGCAGAGCCGGGAGACCGAGGGGTAAAAACCTCGACTTCTTAGGCCGGCGTGTGTTTGAAATACGACGGTGAAAGAGCAATGTTCCCATCGTATTGTATTTTTTAAGTGAGTGCTAAAAAAAACGCTCGCTCCTGACGTGGCTCATGTTTGTAGCCCACATTCAATACACAACGAAACAATGCTTTCTAGGTTCAATTTGCTGCACAAAAGAAGTCTCAAGGCCGAGAGATGCCTCTGAAATTATTGTAATTGTCTTCTTACTTCCAAGTTTGTGTCTCGTAATTCCATGTGCAGGTTTTTTTGCAATTTCATTGTTTGACTTACAAAACAGTAAAATTCTGTTTTGCTTAAAAATAATCATTTTGTAACAATGTGTCGGGAGAGCCCCTGCATGCCAATCAACCTGGGAACACATCATCCCCAAACCACCTATTGAATTAAAGCGCACACACACGCACCTTTAAATCCGTCCATGACATTGTTTTCGCTCGTCTCCATCATCAAATACGCAAATTATAATATATGATAGGGGATTTATGAGGGCTGTATTATTGACTGGACCAACATCAAATCCCAATCCCACCAGTTTGATCTGATTCGTTCTCATCTTCATACAGGGAATATCTCTGTCTGGCGTTGTTTAATAATAATTGGAATCGCTTTATTAACGTCACTGGGACGAACACGTTCAGCATAAAAAATAACAGATGCTTCTTAAGATAACAGTCTCCCAGTTCTCACTTCCAGTCTTCAGGTGAGACGAAATTTGGCGACAGATAAGGATGACCGCGATTTGCAATATGAAACCGTTCTTGTGGGAAATACGCCTTTTAGTCTTCGCATTGGTAAAAGTGATTGACAGTGGAAACGACTGGTGAACTTGCGATGAATAATGCTGTCTTGGATTGAGTTTAAGATAATGCAGTTGAAAACGATTTTATTTTAAGATGCCTGTGGGAGTCAAACCGTAAATTGAAAAGTTAACTTTTATGGGAATTATGCAGGCATCCACAAAGACATTTATATGGTTGCAGCTCTCCCAAACGGCGAATATGATGGCATTTGAAGAAGACGGCATTCACAAAATCACTCCCTGGTAACTCAATGTTGAACACAACTCACAGGCATTTGGGTGTTTACCTGATGGCGAAATTACGGAGTTAAGTAATCAAAGGTGTGCCAAAATTTGTTTACTTCTCACTTACATCAATAAAAACCTCAGAATAATACCTCTGAACTGCTTGGCGCGGCTGTTTCTTGCAGAAGGTGTCTAGAACTCTAAAAGAGAATCTTTGTTTTCATTATCATCGATTCGACTGGAAATAAGCCGGAAAATTGATCGATGTGGCCTCCAGGGACGGAGAAAGTTGCTGAAAGCGAGTTAATTTTTGTTTTTGGGGAGGTGGTGTTGTTTTTGTAGCGTTTCCGCGAGACCTCTTTGATGGATCAGGCTTGTTTTACCGTCTGCCCTGGGGTCGACTACCAGGTCAGGCTACCAAAAATAAGCCGGGCGTTACGGCGACGACTTGGAGGAAACCGGCTGCTGCATCATCCGGAATATCACCAGCCTGTGTTCCACGTGCGTCCGCTGGGTTGGTTAAGTGTTGGACGATGATGTAGCGACCCATTACACCTCTTCTTCGATGTCGCTCGGATTCTCAAAAACCTTCACGGAAATTTCATCCTTTAAGCCGGCTCATCCTCTGACAAGAGATAGCCGCACGACAATATTCGCTATCTGCGGTCTCTGGATTTGAAATAAAAGAATAAAATAAACATAGTTTAACGAGGTATAAATGAAGGTTATTTCGCCCCTCCCCGGTATTAAACAGTTTGGCGCACGTTTTATGACTGCCCGCCTTTGTTCATCAATGTCGGCTGCATTGGTCAGACACGGCGATATCAAACCTCTGACTTTCGTCGTCACCATTGTGTGCCCACGTTGACGCTGCCTGACGGGCAAACAACTGAAAGCGGGTTTGGAAGGCTTAGGTCTTCAGTTTGTCTACGGAGTGCGTCGTTGGAACCTGAACTGGATGTCCGGGACTCCGCAAAGACTACACACTCGTCATGGTCTATCGTCGTCACGATGCCCAGGTTGGTGCCGCTGCCAACAACAGAACTGCGCCAACCTCGCCAATCCGATCGCTGTTCATGGGCAGATGCAAACCTGGATTCATCCTCCAGCAGAATGAGATGGTCGCAGGAAGCGAGCTGTATAGAGAGAGCACGAGGCTCAACCGAAGCATGCACAGTTTTGAATCGCATTCCGCCTCCCATTGCCCCTCGTACATCCCATATGCCGCCTTGTTTGAAGCTCCGGGAAATTGATTAAAAACCCCCCGAAGACCATTGTGGGCATATGGTTGTTTCTGGGTCTTCAAAGCTATTTTTAAAAAAATACCGAATAATAATGATGTTAGCTTTTTTGAGGTCACGAGAACCGAAACCTTTAGAATTCAAATTTAAAATAAACAAAAATGATGCAAGAAGTGTCGATTCGACATGGAAGATACATAATAAGTTAACTGGAATAAACTAAATAACCACGAGGAGGCAAATTAGCAAGAAAAGCAAATCAAGCCCTTGAAATATATACAGAAAGTTTGACAAATTAAAGTTTCACCGTCACAGAGGCCACATCAATATCACACAACAACAACAACTTGATTTAGAAATAATAATATTCCATTGTTTTGCGCTCTCTTTCTAAAACTGGAGGGCTAGGGGGGGAGGTGGAGACTGCTGGTTAACCTCAGGTCGACGCGGGGTCTGTCATGGAACTCTCCTGTGGTCCCTACCTAGCCCACGCAACTCTCACAACGGGGCTCTGGGTAGTTGCAACACACCGGCGACACTCGCAAAATGCGTGCCAAACCTCCTGCTCACCCCTCAGCCCCCCCCCCACCGCCCCCAGCATGTGTAGCCAGATGGCGGAGAAGCTGGAAGAGGACATCTACTAGAAGAATCAAGGTCACCATGGACGGCTCTGTTCCACGACCACGCCGATCTCCGCTGCTGTTGCTGTGCGCCGTGAGGGACGCACTTGATTGATTGTTTAAGTACACATTCGAAACTGAATTCTGCGCTGTCTCCGATGTTTAATCCCAGTCTAGACTGGGAGATCCCGGGGACATCAATAAACAATAAAATTACGTAAAGAAGCAGGCACGCCCACGCACAAACAAACAACACGATGCCTATGATAGTGTCGTGATGTCTAGACGTTTTCTGGTCTAGGTAAGGATACTGAACATTCTAAAACCGCTTGTTTGATCAGGTGGATTAGAATATTGTAGACAATTTCGGATATTCTTCAGTTCCCGTTGCATGAGTTCCAAAAGAATAGCCTTATGAAGTGTTTGGGAGGCCAAAGATGGTCCTACAATTCGTCCGCCCAAACAAGAGTTAATCTTTACGGCGAAAAATCGGTAGAATTTGCACTAAACTCTGGTGTCAGACACGACGGAAATATGTCCCCGGTACGGTTCAACTAAGTGGTGGACTGGATAATGCAACAATCCCTTGAAGACGATAACTGTGTCCAATTCACCCCAAAATTGTCCATCTGTGACCTAGAATTCGCTGACGATATCGTTGTTCTGGGAGACAACATAACTACCATGCATAACGACCAGTACTCAGCCGAATAAGCCATATTGCAGAGACAGTCTGCCTCGAGATCGACACACCGAAAACGAGAGTCTTCTCGAGATGCTCCGTTGCAAGCCTATCAACGCCAATCATGTGGCAGTCGAGTATTTCTTAGCGTTCAAATATCAGGCTTTACAATCCAGCCGAATTGTCGCGGAGGTCGAACTAGGTCCAAAGGCTGCGCGTCGACAGCCTTTGGACAACGTTTAGCATTTTTACCTATATATTGAAACCTGAAGATGAATTTCTCCACAATTGGATCAGGACAGCTTCCCTTAAAAAATGCTTGCATCAAACCCGTACCCATTTTTTCTTGCACGTTAGTTGAACTAAGAAAACAAAACCTGACAGCTCTCTATCCCTATTAACCAAGGAGGCAGATTCTCTGTTGTCGAGATAACGTTTTTGTTCATTTTAACAGCCTCGACTCAAGCATACACCTTCTTCTGACAACATCGTCGAGAATTAAAATAATCCTCACTGACGGGTCTGCGATATTTCAGAAATACACTAGAGACAAAAGTTTTGTAATAGTTGAGAAAAGATACCAACGCAACTGTAAAAATTAAATGAATAAAAATGGGCTTAAATCTGGATTTTCCCGACCAAACGGTCATTAATATAAACAGCAGAAATTGATAATGTCGTATAAAATGTATAATGTCGTTACAATGATTCCCATGAATGGTGCATGAATGATCTAACTGTCTTCTCTCATTTTAATTTGATCAGGGAATTTTGCGCTAGTCATTTTTCAAGAGGTAGAGTAGTATCCATAAGATCCTGGGACTTTGGTATTTCAAAATCCGATTGTTGAGTTCAATTGAATCGTTTTGATACTTGACTTCCGTGGATGAACAGAACTGGTTTAAAAGTGCAATGGGACCGGCCTATTTACAATAAAACCATCAGTAATTGTCGAAACACTGTAAATTTTGGAATAAGAAGAATGGGAAACGACAGGATTTGTATGAGAGACAACTACCAACCAACATAATCATGACCCCTCCTGTTTTTAATTTCACTTAAATATCGGCCAAATAATATCGATTTTTTCTTCTTCCTCGTAATTATCATCGCAATCAGCGTTCTCTTATTCTTCTTCTTCTTCTTCTTCTTCTTGAACTGCGATATGCAGGTTCGGTTGTCCTTGGGATACCAGTTAATACTAATCAAATAGGCGTGCGGAGCAATATGCATCAAACCGGGCAGAGAATAAATGCAGCTGCATATGACCAAGCTGGTTTTTTTGGGGCAAACGGAAAACCAGCTTGGTTACTTTCGCGCACGCGCACGTTCATGTATTTACCACCAAAAAACGTCCTAAAAAACGCATCGTAGAGTTGGGCGTGGAGGACGAGGAGGAGGAGGAGCAAAGGAAACAACCACACGGTCAACTCCTCCGTCCTCTTGTTTTGGTTATTTAAAACACAAAGACGCGCGCGAAATGGATGAAAAACGCCAGGGAAGAGAAGAGTGGAGGAGAGAGTGTAAAAAACGATTGGGATTGAAGTTCCGCGCGCTTCGTTCTCCTCAAGCAGGCGTGCACACGTGGATGCGTTTTAAAACAAAAACATTAAAAGCGCACGTGCGCGCGCATGCAAATACGCGAATATTTTACTCCGAAGATGTTTGCGACTGCGAGAAAATGACGAAGAAGAAGAAGAAGAAGCAAAAAATGGCAAAATTACTACAACGTGTGCGTCTGTACAAATTGGAAGTCGGTGAGGGGGGGGTTGCGCTGATGTCCCTTACCCCCCACCGATTCCTCTGCGGCCTTTTTTACGAATTTTCACATTCATCAAAGTTTATCGTTTGCTCTTTCTCCATCCCTCCTTCCAATGTCTCTTTTTGAACAACGGGAGCGCGGAACTGTTGTTTAAATGTACACAATAAGTTACGTTACATCGAAGTCGGACCATTTGACAGCTCCGGAATAATTAAGATTTGCAATTTGTACACATGTTACGATTAGTTTAACTGAAGAATACCTCCATGCCGTTCTCTTCGATTTAATTGCCGGTCACACGAAGCAGTGTGATTTTGTGTTGATCATCGTTGAAGGCCTTTTTAATTTTTAAAACGCCAATACAAGAAGGCCTGCAGTGCCATGTTTCAGCTCATCTCATGGCACCGTGTAGCGTCAGATGACCTCAGATGACAGCAACCGTGCTAAATTTCCATTCGTAATTCGTATCGATTTCTCATTTTCCATGGAGAAGTGTACAAATTAAAAAAAATGCTGTTGTTATAATTTCGAGGGGGTTATTAAGCTATCAACGTAGATATTCAAAGCATCCAACACCCCATTAAGAGGGCCTTTTTGAAATCTGCTGACTTACATTGGAACAAGTTTGACCTGACAATACTTTTACGAAAGAATATTTTTCACGTTGGTCTGAATGTACAGCAGCCATTCAATCCATCAACGCTGCAAATATGTACAGACAGTATCGTATTATTTTCCATTTTTAATTCAACTCCATTCCAATTCGTCGATTTAAACAAAAAATAAACGAATTTCTCCCGAAAACAAGCAATAAACCTCTGCCTACTTGAGACGCCTAAATTGCAGCTGGCTGTCGTCAGTGCCGCTACTTCTCACACTCCAGTCAAACTGTCACGAACGACTCGTTGATGAAAATTAATTACCGTTTCCCATTTCCAATCCACACGCTCTTTAATCTGGGCCTAAGCGACATGACCTGTAATCCCGCGAACACCATTCAGAATTTGACCAGCCGGAGTTCCACGTGTTGCAGTCCTAGTGTTGGATGATGCAGCGACACAAAAGGTCAAATATCTACCAAATTCGAAGATATTACATGCGGTCGCTTGAGTGACCCTGGGTTCGAGTCTTAGGCGAGGTCATTAAAATAATTGGTAAGGTCGAGTCTCGGAAACCGGCTGCTGCTGCTGCGTCATCCAGAATTTAACCAGTCTGAGTTCCACGTGTTGCAGCCACTTCTACGCCCTCTTCAGGTGGAACTGGAGACGTCGAACCTGGTAAATATTCCCAAGAATCTTCATGGAAGACATCATTGAAGCCGGTGGATCCTGCAGTAGTTGAATTCCGCACGAAAAACGTGTTGAGCAATTCGAACCTGGGTCTAGGTCACACATAAGGGTCCTGTAGATTCGTCAAGTGTAGAGACTCATTGAATGTCAATAGAAAAGCACGGCTGTTGGTTAGCATCGCCGATTATGGAGTGCGATAAATTCTAAATCAAGACTTGCATTCACTTGTAAACATATTAAAACGTTTTCTGTGGTTCAAGCGTCGTCGCCTTCTTGTTTGACGTATATTTGGTGACCCCTGACCTCGGTGACCTCAATTCATGGCTACCGTTGCGTAAATCAACCAACCTTACTGACCCATGGTGCTGCAACAAGGTTTCGTCTTATTCGGCATTCAAGTTAAAATCGTCCCGATTGTGTGACTGACAATTTGAGATGGGAATGGAAAGTTAATTTTTTTATTAACGCCAAAACGTTCAGCATAAAATATCACATTTTAAATTGAGAAAAATTAGGGTAAATCTGGTGCCGAATGCTATAATCGATCAATCACTTCATTGTTTTGGTTCATCTCTTATCTTCTTTCGTCGACATGAAACCAAATATAAAATAAACCGTTATACGAATAAATTCCAAATAAAAGCCTTTAAAATGCATAGATTGCCAATAGCCTAATTGCGACCATCCTATAAGTTCTTTTAAGAAACGAGCACATTTTCGTCGGTCAAGTCGACGGTTCACTATAGGATAAGAAGAGGAAATATTATTTTTGTAAATACACAACTGCTCATCCAAAAACAGACACCCGCCAATGCAAAAAAATACGAACATCGCGAGTCGTTACGATTTGATTGGGTAAAAAACATTACCCACGTTACAAAAACTTTGGTCCGGGTAAACAAATCCCCGAGGATGTGTTGTAGAACGGCGACGAAGACGTTTTCCTCTTAGAACCCCAGGCTGGTTTATATGAGAGATGGGGCTGATAATGTTTTTAACAACACAAAATATTAGCTGTCTTCCTGGGATGTAGCCAGCCCCTCCCAAACGTAAGACGTGCGTTTAGGCGGCAATGGTAGACTTCAAATAGCCATTTATCAGACGTAAAATGGGTTTCCCCGGGACATGGGTGGTAATGCCATGACTACAGCACTACGCAATTCTTAATAACTGCAGTGAGCTGGATTATTTTGGGACGCAACCTCCATCACATAAAAATTTATTCCCAAAGGGATATGTTTTAAATGTAATCTTATTTTAAAATACTCTTTAATCAAACACAACTTCGTGTTCTCGTTTTACTTGCCTAGTATTTTTTGGGGAGGGGGAGGGGCGAGATTTCTCTTTAAATGTCTGCCTCATCAAATGATTAATTGCTCTTTCGCTCACTGGACAGTTAATGGTGCGCTATACGCCGCCGCCGTTGTGTCTACATAGAAATGAATGTTCAAAAATGCATGTAAAGAAGAAGAAGAAGAAGAAGAAGAAGAAGAAGATGGAGTATGCGCGTTGATTCGGGCACAAAAAACGGTTAAAAAGCACAATCCAGTCTCCTCCACCACGTCGAATTCCTTGTGGCGGAACCTAATGCACCATTTAACTGCCACGCTTTTTTTCTTCTATTTCTGAGCGCGAACAACCCCCTCAGCTGGGAAGAGACTGGGTGCATTTTTTGCGCGGATGCATTCCGTCTCTCTTAGCGATGTTTCTTTTTGTGAAGGGTGTGTGTGTGTGTGGGCGGTAAGAGAGAGAGAGAAGGAGTGATTGGGGGCAGGTGGGGTGGAGGAGGGAGGAAGAGATGGGCGAGGCATAAAAGACTACGAGACATAAAGGCCATCAGCGTACGGTCACGCGCGCGGAAACGAGAGATAATTTTCAGTTGCGCACGTGCGTGCCTTCGCATAATTTGTTTTAATTAGGTGCGTGCGTTCCTTGACGTATACCAGAAATCAATTATGTTTTTTAGCGGTTTGGAGGGTTCGATTCTTCTGGTTAATGCAATCGTATCAAACAAAGTTAAACAAACTATTTTTTGGAACGCGTTTCCCTAGAAAATCTGGTTTTGATTGATGTAAAATTAATGGGCGTTAATCATCAGAGAAAATTTATGAAAATTCCGATATCCCCAATCGAAGTTTCGGCTAGTAATCTTATAAATGAGTACATTGTTCCGAATTAAAGGGGTGCCTTTTTGGCCTTGGCGAAGACTTCTCTACCGGCCATAAACTTCTAAGCACAGAATCTGCCACAATAAGCCGTTTTATTGGTTGCGCTTTAGTGGAGTCATCCCTATTGTTTAATTCGGCGGATGATTTTAAAAAGATGAAAACATATTCTATGAATAAAAATGCAATATTTTTAAGCAAATTAAATAAGAGTAACCGACAAAAAGAGTTTAAAAATGTTGCATTTGGTCGATTGGTAAGCATTTATAACTCATTATGCATTTGACAGACTCCCATATACACTCTCCTGATTAACAGAGGAGAGTGTAGAATGAAAAACAGTCATCAACAAACGCCTTTGTTATATTTTGTTTGTCATGTAACCCCTGACCATAATATTAGCAACATTGGTATTGCTACCATTGTGGGACAACAATACAACCATAATGTTCACTGGAATCACAAGACTCGAGAATTAAAATGTGAACTAAATCAAATGCATAACACCCTTTTCAGTTATTATATTGAAAGCATTTCCCTTGCCAACGAGACTGTGAATGGCGAAGCTCTCATAGTAATTATTAATTTTACTAAGGAAAAAATGGGAAGGTACGTTGGCCATATACTCGGAAAGACCGTGACCAATTATGACGCGTGCCAGAATGGTGTATTAGGGAGACTTTGTACTCTCTAATTGGGGTCCATTTTCACCGTTTTGGTTTCCACCGGGTAGTAATAATAATAATAATTGTAGTGGCTTTATTGAGGTCACGAGGACCAAAACTTTCAGCTGTTAAAAGAGGCAGTATAACAAGTATTAGATTTGAAAATTGTCTTTTAGTTACTGTTTCACCTGCACATCCTCGGAGAGAACCCGACCAACGATCAAAAACGACAACTCATTGTCCCAATCATTCTATCACCTTCTCGGTGTGTGTTCTTTCCATGGCACAATTATACAGCCAACTCCTCACAATCTTGCCCGTTCATCATAAACTCCCTCCATTTATCAACCGTTTTGTATCCTCCCTACTACATACTTCATCCCCCAACTTATACTAACTACCTTCTCCTCCTCCTTGTCTCTCTGTCCGAGCCTCCCGCCAGCTATATCTTATATTGACCCCTCTTCTACGTCTGCCCCCTCCCCATATTCTATTCCCCCTCGCTCCCATCCTATTCCTAGTGTCCTACTAATTTTTCACGCATCCTCATACTCCTTAAAATATACCGCCCAATACTCTTTATCTACTTCCAATTACCTCCCAGATAACCGGCCCAACGATCACAAAATGCAACTCATTACCGATAATTCACGAAATTAATGTTGATTCCATCAGACCGATATGACGGAGTTCGGCCTTCCGTGGTAGGACTCGAAGGAGGGCCAAGGATACCGTAAGTCTGGACCTCGCTATCTCTGGGTCACAGTTTGCGACGCCGGGGTGCTGAAGGTCAATCGTGCATCCGCTCCAGAGGACTGTGCAAATGGAGTCTGGAATTGGGACGCTACTCGAGTTTAAGGTTTCTGGGGTAAATGTTCTTTTGATAGGTCGGGCTTCACATGGTCCCATGGACGTCTCCAGATGGTCTTCTTTGTTTAAGAGTCTGGCATTGCTAGCAGTGTTGACTCGTTCTCAAACCAAAAATCACGAATTAAGCACGCTCTTGATGGGTTTCCTGTATAGCGCCTATCGTCGTGAGGTTAACTCTATCTGATTGGTCGCATTGTGGCACACTCATCCCCCGACAAAGCACCTCAGTGGTAATCCGCTTGACAGGCGGGCTAAACGAGGTGTGGGAGAAGCCCGGACACTTTCGCCACCTCCCCGCGACAAATTCCGATATACTGGACGAAGGATATTCCTTTTTCGTGGGACCATCTCCTAGGAAAGGTTAAGCCGGCTTCCGGAATGTGGAGTAGACAATTTCATGACGTTCCTTGGAACATTGGTACAGGTGGCGTCCACAGCGCCACACGGCTTTGTTGGAGGGACGAAATTAGATTTCACACAACCGAGTGCCTCCCACAAGGCAACAGGGATCGCTGCGAAGGCAAAGGAACCGCCTTCCTGGACGTCGGATACTGGAATGGATAACCTCCGTCGCCCAGTTCTGCGGGGTTTTCTTTCGCATGTACACCAAGAGATGTACTTCCCAGCTACTACCCGAACCAGCTTTGACCCACTCGCCAACCGGTCAAGGAGACGATGAGGGACTCACTGATTCAACGAT
The DNA here is from genome assembly GCA_028672205.1 of Proteocephalus fallax. Lineage (NCBI taxonomy): Eukaryota > Metazoa > Platyhelminthes > Cestoda > Proteocephalidea > Proteocephalidae > Proteocephalus > Proteocephalus fallax. Next base: position 340,146 of record JAPUBX010001077.1, on the reverse strand, counting down.
CTGAAGGAGGCGGCTCGGTGTAAACACGAGAGCAGTCGTGGCTCCATTTGGGTTAAAGCACAACTCTCCGAAAAGGCCAACGGACGAGTGAGACCTTTGGCGACCTTCTTTACCCCAATGGGACCGATTTTTCGAGCCAAATTAATTTTCAGTTTGTTGTTTTACTTCTTTAACAAACTACCGCGTTCCTACTGTTTCTGTCTCCCACCGACACCTCCCCTTTCACACCCCCCCTCTCTCTCCGTATGTCTGAGTTCAGATTCCCCCGGCCGTGTTGACGGGTTGCGTTCTCCGTAAAATGCATATTTAATCGGTAGGAGTAACAAAATGTGGAGAAAGGGGTGAAAAACGGTCCAAAAACAAGATAAAGAGAGAGAGAGACAAGGGATTCTGCAAATAACTGAAATATTGAGTGAACCAATAGCAATTACTCTTTTCTCCCTACAGACGAGGCCGTGGTGTAATCACCTTTGTCGAGTAATTAGAAATCGGGAAAATAGAAAATTTATATACGTATATCTTTACATAGAGAGATCGATAATTTAACCAGCCCGGGTTTCATGCGTTGCCCCTCTGTGTTGGTTGAAGGTTGGATGATGCATTGGCCACTTCCACCCACTCTTGGGGTGGCACTGTCGACGTCATCCGTACAATACCCCCCACCCCCAAATCGTCTTGGTTACGCCACCCATGAAACTGACTCGAAGTGCAACAGGAAATAGTTACACGAATGAACAAAAAACTATCAACAGACCACAGAAAAAACACCATTGAAATAACCAGAAATTCCGTCGACAGTGTTTTTTGCTTTCTGTCCAATCAGGACCAGGCGCCGATGCGTGCTGATGGCGGTGACAGTTGACATCTTCTGAGAAGAGGCAGGATGCTAATTAAACCTTCTTCTTCTCTCCTATGGCCCCTCAACCTCTACCCACACTCCCACCAGCCTTCGTCATCCCACGGGGACGCGAACACTGGAGATTAAGAAACGAAACTGTTCTTTTCACCCACGAGGTCAGAAAGCAGCACCAGCAGTAGTCATCGTAGAAGTAGTAGTAATAATCGTAGTAGTATTATTAGCAGCAGCAAAAGTGGCAGCGGTAGTTGTAGAAGTAGTAGTAGAAGGAGTATTGGTGAGAGTAGTATTATTAATTTTTATTAATCTACGCAATGTTGCTTTCTCATTGGTTGTCTTTTGAGGTCTCTCCGTGGAGGTGAACGGAAAGTGTCAATTAAATGTTTCCACGTTTTCAACGTTTGTGGTCTGTTTCATAGAATTGAAGGAAAGTGTGAAAAGGGTTGCGTGATTTACCATTTAAATTCGTTCATCCGTCGACAAGGTCTGGGGCGTTGTTCAAGTGGAGAAAGTACTCAAGGAGATCGAGACTCAACAAAAGAGACCAAATCACCCTTACAATGGCAAAAAGCGCAATAGAAGTTTGATCTAAAATGGAAGGGCCTTCCTTCAGTCCCCTTGATCGATTGGAGCCCGTGAACAGAATCTAACGATCCAAATTTGCGCGGATATCTCTCTCCTACTATAGGATAAACCGGCTGCTTCCCGGTGGTTTGCCATGAAGTTTCTCGGAAAATATGGGAGCCGACTACCGGTCTCTCACCAGCAGAGCGACGATTCTGACCCCTGTCCCATCGGGTTCAATATGGGTGGGTTTATCTCCTTACCGAAGACTCTGGCTCGGAAAGGCCTCAAGGTTCGGTTCTGTAACCCCTTTATGGGTTGATACAGAGGTAGTCAATTATCACTGCTTCCGATCTCGTATTCAGCGAAGTCTGTAAACCTCCAAGAACGAACAATTCGAATGATGACGAATTTATCAGTAACGCCACCTCCAACCACTCGTCACCGAAGCACAAGAACTGCAAGAAACGGGATCGGAAGACGGCTCTGTCATGATCTATGCTGACGATACTTAAAACGACCTTTGTAGCCGAAGCTGCCAATTTGCCTTGTGAGGCCCTGTTCACCAAAAGTCGCATTCCCATTTAATCGTCTGTGTTGATGCCATCTGAATCATTTATAATGCTTTAGTTTGGCGTTCAATCCATCATGGGCCCCAGCCTTAAGTTGACGCATTCACGCCAGCGCGATATAACTTACAGATCGCGTCCACGGGACCTCCCCCTTCTTGTCCTGCTGTCTTGATTGGTTCCTACCCTATTTTATACCAAACCACAGGCTTTATTAGCTCAGTCATATCTTATCGGCTCTGGACGCCAATATGGGCGCTGGATGGACAACTTTATGAGCCCACAGTCGATTGGCCCATTTAAGCCAAACTAGCTTAGTCATACCTCCGGATAGCGCTTTATTCATAAGCTCTGAGATATTTCAACTGGAAGGACCGACTATAACTCGGTTTCTTACGAGCCGTTGACTCACAATGACTCATTTTCAGAAACCGTTAATTATCGTTCCATTTCGAGCCAATGAAATAAGAGCAACACTGAAGTCGTGTCTTTTTCCAATTCCGGGTTGGCAGAACTAACTCGATAGTTTTGTGTGATTTCAGACCTCGGAAAGTCTCCGATCTCACTTTCTATGCAGCTGAGCAATGTTTTCATCCATAAAAATCCAAATTTACAGCAATTGATATTGTTAAAGACACCATAATCTGCAGTCCTTTTACAGCCCCAGAGGCCGTTGGACAAAGGCATTGTCATGGCCGTTATTAATGGGGACTTTTGATGACCGCCATTACACGTTGTTTTATTGTACCCATTAAGGGTTTTATTTGCCTTTCATTGGTTATCCAACGTTTGTTTTAAATCAGACTTCCAGCTAATAGGTTACGCGTACACTTGGCGTTACTTTTTTGTCATTTTGGTTACAAAAAAGTTGCACTTTTCAGAAGGATGTACGATAAATCTCCCTATAAAGCGTTTTGATTTATGGAATAATGGGCCTTGTCTTCATGACTTCACTGAATAAATTATGCAATTATTACTTTTCGTATTACCATACCCTGTCCCGATTATCGATTTTCAGACATTTGGTAAATAGCACATGCAGTAGCATGGACACCTCGAGTTTTGCATTGTAATAGCTTGACAGTTTGGCTGAAAAAAACGATAGCTTGACAATAAGAAAAACGACCTAGGATACACATGGCATAGCAGAAAGCAGCACCATCATTGGCTGCAGCATTGTTTGTGTTTATGCAGTAAGACGCCTAGTTATTGACAGCCAATGCACGACAAAAATTGAGACTGCCGCGGTAGCACCACACCCAGAAAACACACCCACCGGCCCTCGGCGAACGATGTGGCATGACGGGAAACAAGACCACTGGAGCTTTTGCACAAATTATTCTGCATAGTTCGTGTTTCGTATGACAAAAATATGCCATCATTTACAATACTAATGCTTCTACAAGTACTACTACTGCTGCTACTCCTATTAACAACGCGTTCTAGTGATACTGCTACTACTACTACTACTACTACTACTACTACTACTACTACTACTACTACTACTACTACTACTACTACTACTACTACTACTACTACTACTACTACTTCTACTACTACTGCTACTACTGCTACTACTGCTACTACTACTACTACTACTACTACTACTACTACTACTACTACTACTACTACTACTACTACTACTACTACTACTACTACTACTACTACTTCTACTACTACGACTACTACAACAAGAATAACTGCTACTAGAGCTTCTCCTAATACGACAGAAACAACAAATACTGCTTATAATACTACAACAACAATAATTAATACTACTACTACCGCCAGTACTGCTACAATAATAATAATAATGTTTACGCTTTATTAAGGTCACAAAGACCAGAACTTTCAGCATTTTTATGTTTAACAGTAATGGAGGAAATAACGACGAGATAATGGCGGCCATAGAAGGCCTTGTCCATAACGCGCGCGAGACAGTTTCCGCCACAATTACTACTACCGTTAAAACTACTCATTTTACTACAATAACGACTGCTACTTTTACTTCTACAACGACTAACACTAAAGCTAAATTGAATAAAAGGTTGTATGAAATGAAGATTGGTTCAGTACAAATGCAATGGAAAACATACTACTCCAGACTACAAACTACTCCTCGTGAGTGAAAATACGTTTGCCAAATAAAATTGAATGTGTGTTTTTTTGTCAAAGAGGCTAAGGAGAAAGGCATATTAATGGCGGTTCCATCGTTACTAAAAATACAATTACTGGAATTCGTGTTGTTCCTGTTGCTGTTTGCTAACACAGGACATTATCTCGCAGCTTTGTCGTCTGTCACATCCAGTCGAGGATGCAGTCACAAGCATCTTTAGTTACCGATGAGGTGTTCGTATGCGTGTCGCTTGGGTGGATTAACAGTAGTCAACAAACACTTCCATAAACATTCCCCCAGAACTCTCTACGCGAGCATACACTCAGTTTTCTCTAGAATATCCCTATTCCCAATTTCGCGACCCAAATATTTTTTTCATATTTAGCGTTTTCATGGCGGAAAAGAAGGCTGTAGTGCGGAATTTATTTTATAATTGATGGAAAACAGGTGTCAAAGAATGCAAAAGCTATTTGAAACACTAACAATTTCCCGTATGTTGGAAGACGAGGCGCCTTTATTGGGATGCAACGCTCATATGTCGTCAGTAAAAGGGTTCACGTGGACCATGGCAAATAGCTCGACCCCGGTCTACCAGCGACTACGGCTGAAGATCAAATCGTCCATGGAAATCGATTTAGCACCCTCCTACTTCGCCATCGGTTGCGTCTTAGGTTTCTTAGGAGCAAGCTATTTAAACCCCCCTGCTTGACTGAATTCTTGCCGCATATAAGAGAGAGAGAGAGATTGAAAGATGGATAGAAAATTGAACGCGCGCTCTCCAGGTCGTGAGTTGTAAAAAGCTGATGCTGTCTTCTCTATCTCCTTCCTGCTTTTCTGAAAATAAACACACGCGAATTTTCAAACGGAGCGTCTTTGATACCCTGTTTTCTGAGTTCTCTCTTTTGAAGGTGAATAAAATGAACCAGGAGGATGGTGGGAATAAAAATGCAAGATGCAAGAAGATGACGCGGCAAAATAGGAGGGAAATGGTGGTATATTTGCTTTGTGGGAGGCACAAAAAGCCTTGTCGGTGGTTTAAGGCATTTCACATAGAATTGTTTGAATTCCGTGATTTTCACACGCCTACGTCCCTGGAAATCACTTTCCATTGTCAGTACACCGCTTCTCCAACAGAACTGATTATAGCGTCGGATTCCTTATGGAATTCAATGGCGGGGTGTTGATCGTAAGACCAAATAAAGCCAAGAAACAGTCGCTTTCCTGTCGACCAAAACCTATTTTAAACAAGGATTTGATCAACAAAACTTCAGGGTTACCACAGAGCCAAAAATATATTTCAATTACTCATCCATTGGCATTATTCGTGTGTTTAAAAAAATCGATTTCACTTATTATAATAATTGCAATCGCATATTAAGCTCACGAGGACAGTAAACATTTCCATACTTAAGACTTAAACGCAATATGCTACTGTATAACCTTCGCGTAATGTGTATCGTTAGTAATTTTGAAATTTTGTTCACTTGATGCAAATGCATTTCCTAACTGTTCAACAGATACCTGATACTTTCTAAATCCCCAGGTCAATATATGATTGAAATTTGTGCATTTTCACCCGGTACATGAAAGAGATTGTGTGTATTGATCCTTCTATTTGGCAGGAGTATTTAAACCACCCGAAAACAATGGTTCCTTGCATTCGGCGCAGGATTTTCTCCGAACCAATTTTTCTAAGGAAATAAATTTAAATACCATATAGGCATCCGAGGTGCGCCTTATTTTGAACAAGATCTGGTCGTTTTTCGGCAAACAGATCACTCAGACTGGCTCACATTCTTTGAGAAATTATCCAGCAGCTTCTACGATTCTTCCACGAGAATTCGCCAGCAATGGTGTTTTAGAAATTCATTTTAATTTCATCCACGAACACAGTTTGAGGATAGAATATAAAAGCAGTTACTCCACGACGCGGACGAATTTTGGATGACGGATGTTCCTCATAACCTCCGTGAAATAGCTTCAAATCCACCACCGTCAATCAAAAATATTTCCGTGCTATCTTCTTTCAATCACGCACCATCTGAAAGCTTGAAGCCCTGACGTATATATTGAAAACAATTATGTGTCGATCAATTATGATATTCTTTTTTTTCAAACACCTTTGTCAACACCAGCAAGTCTTATACAATATCTTTTGAGTTCGATTTTTTTGGAATTCAAAAAAAGGCTGACGAAGTTGAGGTTCCCGCTTTCCGATACCAAATTTACTCCAGTAAGCCGGAGAAAATTGCAGGTAAAAAGAGGATGAAAGTGGGACGTAATCATACAGATGCTGTGGCTTCATCTTCGGTTTCTGGCTGAACGCACTGTGTCGTCTAGACGGGCGAAAGCGTGAAGGTCCTATCTTTGGACGAAAGCGGGAAAAGGCGAGGGTGACCTTGAAAGTGGTGTCAGACGAGTCGCGAAGTCTGTAGATTTGCCAGAATTTGTGTTAAGGATGGTTTATGTGGACCGGTGAATAACGTGGGAGGTTATGCGTCGTTGTTTGATGATTAAATATTGATATATCGCAGGCGATGGTTAGTTTAAATAAATTGCTGTTTATTCTCGAATTGGATGCGAAGCACGCATAATATTTAATAAAATAAATCAAAAATAATAAAATTGGCAACGAAACTGGCGAAACAATTCGTAGAACACCGAGAATCTCAGCAATTGAAATTAATTTTGCGCAATTAATCTCCTACATAAAAGGTACTAATGGGTTTTTCCCTAGGGAGAAATTGAATTCGTGTAAATGGACCAGATAAAAAAGGCCATTTGATATAAGACAACCAAAGTTAAGATCATTTTAATTTCCATCCGTTTTTGGTCAAATTATTGTGATGAACCTCAATACCTCAATATAATTTAATGATACAATGATGAATGATAAATTGCAAATGCCCTGCTCGCGAGGTGAAAGATTTCGTTATTGTCTTTGATTTTCCCATTCCCAAACATGCAGATTTCTTTGTTTCCAAAACGATTCAAATGGAAATATATAATTTACAATTCATTAATTGAAGAGTTTTAATTCGAAATTGAAAAATACTCTAATTTTAAAGACCTTGTACAAGACGTGTTGGTGTGTGCAAAAAAATTTGAAAAAAATATTTTCTTATTGGTCGAAATTTGATGGTTTAAATAGATAACTACGAGTCTTTGCGTCCCGACGATTTGAGGGCACACATATTTTTGATTGGCGTGGCGTAACTGCTTTTATATTCTCCCATTAAACTCCTTAAACTGAAAGTTTTGCTTGCGGATGAAATCAACAATTAATCTTTTAAAAAATATTTTGTTGGCTAATTCGCTTCAGAATCGCAGTAGCTACTGGACAAAGAATGTGAGTCAGTCTCACTGATCTGCTGCTGTAAAACTACCAGATCACGTTCGACGATGAAAAGCACCTTGGACGTACATCTGTTATTAAAAAGGATTCCTTCATAAAAACAGCTAACGCCAAATCCCACTTAATAAAGTCATTATAGCAAATGCTGCTTCGAGGTATGACGAACCTTCAACTAACTTCGAAGACGTGGAACCACCATCGGATAATTGGCAAGGACATTCAACTTGGGGAAATATAACTGTAGCCAAAATCGACTTCTTCAAGCGAATGTTCTCTGGCCCTATGGCGATATATTTTTCTCCTCGAAAACCCTCCCCCCATTTTTCAACATTCCAATATGACGGCAATCCTGTCTTCAAGACGTGGTACAAACGATTTGGCAAAATAGCATGATCAATTCATAAAAGTAATATTGATAGTGGACTAGATATATGTCTGAGAGGCCGCGAAATTTGAAGAAACGCCAAAAAACGCCAGACATTTCGGGGAGGGGGTATCTTCTGTTTACCTCCGGCCAAAGAAGTCGTAAAACATACATATGTAGAGCGTAATCAAGACCCCATTAATTTTGCAACAGCCTTCTTGTAGCTGTCACTTTCAATAGAGTGGGTGGTAAACGAACAACCGATTGCTTTTTCGATTGCAATTCACCTTTATCAACAATAGTGGATGTGAAGGAATATTTACCAGGCATGGCCGCCATCGTGATCCCATTGGTGCCATGGCCGTTGTTTGCCTGACAACGTCATTACAAGGATTCTTTGTGTTATAAATCCGAATGTTTTATAAAACGGGTCTTCAATATCTTATTTCAAATGGCGAAAGATGACAATGCCAATTGTACGGTGTCGTGTCCTGGGATTCGGAGAGTATCGGGTATCCGTTAATCTGCCAGACCACTTGGGAAATGTCTAGTTCACATGAAAAAAGTGCAGAATAACAAGTGAGACATCGCACTCTCGCATCGTCCAACCAAATACAGCTCGGGTCTGATGTTCCCTTTACGGTGGCACAATCAGAACAGAGAAATTAACAAGGGTACGATTCACTCCTGTCACAATCGTCGTTCAAGCCCTGGAGGCGTTATTGTCACAGCTAAGCAATATGCCCCCACAGCCTCCAAAATCGCTGCCATGCGTTGTATGCGTGCAAACAAGGACACTAATTCAAGTAGACTCCTGCAAGACGAACCAATTGAGTTATTGATTTATACCTTGACTGAAGAGACTCAGCTTAGGGACCTTTGGGCTGCTTTTATTGTTTCGCTTGGATAGTTTCCCCAGGAGAACTGGGAAATGAAGTGTTTTCAGCCGTGTTAAGCCGAGCAGAACGACCCAATTCACCAACCTCGACGATAGATTGGTTAAGTTGTTTAAAAACGACGATTCTTGGCTTTTATAAGTCCAATTTACCACAAGATAAGCAGGCATCTTTGTATGGAGTAAGATTAAAGTGTGTCGGCTTTATTTCGCATATTATTGTTTCCCTTCGAAACCGACAGTGCCTTCAGTGGCCACGAAGTAGGTTTGGTGTCGGCAAAGAACACCTTTTACAAGGATAGGCAACCTTTCATACGAGCCACACATCTAGCGGTATTAAGCGCCAGCGTTCAAGACTGGAATTTCGGTCCATAGGGACGCTTTTCATCTTCGATGAAAAAGAATATAAAAAAAGGATTAATATAAGCATTTTATTCTAGTGATTTAACTGGGCGACATGATTCGTTTTGCCCACCGTCATAATCCAATTACAACAAAATCAATATTTAAATTCAACCCAGTAAAAACAGGTTTTTTGGCGCGCATTATAGATAGGGTTGCCTTTCAATGGCCGCCATTACGCATTTGCCAAACTTTATCTACTTGGAGAATTTAAAGTGTCTTTATTGCGAATTTACCTTGTTTTTATTTGGTATATTTGTGTTAACTTATAATACATCTCCGATAATTCTTAATAAATCGAATACAATTATTATTATTAAATCGAAATTGATGTACGGAGGACAAAGTCTAGATATATGTGTTTCACGAGAGAGAGAGAACTATTGCAATACCCAGACAACAAAAACTCCTCGTAATTGCCCACACGAACCACTGTCTCGGACGAGGAACGTTTTGGGCTTTGATGTGGGTTGGTTGCAAGTTGGACTTTGGGGTTTACCCAAACTAGTGAAAAACAGTTTGATATCTCCAAAGGATGTTATTTTCCCGAGTAATTACGTTTCATCCCTAAGGCAACCGCCTCTCTCTATCTCTTCCCTAATTAACAATTGCGTTATTGCAAAAACACTTTGAAATTCCAAAAAAGCAGACTCATAAAAAAACTACGCAATTATGTTTTACTGATTATTCCTCCAAAGACCGATGTCGTCGATGTTTGGATGTTGTGGAGGAAGAAGGCTTTTTAAAGCCCTCCCCCGATGACACTGACGACAGATAGGTCACGGAGGTCAACCGATGAGTCCCAATCTTCCCTAACCACCCGTGGGTGATAAATGCTAATCAGCTCTTGTGTTTATAGAGTATCGCTTGTAAATGGGTCATTTAGATTAAATCAGATCATTTTCTGGCGGTGTCTGATAGTTCAGCAATAGTTCGAGGTGCAAATGCCAGATTTTCTATATGCAGCTTTTCTTGCGATGCCTTCGCGTAGACCGAGGCTTTCCTCCTTGACCGTCCATTAGTGGAGCTCAGGTATTTGAAGACTGGGGCATACTCGGCTGCCGCATCATTAACGCTGATTGACTGAGCATGTTGGTCGTAGCAGGTCGAAAAGACTTCGCATTTCGACATTTTCTTCAAAAAATTGCACATAGCAATGCCGTCATTCCTTATTTGTCCCGATTTTTAGTTTCACCAGAGCAGGTGAAACAGGAACTAAAAGACAATTTTCACATCTAATACTTGTTATACTGCCTCTTTTAACTGCTGAAACTTTTGGTCTTCGTGACCTCAATAAAGCCACTACAATTATTATTATTATTCCGCTGAGTACCGCTTTCACGATTGTAGGGGTGTCTCTAAGGACAAAGATATCGTCCGCAAATCCCAGGTCTCCGAGGTAACTTGGACATGGTTTTAGTCGACAGGGGTTTACTACATTACCCAGTCCACCACGCAGTTAAACAGCATCGGGTAATTCTTCCGATTTTTCACCATAAACACGATCTCTCGTTCGGGTGGACAAGTAGTATCACTTCCGGAGATTCCTAAGTCCGCTTCCATTACAGCCCAGAGCGAGTCGAATGCAGTCCCCGGAAGTCGATAAAATATATAATGGTGATATGGAATTAATATTAAATCAATATTCTTCGTGGCGCCTTGTCGATGAAGTTGATGCTGCTGTGGTTGTTTTCCAATCTCAAATGTTGTTGGCGAATAATGTGTAGACGCACCGGACACCGGCGTTTCACGAAAACGGCCCAACCCAGAGTGGGAAAACATCCTCTCTCCCTTTCAACAGGATATCTGCCTCGGGACCACACACGGCCTCAACTGTTTTCATCCACAGTCGACAAGGCTCGATCAACATCCTCAAACCACAAACCCACGGACCAGTCTGGTAGGTTTCCCGTAACAAGTAATTCGGTTGACAGGCGCTCTAAACCAGGACTCAGGGCGATTCTCCCTTCCGTGTAGACGATCAACCCTAAGATTCGGCGGCCGGAAAAGCAGTTCTGTTTTACCAGCCGGATCAATTCCGCCACCTTCCCAGCGTAACAGATTGCCCAATGGCTAGAGGTTCCCCGGCCTCGATCAAATGCCTGGTGGGTGCTAGGAGATACACCAATTTCTCCCCCCCCCCCACAAACGACCTTTGCGGTCAATCCTACTTCTCATAGACCAATAAAGATTCGGTCTTAGGCAAACCTAAGATCAGTTGTCGGATTTTCAACCAATGGAAACGAAGACCACATCTAGACAACAGATGTGTGCTCGTAGTGTTTAGTAGGCATAGAACACTTGAAATAAGAAACGCCCGCGACAGATTTATGTCAATTGAGTGACAACAGAAAAGGTGCATACAATGGCCTATCGTGGTATGGAATGGCTCTCCGAAACCGTCTTTGTAGACTTGAACAAGGAGTGTGAGATGCCGGCAATTAGTAGCATCTCTGACATACCACCATCGTGGTAGCGTCCAGGTCTTTGGTCTCCACCTGGTACACTCAACTCCCACCGGTGCCTCCGAGTAGCCGCTGTAAGTGAACGGAAGCGGCCACATCCCAGCGTCAAACCGCTTGACAGGCGGGCTGAACCTGTTGCGGACAGTAGTAGTAGTAGTAGTAGTAGTAGTAGCAGTAGTGAAATCTCTGTCAGTCTTGGGTTTCTCTGTGGACAGATCACGGCAGCTGTCTGGGTGGAGAAGGAGGAGGAGATCCACTCGAAGATACAGCGACCGACCAGTAAGGCGGTGCCACTAAACTGTCTTAAATCGAGTAGACGTTGTATGCAACAGCGGTGACACCCTGCTAAACCGCTTTACAGGCGAGCTGAATCAGTTGCGGCCAATAGTAGTGGAAGTAGGAATCTCTGTCAGTCTTGGATTTGTGCGTGGGCAGATCCTGGAGGGCCGTGAGGGGGAGGCGGAGGAGTAGGAGATCTGTCCCAGGATCCAAAGCAGATTAGGGCCCGTCTTGAGGATATTTGTTTCCACGCGAGAACGGCGTTGTTGGCGCCCTGCCATCAACTGCGAATGCTCCACCGAGTAGAGGTCGGGCCCAGAGGGCTAGAGGCAGTTGCTAGAATTTTCACCGGGCAACTGAATATGCCGTACCCTAAAATTAGGAGGGAGGAGGGGAGATCCACTCCAAAATGTGGCGACCAGTAAGGCTGTGCCACTAAACTGTCTTAAATCCCACCGGTGAGACCGAGAAGTTGTTGTATGCGCATGGAAGGGGCCCCACCCCAGCGGAAAACCACTTTGCATGCGGGCTGAACCCGGTGTGGCCAGTTATGGTAGTAGCCGCGAAATCCGAATCTTTTGCGTCTGTGTGGCACTTGATTGTCCAATGGATAGAGGCCCCCCCCGCCTCGAATAAAGGCATGGGGGCACATGTGTACCCCTAATTCCCAAGACTCTTCGTGAAGATGTCATCTATGAATCAGCAGACTCATCCTCTAGCATGAGGAGACTGTACCACCATGGAACTATTTTGTTTAATTTCTGCGTCTTTTTCCCACACAAATAAACGTCTTCAATGACAACCGAAAGTAGAGGTTTTCCTCGGATACAGGCGATGGCAACATTTCCCCCCCTCTTGTCTTAGATAACCGCGGAAAGAATTCATCCCTACAACCCTCCCGCCTCTCGCTTTCTGGAATCGCGATTTTTTCAAACCCGTCTTCTGGGAACTAATTCAGACATGATTTATCACCCTATGCACATATACACAGACCCAGACAATTGGTGCTAATGATCCCTATTTAGAATTACACAGAACACGCGCAAAAACACGGGATCATTAATAATATTAATCGTTTTTTTCAACCCTCGCATGATTAGTTAAAAAGCGATGGTGGTTGATCCAACAACAGCATGAAGGTGATGGCGTTGGTTGGCGAAAAGACAGTCAATTGGCCCTACAATTAGTATTAACAGCGTCATTCAACGGGATGAATCAAACGTATGGTTGGCTGATTGCGTCGCACTTTAAATAACGGCGCAATTCACTCCGGCCATTATTTCTACTAAAATGTCGTGATAATGGAGAATTTTGAGCAATTTTAACCAAATTCATTTGCTGGTGGGGAGGTGGAAGAGAAAGATTATTTGGATGTAATATTTCACTAATTTGGTCCGATGGTGTAGATGTTTGCATCCTCACTCAGTTCGACTTCCAGGACACCAAAATAAGCTGGGCGTTGTGATGTGCCCGTCTGTAACCACGGAATTAAGACACGTTCAAAGTCGCTGGTGTGCATCACTAGATGACGTCTCAACAATGCTTCCAAGGCAATCTTGGCCCCAGTGGGCTTGATTCAGCAGTCGGCTGTTCTGGAGTGATCACGTGGATAACTCCTTCTTCTCTGTTTCTTAGTTCCGACTTGTTTAAAATAGTATAATTTTGTGCTGGGCCATCCATGTCGTCAATCAAGTTACTGGGTTTTTTTGAGCGCGCGTCTTGAATAGGACCGTTCAATGGCCGCAATTATGCGTTTGCCAGACATTATATTCGTCGAGGGTTGAATTTGAATTTCTTCCTAATCAACCTCGTTGTTATTTCCTGTATTCGTGACAATTTTTCTTCTTTCACATTTTAATTCTGAAAGTTTTCGTCTTTCTGACCTTTATAAAGCGAATATTATTACCATTATTATTTTTATTCTCGCTGCGTGTAAATTAGGCACTCCCTCCCGTTATTCTAGTTCTTCTATGTATCAATCCATATAACAAGTACTAGATACGAAAACAGTCTTTTATTCGGGTGAAACTAAAAATGTGGGCAAGAAATGAATGTCCGAATTGCAATAAGTTACCGTTCTAGTAGGTATTGATTGGTATTGCTTTCGCCTTCATCAAAGAGATTAACATACAAATTAACTTAAATAGAGGGGATTGGAGGGGTCATCCAATATACGAGAATGGAGGAATAGACCATTGGATGGATAACATATGTAGGCCTCTAGAAAAATTGAGTATTTTAAATTGCCTACGGAGGGTTAAAAAGTAAAATCATTTGAGGCCAAGAAAAATCACGGGAGAGCAATTTACAATAAGGGGGATTATAGAGGCGTCGACAAAGTTTGTGCCCTGAACCGGCGAAAAATAAACAGTGGCGACTGCAGCGACCAATACGAAGGCTGCACCTTTTAATTCCCACAAGAACAACAGAAATCGCCACAATGCGGTCTTTCCTCGGCAGAAGAGGTGTAACAGAACCCACAGGCCGTTTTTGTTTTGTAGAGGTTTGATTTGTTAAACATTGCAGTCCTCACGTAAATAGTAGCTCCACCAAGCTCCAATTTAGGTTTGACACAATCTCTGTACATTGGGGCATTTCGAAGTCTAAGCGTCCAGCCAATTTTCGTATCGTGCAGCACTTTTTTGACTCCGAACAAGAGAGAATTCGGTTGCGGCCTCTTCCAGTGGCTGGATTCATCTTGGGTGTCCACAGGAACGTCTCCGCAGTTGCCTAATAATCATCGCGGTTGTTCTTGAGATTATACGGCCACACACGTGCACCATCACGGAAATTTTACGAGGACCAAATACAGCAGCAATCACCCAGCGACGGTCGCATTTCTGGTTCAGCTATCGGCAACACGCCCCCCCTCACACGCGTTATATGAAGCTGCGCACTCTCATACATACACACACACACACACACACACACACAATGTTTGCAGTCCACGAACCGGGTCATCAAATCGACCGTGTAACCTAATTCGAGCGAAAGTTACACAATCCTAGTTTTAAACGGAGGCAGCAAAAAACAGGGTTGCTTCATCTGGATAAATGTTATTTAAGGATTGTCCAATGGGTAGTCATCCTTTGGTAATGACTGTAATTATAATTATCATTTTACTGACGTAATTCTGAGGAGGAGGAGGAGGAGGAGGAGGAGGAGGAGGAGGAGGAGGAGGAGGAGGAGGAGGAGGAGGAGGAGGAGGAGGAGGAGGAGGAGGAGGAGGAGGAGGAGGAGGGGAGGGAGGAGGAGGAGGAGGAGGAGGAGGAGGAGGAGGAGGAGGAGGAGGAGGAGGAGGAGGAGGAGGAGGAGGAGGAGGGAGGAGGAGGAGGAGGAGGAGGAGGAGGAGGAGGAGGAGGAGGAGAAACTTGAAATGTTGCTAGATTAATTTCTCTCCTTCCCCACAAACGAATACTAATAATAATCACTAAATAATACTGGTAATTACCAAGGTGGGGTCAAATGACTAAACATTTTGACCTTAAATGGTTACGAAGACTACTTATGAAATCAAGGTGGAATCAGAAAGTAAGAAACCATTGTAAAAACGGGGAAAGGATACCGGCATCCACGAAGGCCTCGGTGCGGTTTGACATCCCATGCGAATTCGTCTGAAACGGTGAACCAAGAAACAGCGACGACGACATTTGCCAGATGCAACTGTCCCTTGTGCGGAAATGCCCTGCGGTGACCAATGGAAGGCGTTAGCGACTCTCTTGGGTGTACAGGGTGTCTGGGAGGTGTCTTGGAGGTGTAGCACCTCTGGTCGCGGCGGAACTTACCGATCGCATCGGTCTCCCGTTGATACGCAACTTGCACATTTGGCTCCAAGTTAATGCATGCGGCAGCGACCAAACCTGGTGCGGGTAGAAGTAAATTTCTCGTTGAAAACGCGAGCGAAAACCCCGACGGACTGGGATAGAGAGGAGATCCACTCCGGTTTCCAATGACCAAATGGCGCTGGGGACGCAACCTGTGCCAAATTCTCAAGAAACGGCCTAAACGCGTGTCTTATCTCGTATGCCATGGCCTACGACAGGCCACAGTTCGTGACATTCATAAAGCCGGCTCATCCTCTCCCAGGTTAAAAGAAGAAGAAACAGGCGTTGAGGACTCTCTGGTACAGTGAGACTGAATTAACTATCTCCAAACACGCAGGATGCTCTTCGCTTTCGACGAAAACGTCGTCAACGGTCGACAAGACGTCCCTCCTTCCAACCTAATGGATCGACCGAGTTGATGTCCGTTGGAAGGACTCGTCCCATTTCCACCCACAGCGCTTTATGTGTGTGTCAACTCATTCGTTCGTTTCGGTCATTATTAGACCCCCCTTTGTAAGCGCACTTACCTTCGCTTGCAGCTTCCGACCATCATTCTTCATCACAGAATCACATCTGTGTAATTAAACTGTCTTGTGTGTTTTTTGTGAGGAGGAGGGTCATATCTACTATGATACAGGTTACTGATTCCCAATAACCACCTTTTCGAGGTCACTGACCCCCAAGAATTCTCCATTTCGGGTTCATCCATCCGAAGCTGAGCGTGTTGGTTAACTGGTTGTAATAAATTATGTCCACTGGCGTGAAACAACCGCTGCAGCGAGTAATTTTAAAAGAATTTCTTTTGATGTGAAGTAAAACTAGGGGGGAAAGCTTGGAGCAGACTTTTGTCCACAAAATAATCCGCTTCAGCCATCAAATTTAAGAAATTCCGCGAGCATGGTTTGCAGACCATTGTACACCTGGGAGATTTCGCCGTATGAAAGCGTAGTATTTTACGCTGTCAGCATTGAATAGAGGGCTTAATGGCAGGATTCTTCGATTCCTTAATGGTTAATTTTTCTCCGATTTTGCTAAGGCATTGAACTACTTCCGATAAAACAAGATCCCCAGCACCCATTGGTTGGTCGTACCGATTAACGGAAGCCGATCGATTGCACTCAGCTTCCGAATTCTTTGATTCACTAGTTCATTACGGCAAATGCGGATCAGTGTTTTTCGTGCGGCTGCCCACTACATGGATGATTTTTCCATGGAGAGGAGGGGAATGTTGCCGCTGAAGCCTCATCCAACACTTAACAAACCCTTAGAGGCCACACGTGGAACTGTTCAGTAGGAGCCGGTTTTCCCCACCAACCGCCAGCCTCCAATTCGGCGCTGGATCCTCGAAGGCGCACACCGCAACGCCCGACTTATCTTTGGTGGGAGTCGAACACAGGGTCATCCGCGTACAGAGTGAGTATGCCAACCGCTGAACCATCGGTCACGAACACAAAAGAGTCGAATTAGGGGGAGTCTGCCTTTATCGGCCTCCTCGAGTATGGTTTGGACAGCAATAGTTGAGTCAGACAGTCCTCGCCATGGCGATTCTATCTGCAACAGGCCTCACAGCTGTGCTCAAAATGGGCGCGCGTTTGAAAACTACGCACGCCAATTAAACATCCCGCCCGTGCACACAGAAAAATATGCGAGCCGATACCTACACAGAGAAGAGAAGAGAGGCGAAGATGACGATTGGTAGGATGGGGAGACGGAGTAGGAGGAGGAGGAGGCAGCAGCTGAATTGAGGAAAAACGACAGGAGGCCAACGGAGGCAAAACGCTTTGAAAAGAGGCAAGAGAACACGCGTGTGGGGGGGTTGGTATGTGTGTGTGTGTGTGTCAGTTAGCGCGTGACCTAATGGGAAATGAGCGGGTTGAGGGGGTTGGGGGGGCGTGGCTGTAAAAAGAGGAGAAATACTCCGCTTCCTTTGGGAAAGTTTCAAATCGTTTAAAAAGGACGTCGGCATGCCCAAAAAATGCTGAAAACGAAAAAATGCGGCAGCGAATGCACGCAATATAAAATAACAACGGCATTGTATAGCATGCAGGGAGGGGGGTGGGTGGGGATGCTGGTTGAGTGTGGGAGAATTGGATAGCGGAACTGCTTTTTGCCAAATTATTATCGACAAAAGTTGTTACACGCTCTGGATGGTGGTAGTAATGTTTTGTCGAGTGGGGGGCGTGGATAAGCATTCCGTACTTCTGTTTAATTCGTTTCTGTGTTATGTCGCACACCGGTGTAGGTGGTATTTTGATTTGATCGATATTGCTGCGATGAAGACGGTTTCTTAATCGAATACTCACGTGCCTATTGTTCCGACGTCAAACTGAAAGGCGGTGCAACTAATGATACTACTTACTACTCGTGGTAATGGCTCATCTATGTTCTGTTACATGGCTGTCCAATAACACGGTAAAGTTTTAAAAAGAACACCGAACGAATGAAAACGGAATCGGCTTTGGGTTAATCATTTGTGGTGCAAGATGATATTCTATGGCCTTTGTGATCGGCTAAAGAACGAAATATCGGTCCCCACACAAGGATGAGTTGTCATAGGCAGTCTAGGCAGATTGGCTCGTCTTCTTTGACAAAATTTCCCATAGCAACCGCGAACCTGCACACGAATTCGATAGCTCTAAAATGATTTCATTAATTGTATTTCATTTCCCAGTCGATATTTTGAAGTTGGGCTGGGGGGAAAAGAAATCGATTTTTAAAAAGAATAATAATAATAATAATAATAATAGCTTTATTGAGATAATGAAGTCCAAGACCCTCGGTATTACACATGTTAACCAAGTTGGTGAGTCTAGTTGGGCACTGACTTAATTTATTATCAACTCTAGGACGATCGATGTCCGTCGCGAGTGGATTCTCCGTACCGTGGGTCTAGACATGCCAGGGCGTCTGAACGAGTTCTTGCGAACTGGATAACGCGCAACAGAAACGTGGTTGCTTCGAGGGTGTCGGCAACAATTGAGGAATCGACCGGAAAACGTAGACTGAATTCGGCAACCCGATTCTCCATATTGGCGATGTAATATCCGCAAAAAATGCAACTCAAACCACAACAGGAAGAAACACACTGGTCCTCTTCAATCATGACATAATCTTGAGACAGTTGAATTGAGCTGCTATTTGTTGAAGTCTTATTCGGAGTAGAATGCGAGGCGCGATCCCATTAGTGTTCAGATCAGATCAGCGAACGAGTGTCATGGCATGGTTGGGCGTACAGTCATCTTTTCCCCCAGTAAGCCGGAGAAAATTGTAGATAAAAAGAGGATGAAAGTGGGACGTAATCATACAGATGCTGTGGCTTCATCTTCGGTTCCTGCTGGACGCACTGTGTCGTCTAGACGGGCGAAAGCGTGAAGGTCCTCTCTTTGGACGAAAGTGGGAAAAGGCGAGGGTGACCTTGAAAGTGGTGTCAGACGAGTCGCGAAGTCTGTAGATTTGCCAGAATTCGTGTTAAGGATGGTTTAGTTGGGCCGGGGAATAACGTGGGAGGTTATGCGTCATTTATTGAATAGTTAATTATATCAGGGATTTGGTGTGCGACAAAAAGCAGAAATTGCAGTCAAGTAGCCAGAAATGAAGGAACAGGTTGGCCTCCCATTGGTTCGATGGAGGTTAGCGGTCAGCATTATTGCTCTGAAGGTGAGGAGCCTGGATACGACTCCTAGATCAGTCCACCACGCGGACGCCGCCACCTGTTAAACCATTCCGTGAATCCTCATTGCGAAACCCCGTGAAGCAGCCGGTTTATAATCTAGTGGGAGATTTCCGCGGAAAGATTGGTAGGTGACGATTCCACCTCGGAGGGTACAGCCATCACGTTTCATAATAAAATTGTTGCAATTGGTTCACTGCGATCACAAGGACCAAGAAATTCGCGTTTTGTAAGAGGATGAGACGAGAGCCATGAAGGCGTGTCCGGTGTAATTAGAAGAGGTTCCAGGTGTATCTTACACTCGGGCTGGTCAGATTCGATGTATTCGAAAAATGATTTAAGGCCGTAAAACTGTCCCCCCCCCGAGTTTTGCGCCTGCTAGGTATGGTGTAGCGTATGGAGAACTCGTCTTCCAAGATGAGGGGGCAGTCTACAAACCCCGTAGATGAGGGTCAGAACATTTGGGGTCAGGAGAAATCATTGGAGAACTGTATACAATAAAGAATACTACGCAAATATCAGCCAAGAAACCTGTTTGTGGGAGGGGGGTGTAATTAAATGCCTGTCCTCCGTGGTCGTTGCGGGCAGTCATTTCGTCTACGTTTGACCCTCGTATGTTTAGGTGCGGAGTCACAAGTTACACAAACCAGGTCATAAAATATACCCACACCCCTGCCCCCCTCAACCACCCTTGTAGCACACGAGACGGTGACCTCTTGCTGCTATCTATCGACCGTTATATGACTCATCATCGTCCGCCGACCATTAATCCTCAGTTTCGCCTCACCCCCATAAAATGTGCGAGCGTCGATGCAAAATTATGTCGTTGGGTGTTTGACCCAACGAACACTCGTAACCTTAGTAAATACCAAATTTCGAGCAGAAATATAGACACCCTTTAAAGGGATGTAATTGCTTTTCTAAAGACCACCACGAGAACCAAAACTGAGGGTGGATGGGTGAGATCCCTGGTCTCCCCTAGACACTCAACTGGTACATTTGCTCCAAGTTGGTGGTCAACCGCTTGACAGGCGGGCCAACCTGGTGCTGTTAGAAGCTGGAAAGCAAACTTCTCGTTGGAAGCACGAAGGAAAACACCGGCGGACTGGACCGAGAAGGTCTATACCAGAATACGACATCCAGGAAGTCGGTTCCAATGCTATCGAACGGATCCCTGCTGTCGCGTGGTGCGAAAGCTGCATGCGCCCCTCGAACAAAGCTGGGTGTTGCTTGGACGCATTGTGTCACCGTCAGAGTCCACTGTCATTTATATCCACTGCCCGAAATGCTACTACAGAGCCTTCCAAGTTGGATTTTCTTTTTCCAATTCAAATTCAAATAGAAAACGATACATTATGTGCTGAAACTATCCCCGCGTGCACGCGTATGGATGTCGATTCTCTTGGGGCAATATGCGATGACATTTCGAAAAACTCGAACTTAAAAAACCCCACAATAATCCGATTAATACAATTACTGCACTTTTATAGAATGCCTGTGTGGAAGTGGATGCAAGAAAGGCGAATGGATAAATTCTGTAATAAAAACCCAATTAGTTCCAGAAATTATGGCATGAGAAAAATTGGAGAGTTGTCATTCGGGGTTTCCAGTCAGTCAAAACTCGTGACGGTGCGTGCGTCTATGGGAATGAGATATGAATCTCAGTCAATCGATTAATGATTAAAACGCAGCTGGTAAAATCGATGAAAATTAAATAACCATTGAAATCGACTTATTTTAAGACAACGAATTATATACTACTGCTACAGCCACATTCAAGTCAAAGAAGAAACGAGAAAGACAAAGCAAATAAACGGATTTTCATTGGACAAGGAGCCACACAAGGCCGATTTTGGTTCCCACAGTTTGGTTAATGCAGCAATGCACAGCGGAATATCTCCTCCGTGGGGCATTTCAATTTTCTACGGCCCGTTTTTGTTTGCAGCAAAAGAAAAATTTTGTAGGTTAACGCTGGAGGGAAGAAAAAACCTTTTTTCTATGAAATAAAACGGCAGCGGAAAAAGCGGCCGAGGAAAAAGTGAATGTCCAACGGCGAGAGAGAGAGGGGGTAGGGGGGAGAGAGCATTGCTGGTTTTTGAACTTACTGCCTACGGGTTTTTGTAGTAGCAGTAGTAGTAGCAGTAGTAGTCGTCGTCGTCGTCGTAGTGAAAGATATTCCCCACTTTTGTAATTTAAAATTCTTCAGCGATGTCTGAAAAAGACGATTAAAAATAGAAGCACCGGGAAATTAAATGTTGCCAATGGTAGGCACTACTAATTTGTCTTAAAGTAGCATTTAGGTAGATACGAAAGTGGTTGGCTTTATTAAACTAAAGCCATAAAATTATAGCTGTTGGTTTTAACACAAATTATTAGGCAATGGGGCTCTCGACTAACAAGCCTGTTTGATTACTCAAAATCATTGGATGTAATGGGTTTGCTGGACTTATATTTGGCTCGGAAATTTCGACTCCTGCTAAACATATGGAACTTCGTAGTAATCGTAGTAGAAGAAGAAGACATTTCAAACACGTTGTGTCCCGAACGCTTCCTTAATCTAGAAAGTATGGCCCGTATTGTGTGTGCATGTCAACCACAGATAAAAGAAATGGAATACCGGCATTAAGTGACACCCCAATTGCGTTTTTCGTGGCGTTTCTACTTATTTTGGATGCGGAAATTTCCGCCAATGAAGAGAGTCCGAAGGGTGAGTTTGTGATGGCAGCCCCTGTTGTTTTGCCAGACCCATTTTTAATTTCAGTCCACAAAAATGCGTGTTCTGTCAATGCATGCGCACGTGCGTGCATGCGCCCATGCATATTGGAGGGATTTCTGAGAACCAATGGCATTGGTCCATTTGGAATTGCGCGCATAACCACCACAAGTGCAAGGTGCGTCTCGAGGCGAAATGTTGAAATGTTTTTTTATACCCTAAGTAATGCCAATAAAATACGCAACACAGGAATTTCGTTCACACACCACGTACGTGGACTTGCCTGCAGGGGTACGCTGGTCGGATGTGGGTTGTGATGTCGAGGATCGTTATTCGAGTAGATGTAGTCCCAAAACTACGACAAAGAAGACGGTCTAAAGACACCGGGCGCATTACTGACGCAGAAGGGTTTTTGTGGAAGCAAAATGCACGATATTGCTGTGCTTACGACGAGGATGGAATAACGCCAGAGATAACCCCCTAGTTAAACAACGCGTTCAGCTTCTGATGGATGAACCCGAAATTGAGCATTCTTGGGGGTCATTGACCTCGAAAAGGGGGTAATTGGGAATCAGTAACCTGTATCATAGTAGATACAACCCTTGTTCTCCCAAAAAATACACAAGACAGTTTGATTTAACAGATGTGATTCAGCGATGAAGAATGATGGTCGGAAGCTGCAAGCGAAGTTAAGTGCGCTTAGAACGAATGAGTTGACACACACAGGAATCGCTGTGGGTGGAAATGGGAGGATTCCTTCCAACCTGGCCGATCCATTGGGTTTGAAGGAGGGATGACGTTGCTTGAACGTTGTTTCGACTGTTCGGGGTGGCGACAGCGTTTACAGTATTTAATACAAGGTTGGGAGAGTCAAACGCTTCGATGGATGACTTGCTTCAGTCAAGATGACCAAGAGAGTCGTTAACTGTATCGTTTAAGATAACTGCACCCCCAAACGGGAGAAATTCAAACGACTGTCGTCTGCTAGTTAAAGGCTAATACAGCATTAGCTTCACTGGAATTCAGCGCCGCTTTGTGCGGGGATGGTTTTGTTACATTTGATGCTGACCGTTTTGGTCCTCGTGGCCTGCTACTATTATTGTTGTTATCAAAGTCGAATTGATGCTTCTTTTGGATTGACCCTGAATTTGTGTTCTTCGGAACGCCTTTACCATGTTTTTTCGATGTGTGTGCAACTTTCTCGCCGTGACGCAGGTGTCTTCAAACAGGGTCAGCTTTACAAGATCCCGGGAATTCGCGAATTAACCCAATCAGCAAAACAGACATTCTAGACGAAGCATGTAACAGTTGGTGCAGGGTGCTTTTGCGGCAACCTCACCGTTTTCGTCACTTTTTGCCTTTTCTGAATACTTGCGGATATGTTTCCACAATTGGACTCCGGTGTTTTACAGTAGCCAAGTCTGGTCAGAAGGCTAGAATTACCAGTTAGATCGCAACATCATGACAAATTCGAAACATGTCACCCACAGTCCTCCTGAAATCTGGGTCGATGTAATTGTTTTAATTTGCTGAACAAATTATGCTCCATATCCCAGTTAGCGGCTCGATAGTGCAGCGATTAGACTCCTCTCTCTATTCGTGAAGCACCCTTGGCCACTAACAGGCTGGGCGTATCGGCATGCGGTAATGCAATAAAAATGTCATTTTTTTCTTTCCTTCTCAGTAAACGTCTAATTGTTTGTGTTGTTGACGCAATTGGGGTGATGGAGAGGCAGTCCCATTTTTTGATGGGTCGCACCCAACCCACCCCCCGTCTATTGGTGGCGCCAAAATGACAAACAGGCGCTCGTGTGTGAACATGTGGGTTTTTTTTCTCCAAGCCGGGCTAATAAAGAGCAAAATGCCAGAAGAGAGAAAAAACCCAAATGGTCGGTAATAAAAGATTCGCCAACAAACCGTGATCATTTTCATAGTAGAAAGACAAACGGTGAGATTAATAGAATAAAAGATTTTCTCATGCCAGCATATTAACACCCCATACAACAGCTGAAGCGTTACGATTTGCCTTTCGTTAGCATCCATAGGTTGGCGTCCCTCAAGTAAGCACTTAAAACAAAGCCACAAATAATAAATCTAATCGAACTGGATTCCTAATTATTGCCGCACGACGGGTATCTAAATGTGGCTCTTTCTATCCGCGAAAAATATCAGTATAATATTTCACTCGAATCCCGGCATTCTAGAAAATTCCGCAGCCGACGAAACGCTTACTCGGAGTGTTACTTCTAGAAAACGTAGTTGCCTGATTACAAAAATGACACATTAAACCGGCCTCTTTAGACCGCTTTAACTGCCCGTGCTGGGATACTTAAAATAACGATAAAACGGCTTCGCCGAATCGCAATAACCTGTCGTTCGTGTGGGAATTATACAGCAACGCCTAAAAACGCATCATAAAACGCAAAAAGACACATTTTTATTGGCTTTGATCACAGCTTCTTCTCTGTTTTATCTTGTTACTACAAAGAATAAGTAGTATATTTTATATGTGCTATTGATTGCATATTGGGCGTTAATTTCAGGGAATAAAATCAGTTTGTAATCATCTACCGCTCGACAGGTCTAAGAAGCGTACTCTTCTGGCATTTTCCACTCTGTAAATGTCCAGTTTGAATTGCCGTCCAACCAAAGCAGACAACTCGCTACTAATCGATTTAGTTGACTGCAGGAGGAACTATCAATTGCCCGCATTTCATCAATCAAGCAAGTCTAGATTTCCGGTCCAAAAATCCCCGATACTAACATCGGCAGCCTACCAATTTTGGGTTTTTCGGGCGGCTATACCCCTCATGCGAGAAGATCAGCAGAGGCTGTTTCGTGGATGAAATTTCCACGAAGAATCGTGGGACATTGTACAGCTGGCAGCGTCCCCTACAGTGCCTTCACTCGAAGAGGAGGAGCAATCCGACGCTGTGGCATCATTCAACACTTGACCAACACGGAGGCCGCACATGGAGCTGAGATAACGTTGCACTATCGCCGACCTCATATTTGACCCCGTCCTAACTGACGAAAAGGCAACACACCTTTCGTAATGTCAATGAATTCCTGCAACGTTTTTTCACATTGGCTTTTCACAAGCTGTAGAAACAATTATAGCTAAAGGTTTTGTTTCACGAGCTATGACAAGGACGCTACTCAACAATGACTTCACACTTGAGTCTAACGTACCAGAATCACGACACCTAATCACAACTGAGGGGCTACAGGTGTAAATTTTGTGGATTAGTAAATTCCGGATGATGCAGCAAGCGGTTTCCGCCTGTAAAATTTAATGATCAGTAGCAATCGGAAGTATGGCTATTTTTAAGTCAGGGAGATACCAGTTTGTTTGTGAAGTCGCTGATCAGGCTATGATTGGTTCGTGACAATGGGTTCCACCAGGTCTACCAGTCTGTGGAGCGGTTTGTCTGCGTGGAGGACATTCGCGTGTAGATTCTTGCGAACAGGGCTACACAGGCTACGTCCCCAGCCATCCTGGACATCCGGCTTTTCGTCTAGACTCTAGACTAATTGCATTCTTGGAAGTCGAGGAAACAAATTTGGGATTCGATCTTCGTGACGAGATTTGGTGGCTCAAAGTTCAGTTTCTCTCTGATCTGTTCGACAAACTGAATTCTCTCAACTTGAGTCTCCAAGGACCATCGGAAAACATTATCTTATCGACATGCAAACTGAAATCGTTTGATGAAAAACTGACGCTATGGAAAAGCAAAGTTTCGAAGGGTATTTTTGAATGCTTCCCTTCCGTAAACGAATCTCAGTTAAAGAACACAGTCGCTGATGACATCATGTCCACACTGATAAGCCTTCAATTAGCAATTCACCATTATTTTCCATCACTTAATATCGACGAATATGACTGGGTGATCAACCCGTTTGGAAGCAACCAGACATCAAATCTTTCGTGTCAAGAGGAAGAAGAGCTGATCGAGTTGAGAAATGACAAATTCCATCGACTGGGATTCGCCGAAAAAAGTTTGGACGAATTTTGGCTCTCCTTGAAGCAGTTGTTTCCAGCTCTCAGTTTGAAAGCAGTCAAAATCATTTTGCCGTTCGCGTCTTCATGGTGTTGTGAATTTGGATTTTCAGCTTTGACTGAAATCAAATCAAAAAAGAGAGCGCGACTCCTTCGACTTGACGACGAAATGCGTGTTTGTTTGTCAACATTAGAGCCCCGTTTGAATCTTATTTGCTCTCGAAAGCAAGCCCACCCATCGCATTAGAAATATACACGTTGAAAAAAATTTAAACAAAACCTTTTTTTTACTTAAGGTGTGTCGCGTAACTTTTCAGATATCCCAAGTGTGTCGCGAGTGAAAAAGTTTGAGTAACACTGGTCTAGAGGGTGGGGACCATCTTTGAGATGACAGTAGTTCCCGGTGGTGCAACAGAACCGCCCCTCTGTCGTCTTGTATCATTGTAGAGTAAATCTCTGACCCCGAAGAGGACGACCCAACCAAGTGCCAAGCCTTCAAGACGAGTGAGGATTCCCAAACAGATTAACCAGGCGATCACTGAACCGGTGGCTTAGCCTACTACTGAACGCATCAAAAATGGTCTCTATCACCGTCGATTAATGCACTGCAAAATTTCGCCTCCAGATAAACATCAAAATTCCTGAGCGTTATGTTCAACATTCAGCTTTGTTTGCGTGATATCGTGGAGACAATCTTTGGGAAATGCACTGATCTCAGTTTTTTTAGTTTATTAACTATATTCGTTATCAAAGACACCATTTCATAAGTTCTTACCTTCTCGCTTTACATCTTTTAGGTGACAGTGATTCGAACATGGGTCACTGACAAACAGAGCTCAGACGCTAGAAACTACACCATTTTCGTGTTCGTCGATATCACTTCGACACAGATGAAGGCTAGACCAATTGGTTTTCTAAACAAATTATAAAAAGAATTATGGCTGAATGTCATCCTGTAACTTCTTACTGCCGGCTGGTTTTCCAATACCTACACCCTCGATTTATAGATCAGTCAATCGGTTAACTTTTATTAAGGAATGCTGTTGCCAATCAACTCCCGAGGAAGTTGAAGAAAACGCGAACCAACCCTTGGGTGGTTTTACAAATTTCGCCAAAGTTGATTGCAAGATTGGGGAGTCAAGTTGATGTCAATACGATTTTCTACTGAGATCAATAATTAAATCTCCGATTAAAATCACATGCAGTTCAATACAGAAGATGATCCATTAAGCAAAACCGCCTTTGTCTTCCTTTCTATGTAAATAACCCACTCCCATGCAGCAATTGCCAAAACCACCGTTTTCTGGTAGCTCACCCTGTAGACCATTACTACTTAATATTAAGAAGTAGCAATGTACAATATCATCAGAATTAGCAAGAACGTTTATTTGCAAAACGGTGACCGGCAGCCGGAACTGCACGGATAACAGTACAAAACGTTATATATACTGAAATAGACGCTACAAAAATAATAACGACGACATAGTCCATAACACAAATCTTAATAATCGCCGTCTTCATCGTCGGTTAAAATTGCATCGCGGGTGACCTTCCAGCCGACCTGACTGGTACGTCGGCTGCGAGAGCAAGGAGACTTGGCTTGCTGCGAATTGTGTGTCGTATAGCCTGACATGCGTGTTGGCGGCACAGGGGAGAAAACAGGGCCACTTTGGTCCCAGCTGTCGTCTTGCCCGTAGGCGTAACCCCCGTAACTGGTGGTCCTGGGAGAGATGGGTTCGTGATATCTGGTGCCTGGTGGATTCCAAACTCTTTTCGGGGTGTTGTTAGGGAATGGAGAAGACGCGGCACATGGGATTGGCGGCAAATGGTATACTCTGGGTGAGTGGTTATGATTAGTCCTTTGATCTTCTTGACGGAACCTGCGCAGTTCAGGGATAAATCGCATTAGTACCAATACGAAAGCGGTGAAGGCAAAACGAATGAGAACCGAAGTGGGGAGCATAACTGGGCGGATGTCAATGCTGAATGAGGCATCAACAAATTGAATGATGTACTCGCAGAATGTATTGACAAAGGTGAATTCGGCAGGGAGCGCTGGTGCTGATGCGATAAGCAGCACTCCGACTGTCCTTATAAGCATCCTAAAGAGTGTTTGAGTGCGTGGAAAGTTTTCCATTAGTTTCTCGGGAAGACTGAGCCAATATAGGATAGTGGAAGAAATAAAGACCGCAAAAAGAATGTAGCTGATGACTAGCGCCGCATTGCTGAGCACAAAGCGAAAGATCACGGCACGAAGATACTCCAAACAGACGACAAAGAGGCTGAAAGCACCGCCCCCAAGAACGACGATGCCTTGGAGAACGAGACTCGTGCGTTTAGGAAAGAGACGCATGCTCAAGAGGAGAACAATCAGGAGACTCCCGACCACGGATATACCCACTCCAGAGACGTAGTAAAACGCGAGATTGTGGGATAACAAAGGAGCAACCAGATATGCCATAAGACCGACGACCAACCTACAGATTCGCGACAAATCCAACTTTCCGTCAAACCTCACATCGAGACGACTCGGTGGGGAGTGATCAAACGAGCTTCTACCTGGTGGAACAATAAACGCCACACAATTAGACTCTAGACCATGCATTGGTAACACAACGTCTTCTTTGAGCTCATAGAATCCCACTGCGTGGTTTGATTTCGTGAATGAAGATGGAAAGAGCGAGAAGGAAAACGTGCTTGGTGGCTGGACCGAATGTTGTAGCCATGGTTCACGGTCGTAGAGATCTGCATCACTTGAAGAAATATATAGATGAATTGGGAATGCCTGTTGAGAGGAAGCGTGGACAAAGAGACTTTGGTACAGGAAGGCGTGTATAATGCGAGTTAACCAGTGTGGGTTTCGACGGCAAACAATAGTTGGACTCAGGCTGGTTGGGATAAGCTGGTGTGTTTCGCCAATATCTACGTAGGATGCCGGTTGGCTGAAGGCGTCATAGGCCAACACTGAAGTAATAACAAGGAGAAAACACCAATATCGCATTGCTCCTAAAATGATTAAATAAAACAGTGGGTGCACGTTGAGAACAATAAATGGGTTATATGTGTATGAAAATATATACAGAGTAACAGAAAAGTTATTAACCACTGGAAACAAATGGAAAGGGGCATGTAAATAATTGAAATAAGAAATTAAACATGTAATGGTGATTATTTTATGTACATAGCATGCGGCGTTGTGGGCGAATTTAATATAGACAAACGTTTTCGAAGGGCGGGTGATAAAATATAAATAGATTAAATTTTCAGATCCCCTAAAAATACCCCGATGTAAACGATCATTCAAATGCCGAGCCCGGTGATTATGTTAGTATGGGTCAGTTTTGACCACTGCGTTTCTGAGGCCAGCCATAGTTTTTGGTGAATTGCTGAACTGATTCCTATTGTCTTATCCGTTTATAGTGACTGTTTTAATTACGTATTTTATCACGTATTACCTAGGAAATATTAAGATTAAATAACGCAATGTAGTGTCCGAGCTGCGATGAAGGTCTGGGAAAATCGGAATTAGGACGAATAATGATATCCCAATTGAATAATGCATACAGGAGGAATGGCATCTGACAGGAAGTCTTTATTGATCGTAACTGAACGGCAAAAAGCGGATAATCAATCGTTCAAGGACGAAAATGCGGATTATAGGGTTGACCAGGCGTTTTAATAAGCATGGATGTCTCTGCATTACAGAGTCCCCCCTCTCCACAAAGCTACTGTCCTCAATGTTTGGAAGAGGTTAAATGGATGGTGTGGGAAACGTGAATATCGTTACTGGGAATAAGGGTGAGTTGGTCTCGTGGGTCAGAGGTGTGTCCCGCTTTAAGCCTATTAAAGTGGACAAGCAGCATAGTGGGGTTGTCGGCGGTTCGGATACGATAAAATGTGTTCAGTAGGCATTACATAACGGGGTATGAGCCAGTCAAAGGGTTGTAGAATTTACTCAATAGTCCTCGTGGCGGGTTGGGTCTACCGAGCCACAATGTATCGCCGGGCTGGAACGGGGATCCGTGTACGTGGTGGTGGTAAACCCGGGCTTGCGCGACTTGGATGTGCTTAAGCTGAGTACGGTTCAACCGTTGACATTCCTGGTGGATACCGTAAGCTGGAAAACATAAGATGATGGAGAGAATTCTGTGTGTGCGTCCAGGGGAAGTTGAGCTCCCGACCGTAAGTCATTCTTGTGGGGGTAAAACCTGTAGATTTGTGTAAGGTACTGTGGTAGTCTAGGAGGCAGTTTGGTGATAGAGTGTCCCACAATTCGTTACTCGAGATGTCCCCGTAGGCTCGTAGTAAGGACCACGGCGACGTGTTGGTATGGCTGTTCCCTTGTGGGTGGAAGCCGGAGTCCTGGTTTTGATGATACCGAGTTTGTCGCACAGGTCGGGTACCAGAGTGCTTTCGGAGTTTGTTCCTCGGTCGAAATATAGAGAATCAGATGCGCTGAATCTAGAGACCCAAGTGCACACGATGGCGTCGGCGGCAGTGGACGCTGTCTCGTCAGGTATGGGTTCTGCCTCGGTCCGTTTAATGAAGAAATCCACAATTACCAGGAGGTTTCGGTTGTCATTTCGGGATTGAGGGAAGGGACCGACGATATCAACTCCTAGTCACTGGTTATGGTAGCCTGTGACAATGAGTTGGAGTGGTGCCCGGGTATTGCGACTTGGGTGATTGAACCAGCTACAAGTATCGAACTCTTGACAACTGAGGGTGATTTCTAGCTGGAGTTTCGGACACCAGAAACGGCCTATCGCAGCCTGGTCGACGTGAACTAGCTGTTTGTGTAGTTTCCACAGAACACTACGTGCATGAGCGGGGTAATACAAGACAGATAGGGGATTGGCGGTCGTATTTGAATAGGAGTACCCGATCTTTCGTGGATAGGTTGTGTCAGAAAGACCATACGGCTTGAGATTTACGACTTTAACCAGACTTCCGGGTCGGAGGCTTGTAGGTCGGTCCAATTCAGGGATTAGGTGGCCACTGTAAGTGAATTCACGTTTATATCTGTACAGACGGGGCATCGGGATGCGTGACAGGGCGTCGGCGTTTAGGTCTTGTCTACCAGGGTGATGGATAACAGAGAAATCTAAATCCGCTAAAATGTATTGCTATTGGGAAACTTGACCTTCTGGTTCGTGGAAGATATGTAGTCATTGCAGAGCAGCGTGATCAGTCCAAATTGTGAAGAAATTCGTGAAGAACACTATGGCCAGCAACTCCCGACCTGTGGTGCTGTAGATGCATTCCGCTTTGTCGAGAGCGGGGCTACCGTCGTAGATCACAAAGCTGAATGCGCGGGAGTTCACTAAAATGGTAGTTTTCTTACCTAACAGCCTTCCATATATTGTAACCGCCATAAAAGTAGTAGAGAATTGACATAATGCGGATAAGGGTAGGGGTTTGTTACCTCTGTTGTCACCGCATACAGTGGCGTTCTTGCAGAATCGGTCTTAGTAGGTGCAGCTCATATTGTGTGATGAACTAGTGGGTCTGGTCGGGCTAGCTTTGAGGGGATTAGTTGCGTAGGCTGTGGGGTGTGCATATGGAGTGTAGTTGCACGAGTCTCAACGGAGCAAGGGGAGTTAATTAGGTTTTTGGGTAAAGTGTTAATGTTTAATATGTCTTAAATGTGATGAATTTTTAACACTTCATGGGGTTCTTAAAATAATATAGTTTTCTAGTGGTCTCCATTCAAGAAATAATCGTTCAACGCCACTTCAATAATTGTTCACTGATCGCTGCTCGTATTTTAACTGACCCCTCCCATCCCCTCGATTGCAGTTTATCTAAATGTAAATCTCTTCGACAAATGCGTAGGCTAGACCGTTCAATACCAACAAGAATGGTGGCATATCGCAATTCGGTCATGTCTTATTTGTCCCAATTTTAGTTTCACCAGAGCAGGTGAAACAGGAACTAAAAGACAAGTTTCGCATCTAATGATTGTTATACTGCCTCTTTTTACTGCTGAAAATTTTGGTCCTCGTGACCTCAATAAAACCACTACAATTATTATTATTAATACGCTGCATTGGTTCACCTATCCGATGTTATTAATTTTCAAACATTCGTTTTTTTCTATGTGACCTTAACAAGCTATTAAAATGATGTTTATTTAATGCTTGTTTATTAATTAGATCCTCCAAAACTATAATTTGATCGATGATATTAAAATTATATTATTTGTTTAGGTTCGTTTGCAAGCATACAATATAGATATTAACGATACTTCGTTATCCATGGTAGCCAATAAAAATAATCATAATTGGCTATTTTACTTCTTTTAGTCTAGATGTCGGATGCATCAGAAACTGTTGTATCCCGACGTAATAGGCCTTCGGAAAGGGAATCCTCTATAGAATCGCCGGATTTTGTGAACCTCGCAAAACAGCCGGATGATGAATCCAAGTCAGTGAGGCTAACTTTAATGGAGGAAGTATTACTATTGGGCCTAAAGGACCGCGCCGGATATACCTCATTTTGGAATGATAACATCAGCTTTGGGCTACGTGGGTGCTTTCTTATTGAATTAGCACTTCGTGGACGTATTTCACTTGAACCACCATCGCTTCGGCATAGTCTTCTTGACAGAAATGTGGTTGTTGTGAAAAATCTACCTACTGGAGATATGTTGCTTGACGAGGCGCTCAGAACAATTAGTTCAAATGAGCCAACTGATATAAAGTCGTGGATTGAATACTTAAGTGGTAGGCTTTCTTTTTCTTGAAATATGTTGTTAAAGGTGGAACATGGAACCCTTTCAAAGTGAACTTACAAATGAGAAATGTGAGAGAACGGATAGCCAAGAATCTGGTAGAAAAGGGAGTATGTACTACCGAAAGACAGAATTTCGTGATTTTTGACATGACTACGCACCCACTGATCAATTCGCCGGTTAAGCAGCTCGTCATACAACGCCTCAACCATTCTATTTTATCCAATTGGTCCACTGACGTGCACAAACTGGACAAACGATGGCTTTCTCTAGTCATCATCGCATATCGAGCCGATGTTTTGGAGAACGCATTCTTGACCCTTTCAACTCAGGATTACAATACCGCCATTAAGCACATTAGGATTCTACTTGACTTAAATTATAACGAATATGGCTCGTCGGGAACCCCCACAGATGTGCTCTGGGCAGTCTTTGCTGCTCTCAGTTCCTGACCCCTGTGAAAAAACACCTCCCCTTACATCTATCCTGTGATATTTTCTCACCACATTTCTGACTTCTCATTGCCCCCCATTAATTTGTGACAGTTTATCCGTCTCTGTCACATCCGTCTGCGGCATATCGGGCGCCAAGGTTCTGTTTTCAACTAATTGTATAAGGTAAACGTTCTTTACAAACTGAATTGGTCTTTTCTTTTAAATGCCCACACCATTCTCTTTTTACCGAAATGATTTGCCGTATATCACACACATATATATATATATATAGCCTCTTCTGGTTCCCGAACCCCTCCCGCAATAACTGATTCTCAGTGTCTTTTTTCATATTAATTTTATGTATTCGATTCGGGTTCACATCATCTGTTGCAACACCTTCCTGTGCATGTGCATCAAAATGGAGATCACGTGGGTTCCATCGGTCTCAATCTTGTTATTAACCGCGGCATAGTCAGCAGAACTAAAGGTCCGGTTCCCCCAACAGGTCCGATTGCTTAGCGTTCAGCCTCCTTAGACCCAAATCTCCTAATAAAGGATAAACCGGCTTCAACGGGGTTGGCCATGTTTTAACAAGTGGCGTTCCTATTTCCATCTGGGAGTCGAACCCGGGTCCCTCACCAACAGAGTGAGGATGCTAACTGCTACACAATCAGGCCACCCCTACATTTTCGCGAGAGACCCTAGGCTCGACTCCCATGCCAGGCCATCCAAAATAAGCCGGGCGCAATGGCGTCCCCGCCTGTAATCCAGCGACTTGTATACCGGGTGGCCGAAACCGTATGCTGCATCCCCGTATGAACCCTGGGTTGTCGCTTAAGCGCTGCATGACGACGCAGATGCGACTTTTCACTGGGGGCACCACCTGAAAAATGTTCCCAAGAATCCTCATGCAAATTTCATCAACGAAGCTGGCCCGTGCTCTACCCGAAAGGTTTCTTCTACTTTCGACGCTAAATTACTATCGATTGGATGACACCCAATTGGTTCACTTCTTAATGTGTGGCTATAAAGCTCAACACCACTCGTTCGTACGGAAAAAATAATGGCGAAAGCTAGTTTAGGCCACATCGATGTTACGTTTGACGCTACTTTTCACCTGTTAGGTAGCCAAGAGTGTATGTCATTGGTCGGAGCAAAAGGTTACCATGACAACGGGAAGTTTTGTTGTGTGAGATAGAGAGGCAGGTTTGCAGAAATCACCTGGCGCATTGCTCCCACCCCTGCGAAGGACGAGGTCTTGGTTATCACGGGGACTATTTTCAAAATGGATGCAGCGACCGCATAGACTTGTCATAAAAAGCCAGCTGAGCATCTGGTGGAGTGGAATCGGTTGCCACGCATGCAAAACTCCAAGAATACGAGAATGAAGTCAGTCTCCAGTGGGGTCGTCGACGCTGTTGCTTTATAATATGTCAGCATCGCGTGGAGGCGGCTCTTGTGCGTAACAAGGCAGTGAGTATGTAGGTTTGGTTTTAATCTGGCCTATTTTGGGAACACGTCCCGGCATTGTAAACTTGGGAAAGCGGTGCCATCATATCTGACTGTTATTTAATTCAGCTCGGGAATAAACTACTGTACTCAGGTATTGTCTCTCTCCCATAGTATAACTGAAAAAAACGAGATTGCAGAGTCACTCTTTTGTGGGCGTTTGGCGTATGTGAGAGAGACCACAAGCTCTTCATCTACATGTAGACATACCACACACATCTAGCGAATTTACAGCAGTAAAAACAACCAAGTTCGTAACATCGCCGCGGGTATTGATACCTCTCCGCTCAAACACGCCATTGAAATTTGCCGGAGGTCGTTTCAAGTGCGTGGTGTCAGGTGATGGAGGGTTGTTATTCGTTGCATCCGACGTCAGTTTTCATGGAATGCACCAAATTTGGTGCAGGCAGTAGCTGGGACGGAAATCTGCCGGTGAAGACAAGAGCGAATTTATTCTCTAGTGTGGAGTTCTTCCGAATTTAGAGATGGTGCCTATTCCTAAATCATTCAAAGTTTCCTGGTAACCTGTGAAGTTCAGACCAATCTCTAACTCCTTCGTATAGGTCAACTAACCGAAAAGAACCTCTGCAAATTGGAGGCCACACAAAGCGCTGCTTCTAAAACCAAGAGAGGCCTTTTGGGTGTCTTGGCAACGTTCGCACACGTCTGTCACTCTTCACGTGATGCCCACGCGACAATCGTCAAGTTGGTATTGTCAGACTGCCGCTCAAAACAACATCACGCTATTTAATCTTATCCCAAATGTGTGAAGATGGATTGAGGGAGTGGTGAATCAGCTTATTTCCAATTATATATCTCTTCGCCATTAACTCGCCGGCAACTAAAGCGGTTCCTTCCCGTCTCGGATTCCAAACAGCGTGCCTAGGAGTTCAATATTATGCGCCTAATAGTTTATTTTTCACTGAGCGCACACCGCCACTTCTGTCGCTCGGTAATGCAGTCTCCCCAGGTCACCCACTGTGCACATTTCATTACTCACTGTTCTGGTGTGATCATGTGGCTGTCGCATTCTCAGTTTCCTGTTACCGTTGCCTTGGGGTCAGTTCAAACAGAATCCAGGTCTCGGTAGCTATCGGTTTTATGGATAGGTGAATGTTTTAGTCCTCGTGACCTTGACGAAGCGAATACCAATATCAGTATTACTATGACAGCAAGCTGAGCCCGGCAACGCGTTTCTCGACTCGGTCACCTCGATTTTTCGGCAATCCTGTGGCTCATTAACTGCTACTTTGGATGATCGAAATGCTGACAGAAACTAGAGAAAGAGGAAGATTTTACCAGTCCCTCCGTTATTCACATAATTTGATCGGAAATGCTTTTGTATCAAGCGTTAGCTTAGGCATATTCAATTGGACGTACGAAAAAGGCCACCCTGTTATAATTTTGTTCACGGCGCAATTCTGCGTCGAACGAACCAGATCGAATTGGTAATGGTATTCCCAATTGATTGAGAAATGTGTTCGCGATTTATCAGCGCAACTCGTCAGTCGTTACCAACGCCTACTCGAAGTGTTCAGCTGTCACGACCATTGTCATACCACGAAACAGGAAGCGTTTAATACTCATACATACATTGTTTGTAATCCGCTCATAATCGCGTTTCCTGACAATAATAATAATATTCGCTTTATTAAGGTCACGAGGACCAAAACTTTCAGCATTAAAATGTACAATAAACAAAAATGTTACAGGACGTCACGATTATACGTAGAAAATGCACAATAAGTTAAGAAGAATAAAAGAAGTAGCATCAAGGTAAATTTGCAAGAAAGGCCAATTTAACCCACGAAGTATATAAAGTTTGGCAAACGGGAAATGGCGACCATCGAAAGGCCCTATCCAAAACCCTAGACTATTGTCATGTCTGTATTGTCGGCAAATATCTTTGGCCATGCCTCCCACCCAAAAATCAGCAGTAGAACGGGATGTCAAAATGATTGGAAACGATGCACTAATTTGGCGTGCACTCCATTCGCTTGAGAGAAATTGGGAATGGCGGTGTAATCGAGTGTGTGTGCCCTAACTGAATGCAACTTTGAGAATTTTCCAGAGCGCCGTTCCTTATGAATGGATAAATTTGTTAATTTAACACGTTGGTTAATTGGATTTGGGCTATTCGTCCAAGAATGCACAAGGCCGATGGTGATGATGTTTGACATGGTGAGCACACCAATTGGTTGAATTCGCACATAAATAGCGGTGTTTATAAAACAACACAAAATATGTAAAACTGGAACCAATCTACTGGATGCCTCCTATGGCGTCTCCCCCTTACTCATTCTCCAGCTTCTCGTCACTAACCTCCCTCTTACTGCTGCTGCCGCTCATCCTCAAACATCTCGTAACCCCCTGCCTCCTATGGCGTCTCCCCCGTACTCATTCTCCAGCTTCTCATCGACCCCCTTACTCATTCTCCAGCTTCTCGTCACTAACCTTCCTCTTACTGCTGCTGCCTCTCATCCTCAAACATCTCGTAACCCCCTGCCTTTTATTCCGTCCCCTTCTTTTCCAGCTTATCATTTCTTCCTTCCTTTTAAATGATCTAGTTTTCTGGTCGATTATCCAATGCACCACAATTCAACGCAACCTCACTTGTTTTTGTGTGACTCCATCCATTCCCTCTGTAATAGTTCGTTTCACTGTTTGAAACGCCTCGACCAATGCGATAGTCACTCTGTTTTGTTCCCAGAAGAACGACATTGCGCATTCTTCAAGCCTATTAGTTGCGAAATACGAACTCGGGAGCGATTTTCATCAGTAGAACAGGGTCTTCAAGTTCAAGTAACCACCCATTTGGAATGGAAACACTATCATCTGTTTGTTGATTTATTTCGTAGAGGGTCTAAAATTGATGAGTGACGGATTGTATGTTTACAGATGTCGATTGTTTTGGTGAGAACATGCGGTGGGTTTTCTGAATAAAAAATATACTTATCTGAAGAAATTCATTTCTACTTGAATGGGTACACAAAAACAAAATTGCCGTATTTAGGCATTGGTGATATTTTGAGAATTCTCTCTCGTGCCACTGCTTCGTGAGCATTTTAGTCTGATGAGTGTGATTGAGACCAAATTATTCCGCAATTTCAACGAAGATTTAACCAAAACATTCGACATCTGTAAGCGTGCATACGCGGGGGACATTTGCGACAGATAATTTATCAGTCATAAATTGTATACCCTCTACGAAACATATCAATCGATAGATGATGGTGTTTCCATTAAAAAACGGTTTTTAATTTGAATGTAATAGGGAAACTCGAACTTGAAAGAACCTGCATGCTGTACAACGCGGCAAAAACGTATTTAGTCAGCCCTCAATTGAGAAGGTACTTCCAATTCAAACAGCTCTGTAATTTTCGTCGTAGTTAAAATGTATCAATGATAGACAAATGAGGGAAAAAATCCATTAAATCAAATCGCAGAATATTTTATGAATTTATTGGTAAATTATGGTGGAAGATAAGTATTTTTTCTGTAACAAAGGTTTATCTCAATACTCTGTTATGTCCCCTTTATTTGCAATTCGAGAGTTCAGAATTTTTCTGTGAGTATTCACAAGTTGTTTCACGCTATTGCTGATACTTTGGCACATTCCTCCGTACAGAGCACTGCTTGTTTTGGGCGGTCGCTAGGCAACTGAGACCTCCACACCCTCAAAACATGTTCTACGGGGTTCAGATCTGGTAACTGGCCTGGCACGCACATGCACTCATTAAATAAACTTGTTACGAAGCCACAACTTCGTTGGGATCATTTTCACACTGAAACACCCAAACTCGTTTCTTTACTCAAAATCTGCCACCATTCTGTGTTCTCCTTTGCGCAGACAATTCGTGCCTTAGCAGAAAAACAGCCTCAACTCATGATGTTTCCACCCACATGCTTCACAGTAGTTATGGTGTCCTTTGGATGCAACTCTGCATTTTTTCCTTCAAACACGACGCGTTGAGGTTTTCCTAAAAGGTTCCATTTTGGTTTCACCTGACCATCTAGCATTCTCCTAATCTTCTGCTGGTTCATCCAATTCCCCTCTAGCAAACCTCAGACGGGGCTGGATTTGTTATGGCTTAAGCAGGGCGACACGTTTGGCACTGCGGAATTTGAGTCACTAGTGACTTAGTGGGGCCGCACAGATAAATCTTCGAACCCTTTTTTTCACGTCTACCGCGCTGCAATCAACGTTTTTTGTGACTTTAGTCCCAACCTGTGATCATTTTGACCCCACGGGTGAGATCCGGATTAAGATTATTTATAAAGGGTCTTGTATGTCTTCCGTTTTCTAATAATTGCTCCCACAATTGATTTCTTCACACCAAGCTGTTTTCCCATTACAGGTCCACTCTTCGAAACCTGGTGTCCTGGCCAAGTGGTGTTCGTGGTGTGACTGTTTGAGGTTGTGTGCCGGTGTCTGTTCTACTAATCGCAAGTGCAAACAGGTGCCATTAATAATAACATCTTAACGAAGATGTTGCACGTCTGTGTCTCAGCTTGTTTTAGGTGACGGAATACGAATTATTAAAATCCTACAAGCGTATCGATTATGAAAAGTACAGGCCTAACCCCGTAGTGCTGAACGTTTTGACATCAATAAAACTATTATACTGATAAGTCACTCCCCTCTCCATTACTGTCTTGACAAAATTGCTACAACCACTATCTTCACAAACAACTGAGAACAAAGCGATTAGATACCGCAATATCGATCTGGTGCATGAACTCGCATGGGTGCTTTTAGGAGGTCAATAACGCGGGAATTGATTTAATTAGATCAATTGGGGCGGCAAAATTGCATTGGTTGTTTTAATTGTCAAACGCGGGAGATTTGACAGCCCAAAATCGATATATCCGCTACATTATCTCGGCAATCCCGATGGTACCAAGTTGTGTGGGTGAACAAACCATGACCAACGCAACGGTGCCCGGCATTTGTTTTATCCACATTGGGTCAAATTCCAAACCGCACATTAAATGAAGACTCCATGCGACCCCAAAGTGCACACTTAATGATTCTGCTCAAACCCGCCCCACGGTCTAAC
The DNA here is from genome assembly GCA_028672205.1 of Proteocephalus fallax. Classification (NCBI taxonomy): domain Eukaryota; kingdom Metazoa; phylum Platyhelminthes; class Cestoda; order Proteocephalidea; family Proteocephalidae; genus Proteocephalus; species Proteocephalus fallax. Next base: position 300,338 of record JAPUBX010001077.1, on the reverse strand, counting down.
CATCATTAAAACTAAAACATGTATTCAATAAAATCAGCCTTTAAAACCTACGAATTGCCTCGGTATTGATTGTGTACACATTAAAGCTACGGTAGGTGTATTAATCACAAATGAAGGAATTGTGGATTGTCGCGGTGCCGTTGTCATGGAACGCCATCGCCGCCACCACCACCAATGACGCGGATGATTTGCACGACTGTTGCCGAACCGGCGCAAGCAGCAGCGGTGAGGCCGATGGCGAAGATTACGGCGTGCTTGGTGACCACGACGAGGTAGAAACGTGGAATCTGGTCCCTTTGCGGCCACAGGTGGATCACCTCAAGGGCGGGGGGGATGAGGAGGGAGAGGGCTGAGCTGGCGAAGGCACCCAAGAGAGCCACCATCAGGTCGAGATGGGGCACCAACATCGCCCCGGCGTCTGAAGGGGGAAAACGGGGGCGGGTGAGTGAGTGAGTCCGCTTTGGAAGGTCAGAAAGAGCCCAATTTAACATTTTACGATTATTGGAGAGAGAGAGAGAGAGAGAGAGAGAGAGAGAGAGAGAGAGAGAGAGAAAACCTAACCAAGCTGGGCAGATTCGACCCACAGAGATTGTACAAAAACGACGCCATACGCGGCAAGATGGCTGGAACATCTTTAGCGATTGTGAGAACCTCAAGGACCGCTGAACCACTGCAGCCTCATTTCGTTGCTGGAGAGCTGATGACGAATGTCTGTTTTTGAGAATCATCGTAGACCCCATTGATCGAATACCGCCAATCTCCTGGTGTCTTCGCTGTGCAGTGGTCGGGATTCGTAACCGTCTGTCGGGATTGGACAGCGCCCCGTAAAGGTCGGGCGAAGGAGGAAGTACAACGACAGGTCGATTTCAGCGCTGAAATCCGTCCAATCCCACTGCGCTTCGAAGAAACCAGGAGATTGAAAGTATTTCATCACTTGGGTCTACGATGAATGTCCAACGCGGACTGGTGTGACCAGCTCGCGAGCGACGACGACGAAATGTCGACGACGTCGCTGTGCAAACACCGAGAAACCGTCGACCATTCTAAAAAGCTATCGGCTGCAATGGTTCGGCCACGTTTTACGTCGGTCAGACACGAACCCTTCAAACCGTTGCCTCTAATCCGCCGCACAAATCAGGCAAGCGTGGAGTACCAGTGGCGATAGGCACATCCAGTTGATCGGTCTGTCGGTGCCCGAAGTGTAATGTATGCCCCTTCGCAAGCGCATGCAAATCAACAACCTTCGCTATTCAACCATCCAAGCCTAACGACGACACTGCCCCCACAGATAATTAAAAATCCTTGACTATAATCACAAATATCGATTAAATTACGATCCCAGCTATTTCACCACCCCGAAATCTTCCTCGAATTCATCATAAGCACGATCTCTCGAGAATCCCTAATTATGTATCGCTATCGGACGAGGTGTCACCCCAAATCCAATATCAAACATTGCCTTGTGTATCATTTTGGCAGCACCACACTATCGATACAAATGTTCCAAGACAAAATTGGCAACCTCAACCTTCGCGCCTTCGTCCTTAGGAAGTTCCAGAGTACCAAAACCCACCGATTCTGCCACAAAGCAACCCCGCCCCTTCAATTCAGAGTTAAGCAGCATTTTGGAGACCATGTAGAAGGTATCAAAATATATCGCCGATATTTCAGCGAAAGCCACTTCTCGCTTCGAAGCCTCCATCGATTTGCTAACTCTGGTGCTGGGATTCGACCGTACTCCGCGAGTCTTCATCTTATACTGACTTCTTACAGTTGCCGATGTATTCCCCAACTCTTTAAGAGGCCCCCACCAAACACTGGACAAGTTAATGCCACACAAGTACCTATTCCATGTGCCGATCTCTAATGTTACGGATAAAAATGTTCAACAGCCCGGTGAAGCCTCTCAAGACTTGTTCACTGCAATGGTACACAGTTGGGCGATGGAACGCAGTACTTGCAACTACCCAATGCAACACCGACACGCTAAATACGTTCAGCATTCCGACATTGCTCGCGGGATCGGTCAATACAGGGTCGGATGATGATGGAGCCGGTGATTCGCAACAGTCGTCGTGGAAACATCCACTTTCGTCGTATTTTTCGCACACACAAGTCATCTTTTTATATTGCAGGAACACAAAACGCATTCCGCCAATAAAATACTGAGTCATGTTTATGATTACCAGCATTCCACAATTAATTTTCCATAAAAAATATTTCGTATTGCCAAGACCGATAATCAAACGGATCACTCCCTGGCGTTCGAAATAACGGCTACTTAAGTGCATGTTAGTAGAACAAACATTACAAAGGAAGCTCACACGTGAAGAGAATCAAACAGACGCGCAAAATTTTTCGATTAATTGATTTTCTCTTATCCGTGGCATCCCGATGACACGGAATCTTGAGCATCAGGCGGCCAAAGATTATTGCGGGGATGTAGAATTGCAACATGTAGCTGATGCTGATCGAGAAGACGAAGAGTGGCTTTATGGCCATGTAGATTCTGGAAAGATAAGGAATAATAATGGTAATCACTTTGTTAAGGTGACAAGTACCAACACTTTCATCATTAAAAATTAAAAATACACCTAAATATCGAGAAAACAAGGGAATGACCGAATTGCGCCATGCAGCCGGGAACCCAACGGTATAATCTTCGTGTTGGTCGAAAATATTTACATTGATACCGACTAGAATAGATAGGATGAGAGGGATCACCCTACATACTTCAAGCGAGGAGGGAACAAGGAGTGAAATTGTTCTACACAAGTCCAGACACCCAAACGAATTCAACCACCCCGGAGGTTCCGGGACTCAACGGCTCTGGGTAGAGTTCACTAAAAAACCAGCCCAGAATCCCCAAAGATGTAAACAACAATAAATGGCACCAGAAGTCTCCTAGGTTCTATAATATCATGATTAACATGTAACATTACTTTGGGGGGTGGATACTAGTGGCGTAATTGAAAAAAAACGGCGAATCCGGATGTTTAACCTCGCGTATTGTCAAGAGTGATGAAAATGTGACGCGTCATTAACTGTAAAAAGACAGTTTACCGTGGTTCATTCGGGATGTTGTACGTGATGCTGCCTAGAATGCCATCACCAAAACAGAGGTAACCGAATACACCTTGAAGGAGGCATAGGCAGGTCACGATGACCGCTGTCGTATTCAGCGTGCCGAAAGTTGCCACAAATTCACCGGGATGCCTCATATGGTTGCAAATGGGCAGAGTCTAATAAAGAGTACAGCGGGGATGGTAAATCCACGCAATAAAAAAATTATTCTCAGATAGGATCGGCAGAATAGCAGACGCCCTTAGGTTGTAGCCACATAATATGATGATCTGCCTTTGTAAAATATATTACTCATGAAAGCACGATGTTGTGCAATCACTTGAGATTCCGTGGAAGGGGAAGTAAAACGTTCAAACTTACAAGAGAAACACCCTCAAATGTGTAGATGAAAACACCAAGAGCGACGAGAACATCGCCAAACGAGCGGCTTGTTGGCAAAGAAGATGGATCCTGTAGACCCGTTGTGAAGAGATACAGGAAAATAAGTCCTAGTCCAGTAAACGTTGCGATCATGGCAATAATTGAAGGAATCGCGAAGATACGCATCGTAACTTTCAAATTCAGAAGAATAACTAAGCACGTCACGATGAAACCGATGAGATACAAATTTGCGTAAGTTCCTGGCCACGTGAGCTGTATAAACTGGATGAATTGTGGTGACATCAAATGATTATTAAAAACGTACGTATTTGATATTCTGTGCGGCAAATAGGACATATATACAACAGACCCCAATTTGGGTTACAATGAGAAATACATTGACTGTATGCCTATACGGGGGGATAAACATTAGAGGCAAACACATACTTCGCCTTTCCTTTGTAAACGCGTAAACGCTCTGGTCCAAATTTGAAGATGTAGAAGACAGCCTCGGCATAGTCAATTTTCTTACGATCAAGATTGTTTCTAAAATTGATGATTAATTATGTGCAGTCAATACTTTACGATCACGGCCTCCGTAGTGCGGATCAACACATGCATTAAATACGTTGACAGAATGGAACAGGATACAAGCATAATGATGCTCGTATAAAGTCCACCATATTTAAAGGCACTGGGCAATGCAAGAATCCCGGAACCAATACATCCTTTTAAGAAATTAAACAGAGCAGCATAACCACTAAATAAGAATTAGCTTATACAAATTCAAATAATTTCCAACCCCGTCATTTTCGAAGAGGCCTCGAGATCGTTGTTAATGAGTAAGGGTTCTTCTTCAGTAGCAGCCACATTTCTTTCTTCAGAAGCATCTGCATTTCCCTCTTCAGTTTCCTGGTTTAACGGTGATCCTATTTCGTTTGGAAAATTCATTTATTTTTTTAAGACATAAACTAATACCACTATAAAAACACACAATGTGTCCTTGGAAGAAACTCCAAACAACTGTTTTATGTTATATTTAAAACGTTCACGTTTAATAGTATTATTAAGAAAACCTGCGTTTATAGTGATATTTATATAAAAAAAACCACCCGTTTCAAACGACAAAAGGTTTTACTCAAATCATTTGGAAGCGTCTTTTGCAAAGGATTCAGTTGGTCGAGATTGCAGCGGTTGCCCCTTTATCAAATTGGCACTCTTGCGTTTTCACATCGATTAGAGAAATCGTTTTGAAGTCAATTAATCAAACATCCTTCAACATCATCTTCACATAAATGAGAAAGAATGCGATCGTGTTGAAAGCAGTGATGAATTTCAAGAAAACTCCGTTGACGACATCAAGAGTGGATGGTGTGCGAAAACGTAGCCACGGCATCTAGATGCGATTTACCTCAGATGCGACCATAATCGAAATTGGTTAATTTCTCGATACCTGCCCTGGCGACAGAGCCGTCCCTTCTTTCGCCTCAATTGTTTAAGAAATGGAGATGATACGACACTGAGTCTGGCGGATAGTTCAGTGAAAGGGGGCAGTGCGTATCGTACATATATTTGGGATAGCTGAGAAAGGACATTAATCATCATGATGGAAAAATATCGATTCTAAAGCGTATGCACGAAGGGGCATCATTTGGTCACGTTTCTTGTGGATAGTTTTAACGCAGCAAAGAACGAATCATTTATTCGGAAAATCTGGCGATTTCTCGCGTCCTGTTTATCTATTACCAGGTACAATAAAGCGTACCTTTGACACGTGTCGAAGGAATGGGAATTATTTAGCCAGAGTTTTCTCAGCCGTCGATACAACGTCTTATCTACTCTCCCGCGCTGTTTGATTTAAATATATGTTACGCACGCCACTGGCTGCATTTATCGTTTTAACACCTGGTAACTTAACTTGTTTTATGTATCATTTTAGGTGTACCCTTTAATCCGCAACAACGCTTCTGATCCTCATCAGACCTAACATATCCTATCGTGTTGGCTTATCGATACTAAATCTTCCCCCACAATCTCTCGTCCTGTTTGCTCCATTCTGCCTCAGTATCAAGGTGCACTCACTCCTATTTTCTCCAGGTGTTCGAAGATACGAGGACATTGCATTTGGTGATAGCGGTGGCGAACGTGAAAGTTACCACGTTTACCTACCTTTACGCTCCTCACACGTCTACCTTTTACCGCAATAGCAATCTCACCACAACGCTATACATCCCTAGACTCACAGTACTGGGATTCCACTTTTTCCGCACCCAAACCAGCACAGCCACTGAGGACAGTGGCTTTCAAAAGAGGGGCTATGCAAGTCACGACATGACAGCATAAGAGGCGGCCATCTTGCCTTTCTATCCTTCCGTGGTACGGAGTTCGATCTGATGGTGTTTACGACCCGCTGGTTCACTCAAAGTGAGGCAACCCACTTTCTCCCGTCATACAGGATGCCTTTCGCTCTTCCAACCCTCCGCAACCGGCAACCGCAGCCGCTCAACCTCCTCCACACATCCTACAGCGACATCCTCCCTCCTCCCACACTATGGTCCCATTGCGTAGTTACCCGTTATAAGGACCCGTAAAATTTTCGCCCAAAGCTCCTATTGTGTTCCAAATTCTTCGTCTATCGCTTTCCTTATTATATCCTCTTTCGTAAGTGCACTTACACGATGCGTGTACCTTCTACCAATCTTCCTTCCTAAGTAAAGGTCACTCGCCCATTTAAGTCGTCTTATTCATGGAGTTGACTGACGCTTGGGGACACCCTCTGGCGGAATACAGGTTGCTATTAACTAATCCCATTTTCCTTGATCTCATTTCCACTGGGGCATTACATATATGTATCGTTGCTTAAACTGTTGGCGTTTTATTTACCAGATTCGCCCCGGAACGGTCCGATCGTTAAACGTCAAACAAACCCACATACCGTCCGTCTAACGAAAAAATCACAATTCGTTATCAAAATTCTTCAAACAAACAGCTAACACAGAAATGTTCGCAAGTGTTCGTAACGGGCGGCACGTGAATAAGATATATTCGGGATCAATCAATAAACGCGTCCGGTCCACTGGTCACCCGAGAGTTCATTTTAGCCTATACAATAGTATATGCGTTTATGTCAAGCAACGAAGGCGTATTTGGTGCAAGTGAAAAACTTCAACAGGATGAGGAGTTACAAATTATCGAGAGTATTTTTCCAAACGAATTCCGGATCATAGACCCGATTGACAGGCAAGGCGATACCGAACTCGAGTCTTAGTTGTCTAGAACCTATGAATTAATTATACAAGTTGATGATACTTTATCAGGTAAAATTTCGCTGCAGTTTTCCCTACCCAAAGGATACCCGTCTCAAATTGGGCCAAATTTTAAGTAACTTTTTTATATGACGTATATTGTAGTATTTCTGCTCCATATATGCCGAAAGAGAAACACCAAGATCTTTACAACACCCTCAAGGATGTTTGCTCCGCATCGGCTGGTACTCCCGTTATTTATTCGATGATTGAAACAATCCGTTTGTTTCTCGATGATCTGACAGTCAGCAGTAACTTGCCACTCGTTCAAAAGTGTGAGCCACATACTTTGGTTACATCATTAAAACCTGTTGCGAATGTGGTCTACCGAGTACCCAGTGTACGGGACCATTTAGCTGCCGGAGGAGAAAGATTGCCGATTGCAACCGGTGTTGTCTGTCCGTCTATATCTCACGGGGAAACAATAACTGACCGAAAAAGTGTATTTCAAGTACGTTGGCTAGCGATATGGTAACATTGCATACTAATGATTTAGGCTCATTGCTGTCGTGTTTCGTCCTTACCGGAGGTTTCGGCCTTCATCAGCACTATGCTAGAGGACCGGAAAGTTGCGTCTGCGACCCACAATATTACGTCGTGGTATCTCCAGACAACATTGACACCAGACGCTTCGAAGTCCTCTTTCGTTGCTGATTTTGACGACGATAGAGAGACCCACGCTGGTAGTCGCCTCCTTCACCTCATCACTATGATTGCAATAGAGGGCGTCGCGGTCATGGTACGCCCCTGTGATTGTTTTTTTTTTTACAAATTACCATGTTTTCGCCATGATTAGACAAAACAACAAAAATTAGACCCCGACTACTATTTAGGATATACCGCGGTACCGTCTTTAGACTTTGTCCATTTTTAATAACCTCACGATACCCCGGAAGTTCAACTAATTCGGGGGATCCGTTTAGCTTAAATCCATTGAAATTGGCGTTGTTTTTATTATGCTAGGTGACCCGTTGGTACGGTGGAATCCAACTGGGACCGGATCGTTTCAAGCATATCAACAACGTGGCTAGTCAACTGCTTACACAAGAAAAACTGACCAAAGGAACCGCGACTAACCTCGATGCCAAAAATAATCCATCAAAGAAAAGAGTTACCAAGACAAAACGATGATTTTGTATTCCTTTACTCTGTTGTTTCTTGTATTCGCCCGAAAAGTGTTTTCACTTGGTGAGCTATCTTTTTTGTTATTTGAACGATGGCGTTAATCGGATAAAACGGGACAGCAGGCAGCACCATCACTTTGGTGAGAAACCTGCGCTCGACTCCCAGATCTGATTTGAATTCGATTTAATTTCGCCACCAATACTTTCAGTCAACACAGAGGCCTCACCGCTGACTGCAAGTGACTGTCTTAATTGCTAGAACCATTCAATCAATCAACCCGAAGCACCACCTACGGACAGATAATCGCCTTAACTAGATAGTCACCCCCTCCCCTCTCTCCCGTGAAACAAGGCTAAAGTAACCCATACTCATGACATAACTAATCTTTGATTACCTCAATCGAATATGCGGCAATTGTGGTACAATAGAGTGGGCGAAAAGATGGAAAGAACGAGTGAGGGTGGGTGGGTGGATAATCAACAAAACCAATGAGCATGGCTATTGATTCTCTGGCAATGACTGTGTAGAGATATGGGTGTTCTGTCAATAAGCGACATGCTAGTGCGTGTTGGTTTGTGGCGGTGACCATTTCATCAGCCAATTAATGTGTGAATAGGTAGAACCGTGGGCGACATGCTTGCCAGTTTTTGCGGTTCTTTCAGGTCGACGATAGAAAACCGGAAATTAGCAGGGGAGGGGGATTGTTGATTGAAAGTGGGTTTTCTGGGCATTTGGGAGATCGTCCGACTCTCTCCCTCCTGTGCGACGAAAGCTAGCGGGTACCGAAAGTGATTGACAGCTTCGTTGGCTTCCACCACCGCTCCTGATGACAGTAACACAGCTATATGCGCGACAGTGACGAAATTCGGTGGTGGTGGCGGTAGAAGCTGGGGGCGGCGGCGGGTGGGTTGAGGTGGTGTGATGAAAGAGTTTGTGAGATGATTAAAACAGGTTTGCACGGCGTTTCAGGTCATTTCGCTTCCATTCGGGCAGTCGGTAAAAGGCGGGACGAGAAAGCGCAAATATGTTCTCAAACTCTGCGTCGGAGAGGTAGATCTGGAGCAGAAAGAAACTTTGTTACTACCGTTCGTTGACAGCTAGAGAGATCCCGGACGTCCTTAGGTTATTGATAAGGGTAGATGGGAGAGTAAACAAGATTGGGGTAACCACAAACGCCCCGTTTTTTATCATTTTCCTTCGACGCACCAGATGATATATCACTCACCTCAAGCCTGGTGCGATCAATGTTCTTGGGGGGGCGCTTCAGGATCGAAAGTAGCTCTCTGTAGGGCATTTCCTAAACAAAACGGAATCATTGGTTACTTCCAGGAAACCGAGGAGAATGAAATGACCATTGTGATGCAGTCGGTTTCTTTGGTCCGACATCGGCCCAACATTTGAGCATTCAATGATTCAAGCATGTTATGGTGCATCTAATACAAATTTGGCGGCTATCTCGAGCTAGTGGATAAACCGGCTTTACGTGGTTTGCAGGGAGGGGATATTGGAGACGGTACCTTTAAATTGGGTGGTTCCAGGTTGGAGCATGGACGCGAAGGGTAGGGCGTGGATGCGAACAAAGTGCTGCCCCGAGGAACCGAGAAATTAATCTCCAAATCGCGACTGGAATGGGACACCAGACCGTTTCCGTTCACTCGCAATCCGTTGGCTCGAATTGGCGAAAATTGTGAGGTAATGGGTTCATCTGAAGAAAGGCCAAATAAATTAGGTTCTACACATTGGACGCCTCCGCAGAACCGCAACCAAAATATTTAATCACTTATTACGCCGACAACGCTGATCTTAGCAGCCGGTTTGGGGTGGTCAATACGTTGTCTGGCAACGGTCTACTCCTGAACGCATGGAATATTATTACCCTGCTGGTGGTCCAAGTCTCAAAACTTGTGAATTTTAAACTAATTAAAACCATTCCAGCCTCAGTAGCTCCTCTTTTATGATTTCCACATCAACAACACCAAAGGCAGTTCGGCAATTCAGCAGGTGAAAAGGACAACAAAACACACTTACGCCCATTATCACCATTAAATCCTCTCTTGAAATCACCCGAGTCCTCTTCCGGGATTGTCCCGTTTCTGGAGAGACCGTTGCCAAGCGACACGGATGGTGATGAGAGCGCGTGGACACCCGGGAGACTGGAAGTCTTTGAGGACGAAAGTTGACCCGCAGTGTAGCCCGGTCGGAGGCTTCCCGTGGTGTTGTTGTCTGTTGCGGGGGGAAGGGTGGGGGGAGAGCATCAATTTAGGCGAGATAACGCAGGAAAAGGACGGGATGATGGTGATGATGATGATGAGCAGGAGGATGCAGGATACCAGACCAACAAACACCACGACAGGAAACGATGCCAGTGTTGGTGGTGGTGGAATTAGTAGGGAGTCAGTATAACGGGCCCGAAACTTACACCTAAATATTGATCGCGTACTTTGAGACGAATCTGCACGTGGATTTTAGAGAAGGAAAACGAAATAAGCGACGATTGGTTCATGGGCATCAGCATGCTGAGGGGGGTTGCGGAATGCGGGAAAATGGACTGGTGGACGGCTTTCTTCAGAATACATAATATCAAAGCTTTGCTCAGCCTCGTGTGGTTGTGCGAATCATGCCAGTTGTGAATCATAGGAAAAAAAATATTTCTTTAAACACTGCCAGTCTCTGCAAGACAGCCGATCACCTGTGGAAGAAAGTATATTCGCACTACTGATTCACAATAAGTAACTGTTGTTTAGTTACACGAGGCCAAGTCGGGGGAAAACAAAACCACCACGCGAACGAACATGCTGGATTCTTACGTGCTGGTGCCTGTTTCAGTGCCGATTGTCGCTGTGATTCATCGATTGGCCAGACGCGATTTCCAATGTTGACCAACTCCAGGGAATATCCCAGCCGATGGGGACTTACAGAGTTGCGGTGATTTTCACGCGACGGCGCTGCACAACATGGCGGTTATAATAATCATTAGTCGAGAAAATGGTAAATTCTGGGCATTTAAAAAGGGCCGTCTATAATTTATCGATAAGTTAGCAACCGCGAATCACTGACTCAAACCCATCAGGACCAGTTGTTTGACAAATCGCTGCTCGTATTTTATGCATGGCTTAGCCGCACCAATGATCCTAGACGTATAAATTACGAATTCGTCAGATCCGACACTACTCGTACTGATTAGTTCCGCCCTGGTGAATAAATAACGCTTATGAATACCGAATCCCACCATCTTACATGCCGAAAAAAAACCTACGCCTATTCTCGGTATTGCAAATGCATCGATTGCTAATTAAACGAATTCGCGGAGGAGACACACGTGGTAGCACCATTAGTATTAGCCGAGGTATTTGAACTGATGTAAAATTTAGTAGATTTACGAGATTATACTTTTATATAATTCGTGAAGAGTGCTGGAAACAGAAGGAGAGAAGAGTGGTTGTAAATTGGAGGCTGGAGGGGAGGGGGGGGGAGGAATACATCTAAACCCATGGCCATCCACCCTAACCCAGACGCCGGATCCGTCTTCGTGGTTATAAATAGAAACCCTCCCCTCCGCGCGCCTCACCAAGGAGGAGATACCGCGGCGCCAGATGCCTCTGAAGAAGCCCGGAAACAATCGGGGCGGGAGACAGACACGCAAACTGGGCGACGGTGGGTGGGGTGGTGTATTTTATTATTATTATTATTATTCTTATAGAAAATAACAACTGAATTTGCAAAAAAACTCCAGGAAATCCAACAATATTAATGGTTGAACCCAAATACACCACTACTATTTGATACGCGAGTCCCTAGGCCAAGGGGTACACACGGTGCTGTCTGGTGTATCGGAAGAGACAACCAGCTCAGTCATACTGCGACATGAGACAGGGGCCTAGACTTGGATGGGACAGCTGGCATCAGAACACACACAGAGAACGCCCTGGACTACTTACAGACAAAGTTGTGGGTTGCGTAGCGCGTTTTGTGGGGCGGTTCCACTTTTGCGTTGGGACTGCGAGACGTCGAGACGGGGTCGAGGCGATTGAAAAGGGTTCGTGCGCGCTGTCGTCGACTCTGCTCCTCCTCTAATTGAATCGCCTTTTCGTAAGGATACAAGAAAATGGGATCAAGTTAAAACAATTACGAAGGCGACTGATCATTGCAATCACAGCTGGCTTCCCGTGTACCAGTCAGGAGTCGGTCTTATGCAAGCCTGGAATCGAGCACCCGTCTCCACCAATGACAACGAAGAACACCTCTAGACGATGGATATGGACTCGCAGTATTTAGCTGGCGTGAATGAGGTGTATGGGAAAGCAGCTGCGAGAGGGTTGGGGTCAAGAGGTCAATTGAGGGACAATAGATAAGGGGGCAAGCAGTGGTCGCATTTGGAATGAGAATTGCCCGCAGAAACAGCCATGGCTGAATTGAACAAGGAGTGGATGAGTAGAAGCACCTCGAGATATCTCCTGCCAGAGGATACACCGGATTCATTGGTGTTGCCATGAGAATCATTTGGAATGTTGTACAAGTGGCGGCGTCCCCAGTGACACCCGAATAGGTTCCAGCCAGGCAGAACTTGACAAACCGAAGGGGCCACGAGCAGAACAAACAGTTGCTTCTATTGGTTAATTAACGCGGAAGTGCAAATAATTACGTAGCCCAAAACAAATTATATTTTAAGAAACAATGGTCTACATAGAGAAGCGAAGGGGCTTAAACGCACAGCGAAGCAATTATCGAGGCACCAATGAGAAAGGCTTTATTTCTGTCGTCGTGGAAGAAAAATAACCCCAGAAAATCGGATTAAAGCAGGTAGTGGTGGTGAACGAATGGGGGTGGTGGAGGATGAGGAGGAGGAAGAAGAAGAACTCGGGTTGGTAGAATTCTGGATGATGCAGCAGCCGGTTTCCGCTGCCAGAGATGAATCAGAGGTTTAGGGGCGAAGAGGGAGACAGGAGAAGGAGAGGAGTTGGAGAAGAAGAAGATGGGGTGATCTACCGACCCGAAAGGGGTAGCTCTGTTCTAACGCAAGGAACTTTATTGCCACCTCAAAGGGGTGTTCCGCGTTCTCGATAACTGTGGACGCAATCTGGACAGCCTCATCCTCAATAATCTGGCGGCAAATATCATGTTCTAGAAGACGACGCATTGAAAGAAGAAGGAACGCACCCTTCCGATATTTGAGGTTTGGCCGAGATCAGAATGACTGCCGACAGAGGCATCGATACTGAGGTCCTCCACGCTGTCATCAGGACTGCTGCCCAGCACTCCCTGTTCTCGAAGCCTCCGTCGACGCTCACGCACTAAAAAGAAAATTTCGATGTTACTTAAATGTCAGTAGTAGTTTATGGTGGCTACAGTAAAAGTAAAAAACTGCATTTGTTTTGGAAATATTTGCAGAGATTTCATAATATAAAAAAATGTTTAGCAGAAAGAAGGTGAAGAAATTATTGCGGTGGTCATAAAATTGACCAATGGAATACCGATAATACTTATATATGTTTAAAAGTGTAACGCTAAAGTGAACACGATAATTGTTTGTCCCATGTGTGTGCCTTCTCTCGTGCAACTGAGACGACAAGTAAACACGAAGATGCTGAATAAGTAATGGCGGTAATTTGTTAGCACTGCCTTCGTAAGTGTTCATTCCACCCGTCTGCTCTCTACTGAATCCTTAATGGGCAGAAGGATTAACAACCGTAAGACCAAAAGACGTCAAAAACCCACAAAATGGGTGGTTTTCATCATCTATTTAGGGTGTATGTTTCGAGAACAAAAAAATGATAGACATTTGAATTAAAGCTATTTGCTTGAAATGCAATAAATTTCCGTGAACCATCAATACGATTAATCGGTGCGTACACGTTCTTAGACCGCCAGCGGTCAATTCACGGAAAAACTGTCTGCACTGGCGGCCATTTGTTAGATCCAAACCGTTTCTCTACTATCAAAGTACAGAAATAATTATCCAGGGTTTATAGTCTGATTGCCGCACAGAGAGGATAACGTGGGCGATGGGTGTTTCCGATTGAAAACGCTTAGTCGAATCAATGGCCAGTGAATTGTTAGGAGAACGTTGTCAGTTAGTCGCAATAAATCGCGAGGAAGCGAGCAAACATCCGCCCCGATTTTGACCTCGGCGACAGCAGACAGTCTAGCTGATTAAGTAAATCGCAAATATGGATCTCGATGGAATGAAAGTCAGCGGCATCCGTGTTTTAATGGCCTTGGGGGTGTAGAGGGGATGCTGGAACGTTGAAGGGAGGTGGGAGGGGGACAGGGATGATTAGGAAAACCTGATTCCGCAAGATAGGTAAATAATTCGCATAACTCGTTTACGCCGAGGAATGTTGAATACGGGAATTTAAAATAATACCAAGGTAGGTACTTAATGAAACACAAGAGTTGAATAAATCTTCTTGGGAGTAAACCTGACAAGCGTAAGTATTCAAATTTTATATTCAAAAAAATAACTACCTCGTCTTTGCAGCGAGGAAAAAAAATCCAGTTTCAATATTTTATATCGCTAACGATGCCAGTTTATGCATTCTAAATGACAGTATTGAAGACGCTTAAGAATCAATTTTTGATTTTTTTGAGACGCTATAATTATGGCATCAATAAATTTGATGGGGTTTCCCAGACACAGCGAAAAAACGACCTTTTTTGCTATTGTGTTTGCGAACCGAATATCAATCTACCATTTTATTGCAACCATTAAAACTGGTGACCATAAAAGCATACGAACCAATACAAACATGCTGGGGATTTATGAAGACCAATGAGATGCGATGGGAGGGGGGTCTGTGTTTGTGTGTGTGTGTGTGTGTAGGGGGGTTACTGTGTGGTAAAAATGATTTCTCCGTGGTTGGCGGAAAATAGAGGAGTGGAAGAGTGATGGCAACCCCGCAGCCTCTTGTGCTGCTTAATCACGAGGCAAGGAATGTGCACACACACACATTTGCCACAGAACAGGCCCTATAATGATGACATTTAGAAACATTGGGACAAAGGCATCGCTAAACATAGACCCGTCAGTAATTCGCTTTCGTGCATCGAGCTATTAATCCACTGGCCAAACAATGAATACGATAATTACGTTCTCATATTCATTCATTCGTTAATCCATCTATCAATAATCCTCCATTGCATTTCATTTTGCTGCTCAACTGGTTGACCAATCACTCCCTTCTCAAGCGAAGAGGGACCACCATTATGGTGGGGTTATCAAGTCCTTTTCCACATTCCGAACACCCCCCCCCCCCAACCGTGAAAGTACAGTGAGACTGGACATTTCGCTGGTCTTCAATCACGACCGACAAATATATATATATATACATGGTGTGACGCTCGCACAACCAGAGCATACAATCGTCTCAAACGGTTCCCAACACACTCTAATAATAATAATAATAATAAGCGACACAAATGCTGCAATGGTCATTGAGGCTGCTCAATTGGTGACATTTACATGAAGATTCTTGGAAATATATTGTACAGTTAGGGGTGTCTACGGTGTCACACCCGAAGAGGAGGTTGTGGAAGTGACCTCTGCGTCAACCAACACTTAACCAACCCGGGGGTCCCGTCTTAGTTTTGTGACCAAACCTGGCAGTCGAACCCACGTCAGGGATGTCCGGACGGTTAGCTTACTGAGTTCGGCAGTAATAACGGCAGTGGCTGCGGGCGCCGGCCAATCATATCGCTCTATCGCGGGTACCGAGGAGTCCATGGGCGGCTGGCCAGCCGGAAAGGCCGCCATCCTCCTGGCCTCCAGACTCACCACCTCGCCCATGCTGGAGGACGTCTGGAGACCGACCGGAGGCCCATTGTCCATGGTGTCGCCGAGGCGCGTGTGGGATGCCGAGCAGGAGGAGGAGGTGTTGTTGGCGGGGGACTTTCGAATGGCCAGGTTACCGTCGCCCGACTGTTGGTTGGCGAGGAGAAGCGCGTTGCGCAGGTGGCAGGAATTGAAGGACCGAGAGGTGTGCGAGAGGCCCGCGGGTACTATCCGGTTCGGATCCAGGGAGAACCGCTTACCTGAGAGAGGGGTGGAACAAATTCGGTTTATTAAAAGGCCGCGGGGGGGAGGGGAGGCTGGAGTAGAAACAAATTAAGAGACTGGATTTTAGACCGGTTGGAGGTGGCCAGCGAACAGCTGATGTGGGTTAATGGAGAAGCAAACGTCCACGCGAACAACTAATCTAACGATATTTTTCCAAGATACCTGTACAACCGAAAATCGATCATATTTCCGAAATGCGATGGACCTTCAGCAAACCTTGGGATGATGGTGGCGTAGTTTTGGATGATGAGACGTGAAGGTGGTGCGTCTCATGTCGCCCCTTCTGGTTCGGTGGACATCTGTGTTTGGTTCTACCACTACGCCCCCTGTGACCTGATAAACGGATTAGTTTAGAGAGCCAGCGTTATCCCCAGAATACGCAGAGGCCCTAAATGTCGAAAACGGCATCAGACGCACAAACCTCACGCAGGAAACTGGGCGCCGAGTTGCTCGCTAAGAAAAAAAGGACTTGTGACTGGTCTAACGCGTTTTAATCACACCCACGCTGAGACAGAAGCGATTGCCCCGCGGTGTTATTTCGCCTACACCTGAACATCAAATTTATGGGCGTTACGTTCAACGTTGCCCGGTGTGTAGCGTTTAGCATCCTCGCCCTGTTGAATCCCAGGTCAGGCCATCACGGGTGGCACTGGGGAGGCCTCCAACGGAGAAAAATATACCCGAGAACCTCCTCACCAGGCCCCGTTTTTAGTTGCACCGGATAGAAAACTGAAATAAGGCATCGCTGCGTCGACGCGGAGAAACTGTCAGTGGTTCGGCCACGGTCTACGTCGGCTGGCGACAGCGCTCATAAAACTCTGTCTTTCGCAGCCACCATGCACAGATTGGCGTTGCCGGGCCGATGGACAACTGAAAACGTGTATCCGCACCTTCAATACGGACGTGGAGCGCTTAGACCTACACAGAATATATCTACGGGGTGCGTCGGTGGAACCAGAACTGGATCGCCATCTGCTCCGATCGGCGCACGTGGGCGGCTACGATTCGTGGGATAAATGAAGCGACCGGCTTATCCGCCGAAGCGAGCTTTTCGAACCAGAGAAGAAAAAGAACAGGTGGAGCAGGAAATCAAATTTAATTTTCGTTAACTAAATAAATTGCAATGAATTGTGAGTTTAGGCAAAAAATACCAAAGCTAACACCACACCGTTTAATGCACCTCAACCAGGAGGGATTTTCAAAAAAAAAGAAGCAAGACCATCAAACGGAATACTGAATGCACAAATTAATTTAATATTTAACACCACATCAGCCGACAGGGAGAGGGCGGCTATGAAGTCGCCGACTGGCCGGTCGTGTAACGATACGTTTATTCAAGCTAAGCTACTTGGATTAGCCGAACGTAGCCTGGAAAAAGGAGGAAACGGAATCTTTTGCCAAATTAAACAAATGGAGCAATCTAGCCAGGCCCATAAATTGGCCCGCAACTTACAGAGAATTCGTAAGAAGTCGTGCATATGTCTGGTTGTTTGCAAAATAAGGAGATTGCCAAATGCTGGATTGCTAGTTAGGAGGAAGACCCAATCGTCTAATAGAAGATTTTACGGCAGAAATGACGTATATTAAAACAATAAGAGTTGTTGGGCTCACTAATACAACTACTTCAACAACAATTTCTTGGAGGGAACTTTCGGAGTTCTCAGAGCAGTCGAGTAGAAAGCAACCTCTGGTTGAAGATGGAATCGGTGGGATAATAAAGCACTTCAGGTTTTCAACAAGTGGGAAACCACACATCACGCAGTCGTTATTACTATTTCTTAATCAGTCGATCGATAGACAACGCGCGCGACTTTTGCAATCAGAAGATCAGCTAGATTCCCACGAAGCAACAATACTGAGAACGGTATCCTACTTGAGAATCGCAGATTTTGATTTTATAGGTGAGTACAGAACAAGGTGAGGGGCAGACCGAGTGATCGAATACAGTCCAGAATACATTTTCTGTTGTTGGTGATGATCCCAGAGGCTCAGGAAAGCTGTTAAACCGCGGAGTCTTTATCAATAAAATCAAATATGCGCGGCTATCTCCTGCTAGAGGATATACCAGCTGTTCCATGGGTGTTGGCATGGGTGACGATTCTCGGGGTATATTTTGCAGGTGGCTTATAACCCGCTGTCCTTCGGAACCACCATGCACAAATTGGCGTTGCCGGGCCGATGGACAACTGAAAACGTGGATCCGCATCTTCAATACGGACGTGGAGCACTTAGACCTACACATAAATTCTACAGGGTACGCCGGTGGAACCAGAACTGGATCGCCATCTGCTCTGATCTGGCTGCCTCCGATCGGCACACGTTGGCGGAAGAAGAAGAAGAAGAAGAAGGGCGACGTCACGATTGCTTCCACACGGAATCTGTGACAGCAACACGGACACGGGAATTGTTCATACACTTCCCATCACGCACTCCAATATCACCGGAACCGAACCGAACCGAACCTGTGATGGGCAATCAGTCGATTTGCAAATATGACTAAAAGCGGTGCGTTGGGGACTGCACTTCAAAACATGTTGTTGTCTGTTGAAGCACGTGGAAGCAGATTCAAAGACGCAAAATTAGAGGCGCTCGACAAAAAACAACCGCTAAAAATGGATGCTGCGATACCTCGAGGTGGTATAACAACGCCCCCCCCTAAGTTCCAAAAATAATGTTTCTCCCTTGATGAAACCAGGGCAGTCCTGAACAAATGTCAAAGGGGAGGAGGAGGAGGAGGAGGAAGAAGAAGAAATGTGGGTTTTAGGTACATCCATTCAACAAACAGTTGCTTCTATTGGTTAATTGACGCCAAAGTGCAAATAATGATGGAGCCCAAAACAAATGATATTTTAATAAACAATAGTCGACATAGAAAAGCTAAGGGGCGTAAACGCACAGCGAGGCAATTATCGAGGCACCAATGAGAAATGCTTTATTTTTGTCGTCGTGAATGAAAAAGAAAACTGCCCAAAATGGGAAACAGCAAACTAGATAAAAGTCGGAGCCAGTGGAAGAAGAGCAGGCAGTGGATAAAGAGGAGGTAGTAAAGTAGGAAGGAGAAGAAGAAGAAGACAATGGTTGATTAATTGGATTCAAAATTAGATCTCCAACAGACGCCAACACGTAATAGTCGGAAATGAAGCCTCATCCGCCTTGCCCAATAATTGCGGTGTACTACAAGGCACAGTGTTATATCCATTCCATTTTTAACTATTACACGTCCAGCCTTCGGTCCCCTAACGACGTGACACCAATAAAATACGCGGATGACTTGACTTTATGCCATGCCTGCGAGATGAATGGTGATTATCAACAGTTCGGGCAGGCAGTCACTGGTGTACTTGAGTGGTCTTCGGAGAATGGTCTTCTGTTGAATGCATCAAAATGCATCTCAGTTACTTTTTCCGCGAGAGCCAATGTTGACACTCTTGAAATCTGTTCACTCCATAATTTCGCCTCGAGCTCAAAATCTAAATTCCTCGGCGTTATTTTTAACAGTCGATTATCATGGAGTGATCATGTGGATGCCGTCTTCGGTAAATGTCGTCGCCTCTGTTTCTTAGTTCGTCGATTCAGGAGACTCCGTTTAAGCTCTATCCGTATAAAAATCTTTGTCCATGCCTATATAATTCCCCTTATTGCATATTGTTCCCCAGTAATTTCCCCGGCCTTAAATGTTCTGACTGTTAAACCCTTCGTAGGCTTTTTAAAATAATCTCGATTTCCAGTGGTCTGCCTATTCTCTCCATTCAAGAAATCATCGTTCAACGCCACTCCAATAGTTGTCCACAAATTGCTGCTCGCATTTTAAGTGAACCCTCCCATCCCCACTTTTCAAGTTTATCTAAGTGTACATCTCCTCGACTAATGCGTAGGCTACACCGTTAAATACCCACAAGAACGGCGACATATCGCAATTCGGTCATTCCTTAGCTGTCCCGATTTTTAGTTTCACCGGACCAGGTGAAGCAGGAACTTAAACACCATTTTCATATCTAGTACTTTTTATACTGCCTCTTTTTACTGCTGAAAGTTTTGGTCCTCGTGACCTCAATAAAGCCACTACAATTATTGCTATCATTATTAACAACAAGATGAACTCGGGTTGGTAGAATTCTGGATGATGCAGCAGGCGGTTTCCGCTATCAGAGATGAATGAGGGGTTTGGGGATGAAGAAGAGGAGGAGGAGTTAAGGAGGACGAATAGGGAGACAGGATAAGGAGTAGGAGGTGGTAGATGACGAAATTGAGGTGGTGGAGGTGGGGGATGAGAGGTGGGTGGTAGAAACTCGATGCGGTGGAGAGCGTGGTGAGTGAGCGTGAGTAGATACCGAACGCTGAGGTATTATGAAAAGAAAAAGAAGAAGAAGAACCGACTCACCCTGGGGTAGATGGAAGTGCTGCGGGTTTGGAATACTGCACGAAGTCGTGGGCGTGAGGAGACCGCTGCGACGATAGGCGTCTGTCGATTGGCGACTTGGCTGTTCCGCGATGCTCATGTACGAGAGGTTGTAGAAATGGCCATATTCGGATAAAGCGTTTCGGCTTGAGCCCTGCAGCTGAAGAAAGAAGGGTGCAATAGAGCGTCCACGTGTGTCAACGCACGCCGCATCGGGCCAGATGCCAATCAATGCACGTAGATAGGGCGTCTGTTGCCGAGTCCCTGTTATGTCAAACACACACATACTCGTTGACCTTGTCAGTAGGGGGCAGAAGGTGGGTGGTGTAATCATAATAATAATAATTGTAAGCGCTTTATTGGGGTCACGAGGACCAAAACATCACAGTTTAACAATGCTAGACACGAAAATTGTCTTTAAGTTCCTGCTTCACCTGGTCCGGTGAAACTAAAAATCGGGATAACTAAGGAATCACCGAATTGCGATAAGCCGCCGTTCTTGTATATATTGGTCGAAGAGGTTTTACACTTGGATAATCGTGTATAAGCGATTAATCTGCAACTGTGTGTGGCGGCCAGATCGCTACCACAAAGCGAAAACCCGCGAAGTTGTCGGGGAGACGAGCTATGGGTGGACTCTGTGTGTGTGTGTGTGTGTGTGTGTGTGTGTGTGTGTGTGTGTGTAATTACACTGAAATAACAATTCCGTAAAAAGATGGTCATTAGGGCGCTGTTGAACAGACCAATCGCCACGTGGGAATTCGTTGAAAGGGTTATTATTAAGACCATGCCACAAAAATCCTTTGATAATGAAAAAAACTTGCCGATTTCATTTAAGATTTAAACTTGTCCCGGTGCAGCAAAAAGCTGCGCAAATGCTGTCAAGCGGGTATATTTGAGTTTCCTTAACGGAAATGTCACATTCCAGCACCCCGGAACACCCAGTTTGGTCGTCAGCCAAGGATAACGGCAGTATAAATGTTTTTACTTTAACCAAAAAACGTCCTGAAAAATACATCCTTCCATGGGCACTACAACTACTACTCCCCATTGCCATTAGTAGTATTTGCTGTTGTGGTTGTAGGGACGCACCCGGGATGGCAGAAACCAGGATGCCTTGAAGAAACTCTTGAATAATAATAATAATAATAATAGCAATGGTATTTGCTCTATTTATGTCACGAGAACCAGAACTTTCAACACTGAGGGGGCGTTTTCGAGAGTTGTGCATTCAGTTCGTGATTTAATGCAACGAGTAACGCCACCATACCACACAGAACTGTGCAGTGTAGAGAATACACCATGCACAATGTGGTAATCAGATCACCGGGAGAGATATCGCGATTCAGTGACCTGCTGTGACACCACGGAGGCGACACAGCAGGTCACGCTGTCGATGTTTTCGTGAAATTAACATGCTGCGTTTTCCTCAATCAGTTGCATGGCTGTGCTACCAACCCTTTCTCATATAATGCATATACTAGACGGCTCCTCGAATGGAGAAACCCAGAATCACCGGAACACAACAAAAGCAACCTACCAGAGTTGGTGTGAATGAAACTCACTTAGACCTAGACCGCCTAATTCCCCAAGAATGGAGGCAAATTGTAGACCTGTCAATCCAAATTAAAAATTCAACTCTGGGCGGCTATCTCCTACAAGAGGATAAACCGGCATCGTGGGGGTTTGCCATGAAGATGCTGGGGGTGACGGCGTCCCCAGTGCCACCTGTGGCTGCCCGAAACGGGAGTCGAACCAAGGATCTCCCGCCAACGGAGCTGGGATGCTGACCGCGGCGCACCATCGGACACAGTGGGGTTAATTCATATCCCTCTCTCCCGCTATGTAGTCGCGTCGGATCAGTAAAGAACACCTACCCCACAAACGGTGGATAGATTGGTGGGTCGGGGAACCTACCGATGGTGCAGCGCTCAGCATCCTCGCGATTTCGTCGGTAGACTCGATTCTCGGGTCAGACCAACACGGAGGGCCCTGGTGACGCCCCACCTGTAACAATATCCCGATAACCTTCATGGTAAACCCCCTATGCAGCAGCCGGTTAATCCTCTAGACGGCGATATAGCTGCCCAAATGCTAATTTTGTTGTTGGACCTACGGATTGGGCAAGTCCTGGGCTGAATGTGGCCGACCGCGGGTTGAGAATCGGTAGATGCTGCGGTTGTTCCATGTTGTGGCGACACGACTCTGAATCGGAAGGAGGCTTCGCGTTTTCGTTGCGACACTAAAATTGACCAACGAGGAAGATGCGCATCGTGAAGCGGGTGCATTGTATTCTCCAGTGTTAAAATCGTTTTGGAGCACGAAAACAACTGAATTAAGTGGGTCCCAGCGCAGCGACAATCGATCGAGTGGGTACGCCCGAGGGCAAGAGGTCGGGTGGCAGTGGGAGGAGGGAGAAGACGTGTGTGTGTGTTACAGATTTGAGCCTATTCGATGCTCCAAATGGACACTGAGTTACCCACCCCATCCGCGGTGTAGATGTTTGCGCAGTTGGGGGGTGGTCAGTGACATGGAAAGGTAGACACAATCTCGCGCGGAAATCGTGATGGGTGGAGCAGATAAAACTGGGCTTTTTATAAAAGAAATATACGGTAACTAGGGATCCTGTACTCAACCAATAGGTAGAAAAGACGACCTGAAAGCTGCGTTGGAGCCCTGCTCCCCGCCCATCAGATAAAATATGCAAGTTTGGCAAACGCCCGACATGACCCACATCAATACACAAGGTTTTGTGAGATCAAGTTGCTTTTCTTGAAAAACCCTCCTTCTAAATTGAATTCACAATTCGCGGTGGGAAGAGGGGGGGGAGCGGCGAGGAGACCGAGAATTGCGGTTCCAATTGACCAATTTGTGGGCGGAGAGGGAGTGTGAGAGGCGGAGCGGAAGAGTCGGTGAGAAGAAGACGGAACTCTTTCATCCATGGCGAAAACAATCACCTCATGGACGAACTGAGTCACTGGGGCGAATAGCGCCCAGCTTTATGCCCCAAGGGCGCGTGACCCGGAGAAATAAATTCCCTCAAAAAATAAATTCGACATAAACCAAGTCCGTCATCCACAGTGCCTTCCTAAAGGTGACAATATCAACAGCAGCAGCAGCAGTAATCGTGGGAGCACACCTAAGGCAAGTATTTGCGCTATTAGTAGCAGTAGAAGCAACAGCATTCGTATAAGTGGTAGCAACATGTATCGGGTTACTTTTGCGTCATCCAGAGTTGACAGTTGTGAAGTCCTATCAACAAGCACGCACAGAGACACATGCGAGGTCTCGAGGGGGTGTCTGATAACGGGGTTATCGGTGATAAAAATGATCCAGCCGAACGAACAATCGGTATTCGCCGTCTTGGGCCTATCACCCACCAGGACCACGGTCTGACCATCACCTACTGGTAAGGGAACTGCGGACTCAAACCTCCCCAAGAACGGAGCCCGTGGTGGCCGGACATGGTCTCTCGGTAAGATTCTGCGAAGATTCTGACACATCTTACATCGCAGGCAAAACAGAACACCCTTTTCTGGTCGTTAAATCTTTGGTCTGTCGTAATCCCTAGAATGTGAGACGAATTAAACGTCGGGACCTATTTACTACAGTTAGCCGATCAGTTGGACACGGCACATTCAAGAACATGTCCGAGATAGCACTCAAGCATGACGGAAAAGAGGCTTGGGGAGGCGGGGGGGTAAACGCAGGAAGTGGTTCTCTACGGGGTGACAGAGCGAATACCCCCCCCCAACGGAAGCTGTCCAATTTCGGCATATCCATTAGCCAAACAGAAATGGGTGTGATTTACCGGCAGGCCACAACACGACCACTTCGATGGTTTTCTCTGGTTGTGTGAACAACAACAACAACAACGAAGACAATAATCAGTCGTAAAAAAGAATAACCTCCACAGGGAGTTCGACCATTCCAACCGAAAGCCGATTCGGCTTATTTAGGGCTTCCAGCAACAACAAAAAAGTTTTCTCACCACGAACATAGCCAAACAAAAGAACACCGCATCACTCCGTCGCTCTTCCTAGTTTAACTCCCCGGAGGTCATAAATAAATGGTTGATCTTGTTGCCTAAGTATGTATAAGTGTATAAGGCTCCCACAGTTCCTGTTAAGCGCGCGCGCCCAAATCGGTCAATTAATCAGGGACTACTGGACAAACGTGGCTGCTAATCGGGGTACTGGGTTCAACTGTCGCGGGACAATCCAAGAAACGAGTCAGCCAGAGACAAAAAACCGCAGCACCAACATGCCTTCAACCGCCAGCGCACAGAAAACTCGCGAGTTAAAATGAGATCAGGGTTCCAGGTGACACAGCCGCCGCATATAATCAGGTCCTTCAGCATCGCACTAGCCGCCAACTCTACGATGGAATCTGGTTCTGAAGTGAAATCAAATAAATGAAGCTGCCAGTGCTCCTACCTCTCCGGAGAGGCAGCACTGGGGACCAACCTGGAGCCAACCTTCCGGGAATGGGTACGGAAATGGCAACTACTAACAATACAGGCGCCGCCACCACTACGGAAGCAAGAACGGGGGCGCAGCTTTGAAGAAGCCCGCCGGACGACACTGGGTGTGTTGGGAACGAGGCCACTGTCCCCAAAAAAACTAACCGCACTAGGGAAACGACACAACGACTACGACGACGACAGACTAACGGTCCCGGATGCCCCCCGGCGCTTACGGAAGCCAGGGAGTGCCTGTATTTCACAAGCCTGCCAATCAGCCTGGTTGTGGAACAGCAGTCAGCGACTCGCTCGCTCTCTCTCTCTCTCGCCTACCGGGCCACGGAAGTAAGAACGTGCGCGCAGACTCGCTGAAGCCTACTGCATAAGCAGCACGCAAATATACATCGCCCTGGGACGACGTCGTCAACTGAGCAGCGTGCAATTCGCAACACGCTTCCCTGCCAATCCTCGCCATTGCTATTAAAAGCAGAGGAGCGGTTACGGGAGGGAGAGAGATATTTCACTAAACGTATATTAATGGGGGGGGCGTGGCCATTTGAGCTTCTTACTGGGCACACCGGGTTGTAAATCGCCCGGACATCACACAACACACAACACACGCACACACGCGCATAGGTCGTAAAAATACAGAAACGTTTGAGAACGCCACGTGGGGAGCGGTGATGATGATTCAACCTGTCTACAACACCACTAGAAGCTGATTTCTCCAGCCAGGGCTCTTCGTGACGAAAACTACGCGATGCAGCAGCGACCACTTCGGCCTACTCTTTCGAGTGGTACCGAGGATGCCACCACCACAATTCTTCGCGGAAATGTCATCCTCTCGTAGAAGATGATCGCACGACAAACCACAATCGCATCAGGGGAGGATTCGAACGAACGATCAGAGCTGCCTTCCAAGTCCCTGGGCATTGTCACGATAAACGACAGACCAAGGCGTGAGAAAGCAAGAATACTGACAAGGTATTTACTTGGAGGGTGAATATCACCCTGTTTAGGGGGTGGTATACTCTGCAACAGAAAAATACGTGAGGCGAAAAACCAGCTCACTCCCGCAAAATAATTATATTGACTGGAAAAAAACATATTTCCGGTCTCAAGACACAGCACAAGGAAAAAACAAGAATTTGTTGATTCGGAGTGATGGACCACCAGATGACCTGCCCCACACCCCCACGCTACCAGTTCGCCGATGCATCGCGATTCATGGAATTAACTCTGCACAGACAACGACCTAGAGACCTTCCAGTTATGGCCTCGTCTTCTTATTCGGGATAAATTGTCACAATCTTCCTCCAGATAGGCCAATTACAGGAGCATGCCAATAATTTCAAACACTTTCCTCCACTTTATACCCATTAGTAGTATAGGATGGGGGATGATAAACCGCCAGTTAGTCCAAGCCGTCGGTCATTCGTTTTCAAACTAATTGACCCTGCGCAACTAATTGACCATAATATAATAATAATAATTGTAGTGGCTTTATTGAGGTCACGAGGACCAAAACTTTCAGCATTAAAAAAGGACCACCCGTGAGATAAAAAAAAGAAGAAGTCCGGCTTGTTGTTGGCCTGAAAAAGAACACAGAATGGTTGGTCCTGTGGCTTTTTGTTGATCTCACATCCCCTTCCACCGAACGGTATCACACGCGAATCGGGACAAATCCTCCGTCTGAAGCCGTCCATTCCCAATCTAGTTTGGCTGGGGTTATAGCGCTAAAAGGAATTCCGACCGAGAGGTGACGTGACCTTGAGCATTTTGCTGCTTGATGGAAGAGTGGGCAGATTTTACGAAGCGACCTCCATTCGTTTGAACATGTGCACAGGGCGTTGCATCATTCCTACGACAATGCGTCACATTGGGACCCCAGCAGTTGGCAGCGCATTTTGGCCCAGGGTGCGGGTGATGCTGGGAGGTTGTGGGTGTTTACGTGATGCGAGGGGTTTCCGGTGTGTGTGTGTGTGTATATATTTGCTAATGAGGCGTGTTGGAAGGAGGCGCCGCACACCTTTGATACTGAACAACACTAAGAGGTCCTTGGCGCAGGTCTGTGGTTGACTGAGGGCGGGCATGCAGGCAGGCAGGCAGGCGGAAGTACGCGAGGTGTACTTTTGAATTGATTGATTGGCTGCTTTATTTCACAGTAAACCAATTAATGGCACGCCTTAAACAAATTTGGCGTCCTGAATTAGTATCGCCAACGATAATCTTGCCAAATTTATTAATAGAATTAGGCGGAGAAGATAATGGAGGAGGAGGAGGAGGAGGAAGATTGTGAGTTGGTTAGGTGGAGGAGCGCGGGAAGAATTATGAAGACAAAGAAGGAAGCTTGGGAGTGGAGTACGGAAGGATTAGGAGGAGGAGGAGGAGGAGGAAGAAGAAGAAGAAGAAGAAGAAGAAGAAGAAGAAGAAGAAGAAGAAGAAGAAGAAGAAGAGGAAAGAAACGTAGAGCCCAAGGAGACGAGGGTCCACAGGACGCGTGTCTATTTCCTTCCATCTGCCGCCGAAAAGAAGCCTCCTCGGCAATTAGTATTACTGAAACACGAGACGGCAAAGAAAAAAAGACCAAGTTGACCAGAAGTATGACTGTGGTGGTCACAAACGTAACAAGAACCTCCAAGTTTTCGTCGTCGTCGTCCCGTTTTTACGTAAGGTTTGGTTTAAAAACTACACACAGGACACACACGGGCACCCACAGGTCATATCGAGGCAGCGATAATGCCGAACGCCGGTCCCTATATGCGCTGAAAGCACACACACACACACACACACGTTCCCTGTCGCGTCATCAGAGACGCGATTTGCCCAACGAATGTACTTTCCTACCAGTAGGTAGAACGTCATGACTGTGTTGTGGTGGTAAAAGGGAATGGGAGCATTACAGTCACCGAAATTTCCTTTCTGCTAATAGCATAAACACTAACAATAGCAAAACGCCCAGGTGGCAGTTCGGCTCTACACCTCCTGCCGTGGCCTCGTCCAGCAAACCTTGAGCCCGAAGGGAAAGCGGGTCAAAAGGTCAATCAGACTGGGGGATGGTGTAAAAAATAAGGACAGCACTCGAGTGAATCATGTCTGGGTAGGTTGGGGGAGAATGTCGACTGGGTGCAAACAGAATGATCTAGCCTCAGATCGCCGAGCGTGGGCGACTCCGATTCGTGACATCCTCTGGCAGGCGGAGCTTTCCGCACCAATGAAGAAGAAGAAGAAGGTTGGGGGGGGGACACGCCGATCAAAGGTCGTCGTTCAACCGTTGATCACAAGTTAGCCGGAATCCGGACGTTTGCCCCCAATCGGTAGTCCATATCGCGTCGAAAGGGCCAACGGGATGAGGTCATTGGTCAAAAATCAAAGTTCGCTGTACCCCCCCCCCCCGGTTCATGACCCGTAAAGTAGACACTCCGTGCTCGAGGTGGCATTGTAGCTTCTCATACAAAGATGGCATGACAAATTATCTCTCACTGTCTTTACATAAACACACACACCGTGCAGCACTGTACTTCATAGGTGTATCGCAGAGAAACATAATGAAACGCGCATCTCGTGTTATCGGTCTTTAGCGAAGGGGGAGGAGGAGGAGGAGGAGGAGGAGGAGGAGGAGGAGGAGGAGGGAGGAGGAGGAGGAGGAGGAGGAGGAGGAGGAGGAGGAGGAGGAGGAGGAGGAGGAGGAGGAGAACCAGCTATCTCGATTCAAGTCCACCCGATATAATTGCCGGTTACGTGTGATTCTCGTCTACCTCCGGGAGATGGTTTCAACTAAACGTCCGCTGGAAACGATGTATCTGCCACAACCTCGCCCGCCCCTCCATTCGAGCCCACCTACGGGACACCCTTGAGACAATCGACCCCAGTGGAAACGTTGCGACAATTAAAGAGTGGCTGTGGAGTGGAAGTCACGGTCGAATTGCTGTCAACGAAATCCCGTTACAAAGTTCAGGCAATCCGCTGGTGACTGACTCGTGGTACACCCCACCGCCCTCCATCCAGAACATCGTCGAGCATTCTAACAGTGGGAAACGCTGTCCGCGGTGTGATTTTGCCGGCGATTACAGCAATAGCATTACTCATTTCGCTGCTCCGTGAATCACCACAACTTTGGCCAAGCGTGACGCGAGTGTTGTCTGCTCGTTGCTGCCAGAGGAGTGGCCGGGTTGGATGGGTGGGACAGGGATGGGCAAGAGAGGGGGAGGGAGAGGGGGGATCAAAATGATTTGCGGTGACTCGGCAGGACCCGTCGAGGTTTCGTAAGTTTACAACATCCTATGGCGATCGTAGGGTGGGATGACTTGAGATAGGGAAAAGGTCACTCTGTCAACTGTGGGAGTGGCGGAGTGTGTGTGTGTGTGGGGGGGGGGGTTCTGGCCAGGACCGCGTCCATAAACCCTTCCTAGTGGATAGACCGCTGTTGTGAAAATAGACGCAAGGACAGCTGCGTAAGTACAGAGTCGCGTTGCATGGGTTGAAGTCGAGGTTCACGTGAACGGCGGTTAATTCAATTACACAAGGAGAGCGGATTCTATTCGGCTCGCGATTCGCACCAACACAATCCACGAACATCCTGACAACCAACCAACCAAACATTCACACGCACACACACACCATGCATCATTCCATAACACACAGCAGTCAAGGTGTAGCGGGGTTAGCATCTGTTGGTGACAGACCGGCTGTTAGACTCACGGTTCGCACTGGGGACACCACTACATGTAAACATATTACTGGCCAAATAAGGTTAGATGCGTTAGCAGTCGAGGTGTGTGTGATTGAAAATAAAACGACCGACAACGGCGTACAACAAACTGTCTGTTGTTTACAAGCACCCGCTGAGAAACAGAAGAGGGGTGGCTAGACGGACTTTCATTGGGGCGGGGCCGCTATTTTTTATAATAGCGCACAGAAAGTAATAACTGGGCTGTGCAGGCTCCACCGGCGACCAGAAAACGGAACGCGGGGAGGGATTCTGTTTTTGTGGGACTCTGAGTTGTTCCTTTCGCGGACTCGTTGGGCAGAGGATTCCCAGAACCTCGGGGAGGAGTTTCGAAAACCCAATCGGTGATGTGGGTTGACGGCTCTGTGGGCGTCGATTCGAGATGGAAGTAGAAAGTCAACTGAATTAGAGCGCGCGTATGCGTGTCTGCACACAGGACCTCTAACCTGGTAACCGAAACTGCGCAAACGCATGGTTTGGGGTCATTGTCAGCAGACGAGGTCAACGGATGAGAATCAACGAACGCCAAAAGCCATAAAAAAGACAGCGGCGCGTACCCCAAACCAAATGGACGGCAAGGTATTTCGAGGTGTCTCAGAAGAGGACCAACCTATGAGGTAGGGCGGATGCAATAAATTAAACACCAGCCAGGCAGGTACGTTGTCTAGAGGACGCGTCGCGCCTTCGGTAACCATGAGTGGAATCAGACACACACACACACACTTAAAATGCCCAGATTCACCGCTCTTGACAGATTATGGTAGCCGTGGCGAGCGCGGAAATTGTCGCATTTATCTTCTATTCACTCCATTTAGCCCCACCACAACCCCCAAACAGTCACTGAGGACAGTGGCTTGCAAAAAACGTTCAATACGCGGCGGCCATCTTCCCTTGCTATCTTTCGATGGTACGGAGTTCAATACGATGGCGTTTACGACCGCCTGGTCCATTTAAGGTGAGGTAACTCACTTTCTCCTTGCATACAGGATGCCTTTCGCTTCCTCACCCCTTCGAAGTCGCGGCAGCTCAGCCTACCACACTTCACACCAGCCGACGAGATCCTCCCTCCTTCCACGCTAAGGATCAGTGGAGAAGTTCCCCGTAGTAAGGAATCGTCGCATTTTCGCTCCTACTGTATTCCAGCTTCTTCATCGATCGCTTTCATTATTCCATTCTCTTTCGTAAGCGTGTACCTTTGGTCAATCTTCCGTCAGGAGTAAAGATCATTAGTCCAGCTAATCCGCCTTATTCGTCATGCTATGACAGCCATTTAGAGACAACCTCGGGGGTAATACTGGTTATCGGTTCCCAGCCATTCTTCTATAGATCGCTCATCCACCGGGACATATTGATCATAAGTAAGGAATCGGTATTCTCGGAGCGATCTAAAATCCGATCTCAATGTGAGAAAAAACGACTCGTGCATGGGCGTACGATCAATTCTTCGTTAACCAGAAATGCCCCGAATGTGTTGTCTAAAAGCCGCTTAATTCCAAGTCGTACTGGTGGTACTAAAATCAACCCGCCGAACACCCGTCGTGTTGTGGTTCTGTGGAATGGCACACCAACGAAGATTGGTAGATACCCCAAGCAGTGAGTGTTGGGAAGAATTAGAAGCCCATTGGACAAAGAAGAACTTAGTTGGGGGGGGCGTGGTGGTAAGAGGCGAAGGGATGATGGAGGCTGTTGGCGGTAAAACGAAACAGGTTCCCCGTGTTTTTACGGCTTCCAAACACGACAAGAAACAAAATGCTGCATTCCAGAGACAAAATAAAAAATACACGACTGTTTGAACTTCTACTAGCAGCTTGCGACAAAGACGCAGTTCATTCGTTAATTGGCGTGTTGACTCGATCACACACACACACATACACACACTTAGTCCAAATAGCTGTGCTCCACAATATTTCCGAATGGTCAGGCGAAGGATGAGGTAGAACGCCGCGCTGATTGCGTCAGAAATGCGTACTGCCTGATTGGGGCCGAACCGCGAAACGCCTTACGACAGCGATCCGCCCCACCTTAACCTACGGCTTTGCCACCTGCCAACCAGTAGATTGGGAGTCTGTGAAGATTTTTGGAAGCGGGTGGGCGTTACAAGCTCCATAACGACGACATCAGGCGTCACTGTGCAGGTGCGGGAAGCTGTCAAGCACACACACACACTGAGTTGGGCCTCCGAGTTGATTAATTACATTTGATAATAAAGAGGTATGCGGATGTGTGGCTAGAGCGGATCACAAACATCACCCAAGCACTCCCCGGTATTGCTGCAACCTCCCCGAAGTACTTGGCATCCTGAACTCTACCCTCTAGGGAAGAGTCCGCGTAAGGAGAGATCCAGGTTCGCAACTGTTAACAAAAAATTGGTACGACAACCGCCACTGTCTGGCATAATATTCGTCAGAGGCCAATAGAAAGCCCAATTATCCTTTCCCCTTTTCCGTGATAGGGACATCCTCAACCGCGGTGCTGACGACTCCCTGGTCCATGTAAAGTGAAGTCGTTTAATCCCACGCAACTCGAATCCCTCTAGAAGCGCTGGCGTAAACTACACGAGGCCCCCGTACCCGGTGGTGGTATTGGCTACCCGTTGCAAGGACACGCCCCACTGCCACCCCCCAAAAACAGCCTTTGTCTCTGTCACAATAACCTCCTCCTTCAAAGGTGTATGCTTGTACCTTACGACGGTCACTGTCTGTCTCGGTAAAAAAACAAATGGCTATTAAGACCCCCATCTCTGCGATTGTGTCACCGTTGTTTGGTGGTTGGATCTGGGTCGGTGGCAGCGGTGATTGCAGAAGGTCACGGCTACTGTGTTTAGTGTAATCACTAGCCCTCTCTATCGCGCTACCAAAACACCCGCACATACCCCCTTCTCATCGGTGTGGCTTCTCTTATTTGGGGTAATGGGGGTACTGGGCTCACACTCTGGGCAAGGAGTAACCCAAGGTCACTGGGAGATTTCAAGGTCGATCCAGAAAGTCAATTGCGTGGAGGATAAATGGGATTTATGAAACTTCACGAGAATACGTGGACAGGTGGCGGCGTCTCAAGTGCTACCCGAGGTGGCCTAACCTGGGAGTCGAACCCAACCGCACCATCAGGTCACCCCAGTGTCAATGCTGCACACGTGCGCATTTTGGCACGAAAAATGTTGCGAGGGGGGTGCAGAAGATGAAAAAGCAACCCGTAGCGGGAGAGCACAAATTGGGAGGGTTACGCGTGACCTTGTGGGCATTGTGGCAAACGGCACTGGCGACAGTTGCTGAAAGGGGCAGACACATGCAGGAGGAAGCAGTCAATTGCTGGCCGTTTTTATGTGCCAACATTTTGGGGGCAGACGTTGTTACCCTACCGCCCCAAAACGAAGCTGGTGGGAAATGGGCGGCAAATGGTCGGTGCTTGGATGAGAGGTGGGGTCAATTATTGGGGTATAAAATTTAATTGCTCCAAAGGTCAGACATCTAAGGAGACTCTCAAAGGAGGAAGATTGACAACAGGAAAAACAGGATGAAAACACACGGGAGGAATTGCCTGTGCCTCGTGTTCGACGTTCTTGAAAACATAATGGCCGTGTTTTAAGTTTATATCAATCTGTTTCGAAAAGTTGCTTTTAAAAATGATAATTTAGGAAGCCTAGATGTCAGTTTGTCCGGTCTTTGGTAAATTTGCGAGCTACAAAAGAACATGGATTGTAGGGGGGGGTGTATAGGCCTGACCACAGTGTCGGCGTTGAAGGAAGTCGAACTGACACAAAAACCGGAATGAGAAAAACATAGAGGCGAAGAATGGAGAGAACGCTCGTTCGAAATAATCGACAACGAACTCCTTCTCCACCGCCTCTTCTTCTTCTTTTTCCAGAAACCTGTCTCAAGCTAGCAGACGATCCCACGAAAGGAGACACTGGATGGGGGGGGTCTTCGGCTCCACCTCCGCGGTACGGGACCAGCAAACGAGCCAATCAAACACTCTTCCACGATGGTGAAAATGTTGATTGGAGAGATTTACAAGCATCGACGGACACACCGAGTCCGTAAAAACAAACCACAATTTAATCACTCTGACCCCCACTTCCTTGGCAGAAAAACCACTCATCGTTCCAGGAAAAAAGACCAGACAATTTAGGATGGGGGGGGAGGAGCAACCAGATATGCACTTACAGAGGCGGAGAATCGACTGCCACCGTCGGAGTCTGTGTCTGAAAGAAAAGAAGAATCAGAGAAGATAAGCTACCTCTTACTGACACACTAAGGGCTCCGTGGAATCGGGGGGAGGGAGGGGGTTAATTGTACGCCCCCAGAGATGATGGGTATCTCGCCTCAACTCCCATTGTGGAAAGTGATAAACGGGGGTGCAATGCGTGAGACGAGGAGGCATGCCTCGATGGCGATTTGGGATGGTGCGAAAATTGTTTGCAAATTTATTTTCAGCAGCGAAACGGTGTGTTTGCCAATGGCAAGGGCAAGAGAGAGAGAGAGAGAGGTGGAGGGAGACCGCGGTTACCTAAAACCACGGGGGGGGCGTCGTCAACCGGCTCTGTCATACTTTGACCCAATCATCGGGCCTGTTTATCGCCGATAATTGGGTTAGAGTGCCTTGGCGAGACAAAACAAAGGTAACAAAATGACAGAACTGCATTAAACACACAAATTGAAGATATTTCGGATTCGAACCTCGGAAAAAATGGGATTTTGAGACCCCGAGATCAAAGGGTAATGTGTAGGACATTTTCAAACAGCGTACGCTATTCAGCCCCCCTCCCTTTAAAAAGGATCTAATTTCGTCAATTTAAAATTTGACCCTCGAAATTCCCCCTCCCTCAATTTCCCTTTCACCCAGACAGTAACCAGATCTTGCCACATCCAGGGCATCGTGGATTGCGTGTAGATTCACACAAAGACCACATCGCGATCACTTGGTACGACTGATTGTTCAAATAGCAACGAACCCTATCGCGAAATTAAAGGGCTCTCGTCAAATTTCGAGTTCTCCATCACACTGGAGAGACTTTTGGCAGCAGTGACCGACGCAAATGGCATGACCGGGAGTCAACAGCAAGATCCGTGCGTTGACCCAAACGGGACATTGTCTTTGATGTGCCGCCAATTTTTATTGTTGAGCAGCGACCTGACGCCGTTTCAGATCTGTCACACACGCAAACACACACACACACACACACACAACAGCAAAGAACACGGCCCCGGACGTGTAGACTCGTGTGAATCCCTTACAACGGTGGTCTCTCCGTACCGGTGTGAAACGAGGCGTCTACGTAACAAGTACGCGCACGCACGCATGCACGCAGAGCCACGTGTTCGGGAAGGCCTGGTGCCTGATAACCCCGGTTCGGTGCCTGCGAACTCGATGGGTTTTCGCCCCCATAGACGAAGAATAATACGACGACGACGACAACGAAGAAGAAGAAGAAGAAGAAGCACTTCGGGTTGCGCCATGGCACCGGTCCGAGCGTGCTGTGGCATTTGTGCACGTTTGCCCAAAGCTGGATTACTCATGAGAGAGAGATCGCAACCAACTTCGAGTATTTTCATGCGCTATCTCCTGCCAGACGATGAGTCGGTTGTCTCACGGATAAGGCTTCCATGGAGATTCTTGGCAAGACTGCACAGGTAGTGGCGCCCCATGTCTTGCCACCGAAGAGGTGGTGGACACGTGGAACTCAGGATGATGCGTGGCCACCAAGTCGATGGATTAGAGGCGCCTTGAGCCCTACTACCCGCTGGCGAATAACGAATTGGCGGTTTGCTTGAAATAAATAGGACCATTGAACTTTCGGGACACTCCGAGGAGAATCGTGATAAATGCATTTTTCAATCATTTGGGTCCTGGTGACTTTAATAAAGTCATTGAAATTATAATTAGTTTGTGGCCTTCAAACCGATATTTTGCACCAAAATGAGCAACTTTACCGCAAAAGGCTTAATCATCAGCCCCCAACCTTCCCACCCCGATATATTGATGAAAATATGCTTGGATTCTCTCAGAGCAATTGGCGATTCAGAACTACAAAGGTAGGCGGCGTTTTCACGGACCCTTCCAGGGGGCCAAGCCTCCCTCACTCCGAAGAGGAGGTAGGAGCAAGACCACGAAGAGTCTCGACACCTCCGGACAGGTTTAGTCCAGGTGAAAGGGGGGGAGTGGGGTGGGGTATAGGAAACAAGAGATACACACCTTTATATTCCGCGCTGTTTCCATTCGACACCACAGGCGGCATTGTGTGAGATTGCCGAAGCGACGACTTGAGGGTCTTGTTGTTGGCCTGGGTCGTTGACGTCGCCGCAGTCGAGGTTGGCGAAAGGTCATCGCCAAAGGAGAGTCTGTGGGTCGACGACGATGACGCCGGTGGGACGGGAGGATGAGGCGGACAGGGCTGGGAGGGGGGCGAGGTGGATGTCTCGAGGCCCCAACCCAAACCACCGCGGGTCGATATGTTCTGGGAGCAGCAGACGCAGAAGAACTCGTCCTTCCAAACCGTCACACGATGGCCTGGGTTGAACGGGGTTCTGTAGAAGAAGAAAAAGAAGACGGTGGTTATTTTCTGGCCCACTAAGGCTATCAACTGGCAATCGAACATGTCGGGGATCAGATGATTGGATGATGACGAAAATTGAAGGAATTTGAGAAGTACGCTCCATATTGCCTTTTCAGTGAACGCCTGCCTCCAATCATCGCAGACAAAAAAAACAAATACATTGGACCTTATTTATTTCACCTCGATAGGCGCGACGCGCGCAGATACCCTGAACCAACAACCTCTCCCCACCCACCATGTTTGCTACTAAGTCAGACCGGTTTAAATGGCGAATACATCGATTTATTTCGACTTGAAACGACCAAACATCGTTCGGACACTCCCCGTTAAGGAAGACAGCCGCGCAAGACGCAGTAGTATTTAATCTTCGCTTGCCCAACTATCAGTGTCAATTACCACGGCAGTCGTTCTCTTGCTGCCGAAAATTTAATCCACATTTCCAGTAGTCGTAGTAGCTAGCCGCCCCGCCAAAACATTCCCCCCGACCCCCCGGAAATAAACTATACACAACAACAACAACAAAAACGCTTTGTGTGCATCCTTTCAGTATCACAGTCGGTTGCACGTTTGCGTCACTCTTCAGCAGTGCAGACCCCCCCCCCTCCGGGATGCGGCCGACGTAGAACCCCAAGGATGAATTATGCAACTCGGTTTTTTCCTATTGCGCATTATGAGACGAAGCAAGGTGTCCTTTAGGTGGGTAGCAGTAGCTATAGCAATGTAGGTTTGCCAAACAAGCAGAGAGGGCGTCACCCCACTCGGCCTGCAAGCAGAGAAACATTTAAGGAAATTGTATCGATTGGATTGTGGGGTCGGTGGTGGCGAACAACGTCTCTTTGAGTCAAGTCAGTGGCGGCGAACGAACTAGACAAGCTTCGTCTAGTCTAACAAAAAAAATTGATCCCCGAATAGGACCTTTCCAGCCTCCAACCCAAAACAGCGTGTCTCCATCACGAAATCCAAGTTGGGAGAAGAGGGGAGACGAGTAGACATACTGGCATTTCGCTTGCAACCATGGTCCAATTTTCTCCAAAACCATGTTAACTCAATCGAATGAGGGGCAATTATTGTAACCGCCGAGCAATATACGTGAGTTTACTTGATCACTGGCTGACATAGCGTTTGTTGGGGTGGTTTTGGCACCGTGGAGTCACGCAAGTTATCGGCGCTGTTTTATCAAAGGTGAGTGCAAACCAGCGCCGCTAGGCTACCCACACGCCATAATACACGGAGACATCTTCTGCACGGTAGGTCGACGTCGTTAGTTAATCTCTTAAAAAAGCCCAGGAAGTCGGCTGTTTTCTGTCAGATAGCAGTCACGGAAACCGAAAAACTTCGAACCACAACTGCCCAGAAGATGTTTTTTTCAGAGGCAATGATTAATGCGCCTCGGTGCTTATTAGGATGAGGGAAAACTGAAAAAATCCCAAGTGAGAAAGGTTCGAGGATGGCGCTTTTTGAATTTGTTACCCCGTATCCTATACGTAAATAGAGGGGGGATCGTTTATCAAAATATTACCAAAAACAAGCCACGAATTACCTAATGCGATAGATTTCGTGACACTGAATTAATGGAAACGAGTTTGGGGTAACTGTGACTTTAAAAAAACGAGTGTTGAATTACTTTGGTTCCGCCTGAAGTGCGCTGAAACAATAGTCATTGTGTTTTATATAGAAATAAAATTTAAATATTAAAAAAAATTCACTTGGCGAATGGTATACTCAAATCATCACTTTCATTGCACATTTAAATAATAAGAGTCGGGAGCGATTTCTGACGATCCATATTGAGCATTGAAATCGTGAAAATCATCGTCAAACATGAGAAAGTATACCTCCGCATCTCATTAATACGAATAAACTCCATAATGCAACTAGGATGAACCAGAAACATGCACGGATAAATGATCATCCATAAACACAGATTAGCGTGATTCAAGCAACTAGTTAATCTCTTTAGGTATGAGCGGCGCTACAAACAAGAGCATAAGATAACGTACACCCTCATAGCTGCAGTAAATTAAACACCACGTGGAAGTATTGAACGATGTCAGCAAACGAATGTCTTCGCTTTTCGGTATTTTTTTAGTTGTTTGAAGTGATTTGATAGCGAATGATACTTTATTCAATAACCGGAATATTTGTAGGTCTAGGATTTGAAAATAAGATCCGTACGGAGAGAATTAAGTGAAGAAAATACCGGGATTTGGAGAGTAGCCAAGACGTTTTATTATAGGATGAGAAATCTCTGGTTCATTTATCTCAAACCCTTCGACACGTGTCAAAGATAAGTCTTATCGTACCCCGTTATCGGTAAATAGGAGGCAACACTCGCTTCTTAATGCAAACGATCTTGCGAAATAAAAGTTAAAATTCAGCGAAGATTTGGGTTTTTCATCATACGCATATAAAATAAAGCATTTCAGTAGACAAGGAATGCAAACAATTTTAACTATAAATGTCACAGATTTGATAACTCAGCAAGTATGTAAAATTGCAATTTAAGTGTTACTTACTTGCACTGACTACAGATAAAACATCCTTTGTGAAACGAATACGAAAGAGCCGAAACAACGTCACCAACAAGAACATCGCAGCAAACCCTGCACTTAGGGACGTTGACTTGTTGGTAGTCCTTTTGACAATAATATTTTCCATTTTTTACAAAGAAACCACCTGACTGCAAGCAGCATTTACATTCTGGGAAAGATTGAATAAATAAAATAGTTTATTACCTGAGCAAATGAAGCAATCTTTATGGAAGAATTTTTCATTTGCCTTCAGGACGCTTCCTTTGCAGCGTTTCTTGCATGTTTCACAATAAACTTTCCCCATTATTCGTTGCAGACAAACTGCTGTTAAAAAAGCGTGTGAACAGCAACGCTACTGGGGCGGTATGTAATTCCGTGTCCTGTAATTATAATTGGTCAAAAAAAGGCCTAGCAGCGCATCAACTAACATCTGACCTTCATCCTGAATAAATACAACAAAAATTCTTTTCAAAATGTATAAAAAAGGAAAAAAATCCTTTTTACAATTCGAATTTTCAGTTAAATTGATGGTTTATGTGATTTTAATCGTTGTCAAATATTGGCACATATGACTCCCAGAAATATTTTTTTGAAGAATAATTTTATAGAATTCGTGCAGGATATTAAATATCAATTTACATATCAATGAAATATAACTGTTTAATTTATTGAATCTTTGTCTTCGACAAAATTGATATACCATTTATTATTATCTACTGTTTCCAACGAGTTGGTTGTGTTTTTGTTTTCCCATTTAATGGACATTCTTTCTGTATCTCATTGAATTGCTGTGTAAAATATATGCAATCACTTCTATTGTCTATTTAATATTCATCCATTTGTCAAGGTCAAACTATTCCGCCTATTTAATGCGTAGTTTTGAAGCGGTGCCTAAATTTTAGTTGTACTCGCACGGTTTCCCGATGGTTATAAACAATCCAATTGTCACTGTATTTCTCGGTTTATTTGATTACAGATGTAACCTTTTTATTTTTATTCATTATGTTTGGCAGGTCTTATTCTTATTTCTCAAATTCGAAAGACTTCTTTCTTTGAATCACGAGCGCCCTTACATTATTATGTATAAGCGCATCTATGTTCTCCTTCACTGTTTTTTTTCATTTAATTGGTTATAGTAAAGGTAATTTATTAATTACTTTGTGCTGTTTTGATACCTAGGATGACTGCTATTGTTGCGTGTCTAGTGTGAGTTCTTTCAAAAAGGGTCACGGCCATGACTTCCCGTGTAATGTGCTGTTGTGTTGATTAACTTGAGGCTAGTAATTTTCAGTTTGTCATTTGCAGCTACGAGCACAACCATCTATCAATGTTTTAGATTAAAACCGATTATAAGCATCCGAAATTATTTTCATTTTGAACGTTTATCCGTAAATTTGGTTATTGAATTAAAATTCCTTATTATATTTAATATGCGGCCGTTTTTTGGTATACATTATATTAGGCCTCTTTTGCCCTTTGTTTACATGACTATGGCCTAAAATTGTGGAGTCACCTATTTATGATAAACCGACAGATCCACCGCACCTAAACCAATACCACAATCTCGCGCCTTTCTGAAGAAAATGTTTCACTGGTCACTATTAATGCCAATTAACTAAAGAATGCGAACAATGTGCAAACATTTTTGTATGCTAGTTGTGGACCAGCTTCTGGTCATTATATATTTTAAACTTATTTTACTTGTTGTTCATAAAACAGTAGACGAACAGATAAATAAAATGCGTATTTAAACGGACTTATTTCCCGCAGGCCTGCAGGGTCGGATTCAAATTAGCTTTTCTGTGTCCGACTAACATCTGTTTACAACCTACATTTCCCAAAAATATTTAATGACGAAAGACTAAATTTTACAAAGCCGTGTAATCGCAATAGAATTTGGGTTCCTGTTAAATACACCAATGAGAGATAGGAAGTATGGCTTACATAAATAAGAACGTATGACATGAAAAAACAAAGTGTCAAAGCTCAATATAGGGACTCTTCGTCGATAGGGGAAGAGAAACAAAAAACGAGGGACTATGACGCACAATCCGCGAGGCTCTGGAGGCGATACTTTTGTCCGCTGGGGTAGGAAATGTATGGTTTGCCGAAGACGGTACGTCGGGTTGCGATATTGACGAAGGAAAACATTGTTTGTGGAATTTGTCGGAAAAGCGCTCGTGTCCGATGCGAGTGGTAATTATCATACCAGGGTTTTCGTTCGCGTGGACGCAAATCCGCTGAACATCGCATGTAATTGTGAAACAAAATGGATTTATCGCAGTCATAGCTGGGCGATCTACCTTGGCTGACCCCTCACGGGCGATGAATAGTTTATTATAGCCATGATTTCGTGTCTACCGATGCGAGTCGTCTGGTTCATATTATGGTTGGCGTCCGTTTTAAAAAAAACCGTTGTACCAGTCCACATCGAAAAATCTGTTTGTTTCAGTCGCAGATGGGTGATAAAACACGATGAGATGTGGTTTTCACCAAACAAGATGGCTGGGAGATATCCCAAAGTGTAAAATGTGTAGAATAAAACGGAAACCGTATGGCCTCAGTCGGATTGGTCGAAGAGATCCATATCAAGGCACAATCAATATCCACCTTGGCACGTCCAGTTATCAATTTGTTTTACCCTTTAGTCTGTCTGATATGAATTGATAAATGTTCTGAAATTGATCAGTTCCCTTTTGAAAACACTTTTCACATTTATATCACATCGGCTCCTGCATGGGTATCTCCAAACCGTGTCAAAGCGATATCGCCACCAGCTGCAACACAGCTCGTGTTGTGAGTTTGTTCCTTTGAGTTGAGGATGGTTGTCTTATTCCGAAACATTCAAATGAATCATCCCACCCCGTCTGGTGACAGTTCAGACTCGCGGTTAAAATTGGCTGAGAGGCACGTCTTAAGGAGCTCTCCATTTTGAATCGCCTCGTTTAAATATGCTATTAAAGCGTTCGGGTAAATATGATTTTCTCTAGTTGAGTATCGATATTTGGCTTTCAGAGTACTCTATGGCTCCGTTTTTTTTTAAATTCAGGAGGATTTATGCCACAATTTTGAATTAACCAAGTACAACCTACTTTGGATTCCCTTCTAGAGAGATACCAGCAGCTGACATACACGCCTCAGAACATGTCCGAACTAGCTCCAAAATTTAATTCAATACATACAACTTTCAGCGATCGCTGGAGTCGTTAAAACCGGGTGCGTGCTTTGTTTTTTTTATCTAAACAAATAAAGACTAAATTGATAGAACTCGTGGATGGTGGCAGGTCAACCGCCCCCCCCCCGCCTACGGGTGAGGTGTTTACTCATTACGAACTAACACCGTTCGTCAATGAGGGGGTTGGGTGTGGTGTTGTTCCACGTGCCGGTGAAGAGTAGCAGCATTCGGATGACATTTTTCCGAGGATAGTTTATGTGCACACTCCAGGCTACATTACCAGCGTGCGAAAGTATCTATTAGTGTAAAAAACAACGTGGCCACGTTCTATTAAACCCCTCGGTGATTGAGTGAGTCGAAAGCACATGTTGTCGTGAGTAATCGCGATTTGGCCTTATTTTATTTGCAGCTCCGTACATTTTACTTCGTTTTTTCAGATTTATTTAACGTTATCCTCCTGCAACTCCCAGGTCTTTGTGGATACGCGGGTCATTCATCTCATGTCCCGCCGTCTTTTTTGATAACCTCGAATGTTCTGTTTGGCTTTTTAAAATAATCGCGTTTTCTACTTGATTATCTGTGCTCTCCATACAAGACCTCATTTCTGTAGTTTCTACGTCATCGCCTCTCCTATATTAGGCAATCCCTC
The DNA here is from genome assembly GCA_028672205.1 of Proteocephalus fallax. NCBI lineage: Eukaryota > Metazoa > Platyhelminthes > Cestoda > Proteocephalidea > Proteocephalidae > Proteocephalus > Proteocephalus fallax. Next base: position 257,913 of record JAPUBX010001077.1, on the reverse strand, counting down.
CCAACCACTCTATCGGTATTTGTCTCAATATTCATCTCTTCCACCAACGCGGCCAAGGCTATACCGCACAATAACGACTGCAAATCGTATCAATTAAGGTCATTGTTTATTTGTGCGGAATCTTAGTTTCACCAGAAGAGGTGAATGAAGAATTCAGAGACGCTTTTCGTGCGTCTAGTATTGTTGTCCTTTAATGTTGGAAGTTTCAGTCCTCGTGACATGAATTAATCGAGGATTATCTTTATTCTAATCAAAAAAAGCATTTGCATATGTAATTCTGTTGATTCCTTGTCTTGCCGTTTTACACGTTATCAATGAGTTCCCAGAATCGATAATAACAATAAAAACCAGAGGAATTCTACGCGTTTGTCCTTATCTGACAGTATCTAAGGTCAAACAAGTACAAAATAACAAACCAAGTAGGTTTTTTTGGTAAACGGCAAGAATATACACTAGAATATGAAAATTTCAACATTTCACGAGTTTAAAGACAGAATTAAGCAACCAAATTGGAGAGAGGGTCAAATTTTGTCTGAGAGAGCTTCTTCACGGCAGCCACGAGATATGCCAATATTTTCGCGGTCAATCGATATTTCCGAGACGGCGCGGTGAGAAAATTGTTAATTTGATTAATCCCGTCGATTTTCAGTCACGTGACGCAGAATCGGATTTTTGTCGTTAACGCGCAGATCGCAGCACGAATAAGGCGAAAAACGTTACGAAAACAGCAACTCTGTCGTTATTTTTGCGGCAATTCAATATTAAATTATCGGTAAGGAGGCCATACACTGTATGGTTTGGGGTGCGTGCTTTTTCCTCATCAATCAATAGATCGTAAGCCAAGCACTTCTCCGTTGATCTAAAGATTTGCTTATCGGTGCACTGTCGAGTGCATTCGATCCAAGGGTTCGTACCTAAAGGTTGGACGTGCCAAAATCAATATAAAACGAACGACTTTGGAATGCGGTTCGGGGATTTGACTGGGCTTGGCTCAAATAGCGTGCTTTTGTGACGAAAAAATAATGCGGGTTCATTACATCAATTCGCAGGGTGGCAACTACAACAGGGTCAAGACGATTATTATTCCATGTCAAGATGGTGAATTAAAATCCACCCTCGAAGTTGCTAAGTCAGTTTACACCCTCTTCGGGTGATCGTTAAATTTCGAAAGTGGGACACAAACTTTATTGCTCTGTATTCAACCCCCTGTCTGGGTGTCCGTCTAAATACGCTATCGATTTTGCAGATATAAATTCCAATTGGGGTTTATATATTTAATTTTTTTTTCAAAATCTGGGACATTAGCAGTAATCGTAGTTGTTGTTGATGGCGCTGATCTTGGTTACGTTCCGAAGACTGTTGAAACCAGAATCTCAAGTAACTCGTATTGACCATTGGAATCGGTTTTGCGTGAGGAATATTGGCCAAATCCATTTATTTTAATCAAACGATTACCAGTATTTTTATTAAAATCCATCTTGTGTCAGTACCCCGATAAAGCACTTGCACAGTCTTATTAATGAATTCTCTCAACGGTCAACCCAAACAAACGTAAATGATTATAAGTTGTCAATTCAACAACCAAATTTTAAAATTATTTTGGACCGAACCTTCATACGCCAATTCGTACGGCTAATTGTGCTATTCAGAGTCCGAGAGATGTCGCGGCGTTTTGTATTAAAAGACTACGTTGTTGGCATTCTCGCTCGTACGTCATGGGAAGCGTGCAGAAACGGTGTCCATTAAAGAAAATAACACTGATTAACACAGCTCTCTCCTTTGAAATAATCGTGAATTACCGGAACGAACGAGTTGATTCATGGTTGACGACTAATGTGACTTGATGTTACGGTGTGCTGAACAAATGGCACCGGCCATTGTTTACACCAAAGAGGACCACGTGCTGTAGCAGTTTGATGGACCCCTGACCCCCACCACGTGAGAACAGGAACCCGGACGGACTAATTACACCATCAACAACTGAAAAACGGTTCCATCGTGTTCGCGTTGGCTTAGGCTGATACAGGAGGTCTTTGTGTAACGCCAAATAGCAACAATGAGCGTCAGATATGTCCAAAAGTAAATAAATACAAATTAACAAATTTGCGAGATGGCTGGATACGATGGGCGATCGTGGCAAAAGGGGCTTTAGGAATCGTGATTTGGCGTTTGTCAGACACTTTGTGATTAGAGTTCCATTTGCCTTTCTTGCTAATTTAACTTATTGAAGCGATTATATACAAACACAACTGCTCTGAAGTAATTCTTATCATTTGTGCGAATAACAACATTCCAGGCGTAAAAGAATTCAAAATAATCCATGATCGACTGGAAATGCCTGTCTCCCTCGGGCGCAATGCAAAATCCCACGTCCATTTTCCGTTACATAGTAACATAGAACGTTGTGGTCCTATTGGCCACAATAACACCATTAAATCCCAACAAGAGCGTTGGAGATTGAGGTGGCAATCCCAAGGATGCCGTCGGTATAGACAAATCCCGGCATCATTTGTAAAACAATAAATTAATGACAGAGAACCAGAGGTCATGGAGTCGCGTCGGCATTGGTGGACACGTGAGGACACGTTTTGTGGCAGTCAAACGTTCATTCAACCCGGTCAGCTCAAATGGTCACATGATGCCGCACACACTAACCACGCACCCTTAAATGTCTTTAACCCTGAGCTAATTTCGCCGTAGTACGTATGACGTCTCAAACCATTCTTACTTTTGCGAATCCAAGCCATTTTATCAGCGGGCTGGGGTGAACCTCAAAAACCGTTCAGCCAAATCCCACCAAGGTTATGTAGAAGGTGTCGCTTGCATTCTGGTTAGGTGGGCCAATGGAGAGTGGTTCATCTTCGGTTCATCTGCCCACAATATACCCATCCCATCTGCATAGGTGTCTAGGCGAGAATAGCTCTTTCGTTGAGGTGGAAAATGACCAAAGGTCTTAGCTGTCAGGAGATTCGCGCTTATAGATCTGCCGATTTTGTCAGATCTGCGGGGTTTTTTGGCGTACCAATCGGACTCTGAACATGCAAGGACGCTCGTGTATCTTAAACGCAGTACAGAATTTGTATAACTTCGACAGTCCCCTATAATCTCTAAACTGACTGTATAACTTTTGCGGAGACGATAATGCGCGACGACTCACGAATCTTACGAATGGCCGAAATCCGAAAATGGCAAAACCCAAATGGTAGGGTTCCGGAATGTGGAAATATTAACCAATTAGTCCCCTTCGTACTCTTAATCGCGCAAGCCCGGCAAAATCAGCAGAGATGTGCTCGGTCTGAAAGGTGTAATATCCTATTTATTGACACCAAGCGTTATACTGTCGCCAGCATCCATTCCTATCAGTCAATTTTCACGTCAATGAGAGAGTCGTTTCCCCCCATGAAGAACCCACAAATCTGTTTTCGGGTGTTGGAGTGTGCACACATGAATCGAAGATGAACATCTCAATAATGCCCTACCCCTGACACCCTTTAAATATCATTGGTGTGATTTGGCGGAACGGGTTGAGAGATTCGAACCCCACAACTGATGTCTCGGTAATCGCCACAACGTGTTGTTTGATTGAGGTGTCTTATTGAAACAAGGGCATTTCAAGATTCCTAGCACCTATAAGAGGTATGGAAAATACCGGGTTATAGTAGTAGTAGCAGTAGTAGTAGTAGTAGTAGTAGTAGTAGTAGTAGTAGTAGTAGTAGTAGTAGTAGTAGTAGTAGTAGTAGTAGCAGTAGTAGCAGTAGTAGCAGTAGTAGTAGAAGTAGTAGCAGTAGTAGTAGTAGTAGTAGTAGTAGTAGTAGTAGTAGTAGTAGTAGTAGTAGTAGTAGTAGCAGGAGCATTTTCTCGCATATGGGGTGTTTGCATGGAGTGTTGTCTAGCCATATAGCGACAAACACCCACAAATCCCGGGTGGCGGTAGCCTGCGCAGTAGCTAAATTTTGGAGACATTGACCTCTCACGGGCGATAAAAGTTTTTAAAACACTTTGCCTCCCCCCCCGGTGTAGCGTTTCCGTTGAGGGGTCAAATTGGTGATGGTGTGTGGGGGTCGTAACAGGTGGTGGAGGCTGCATCCGATTTCCGAACCTCCTCCCCCCTCTAAAAAAACTCAGTAACATGGCACGTTCCTGTCAAAGTGTCGGCCCGAATCGGTTGGTGGGTGTTGGCCACACGAGCCATCAGTTGAAACATCACTGACTTCGCATCTGCGATGAACTTGATAGCGGTGGAAGTGGGGGTTGGGTCGGGGGGGTTACTCAGACCCCGGCCTCGACGTTCTTGAAGTGGTGGTTAAGGAAAACTGCGTAGTATAGACCCCAGTTTGATAATTAAATCTGTCGCACATCGAGTGGATAGGTGCCGAGAGGTTACCGCTAGATTGAGAGTCCACGATACACCACTTTCGTGACGAATATTTACTGTGCTGTTCATTCGACATAAAAACGCGTAAATTATCCACAGAAATTGGCGCACGTTCGGGTGGAAAATGCAAAATGCCATACCCGGTGTCGTTACCTCAAGTAAACGATTCGCCTCTCCTCAAGCGGTGTGGAGGGAGGAGGTGGAGTTACACCTCTGTTCGAGAGGTTCCTATGCCAGGATAACGTTATCTTTTTCTTGGGGGAGGGGGGGCCTAGCGACTGCGAGATTATGAGTCGGCTTCATGGATGTCGCGGATCGAAGATACCCACGCGCGGCGATCAGAGGCCATGTCAGAACAGATAGTGATCCAGTTCTGTTGCGAAGAACTTGTGTAGCCTAAGTGATCCACGTCTTCCTTGGCGTTGCTGATCAGTGTTTTCAGTTGTCAACATGCCCGATGGCGTCAACCTTTGCAGGGTGACAGAGGTTTACGTTGCCGAACCACTGTGACCGATGGCTTCTCAGCGTCTGAACATAGACGCATAATTTCGGTGTTGGAGAGCTTGTCGCTCCAGTCTGCTATCAGGATTCGTCACAGACACCAGTGAACGAATACTTCCAATCTCCTGGTGTCGTCGACACGCGGTGGCCCGGTTTCGCAGCCGTCGGATAGCGCGCAATTGAAACGAATCTCCGTCCGAAGTTTGATCTCCCTCGGCCCTACAGGCTAGTCCGCAGCTGTTGGAAGGCATCACTGCGCTGTAGACTCGTAGTTGAACCTCCTCCTTCGCTTGGCTATTCGAGCGCATTATAGAACCCAGGTATTTAAAGGCTGTGGCATGGTCGGCCGGTAACGTTTGGGGTAACGTTGGTCTCCAACAGGTACTAAAAATCGCATCCGTGGCTCCACAAAGCTGCATGCGGCAGAGACCAAGCAGCGACAGCAAGCCGCTCGACAAGCCGTCTAAACCAGATGCGGGTTTTCGCGGGGATTTCAAACTCTCGGGTAATCGTCAAATCACCGGGGACTTGGTCGGGCAGATCTACTCCGGGATGCTGTGGCCAGGAAGGCGGTTCTGACCTCATAAACAACCCACCGCTGCCTTAATGGACACGCTTGTGATTATGCAGGTGCTGGAGATACCAGCGGTTCAAAACCCCGTCAATCTCATTCTCCCCAAGCTACAAATTACTTATATTTGGCACCGTTTATTATCGGTGACCTCATTTTCGTCCTGTCAACTCCCCCAAGACCCCCTCTCCTCCGAATGGACCCCGAATCACTTGTCATCCAACGGATAAACCACCACCGATGTTAAGGTGTCAAATATGACGACAATGACGAGACCATTTCAAGCTGTAGCCCCCCAAGACGCCGTCAACCGGGTGCATCGGTCTGAAAAGGGGTAAAGAGCAATTACTCCATCACAAAATGACCAATCCAAAATAGAATGTTTTTTCAGGCATATAGTGTCGGCGGATGCACGCGTTTTCGACATGGGAAATTGCAGAAAAGTGTCAGTCGTTCAGCCAATTGGATGTCGCTTCAAGGTATTCGCGACAAAGTCCAACCTGTCCCCTTATTTTGCAACACCCCGCTGGTAAACTCCACGACAGGAGGGCTAAGCCTGGTGCGGGGAAAACACGATGGACTGTGTCAGCGGACTGTGCGCAGGAGATCAAACCAGGATCCAGCGGTCAGGAAGGCGATTCCGATTCTATCGCACAAATCCCGGCTGTCCTTGCGAAACGTATCGGCTTTGTAAACGGTAGAGTCCCCCCTCAAACAAAGCCGGGTGGCGCTGCGGACGTCATGGCTTCAATAAACTAAATTCGTGCATCCGCTCACCCCCTCTCCTCCCCAAAGAAGAGGAAGAGGAAGAAGACGACCATCGTGTCCGGCAAGTGCGTACTCACCGTCGCTGCTCAATTCAAACTCATCGGAGTTTGAAGCCTCCAAGAAACATTTCTCCACGCCATCATTTCAATTGGAATGCTCATACCAGAAACCCTCTACTTCATCATCATCGTCATCATCATAAAATCAATAACCAGCCTCTGTTCCACGCGTGGATGATGACGCGGCGACCAATTCCACTGCCTCTTCGAGTGGCACTCCTGTCGACGTGGCCTTCTGTTCGATATTCACAAGAACCTCCACTGGTCACGCCTCCATCAGTGCAACATTCCACAGCCAATTTATCCTCTAGCAGGATGATGTCGCACGATATGAACTGCTCATTTGGGGTTAAATTCCATCCAGTGTCTCTTCTCAATTATAATTTCCTTGCCGTAACGAGTTTTTTGTGCTACTAGTACACATTACTGTACAGCGCCTGTAGCATGTCAATTTTTGGTCCTGATAACCCAGATAAAGTTATTAAAATACTATAATGATTATGTTTATCGAAATTGGGGCATCTGAGAGTGGATTGGCGTGACCCATCTATCGAAGTGGAATCTCGATCCGCTGCCACCTTCTTGCCGATCAATTATGTTGGAGGGAGAATAAGAGGGCGACAATGAAGAGATGGCGAAGGAGGAAACGACGACGACGACGACGACGACGACGACGACGACGACGACGACGACGACGACGACGACGACGACGACGACGACGACGACGACGACGACGACGACGACGACGACGACGACGACGACGACGACGACGACGACGACGACGACGAAGAGGTGAAAGTGGAGGCGACACAATTAACCACTACAAGAACTGCTCCACATGGAAGTCACTCGGTCTAGTTGAATTTGATTTGATGGAGCCGGTTCAGTCATAAAGCCTCAATTCGCTTGACTACCGGCGCAAGCCACTGTGGCCGACTTCATTTTGGTGACCTTTCCAGGGAGTCGAACCCAGCGAGGATTCTAACCGTTGCGCATGCAGGACCAGTTTGGTGTTGTGAGCCGGTCAACCCACCCCCGCCCAGTTGTCTTCTGTTCTCATTTCGCAGGCATTCCCATTCTAACCAGTCACCGAGCCCACCATGACTTAAACAGACGAGATCAGACGCATAACTGCGTCCATCAATTGGTCATACCCCTACTGCACACTCCAACGCCTAAAAGCAGCATCATCTCGATCAGGGGATACATTACAAGAGGGCGTGTGGGTCTACGACTTCCATCCAGCATTCGACAACATGAGGAGGAGGGATAAATGGCCTCCAAACAAGAACGCACACTCAAATGACCTCCCCCCCCTCCCCGTCAACAAAATAACCAAGAAAGCGGTCGGGCACTAGCACTAAGACACCTGGGTCTAAAGCGCCACCCCCAGCTTCAAAAAACCACGCCGTGGGTGTTTTATGTCCATTGACGTTGGTAGATTCTGGAGGGGGTGGGCGGGGGGGTCGTGTCGTGTCGCTAGATGTTGACCGTTGGGGTCAAACATGGGCGTCCTCTGCAAACCTCAGGGTCTTTCAATTACGAGTGTGGTGGAAAATAGTGTCATTTTTTTCTATTTTAACCACGCCTGATGTGTCAATGAAGTCTGTTGCGCCAATATTCCCAAAGACGACGAGCGTGGAAACCCGTCTCGGTGGTTGTCTATTGGAATTATATTCTCCAAAACACTTAATACGCACCTCACATGATTTTTGCCCTATCGTGCATGTACAACGTACTCGTACAAGTTCGAGTTTCTCTTTCAAATTCAAATTAAGCATCCATTTTGAAAGGAAAATCATTGGCTGTTTATTGAAATATATAGTAGTGGGTGTACAATAGCCGGTCTACTGTTGATGTATGAGCATGGACGATTTGTGGTTTCAACAAGGCGGTGCGACATGCGAAACAGACGACGAAGCAATTAATTTATTACGAACGAAATTCCAGGAAAGAATCATCTCACGAATTTTTCTGAAGTGAATTGGTAGCCCAAATCGCTTGATTTAACGCCGTTCTCAAAGATAGAATTCATGCAAATGAATCAGAGACATTCCCTATTTGTCCCGATTTTTAGTCTCACCAGACCAGGTTAAACCGCATCTAATATTTTTTATCCTGCCTTTTTTTAATGCTGAAAGTTTTGGTCCTCGTGACCTCAATAAAGCCACTACAATTATTATTAATTATTATTATTATTGAAAGACGGCATGCGGCGCAAAAGTGCCGACATAGCGGCCCAGTTATGCCGAGATGTTATCGAACATTTCACTGATAGAATCAACATCCATAAGCCTGCCCACGGCGGGGACATTTGCGACAAATCATTTGTCTTTCATAAATTGTAGTCCCTCTACTAAATATATCTTTTAACAGATAATTATTTTCCATTCTAAATAGGTGCTCTATTTGAAGTTCAAACAGAAACTCCAACTTGAAAGAACTGTGCAATCAGAATGATCGCACACAACTACACTCCAGTGAGGTGGTTGCATTTTTTAGAAGAGGAGTCTGCGCCGGTGGAAAATATGAACTAACAGTTGATAAAATCCTCAATCAGCTCCTAATATTTCGAGTTTTTTGGACTTGCGCGGGGGTGTTTCACCCGAAAATGCACCAGTCGCCTAATAGGTTCGAGGAATTCAAGACAGTCGGGTGACTCGTACACTTTTTTAAAAATCATATAAGTGCATTGTCTCGTTGTTAACAGATGTTAAAATCGTCCTGTTGAGTAAATAAATCGTATGCAGATTGTGTTCGGCCATATGTCGCGGAATCACGTTTGCCGAAAAATACCAGCCTCGCAGCGAAGAACAGATGATGATGATGATGATGATGTGTAACCGTGAGTAGTCAGTCTGACGTCGTTATGCCGAACAAAGGTTACACCGGATGCGGAGGTTTGTGATAATTCTTCTACCGCCTTAAATAAGCGCCATGCGTTCGTAATCTGCACCCAAACGGAGGCTGTTTTTATCAACATAGATCCACTTCTCCACCCCATAAACGACCCCCGGGCTGTCGTATGATTAAAACAAAACTGCCAACGGTCATTTACACGACATCGTATCATTTGCAGGACGGCGGTGTATCCAATTTCAGCAACGCGTATCCAATGATTTCTGACAATAACAAACATGTTCTCATCAACCACCCCCCAGAGATCCTGGATGGCTTACAACCACCAAATAATGATAGGAACAGCGTAGAGAGTCCAATGACATTTGTTGTCTATCAGCGAGTGATGATGTAAAAAAAAATCACGAATTTACCGCGACTCCTATTTTTTTAAGTGCAAAGGGGCACAATAGAGATTGTTTCATTTATTTTTCTATTTCTACACACAACATGCTTTTGGTCGACATGGCACACGTTTTAAATCATTGCATCTTCAACAAATCGCGGGCTCTTGCGCCGGGAGGATTCTGATTTAAGGGATGTTAGATGTTTCCTGTGGGTTTGGTGTCGAAAGCTCCTCTGCCCGACGTGTCTCTGGCAGCCCTACTAGGCAGAAGGCGCTTCTGCTGCAGAGGACATGTCCAAGTTTCTAAGCCACCGAAGGAGTCTGGATACAAGAGGAGCTGTGGGTGGAAACGGGGCGGACCTTACAAAGACAACAACCCGGCCGATCTATTGGATTGGAAGGTGAGCGAATGATATTTGGACGACTCGTCGACTGTTGGGGGTGACGAAAAATGTTTGCTGTGTTGTGACGTCGAAGAGCATCCCGTGTGTTCCTCCAGTCTAATCGAACCAGCGAGTCCTAAACCCATGCTTCATGGATGTCGGGAGCTGTGACTTTCCTAGCGCGGCGGTTGGAGGCAAGATCGAACGAGAAGAGTTCATGAAGTTTATTGGGAATTTAGTACATTCGACTTCCCCAGCGCCACCCGACTTTGTTCGAGGGTAATCTCCAGCCTCCACACAGTCGAGTGCGTCCTGCGAGGCAGTATTTTCGTCGTTGGATCCAGTCCACTACCGGGGTTTCCTTCGCGGGATTGTGAGTGATTGTTTGGCCTCTTGACTTTTGGGAATCCGCGTTGCTCTTTAAGACTTACAATAGGGTAAGGCCATCCGCGTATTTGGTTAGCGCCACGTAATGTAGACGTGTAATAATTCAACAGAAGGGAAAAGTATAACTGTTATTGGGGAAGGAGGAAGTGGCATCGTTTCCGACTCTTACGTGTTTGTGTTGGTTTGAGAAATAATTTTGAAACCATATGATCAACCATCCCTCCAGAGAATATTCCAACAGCCCAGATAGGATGCGGGAGCTTGAAATAGTGTTGAAATCAAAGGTGATGTCCCAAAATACTTCCTTAACGGCTTTCGCTCGGGCATCCGGTGAAAAGTTGATTACGTCGGAGAACGTCGCCACGGCGCCCAGAGGGCTTCTATTTAGTTGATTTGCAACCTGCAACAGGATATCGGTAGTTTTTAACTTTCGTCAAGCATAGGAGTTGGCGATTGGTCTCAAATCAGTGAGGACATCCAAAGATATGCGACATTTAGTGACATCGCTCTCGCATAGTTGTGCGTATGTTTCTGGTGTGACACTCGCCAGCTGGCGAACAATTACTAAATTGGATATCCCTACCAGACAAAGGTGACCCAGATACTCTGAAACAATAGCGGCAGCTGGTATCAGCTGGGAGGCAAGCCGCAAACCCAGCCCCCCACCTCCACCCACCCCAAGGATGACGGCAGTCTCCGTTGTCATCCTGATAGTATGCATACAACAAGGTGTGCTGAGTTGTCCTGATCGCCAAGTTACAGATCATAGTAACTGGTAGATCGCAGGTGGCATCGGATCTCCCCACCGGAACAGTCCTAGTAACGGAGTTTGATAATGATGTTAAAATATTTTCCCATCGGGTTTTCTGTTTCAGATTTCGATTGGTCGACTTAAATTAGTGCTCTATTAATTGATTAACGCTACAAAATGGCGCGAGATATGGATATGTGTTATTGGTGGCGTTTTTTAAAAGCTTATGTTTCCAGTGTCTGGTGTGCCTTTATGACAGATTCACGCTATTCAATATTCGAGGTAAGTTATTCCCTATCTTAGGGATTGCCAGGCAATTATATGCCCGCACAACTCCTAGTGGTAATTTGCGGAATTCATTAAACACAACCCCCTACCCCCCCCCTCCACCCGAAACGCGTCCTTACTAAGGGTGTCGCTGAAGGGTCTCATCGGTTGGCGTGAGATACCGAGAGACTGAGCTGCTGTGGCTATGAAATGCATCCTGTATGTAGGGAGAGACAGCAGGCCATAGTGTGCATTACACAGTCCTCCTTTTCGAAAGTCTCTGTACTCAGTGGCCGTGTGGGTAGTTGTGGGGGAGATGGGGTGAGGAAATTTCGCCAGGGAGGAGGATGAGGTAGAGGATACCAGGGAGATGGAGGAGGAAGAGGCGGAGATGGATGCGGGAGAGGAGTCTGGTGAAGAACAGCCCTATAAAATCTGGTCCGCCCGATGTGAATCAGACGAGGGGCGGTGAAGAATTCGGGAGACCATGTCTTGACGTGGGACTGTCTTGCTACTGCCGTGATCCCCACCAAGCAGCAAAGAACTCCTGCATGCAGCCGTGGTCGCGATCCGGTAAAACAGCTTGAAGTTGACGACAGAAGGGCACATAAACTCTCGGAGAGTAGCCAGACCCCCTCCCGCGATCCTGAAACCAAATCTGGATGGAGGAGGCGATTCAAGATTCAACGACAAGAGAGGCCCTTCAGCGATATCATCACATGAATCCCTCGACCTCTAAGGGAGATGATTAGACGATGAAGGAGGAGGTGGTGGAGAGGGGGAGGAGGAGGAGGAGGAATGAAGAAACTGATGCAATATGCAGCCGTTTGCTTGAAAATGTACCAGTGGCGGTGAATTGGTGAAAAAGATTTACATTTCGACAAACTTAAATAAAAGGGGTTGAATGGTTCACAGCTAAGATACGCGAAGCGATGGGGGGACCACATCGCCTTCGACCCAATTTTGGACGGAATCTCTTTTCATTCCAAATCCAAATCTGTCTGTCCTATCTACCGAGACACCAAATAGGTTTAAAACTAAGTTGAGATCTGAATGTCGGGTTGTTTAAAAACAACTTCGCATCTTAAATTGTTGTACGTGCCAGAAACAATCAAACGGCATTTTAACAGGTTCGATCATTGTTGCGTCAATTAAAAAGCATGTTCAAATTAAGTGATGACCCCGTTTGGGACACCAAAGAGGATTAGGAAGTCGGATCCCCGGATGACCGTGGGAAGGTTGAGGATTACGCGGTGTAGGAGGAGGAGGAGGAGGATGAAGAAGAAAGGGGGAGGAGAAGGAGAACATTTGAACGTATGGCTGTAAAACCACTTTCGTGGTCTCCACCGAACAGTAAACAACTGTCATCAGTGGCTCCAAGTAGCGGTCTGACTCAAACTCTCCCGTGTCTCATGTTCCCCTCGGCATGTGTTGACAGATTCTGGCAGAAGTCTGGGCGGAAGATATTTACCATCGATGATCAAAAGACGGTGTTTTACCGGGACATTGAGCGGGGTTTAAACCACATCACGCGCCAATAGGACGCATCCCTTTCCACGGGATGGTAATAATTATTAGCAGCAACTCAACATCTCCCTCTCAAATAAACGGATGCCTCACACTCGCAGCAGCCGCCTTCATCCACAGTCGAGGCGACTCAAGCAGCAGCGTCTCCACTTCTCTCAACTCATCGAGCAGCCTGGATGTTCACCCAAAGCTTCTCTCTGATCCGAAATTCAAACACTCTTGATATTATCTATCCATTTTCATATATCAAACCGTCCTACCTTCATTACTTCTCCTACTTATTATGGCTGCCTCTAATGTTTACCGTTTCAACTTCCCCCCAGTTAAGGAACATCTTTTATTCAGCCAGAAACTGTCCAATGGAAGAGCGTCAAAACTTCACCCACGTACGCCTTATTTCCGAGACTCTTCAAGAACATGTGACCAACGTCGTGACATCCAAGAAGCCGTCTCAACCGTCGACCAAGCGACGACAACGACCACCGTCCATCGCCCCATCCATCGCCCCAAGTATCCGTTAGTCGGTGCTCATATGCTGAAACTTCGGATTTCTTGGGATCCAACAACGTCTCTGTCCATCAAAACCAATCAGACGTCGCAGAGGGGTTGAAAACAATTATTAATACGGTTGACCTCCTGAGGGTTTTCCGTCATTACCACAACCCAGGTCGCAAAGGAAACTGTGCCTATCCCAAATGTAATCTAATTAAGAGCAGGTGGCGTGCAATGAGAATTTCAGAGGAAAGGGCGACCATTGTGTAACCAGCAGGCATCCCTCCCGGCAACGGGGATGTGCGTCAACAACGCATTTCGAAATGTTGCCAGGGTGGCGGGCTGTTGAACAAACAATGACCAATCAACAAAATCTGTAAGGGAAATACAGAATATTTTCGATCATAAAATGTCTAACCAATTCGCTTATTTGTACTTTCCAACAGTTTCTCTCTGTTATTTCATACTTTAACAACAATGTATCGACGTATTCGGACTTTATTAAGGTCCTGAGAACCAAATCTTTCATCTATATACTAAACATGTTCTTTAGTTCCCTCTTCACCATTTCGAGCGAATCTGAAACGATGCTCCCTCCATAGAAGATAGACGGAGATACGCGGATACACTTGTTAGTGTTTCTCGACACATTTCCTGTCTAGCAGACATCAAGAAACTGGGAGACCTTAAAACCATGGGCTTCTTGGCATATTTCGGGATGCTGCACAGAGTGGAAAATTGTCGATTTCATTTCGGGCAATCCATACGAAGTCGGACATAACTGTGGGGTAGCAGTCAGCATCCTCACTCTGTTCTCCAGCGACCTTGGGTTCGAGTCCCGGGTCACGCCAAAACAAAAATAAGTCGGTCGTGGCGACGTGCGCCTGTAATCAATCGATTTGCAGGCCTTGGTGGCAGAAACGGGTTGTTTTATCATCAAGAATTCAACCAGTCCCAGTTCCACGGGTGAGCACTCTGGGTCGGTTGATTATTGGATGATGCCGCGTCCATTTCCACCTCTTCACGTACAATATCCTTGAAGCCGGTTCATCCGCTAGCAGGAGAATGTCACACGAAACCATGCACAACCAATCGACGTTGTACTAGGTTCCAAATGTGGACGTTGAACACTGGCCCTTTATTTCCATCATTGTAGAACTCCCTGGATTATTGGACAAATTGGCTTACGCACTGAAATCCGTATTCCAGGACAACGCCATCACATATATGACTGACACAGGCTGGCATAGCGTTTTATACCCGAACTACTCACCGGATTTATATCTTTGAAGAGTGGAAATTCGCCTTTAGTAAGGCATTTGCGATCGATAAATCAAACAGTCTATTATTTTTGTTCTGTTGTCTTCGTTTACATTTTCAACACATTTCCTGGGAGCTCGATTAATTGTAAGTGGATACAAAATATGAATTAATCGGACCGTTAAATAATTAACAATCAACGATTGCTCGAGTTATTAATCAGATCGTCATCCATAAGCACGGGCTTCATTAAATAGGACTAAGAACGTCGAATCTCGACTCTAGCCCACATATCGGGGAGACGATGGAACGGTTTTGGTGGGGCGATCTTGGTATGGGGGGATGAATTCATGTTAGCTTAGAGACCCCCGGTCTTATGGTCACCCATCACGGTGGAATGCGGGCTGCGAATATTAATGATGTTTATCGTGTTTGGTCCAAGACAATACAATCCATAAAATATATCTGTGGGCTTTGTGGGTGTGACCTGGGGGGTGGGTGGTTAGCGGTAAATAAGGATATGATTGAATGTCACAACCGTTCAAAATTCTAGTTAATTAACTACGTAAAGACGCATTCCCCAGCACAGTGGATCGAACGTAACATCATAATATTAGGAACGAGGACAAAAGCGTTCAAGCGTTCAGCATTAAATTTTACAATAGACAAAAGTGATGTACGAATTGGCGTTCATATATAGAAGGTGCGGAATACGAAGAAATTGGGCAAATTTACAAGAAAGCCAAATGAAAAACACATGAGGCGTATAAAGTTTGGGAAGCGTGTAATGGCGAACATTAAAAGGACTAATCCTTAATGCGCGCCAAAAAACTGTGTCTGGTCAGCGGGACTTTTATTTCAAAACATTAACCCTGGACAATTCAGCAATCGCTAGACCGACGCGGCTAACTAGTTACTGTGCGCTAGTAAATGCCGCTTATAAGCCAGTACACGCCGTCGAAAATCGATCGATTATTGATTTACACCGCAGCAACTGAAATTTGTATTTGTGCTCGAAATTTGAACATAAACATGTAGCACCGCGCTCATGGATACCATAAATGGAGCGCATTACAAATTAGCTAGGAAAACCACCTTGCATGCCGGGTGCACACCTTCAAAAGACAAGTCTTTCGCATAGTAACCTACGGTATGGTTAGATGGTATTAATAGAGTACGTTGACGACTAATGTCACTTGATGCTGCAGTGTGCTTAACAAATACTGCACCGGCCATTATTCACACAAAAGAGAACCACGTGCTCGTGGACCCACCACCACGCACGAACTCGTGAGAACATGAATCAAAAAAATGAGTAATTGCCCCTCGAACAACCGAAAACTTGCTTCGTTGTGTCCGCTTTGTCTTCGGGTGGGACAGGAAGTCTTTGCGCAACCCAAAATCACAAGAAAGGGGCTTCATATATGTACAAAACTGGATCAGATGGGCGATCGTGACCAATCGAGTTTGATGGCAATTTGGTGACCAGCATTATAAGTGTTTTTCCAAGAATAGGTTTCTACAGTTTTATTGCGCGTCCTGGCAAGCCTAGCTTCTTCTTGAGATCTTAGAGATCGCCCTGTCGTTAAATACGAACCCAATTGCTCTGATGCATTTCTTATTAATGCCCAGATTAAACAAATAATCAATAAACGATTAACACGATTCGCATCAGGGAGTGCATTAGGGACTCGTTGCCCATCACGAAGGGCAAGCTGGATTCTATAGCTCTGGGTTGGCAAGACAAATCTGTGGCAGAAGAGAAACCAACTCCATCGCCCACCAGCTCAGAACAGGCTTCAACTCGTGAAGGAAATAGTTGGCGAGTGGTTTGGCCACTCTGAGTCAGGCGAGGGTAGTGATAAACAGATAACCATGGGTCATGGAGTCGCGTCAACGGTGTCGGACGCGTCTGGACTCGCGCGGAGACGCTTTGCGGCAGTACAATGTTCATCCAACCTGGTCGGTTCAATTGGTCACATGATGCCGCCCACGCTAACCACGGACCCTTAGACATCTGAGCTAATTGCGTCGTAGTATTATGGCGCCTCAAACAAGTCTCATTTTCGCGAATCCCAGCCATTCTATCGGAGTTGTGTTGAAAAAAAGGAATTTAAAAGGCGTCACATTCATTCAGGGGTGGGACATTATTAAATGGATCATCTCTCCAAACAACTTAGTGGGTGCTTTGGGGCAAAGAGCTCTCTCTCGTTGACGTGAAAATGGCGGATATTAATTGATGCTAGCGACAGTGTAACGCTTGACAACCAAACAATTGGATATTACCGCTTTCAGATCGAGCACATCTCTACAGATATGGTAAGGCCTACGCGATTTCGAGTACAAATCTGTCTCTGAACACGTAAGGGTGTTCAAATATGCCATGTTATCGACAGATCTAAGACGTTTTATGTACGTCTGCCCTGCTGGAGTCTTGTCATTTAACGACCGTACTCCCATTCCTCAGAATCTACGAAAACCAGCCATCGTCGACCTTCATTCGTGACATCTCGGAGCCGAGAATATTAAATCACCGGCAAGACAAGCGGTTTGGTGGCCCGAGATTAATCCAGACGCATAGAGTGCTCTTCACCTCTTCATACGAGTCCTTCTTGTAATGGAGTTGGTCATAGTGTCGGCGATAGCGTCTAGGTCCACGACCTTGTACATTCAATCGTCCAGATTTCGCAGCATTTTAAAACTTCGTTGAAACTTCTGTTAGCCCGCAAGACTCTCTCTCCCTAGAAGCATCGTTCCATTCAAAGCAGCACTTGTAAATTTCCAATGATCTCACTCTACTCGGGGATTTCTCTGACGACAAACGAGTTCAGAATGATTAATTCATTCCCCCAGTCTGCTATGGTTAATCATCGTCACTCATGGAAGCAGTTCCATCATTCTTGGACAACTCATTCAAATTTATAACCCGCAGGCACTCGGTAACAGCCTGAAATATCGATCACACACGACCGCTCTCAATGAAGAGATATCAGTTGGAGATGATCACGCTAAAAAGACACCGCTTTTTTTTCCACACAACACACACACACACCGTCGCATTGTGGTTGCTAAGCGATCAGTTCAACCGAAAGTTCCCTTCCATTGATACTCACAAATGGGGGGGGGTCAGGATAGAGGGTGGGAGGGATGATGGGGATAAATCGTGAGACCTGTCACGCCGTATGGCGTCGCCTATTTACCTCAACTGAATCTGTTGTTACTAAGACGACAAAGAACCATGGAGACCACAGAGCTTGATTTTGTTAAAGATTTTCTATCTGCGGAAGTCGTTTCGGTACTATTTGGTGATGACGAATTAATGAACACCAACCTTAACCACTGGAGACAATAACTGCGACTCAATTAGCGGCAATAAATAGTAAGAAGTGCTTGGGTGAATAGGAATGGTCGCTGTTGTGCTATTTTCAAAATATCCTTTTCGTGTATTTTATGCGATTTTCTGGATATTTTATTAAACTCATCGATATTCCATGGAGACCGGCTGCATAATCAACAGAAACAGAATCGTTCTAGAGGTTTTTGAATCAATTTCCTGAACCCACTGAATAGTGAAACACATACAGGACGAGATATGAAATAGAAGGGATTGACTGACGAATAGGTTGATTGCTTTCAAGCGCCCATCTCTTCCACATGCGCTCTAGTGCAAACAAACGTCTTTATCTTATTCTGTGAACAATTCACACTTCTCTTTGTTACTTGGATTTGCGCAAAATAACAATTTAATGCAAGTAACAATGAATACATTTATCAAAGAGATATGATATATTAAAATTGATTGAGATACTGTCCAATCGCAATTTAGTCATCCGTTTTATTTTTTTATTAAATTTTACAAGCTCGAGCTCTCGTGGCCCAAACCAAGTGATGAAATTGCCTTCCAAAAGGAAGGTCGTGGACGCCCACTTGACAAAACTGATGACGGGGATCATTGAAGCCGAGATACAACCCCCCACAAAGGATCCCAAACATTGCGTTATTTATTTATTTATTCATCCTTTGAGGACAATGCACTGATTTATCAATCTAATAATAATAATGACATGCGAATAAACGAAATAACAAAGAGGATTTCAATTTGCAAGAAAGGCAAATTAAACAATCGAAGTATCTATAGTCTGGCAATCACGCGCGACCCCTCATTGTCGATAATAATAATAATAGTCAGGCAATTTACATTCAGAACAATCGAAATTAAAAATGAAACCCTCCCCCCACCCTTAAAAAATCTAAGGATAATTGAATTTTTGGTGGGGCTTATTCCACAAACAATTCACACATTCTCTATCCGACCTAGAGCAGGGTGGCTTAGAGCGATTTCCAGACAGACAGACAGACCATCGTGTCCGGCAAGTGCGTGCTCACTGTCGCTGCTCAATTCAAACCCATCGGAGTTTGCAGCCTGCAAGAAACATTTCTCCACGCCATCATTTCAATTGGAATGTTCATACCAGAAACCCTCTACTGCATCATCATCGTCATCATCAGGAAATCAATAACCAGCCTCTGTTCCACGCGTGGATGATGACGCGGCGACCAATTCCACTGCCTCTTCGAGTGGCACTCCTGTCGACATCGCCTTCTGTTCGATATTCACAAGAACCTACACTGGTGACGCCTCCATCAGTGCAACATTCCACAGCCAATTTATCCTCTAGCAGGATGATGTCGCACGATATGAACTGCTCATTTGGGGTTAAATTCCATCCAGTGTCTCTTCTCAATTATAATTTCCTTGCCGTAACTAGTTTTTTTGTGTGCCACTGGTACACATTACTGTACTGCGCCTGTAGCATGTCAATTTTTGGTCCTCATATACCAGATAAAGTTATTAAAATACTATAATTCCAATATTTATCGAGCGGAACAGTATACGAGGGTCTTTATTTCGTAACTCAATATAAACGCAGGATTATTTTTCGTGTCTGAGCAACGGCATCTGAGAGGGGATTGGCGTGACTCATCTCGATCCGCTGCCACCTTCTTGTCGATCAATTATGTTGGAAGGGAGAATTTAGCGGATGCAAGTTCTGCAAACGCGGCCATTGAAACGTAGATCTTTCCATAACGCGCGCCAACCCACAATAGCTATACCAATCAAGTTACATTCATTCACAAAAACCCATTTTGAAACTGCCCAACTAATTTCTTAATGCCGTTGATATTCTTGTCGGTTGCGACAAGATGGTCGAGTTATTGACATTCCAGACCCCCACCCCTCCCCAGGTTCCCATGGCCTCTGTTCGAATAACTAAAATAGTTACTAGCAGAGGCGAGCGCCCTCCATCGACAGGTGGCGTCCTTTCGGGGGTGGGGGGATTCATAGGGAGAACGGGAGATGGGCTTCCTCAACCCTTGATGCTGGACAGTCGTATGTGGTACTGAGGAATAGTCGTCTGCCATCGGTAGGGCCATTATTCATTCTGAAGTCGTGCGTAATCGGCGTAACTGGTCGTTCCGCGAATGTGTCGAACAGCAGAACAGATGGTTCACGAATACAGTGTCCCAAACGGCGGCCAAATCGTGGCGTTGTGAATGGCTCATCGGTGACATTAGCGGCGATTGCGAGAGAGGGTGTCCTCAATTTACCAATGACAGAGAGGCTCCCAAAGAGAATTAGTCCGGTAGGCGCACTCATATTGCACGTCAATCATTGGAACCCCCTCCCCTATTCAATCCACACCCACATACACGAACATCTAGGGTCACTTTTTCGTGACTGACATATCACGGTGGGCTGCAACAGACATCTTGAACATAATATGAGACTACCAAGATCTTCTGGACATTTGTCTTTTGTGGTAGCTTCCAAGTCCGACGCCCGACATCACACCAACACCACATTGACCGTGATTTGCCTGTCCGATTCATCATCAGCATTCAAGATTCACAATTCTCCCCCTTATTCCTCAAAGATTGTGGTCGGGATGCGGGGGGTTTAACTGAGCACTGGGAAACCCGACATTGGGGAAAATCGGGGATATGGATCAAGTTGATTGATTGCCTTGTTGCCAGGGAGTTAGTAACCACGTAGGATTCATCTATGAGGAATATTTCAATCAACTCATTCCTTCCAATGCATCTCCTTCCGGAGACCTGTCTACAAATATTTGTCTCTTAAATCAATAGGCCAAGACAGTGGAAGAAGTAGGTCTAGTGTACAGGTGTAATTTTGTTTAAACATTTTATTGCGGCCCAAAACTTCAGTATTAAACTGTACAACAAACATGGAATAAGTGGCTTCATCTGTGGACGATAAATCAGCTTCATGGATCTGGCGGCGTCCCCAATACTATTTATTGCAAACGAAATTCCAGGGAGGAATACTCTCACGAATTCTGACACGATTTGGTCGCTAGATTAAACGCCTTGTGACTGTTTTCCGTGGGGCCATCTGAAAGATAGAATTCAGGTAGGTAAAACAGAACCAATTGAACCCCTGAAAGACAATATGCGGCGCGAAAATGCCCACATTGAGCCAAAGTTATGTCGAGATGTCAACGAAAATTTCACGAATCGAATAAACATCTCTAAGCCTTGCCACGGCGGGAAATTTGCAACAAATCATTTGTTCTTCATCAGCATTCCAGATTCACAATTCTCCCCCTGATACCTCAAAATTTGTGGTCGGGGGGGGGTTGACTGGGCACTGGGATACCCGACATTGGGGAACAATCGTGGATATGGATCAAGTTGATTGATTGTCTTGTTGCCAGGGGTTTAGTAACGACGTGGGATTCATCCATGATGAATATTTCAATCAACTCATTCCTTCCAATGCATCTCCTTCCGGAGACCTGTCTACATATATTTGTCTCTTAAATGATTGGGCCAAGACAATAGAAGAAGTAGGTCAATTGTGCAAGTTTAATTCTTTTTAAACATTTTATTTATGTAAAAAAATGCAGCATTAAACTGTATCCCAAATAAGAGAAGTTAACGATGCACAGAGTCTTTCAAGTTGGATTTTCTTATTCAAATTCAAATAGAACACCAATTTTGAATGGAAAATAATCACCAAACAATCTTTTCGCCCAAATAGATCCAGAAATTCGTGAGATGATTCTTTCCTGGAATTTCGCTCGTAATAAATTAATTGCTTCATCGACTGTTTGGCATGCCGTACCGTCCTGTGGAAACCACAAATCGTCGATGCTCATACATCAACAGTAGACCGGCTATTGTACACCCACGACTATATATTTCAATAAACAGCCAATGATTTTCCTTTCAAAATGGATGTTTAATTTGGATTTGAAAGAGAAACTCGAACTTGTACGAGTACGTTGTACAAGCACGATAGGGCAAAAATCATGTGAGGTGCGTATTAAGTGTTTTGGAGAATATAATTCCAATAGACGATAGGTTTCGTCATGACAACCACACTCGTCGTCTTGGGGCAACAGACTTCATTGGCGCAACGGACTTCATTGACACATCAGGCGAAATGGTGCGACTTGCGTGGTTAAAATAGAAAAAAAAAATTACACTATTTTCCATCATAACGAAACCAATTTACAAACAAGCAATGTTGAAATACAAGTCAGCTAAACCGACAACGCCTGTGTTTCTTGGTCTCTAATTGTTTGATTGGAAACACGATGGGTCAGATGTTATTCTGGAAAGAGAAATGATAACAATTTGGTAATTTAATTCACCTAGTCCACGAAGGGTCGTCGGTTGCTGCGAGATGATGAATTTGTGTGCAAAGAATGTTGTCGGTGAAACTTGAGAGACATTAAAACGCAATCCACATGCCATCCAACTGATTGTTGACTTTTTACACTTTGGCTTAAATAACAAGTGAAATTCTAGAGAGATTTATGCCTTCCGAGCTGGACGCAGAGGAACCACACCACAAACTCAGACAACGCGATCCGCAGACAAAACATAGAGAAGCTTGTCTATCCAAATAAATGATTTCGATTTAGTCAGGTTCCAAAAATCCATTCAAAGTGATCCAGGCTATAGTAAATACCATCAATGTTATCAAATTATCATTCTAGAAGCCAAAATATGCATACGTATCCAAATTCCACATGCCCACTGTGAAACTAAATATTTAAAAAAACATTGATCACGAATAAATTCCTTGAAATTGCCAACAGTAAAAAAATACTATTTTATAATGTTTTCACTGTTTCATCAATCATCAATGAATCACTTTTCGTGTGTGCGCGCGTGCACCCTACGCGCCAACGTGCTCGCGCACGCACGCTTCCAGGTGCACTCGGCCAATATGCGTGCGCGTCCGATTCAGCCGTTACGTCTCACCTGGTCCGCAACCAATGGCTGTCACACGCGTCTCTAATTGGCCGAACCTTTTCTTTCATAAGCGCCTGAACCGAACATCTCCTCATTCTTCTGCCCAGTCTCCTCGTGAAATTCCCTCTCATCTAACGGAGTATTTTCCCAATACCTACACACATCTCAATGTTGTCAACTCCTATGGCCATGGATAGACGATCGATCCAAGTAAGTACTTGCATATTAAACCCATTGTATACACCTCATTACCCTAGTTGCGCGGCGACTACGTTTAACAAATTTGTAAGCATTTACACAACATTGATCACTTCCCACATCTTAAGTTCGACCATCTTCTAATTTGTGCATTATAATTTCGTCCAGTGTCAGATGATTCAGCGTGCCGCAATGCTGGCTACCGGTGAACACGGCGAAGAGGCCTGGTATCTGATGAACCTCTTTCAGCGCACACAGCCTCGTGAACTTTTGCGCATGTGTCACTTCACTTTGGCCAAGTTCATGGAACTGAACTACGAGTACTTCGACGAAGGGTGGCCCCTCCAATCACGCCTTGAAGCCCCAGCAACTCAGGCCTCTTTTTGCCGAAGCCGTCTTGCACATCACCACAAGCGGCAGAACCGTCGACTCCAACATTCCAGGTCCCCTTCCCCCTCAAGTAACAACAGACCACCCATCACAACTCCCATCAACAGAAAGGACATTCTTGATCTCATTGCAAGCACCAAGACGAGCAAACGACGATATAATATTCCCAAGCTTGGTTGGCTGAAGGGCAGGCATCTACTGCCTTCGAAACCGGCAATGTCTACTCCAGTGAATGCGGTTCGGGGAACGCCTCAACGACCTCCATTTACAGCCCCACGGCCGATTTCAAGTAAGTTCTTTTAAACCAATAGGAATGCATCTTTTTAGTAGATCGGACATGACCTCGGACGTGCTTTGTGTGTGGTTGCTATTTACGTTTTTTTAAAACTATTGTAGGCCTTGCTACATCAGGGACTCCAGACATTTCCCCAGACTTCTTTTATCCCTGGGATGAAACCAAGGCCAGTTCAACTCGAGCAGAAAACACCGACTTCACTCTCTGTCGTTACATCATCGACTATATGCTAGAAAGATCAGGTAGGTCCATTTACGCGGCATTTGATTGATATTTTTTCGAAATTAGAATAAATCTTATCGGTTGCCCTCTTTACTCTCCAGATCTTCTCTCCGCGGAAGGCCTATTTCGTCGGCCCGGCAATGTCTCCCGCACCAAGCAGCTCTACGCTAACTTGAAGGACAGTTTTGTCAGCAGCTATTTCAGCGTCTGCCAGCCCAGCCCACCGCATAGTGACAGTCTGTCTGACCTCGAGATCGATAAGCCGGCCTTGTCGACCAGACGCAATGACATCTACTGTATCCTGGACGAGTCCACAATCTACGACGTCGCGAGTGTCCTCCTTCGCTGCCTCTCCTCGGCACATCCCAAGCCCTCGGCGAGCAGCTCGCATTTGCTGACGCAACCACCGACGAGCTCTTCGGTTATTCCCCCCAGAGCCACCGACCTCTTCGTCCAAGCAACTCAGCTGCAATACCACCTGAAGGATAGGCGTCCCGTCTATGAACTGAACCCCTGCGAAGACTGGGTACACCTCCTCTGCCACGGGCGACAGCTTCTCGCCTACAGGATTATCATCCAGTTGCTCCTGCCTGCCGCGGAACGCCATCTGCTACTCAAAATAACGCGTCTGCTGCACAAAGTCGCGGCCAATTCGGACGAGACGAAGATGGCGCCGACAGCGCTTGCAAGGTGCCTTGCTGTGGCCGTGTTCGGCCTTCCCGACAACGCGGAGTCCATGGGCTCGTACATTGATACCCTTACGAACTTGATTGAGTTGTCCGAAGAGTTAGATACTCTTCCCACAGTTATTTACAAACAGGTTAGGGGATTCCTGCGATCGAAATTGGGATCCTCTCCCGCGAAAGCCGCCGACACCGAAACTGCCCACGAGGTGTCAGGTATCGATGGAACGCCCATGGGAGTGGGACAGTCCGCCATGAAGAGGTCCTGGGAGACGTGTCGGGTTAATGTCGACCTGAAATGCCCCGAAATGACACCCAATCAGGTAGGCACATCGGAATGAAGAGTTTAGTTGTGAAACGTTGTGAAACGCGTAATAATCCGCATGTCTTTATCATATTATAGCACAGAATCCCGGCGACTCGGAGCCATCCAAACAAGGAGAATAAAACGGGTATCCTTGCGCATTTCTGCATGTGGCCGAAGAATGTCCGAGATGACAACGTGGTTCCGGTGGCTCCGGTGGATCCAACCGAGAATCGGTCGCGAGCTCCCAGTCCTTTTCTGTCCTGGAAGAAGCAAAGATCGGTTCCTGGGGCACCGAAGCTGGATGAGATGCCTCCAGTCCTTCCGGGGCCTGGGATGAGGTGATGCGCTGCTTTGCCCAGACGGCAACTGTGATATCTCCTCCCACCCCCCCTGTATATTCTTTTATACTATTAACAAGTCTACTTTATTACTGTCACGCTGTACATACGTAATGATACAAACCATTTAATTCAAATTCCCTATACGTGTTTTCTTGGGTGGCAGTTAGAATGGGTATGGCTCATAACAGGATGACTAATTTTGCTTGGTTGATATTATACGGGGAACCATTGATCTAAGATACTGATATGACTCCTACATTTGGCAAGTTATCATCAGGGTTATAACAGGTGGACATCAATTATGGGGGCGGGTTAATACCAACATTAAAATTCAAAACGATAGCGGGTTAATCCAGTATAGAAGTACTCAAGGTCACCCGACGTGCATTTGAGAACACGGATCCTTGCATTGGTGTTCATAGTAGAGTTGAGTGTTGCTGCAATCTTCCGGATGTTCTGCAAAAGGTATCGTGTAAGACATGACCGCAGGATGAATCAGCTTCGCGGAGGACGGGAATATTTCTACGAACAATCTCGTGGAGATAACGAACCAGATATATCTGGCTTCTGGTTAAGACGGGGTCAGTGTGTTTCTACGCATTTCACCAAAACCGCCTTACTGACCGGTGAATCTTGAAGTAGAGATTGCT
Source organism: Proteocephalus fallax (assembly GCA_028672205.1). Taxonomy (NCBI): domain Eukaryota; kingdom Metazoa; phylum Platyhelminthes; class Cestoda; order Proteocephalidea; family Proteocephalidae; genus Proteocephalus; species Proteocephalus fallax. The sequence goes on along the minus strand of JAPUBX010001077.1, from coordinate 231,956 downwards.
TCAAGTTCTGGTTTATTTTAAAACTTCAAATTAAAAACCGATATTGGAGGGGAAACCATTATCTGATTATTGATGCATTAGAGGGTCTAATATGGATGAATAATAAATTATATAAGGCAGCTTGGCGGTGCGACATGCCAAGGAAACCATGAATTCCAGGCAGGAATAATCTCACGAATTTCTGAATCGATTTGATCGCCCAAAATTTGTGGTCGGGATTAGGGGGGTTAACTGAGCGCTGGGAAACCCAACATTGGGGAAAAATCGGGGATATGGATCAATTTGATTGATTGCCTTGTTGCCAGGGTGTTAGTAACCACGTAGGATTCATCTATGAGGAATATTTCAATCAACTCATTCCTTCCAATGCATCTGCTTTCCGGAGACCTGTCTACATATATTAGTCTCTTAAATCAATAGGCCAAGACAGTGGAAGAAGTAGGTCTAGTGTACAAGTGTAATTCTTTTTAAACATTTTATTGCGGCCCAAAACTTCAGCATTAAACTGTACAACAAACATGGAATAAGTGGCTTCATCTGTGGACGATAAATCAGCTTCATGGATCTGGCGGCGTCCCCAATACCACCACCTTACAATTTATTGCAAACGAAATTCCAGGGAGGAATACTCTCACGAATTTCTGACGCGATTTGGTCGCTATATTAAACGCCTTGTGACTGCTTTCCGTGGGGCCATCTGAAAGATAGAATTCAGGTAGGTAAAACAGAACCAATTGAACCCTTGAAAGACAATATGCGGCGCGAAAATTCCGACATGGAGCCTAATTTATGCCGAGATGTCAACGAAAATTTCACTCATAGAATCAACATCTGTAAGCCTGCCCACGGCGGGGAAATTTGCAACAAATCATTTGTTCTTCATAAATTGCAGTCCCTCTACAAAATATATCCATCAACAGATGATGCTTTTCCATTGGAATTTGGAAAATAAACTCGAACTTGAAAGACCCTGAAGATATCCACAAACCAGTCGACTGGGATCGCCTGCAAGAGGATAAACCAGCAGCTTCTATGAAGTCTCTTGGCAGTATTGTAAGGTGTTGGTGTCAGCTTTGACCGTCGTCGATACATTCTCCAACACCAAACCAGCACATTGCCACCCACTCGCGTGGCTCAAAGTCGGGTCCCATCCACATTCCCATAATCGTAGGAGCCTCGGAGACGTTAAATTCCCAGCCTTCCGCACCTGCCTTAGCGCGCCTTTCAAGCTACCCAGAGCCACCGGTCATGAAAATTACCATGACAATGACACTCAATATATCATCCCCTACCGATGAGACGATGATTCGAATGATCGGGTGATTTATACTTACCTGTTTGCAGGGTAGAACCATTTTCAGCCAACCCAGCGTCTTAATAAGTAAGTCGAGACAATTGACGACCCCCCTCCCCCCACCCACTGCCAGACAATGTCGCCCAATGTCTCCCTCGTATTGTTAAACGACGTCAACAGCTGCGGCATAACCGTCCTCCTACGACCAAAAATGCGGGAGACACGTGGACGTGGCCCTGCCCCTCACTCGAAGAGGTGGCCACAGAAGCATCATCAAACATGGGCCACAGGTGGAGGCTGGCTATTGGTTTCCAGATGATGCAGCAGCCAGTTTCCGCCACCCAGCAACCTCTATGCCACTACTCCCTGCTTATTTATTGGTGGTTTGTCTTGGACATTCACGCAAATAGTGTGGATACTTACCGCGAAACTATAAGGGCTTCCATCAAGGACTCTAGCCAACAATTAGGGCCTTTAGCCCAGTGGCCCCGACGAATTTGTGTATTTTCTTGTATGCCAGAACTTTTGTTCTCTGTCGCTAATTCCCAAGTATTTCGAAAAATACTCCAGCTGATTTCCATCACTTTAGTCTCCGAGATACCTGGAAAATGCGTGTCCCGCCAATTGTTTCGTTTCGATTGTGTCACCCGCTCGTGGGTGAATCCACGTCATAGCAACAAATGAGTTCTCCCAGTTACCAATAACCCCCCAAGACCAGTGGGGATAATCAGAAAAAGTCCATTATTTTCATGTCAAATTTAATCTTCCTTATAAATCAAATCAAATCATTAGGTCATCCGGTTTGCTCAAAAACAAAGAAGAATGGCGATGTCGACATCGCATGTCACTGATTTCACGGTAATCCGCAGTAAATGCATCTGTTTAAAAAAAATACGACACATGATGGATTTGTTTAAGTTGCTGAAACGTGTTTACGTATTTACGATATAGATATACAACTAACCACACAACAGGATACTTACTCTCATTACTGTTTGTTTGTATAATAATTGTTTATTGATGCATGTTTATACTGACCTGTTTGTATTTGACAGCGATAAAGGTAGCCTGTAGGTCGAGTCTGGAATCATCGTTTTCCCGCAAGTTTAGCTTCCACCACCCAGGGTTTGAGCCTACGAGTTTCGATGGGGGATATGATGGCGCCTGATTTTCTCTGAGAAATATGTGCTGATGGCGTGCGTAGATATGTGTACCCTAACTCTCAGATCATTCTAAATTGGAGCCGATTAAATCTGCGAGTTGTAAACGGACTCCGCGCATTACGAAGCTTCTAATGCCGTGCGAATATGTGTGCATTTTCATATCCTGGACTTCATAATTATGCTAATTGATTATTAATTCCACGAAGACCAAATGTCTCGACATAAAGCAGTTAAACATACTACTAATATGTCCTGATGAAACTAAAGTAGGGCCAAACATTGAAATTGCAGCACTGTGATCTGCAGTCGCTCTTGCGGACTTAAGCGATAGGTCGTCGAAATTATCTACGGGTATCTTTTCCGATTTCAAATAACAGCCACTTGACATGGAAAATCACCATATGGGTAGAGGGTCTACAGGTCATGAACGATAAATGACACAAATAACAAATGTCTTCCGCCGCGTGGACACTTAGAAGTGTCGATTATTTTTGTCAATTTTTGCCATTTTTAGGCGTAATTGGGGCTCTAACACAAAACAAATACTATCCATCTCCACAAGTGCGGTTTTTTCGGTATATTAAATTATTACAAAGAGACAATTATAACGGGTAACCGGAATAATCACCGGTTGCAAATTAATATTCCCGTGCAGGCCCACGGCGCTTCCCAGGTCCAAGTGTCTCCCAATGAATCGAAGTCCCGCATTTTGTAATGACCGAGACTGGTAGTTGGAGGATGGTGATGCCACAGCTGTTGTCGTCTTTTCACAATGCAAGGGAGACATTGGACACATCCGGGCGGCATGGCTAAGCGGGAGGGGGGGTGTCGTCCATCGTCCCTACCTACTCATTTAGACGCTGGGTTGGCTGAAAATGGTTCTACCCTGTAGGAAGGCGTGTATAAATCACTCCATTATTCGAATCATCGCCTCATCGGGTGGAATGATGCATTGAGTGGCATTGTCATTGTTAAATACACCCTCCGGACCTTTAGAAGAAAGCGCCTGCTGCTCTTTTGGTTAATAAATGATTCTGTAGCAAAAGATGCAGTGGAGACCGAGTTATAGTCAGGTTCAAAAGCAAATAACCGAGTTATAATCGGCTGGCTAACCAGCTTGTGCACGTGGTTACTTGACAGAAATTTTCTACCAATTCCGAGAGGGAATTAGCTCATTAAAATACTGAATTACAATTAAGAAGAGAAGGGTATATGCGATGGAAACAGAAAGCCTTATAGCAAGTCTTGGTTTTGAAGGATTCATCTAAACTGATTCAAACATAATCAACAGTCATGGTAATTTTCATGACCGGTGGCTCTGGGTAGCTTGAAAGGCGCGCTAAGGCAGGTGCGGAAGGCTGGGAATTTAACGTCTCCGAGGCTCCTACGATTATGGGAATGTGGATGGGACCCGACTTTGAGCCACGCGAGTGGGTGGCAATGTGCTGGTTTGGTGTTGGAGAATGTATCGACGACGGTCAAAGCGGACACCTTACAATACCGCCAAGAGACTTCATAGAAGCTGCTGGTTTATCCTCTTGCAGGCGATCCTAGTCGACTGGTTTGTGGATATCTTCAGGGTCTTTCAAGTTCGGGTTTATTTTCCTAATTCCAATGGAAAAGCATCATCTGTTGATGGATATATTTTGTAGAGGGACTGCAATTTATGAAGAACAAATGATTTGTTGCAAATTTCCCCGATGTGGCAAGGCTTAGAGATGTTGATTCTATGAGTGAAATTTTCGTTGACATCTCGGCATAACTTTGGCTCCATGTGGGCATTTTCGCGCCGAATATTGTCTTCAATTGGTTCTGCTTTACTTACCTGAATTCTATCTTTCAAATGGCCCCACGGAAAGCAGTCACAAAACGTTTAATCTAGCGACCAAATCGCGTCAGAAATTCGTGAGATTATTCCTCCCTGGAATTTCGTTCGCAATAAATTGTAATGTGGCGTCACCTTACAACACTCCACAGATCACTGAAGCTGATTTGATTGAAATATTCGTCATGGATTAATCCCACGTCGTTACTAAACCCCTGGCAACAAGACAATCAATCAACTTGATCCATATCCCCAATTTTCCCCAATGTTGGGTTTCCCAGTGCTCAGTTAACCCCCCCCCCGCATCCCGACCACAATCTTTGAGGAATAAGGGGGAGAATTGTGAATCTGGAATGCTGATGATGAATCGTACAGGCAAATCACGGTCAATTTGGTGTTGGTGTGATGTCGGGCGTCGGACTTGGAAGCTACCACAAAAGACAAATGTCCAGAAGATCCGGTAGTCTCATACTATGTTCAAGATGTCTGTCGCAGCCCACCGTGATATGTCAGTCACAAAAAAGTGACCCTAGATGTTCGTGTATGTGGGTGTGGATTGAATAGGGGAGTGGGTTCCAATGATTGATGTGCAATATGAGTGCGCCTACCGGACTAATTCTCTTTGTTTACTGTGCTACAATTTCACGATAGCCAAAATGTCATGATTTAGCGGTCCTTTGGGCACTCCATTCATGAACCATTAGGGCCTCACTTCCATTGGTAAATTGAGGACACCTTAACACACGATGCCCCCTAATTAACTGTTCACAAAATGTATCGTGGTCGCTGATACACGGCGATGACTGGCGCGATAATTCAATGTTTTCTTTGATCAGATAGACCCGAACTCTCCCCGGTGCGTTGTTGGGGCGATAATTTGGTGTCTAAAATAAACACAAACTCACTGGGTTCGCTGGCGCGAAAATGGCCACCCCAATTCGAGCGCGCAGAAACTAGTTCGAATGCGTCAGCGGCGTCGGTCTTCGATCAGCGATTGCTGAATTCTCCACGCTTAATTGATTTGAAATAAAAGTCACACCGACCAGACATTTTTTTGGCCTGTCCTTTTAATGGTCGTCATCACGCGTTTCCCAAACATTATATCGCAAATTTACATTTTTATTTAGTTTAGTCGTATTCTGAACCTTCCATGCATGAACAGCACTTCTCGTATTACTTTTGTTTGCCGTAAATTCGAATTTTCAAAGTTTTCTTGTCGTCGTTACCTTAATACCCCTATTGTTGTTAATATTATAATGTTACGTTCGATCCACTGTGCTGGGGAATGCGTCTTTACGTAGTTAATTAACTGGAATTTTGAAGCGTTGTGACATTCAATCATATCCTTATTTACCGCTAACCACCCACCCCCCAGGTCACACCCACAAACCCACAGATATATTTTATGGATTGTATTGTCTTGGACCAAACACGATAAACATCATTAATATTCGCAGCCCGCATTCCACCGTGATGGGTGACCATAAGACCGGGGGTCTCTAAGCTAACATGAATTCACCCCCCCCCCCATACCCAGATCGCCCCACCAAAACCGTTCCATCGTCTCCCCGATATGTGGGCTAGAGTCGAGATTCGACGTTCTTAGTCCTATTTAATGAAGCCCGCGCTTATGGATGACGATCTGATTAATAACTCGAGCAATCGTTGATTGTTAATTATTTAACGGTCCGATTAATTCATATTTTGTATCCGCTTACAATTAATCGAGCTCCCAGGAAATGTGTTGAAAATGTAAATGAAGACAACAGAACAAAAATAATAGACTGTTTGATATATCGATCGCAAATGCCTTACTAAAGGCGAATTTCCACTCTTCAAAGATATAAATCCGGTGAGTAGTTCGGGTATAAAACGCTATGCCAGCCTGTGTCAGTCATATATGTGATGGCGTTGTCCTGGAATACGGATTTCAGTGCGTAAGCCAATTTTTCCAATAATCCAGGGAGTTCTACAATGATGGAAATAAAGGGCCAGTGTTCAACGTCCACATTTGGAACCTAGTATAACGTCGATTGGTTGTTCATGGTTTCGTGTGACATTCTCCTGCTAGCGGATGAACCGGCTTCAAGGATTTTTGGGGGGGGGGTATTGTACCTGAAGAGGTGGAAATGGACGCGGCATCATCCAATAATCAACCGACCCAGAGTACTCACCCGTGGAACTGGGACTGGTTGAATTCTTGATGATGCAACAACCCGTTTCTGCCACGAAGGCCTGCAAATCGATTGATTACAGGCGCACGTCGCCACGGCCGACTTATTCTTTGTTATGGCGTGACCCGGGACTCGAACCCAGGGTCGCTGGAGAACAGAGTGAGGATGCTGACTGCTACCCCACAGTTATGTCCGACTTCGTATGGATTGCCCGAAATGAAATCGACAATTTTCCACTTTGTGCAGCATCCCGAAATATGCCAAGAAGCCCATGGTTTTAAGGTCTCCCAGTTTCTTGATGTCTGCTAGACAGGAAATGTGTCAAGAAACACTAACAAGTGTATCCGCGTATCTCCGTCTATCTTCTATGGAGGGAGCATCGTCTTCGTCAATTTTTCCCTACCGAATGCATGGATACCGCGACGTTCGTTACATTCCATGCGGAGTCCTTATGATGAGGTGTTCCTGTGAGGGTTCGCTTGGAAATGGGCACTGCCTATTGCATTGATTTTCTGTGGCCTCAAATGGTCTGACCTTTTAACCCTCCGTAGGCTTTTTAAAATAATCTCGTTTTCTGGTGGATTTCCTATGCTCTTTCTATCCAAGAGACATCAATTAACTCTGCTTGTTGTTCGTATTTTATATGAATCGATCATCCCCTCCATTCAAGTTTATCTGAGTGTAAATCTCATCGACCAATGCGCTGGCAATACCGTTAAATACCTACAAGAACGGCGGTATATCGCAATTAGGTGATTCCTTGTTTGTCTCGATTTTCCGTTTCGCTAGAACTGGTGAAGAGGTAACTAAAGGAAATGTTTCGTATACAGATGAAAGATTTGGTCCTCAGGACCTTAATACACGTCCTAATACGTCCATAAATTGTTGTTAAAACATGAAATAACAGAGAGAAACTGTTGAAAAGTACAAATAAGCGAATTGGTTAGACATTTTATGATCGAAAATATTCTGTATTTCCCTTACAGATTTTGTTGATTGGTCATTGTTTGTTCAACAGCCCGCCACCTTGGCAACATTTCGAAATGCGTTGTTGACGCACATCCCCGTTGCCGGGAGGGATGCCTGCTGGTTACACAATGGTCGCCCTTTCCTCTGAAATTCTCATTGCACGCCATCTGCTCTTAATTAGATTACATTTGGGATAGGCACAGTTTCCTTTGCGACCTGGGTTGTGGTAATGACGGAAAACCCTCAGGAGGTCAACCGTATTAATAATTGTTTTCAACCCCTCTGCGACGTCTGATTGGTTTTGATGGACAGAGACGTTGTTGGATCCCAAGAAATCCGAAGTTTCAGCATATGAGCACCGACTAACGGATACTTGGGGCGATGGATGGGGCGATGGACGGTGGTCGTTGTCGTCGCTTGGTCGTAGGTTGAGACTGCTTCTTGGATGTCACGACGTTGGTCACATGTTCTTGAAGAGTCTCGGAAATAAGGCGTACGTGGGTGAAGTTTTGACGCTCTTCAAATAGTGGGTTTCTGGATTAAGAAAAGTTATTCCTTAACTGGGGGGAAGTTGTAACGGTAAACATTAGAGGCAGCCATAATAAGTAGGAGAAGTAATGAAGGTAGGACGGTTTGATATATGAAAATTGATACATAATATCAAGAGTGTTTGAATTTCGGATCAGAGAGAAGCTTTGGGTGAACATCCAGGCTACTCGATGATTTGAGAGAAGTGGAGACGCTGCTGCTTGAGTCGCGCGACTGTGGGTGAAGGCGGCTGCTGCGAGTGTGAGGCATCCGTTTATTTGAGAGGGAGATGTTGAGTTGCTGCTAATAATTATTACCATCCCGTGGAAAGGGATGCTTCCTATTGGCGCGTGAGGTGGTTTAAACCCCGCGCAATGTCCCGGTAAAACACCGTCTTTTGATCATCGATGGTAAATATCTTCCGCCCAGACTTCTGCCAGAATCTGTCAACACATGCCGAGGGGAACAGGAGACACAGGGAGCGTTTGAGTCAGACCGCTACTTGGAGCCACTGATGACAGTTGTTTACTGTTCGGTGGAGACCACGAAAGTGGTTTTACAGCTATACGTTCAAATGTTCTCCTTCTCCTCCTCCTACACCGCGTAATCCTCAACCTTCCCACGGTCATCCGGGGATCCGACTTCCTAATCCTCTTTGGTGTCCCAAACGGGGTCATCACTTAATTTGAACATGCTTTTTAATTGACGCAACAATGATCGAACCTGTTAAAAAGCCGTTGATTGTTTCTGGCGCGTACAACAATTTAAGATGCGAATTTGTTTTTAAACAACCCGACATTCAGATTTCAACTTAGTTTTTATACGTATTTAGTGTCTCGATAGGACAGGCAGATTGGGATTTAGAATGAAAAGAGATTCCGCCCAAAATTGCTGAAGGGCCTCTCTTGTCGTTAAATCTTGAATCGCCTCCTCCATCCAGGATCGCGTGAGGGGGTCTGGCTACTCTCCGAGAGTTTATGTGCCCTTCTGTCGTCAACTTCAAGCTGTTTTACCGGATCGCGACCACGGCTGCATGCAGGAGTTCTTTGCTGCTTGGTGTGGATCACGGCAGTAGTAAGACAGTCCCACGTCAAGACATGGTCTCCCGAATTCTTCACCGCCCCCCGTCTGATTCACATCGGGCGGACCAGATTTTATAGGGCTGTTCTTCACCAACCTCCTCCTCCTATACCTACCCCGGTGATGCATCGCGGGTAGACTCGTTTGCGTCATTCCGTATTTTCTGTGATTTTTAGCTCCACAAGTTGAAAGGAGGCTGTTACTTTTTTTTCATTCTGAAGGTTTTGATCTTCGTGAGTTGAATCAAGAGATATGCACATATTGACAAATTCAATTTAAAACGCAAGAGTAATATTTACTCTAATTCGGGTTTCTTGAAAATAAAGAATACGGAATGGAAACCGCTTTGTAGTGGACGATTCAGAATCATCGTTAAGCGCTGAGCACAACCAGATCTCGACATGTCCTTAATTGAAGAGCAAGACGCCTAGCAACCCAGTTTCTTTAAAACCATCGGAATGACCAATTTCCTACATTATGTACACATTTTCCTGGTTTTAATATGACACCTTGGGACACCTTGGTCGTTTAAATCTGTAATCCCCAGCGCCTAATTAGGGCGCGCGTGTGTCCTGATAAATCAACCCTCCAGTTTGCTGTCCACCCCACATTTTTTCATGGTGGTGAGGAGACGGGTCAAACCACCTAATTAGGCGCATCCGCGGTTGCTATGGCCGCGGTGTGGTCTGTAAACAAAACAAAATGCGTTCAACAAACACGGTCGGAATCACGCGTAACCGGCAATTATACCGGGTGGACTAGAATCGAGATAGCTGGTCCTCCTCCTCCTCCTCCTCCTCCTCCTCCTCCTCCTCCTCCTCCTCCTCCTCCTCCTCCTCCTCCTCCTCCTCCTCCTCCTCCTCCTCCTTATTTTCTTCGTCTTCTTATTCTGCCTCCTCCTCCTCCCCTCCTCCTCCTCCTCCTCCTCCTCCTCCTCCTCCTCCCTCCTCCTCCTCCTCCTCCTCCTCCTCCTCCTCCTCCTCCCTCCTCCTCCTCCTCCTCCTCCTCCTCCTCCTCCTCCTCCTCCTCCTCCTCCTCCTCCTCCTCCTCCTCCTCCTCCTCCTCCTCCTCCTCCTCCTCCTCCTCCTCCTCCTCCTCCTCCTCCTCCTCCTCCTCCTCCTCCTCCTCCTCCTCCTCCTTATTTTCTTCGTCTTCTTATTCTGCCTCCTCCTCGAAACACCTCCCTTAATGTACATTTTTGTCTACTATTAAATTAAACGCTGCTGTACCATACAAAATATTTTTTTTCGAATTCCCTCTTCTATGCATTCTCATTCGGTTCGGGGATCACTCGTCACTGAATGACTCATTTTGTTGAATTACTATTTCTCGCGGTGAAAGTGAACCCCATTGATGTACGATACTGGTCGGCCTCTTTAAGGTGACACGTTGTCATCGGGGTTTTATCGAGTTGACATAAATAGGGCGAGGGAGATTATGACTAACGTGAACACGGCTTTTAAAATCGGGATGTCCGATTAAGTTATCGCTCATTTAATTATTCACACCACCATTCGGGTGTATTTAAATATGATAGAGTGCTGTTTCGTGTTTAATCTGATGCGGCATTCTATATAGAATAGAAAGCTACAACAACAACTACTACTACTACCACTACTTGCTGTTTGGTGGATTGTGGAGATTTGACTAAATTTTGAAAACAGCCATCCGTCGATTTACATGATTTCCAGACGACAGTCGACCGCTTTATCAGATATGCAGAGAGTGTACAACACGTTGGATGACAAGTACCACTCAATGCAAACGCGGCTGCGGCTTGTCATGTAGAGGTATCGAAAACCAACACCCCTCCTCCCTCCCCCACCCAACACCCAACACCACAACCACCAGCACCGCAAGTATCGCGCCGCGAATGTCCCCCGCCCCCACCTCGCATATGATTATCATCTCCCATCCAGTACCGTCCGCGTTTATCCTCCTCCTACATAATTAATCGATGAGAGAGCCTCTCGGGGTAGCCAGTTCGGCTTTCGGTTGGCATATGATTATGATCTCTTATGCCGTACCTTCGGTGTCAATCATCCATCTCATCCTCCTTCTCGTCGTCGTCGTCGTCGTCTCCTCCTTCACCATCTCTTCATTGTAGTCCTCTTATTCTCCCTCCAACATAATTGATCGACAAGAAGGTGGCAGCGGATCGAGATTCCACTTCGGTAGATGGGTCACGCCAATCCACTCTCAGATGCCCCAATTTGAAATAAAAGACCCTCGATAAACATTATCATTATATTATTTTAATAACTTTATCTGGGTTATGAGGATCAAAAATTGACATGCTACAGGCGCAGTACAGTAATGTGTACTAGTAGCACAAAAAACTCGTTACGGCAAGGGAATTCGAATTGAGAAGAGACACGGGATGGAATTCAACCCCATATGAGCAGTTCATATCGGGCGACATCATCCTGCTAGAGGATAAATCGGCTGTCGAATGTTGCACTGATTGAGGCGTCACCAGTGGAGGTTCTTGTGAATATCGAACAGAAGGCCACGTCGACAGGAGTGCCACTCGAAGAGGCAGTGGAATTGGTCGCCGCGTCATCATCCACGCGTGGAACAGAGGCTGGTTATTGATTTCCTGATGATGACGATGATGATGCAGTAGAGGGTTTCTGGTTTGAACATTCCAATTGAAATGATGGCGTGGAGAAATGTTTCTTGCAGGCTGCAAACTCCGATGGGTTTGAATAGAGCAGCGACAGTGAGTACGCACTTGCCGGACACGATGGTCTGTCTGTCTGTCTGGAAATCGCTCTAAGCCACCCTGCTCTAGGTCGGATAGCGAATGTGTGAATTGTTTGTGGAATAAGCCCCACCAAAAATTCAATTATCCTTAGTTTTTTTAAGGGTGGGGGGAGGGTTTCATTTTTAATTTCGATTGTTCTGAATGTAAATTGCCTGATTATTATTATTATTATCGACAATGAGGGGTCGCGCGTGATTGCCAGACTGTAGATACTTCGATTGTTTAATTTGCCTTTCTTGCAAATTGAAATCCTCTTTGTTATTTAGTTTATTCGCATGTCATTATTATTATATTGATAAATCAGTGCATTGTCCTCCAAGGATGTGGAATTTAACCAAATAAAGACGTCAGTAGAGGCTGTGTGACAACACGGTAGCCAGTTTAGATTAGACATTTCAATTTCCTCTCTAATTCGGCATAGTTTTGAAGTCAAATTATTTGATACAATGTGAACCGATGTCGCCATAGTCGTTTATTTGTTTATTTTTCTAAACAATGTTACAATAGTTTCGCAAGGGTATTGTGAACTCTGTTAAACAAATAAGCGAGCACAAAGTCGAGCCACCGAACAACCCCCACTTTCTACAACACAGCCTCCCCACCCCCTCCCGTCTCGCTCATTCCCCTGTCTCAACACTAGGATGCCCGTGTTTATCCCGAAATTTGACTAATGTAATGATGTCCCAGCTTGAAATTTATAGGTTCTAGCTTAGGTGAAATCGGCAAAGAAGCTTTTCAGGTTCAAACCACCAACTTGCTGGACGTATTGGTGTTCAGATACAATCCCGCGGGCTGGAGGCTGACGGCTACATTCTCCCGAAATCAACAGCCAGCCAAATTCCACAACGCTTTACCCCACTTCCACAGAACGCGCTAGAAAACGGGAAGTAGGAACATGGAAGGAATTAACCAATGGACGTTTTCTTTTCATGTAATGATGTTTTGCAACAATAAACATCCGCTTTTGGGGGGATTCTGGTTAGCCCTGGGGATCGAGGGATGGAGAGGACCATTTTAGAGCGACAGAAAATATTTCAGGCGTTTTTTAGCGTTCTAGCGTGAATGTATAGATTGTCTGACATCGGCAAACCAGTCGAATTCCCCAATGGTTTGACCCACTTCGAGAAAGATGACACTAGAAAGAAGCCTCGCACCCAGTGTACATTTTGTCTGGATCCTTATTGAAAATAATGCCAGCTATTTATAGACTTGTGCATGAATAAACAATACCCAGTTCTTAATTACTTTTTATTTTCCCAATATTTTTGGAATCTATTTATTTTTGTTGATTTAGATCACGTTGCAGCAAGTTTGTAACCTCCAGGATATTCAATTAAGTGTTTGATTATTTGGCGCTGTTATTGCTGGCATTCAAAGGAGCGGCCATTTTGTCAACTGTCATTTAGGCCCGTCGAATAAGACTCAATAACACGACAAAGAGACCTCTGTGTGGATATTGCGTCCTTAAAAGGTATAATTCCGCGGAAAAGATAATTATTTAGATCGTTGTTCGAGGACAGCTCATTTTCCAAGCTACTGAGCGGCACAATAAGTCATGGTAAAGTTAAACAACCAACCTAATAGTGAAATAAATCAGATGTTGAGAAACTAGAGTCCAGTCAGCTCGTTAGACTACCCCCACCACACATCACATGACAGGACAGGACGCTCCTATGATTCATCTCGGGTGGATTGGAGTCGAGATCGCCGCTCTTCCTCAAACCCCCTTTCTATCCCTCCTCCCTCCTCGTACTCATAATCTTCCTCCGCAATTCGCGACCTCCCGAAATCCTCCACTTATTGACCACTTCACGTCCTCCATAACAACTCTTCTTCCTACCTCCTTCTCGTCATCCTAAACTCCCCTTCCTCCCCACTACGTCTCCTTCTCCTCCTCCTTCTCCTCCTCCTTCTCCTCCTCCTCATCTGATTAATCTCGGGTAGACTAGACTCGATACCTATGTCCTTCCATCAATTCTTCCTCCTCCTACGCCGTCTAATCCTCTTGCTTCCTACGCACCTCGGCGAACCAGTCTTCCTAATCCTCCACGGTGTCCCAAACGGGGTCACTTAATTCGAACATGCTTTTTAATTGGTACAACAACGACTAAACTTGTAAATCCACGTTAGTTAGTTTCTGACACGTGGATCAATTTTAAAATGCGAAGTGTCTTTCAAATATTTAAAAAAACGGAAATGTATATCTCAACTTTGTTTTTCATAGTACTTACTGCTTCGAGAGGGCTTGCAGATTTCAAATTAGAATGAATAGAGAGTCAACCCAAAGTCTGATATTAGTATATTTGCTAATCGGGTCTAAGTGATCTAGTTCCCTCATCACTTCTTGTATTGTAAATGTGATACCCCACCCTCCTCCTCCTCCTGCTCCTCCTAAAAAACCGTCAGAGAATGAAAAAATTCTAAGAATTCCACCGGCGATTTTTTAAAAGCAGATAATGATGGCTATCCCCGATTGGTTGGTTGTATAATTAAGCGTGGAAAGTGGTGGTCTTCGTGTTATAAATTAGTCAATTAATTCATAACTTTGCAACCCCACGGGCTCTGCTTGTCGGATTGGTCAATTCTTCAGCAATAGCGCCAATTTCAAGTTTATAATCGATAAAAGTGCACGCGAAAAAGTATAATTTAAACAAAAGTTAATTTAATTGAAGCTTGCAAGATATAGCATGAATACTTAACCTTCGTTTTAGGAAAAATTCAGGCACCTTCATACCAGAATGCTGGCACTGCATCGGCCAAGTCAAAAACCGATTCAAACATTGCCTCAGTACCGTCAGGTATGCTAATTCCATTTCTTTGACAATAATGATAATAATTAAAACGGCATTCGCTTTATTAAGGCAACGAGGACCAAATCTTTCTGCATTACAATTTACAACAAAAAAGAAATAAGTAGCGGCGATTATACGAAGAATATGCTGGATAAGTTAAAACGAATAAAAGAAGTAACAACGAGGCGGTTATTTTGCAATGAAGCCACATTTAACCCTCGAAGTTTGGCAAACGCCTAATGGCGGCCATTGAACGGCAGCCCCATCCATTAAGCGGGGCCCTGCAAAAAAATTGCAGTAGGGAACATCGCTGTGTCTTTCAGATGGACAATCATTCTGTCTGAGCAGTCCGGGAACGTGATAAATAAGTGAGGAGTAAGAGAGCGTTGGATTTTCGCTGTCTGTAAATCTCGAACATGTGAGTCATCAACTAATAACGAACAATGGAGAAAGGCGACGGACCCCCTTTCAGTCTCCGGGAAATGCATAATTGCGGCCTTCCAAAAGGCCACTACGTTGTCTTGAAGAAAGGCTAACCCTGTCCAGCCCGAGGGCTTTAAATTATTCGCGAATCGTGGATAGATGGGGCCTCCCAAACTGACTGCCCGAGAAGCCCATAATTATAATCTGCTGTCGAGGTTTTATCCTGGAGGTAGGTTTCGAGCATTCACACCGAAGAGCTATATTCTTGGCTAAATTATCCGCAAACATCTTTCACAATCGACGGTATACTACTACTACTACTACTACTACTACTACTACTACTACTACTACTACTACTACTACTACTACTACTACTACTACTACTACTACTACTACTGGTATATAATTTATAACATCTCGATTTCTAGTGGCCTACCTATCCTCTCCATCCAAGAGACCACCTTTCTACGCAAATTCAGTAGTTTTACGCTCCTTTCTGCTCTAAAATCTGCGGATCATGCACACCCCTCTATTCAAGTTCATCTCAATGTAAATCTCTTCGACTAATGCGTAGGCAATACCGTTCTATACGTACAAGATCGGCTGCTAATATCACAATTCGTCGATTCCTTATTTGCCCCGATTTTAAATTTCACCCGAACAGGTGAACGTTTTGGTCCTCGTGACCGCAATAAAGCGCTTAAAATTATTATTATTCTCCCAGATTCCGGGGTAGGTACGAGTTTAAGTGACGAGAAACCGTTTGTACTTTAGATTACAGTGGCGGTTCTGTCTATGGAGCAATTTAAATCAAATAACCTGTTTTAAAGGGTCGAATGAGTGGTTGGTAATTCGATTTAAAACACGAAATTAGATGCGAAATTAAAAAAAACTGTCGAACAGGTGGTTATCTTTTGGGGTCTTTGAAACGCGCGTGGCACTACTTGCATGAGGAAAAACCCAATTTAAAAATAAATACCATCCATTCAATTTGCCGGGCTAATTAGGAGCACCGTTAGGGGAACATCAAGCATCACCTGTCATAAGTTGGGACAATTTCCCGATTGGTCCACATAACAACTTTTTCGAACATACTAGATCTATCCGACACTGTTGTGGGAAACATTTGAACAAAATGGACACAGAAACCAAGTGTCCAAATTTAACAAGTCGAATCATCCCGAGTCTTACTGACATTCTGTGGGAATAAATGACCTCTTCTATTGTTTCCACTCAGCTGGGCGTACTGTCGTGTGTCGGTTATCCAGCGACTTGGAGGCATCTGGGTGCAGGCCACCGGTATTTTCCACGTTTGACAGCCTCTGGGTTACTTAAGTGTTTCCTGGTGATACTGAAACCCAAAAAATGTTCTCAAGCCTCTTCATGGAAAAATTATTCATGAAGGCGCCTCATCCACACAAAAAATCACCCTCCGGGATAAGAGGACGAGGAGACTGGGGAGGCAACCGAGAACCGGTGGTGAGTTCTTCCCACCGCAGAGGCTGTTGTAGCTTCTTCGTCTAGTCAACAACCAAAATCAAGACGGGGTGTGTTTAGGGGCTGACGTTGTTGTTGTTGGCGAGCCTTGTTATTCTAGGTTGCTCATTTTTGGGGCTCGCAGAAGAAAGTGGAGAATTGAGATCGAATGGATCGCCTCAGAGATTCTGTTCATCTTTCTCGCTGTTCCCGAAGCAGCGGACAATCTGCCCAATGAAGACGTCTCATTAATCGCCTTATTCAGAGCACGCGTCATGTGCCGCCGTCTTTTCATCCTAACCACCACGAAGTCCAACTGTCTGGTTAAGCCACATTAAGCAGCGGTTTCGCGATGGGATAGGGGGTGTGGATGGTTATTGCTAAACCCACAGGCATAATCCACCTTATCTTTTACATCTTCGAGACGCGTGGCAAAGCTGTGAAGGTGGATGGGGGTGTGTGTGCAGGTTCGCGGTGAAGAGATCTTTTCAGTGCGGGGGAGGGGGCGGCTGATGAAGGGAGGGGATGATGTGCAGCCCCACAGACTCCCCCCTCCCCACAAAACCACGAAGTTGATCGCGTGGCGTCAGCTGTCAAGAGCGCTAACCCCTAATTAACGTTTTTCTCCGCCCCCCCTCCAATTTGGCGTAAAACCCAACGTGGTTTATTTTCCAGGCACCTGATAGAAATCGCTAAAATTGAAAAAATTAATCGCTCAACGTGTGCTTACGTAAATAGAATTTGGTGCCGTCAAATAGCCGCGTTATTCTCCAAAACGGTCGCGTGGGTAATCGACCGTGCTTCTCGATGCTAATTAACATTTTGTTAGGCGTCGGTCATGTTGGACTTCTTTTGCAATTTTGTATTTTTGCCGCGGGTTATGGATAAGACTGTCTTTCAATGGCAGCCATTGCGCGTCTGACAAACATAATTTGATCCAACGGTTTAATTTGCCTTTCTTGCTAATTTAACTCCGAGTTGTTATTTAGTTTATGCGTTTTTATATATTCTGTATCTCCGGTATCTCTGTATCGCTAGTTTTTGCATTATTTTTGTCTGCTGCTAATTGTAATGCTGAAAGTTTCGGTCCTCGTGACATCAATAAAGCGAATACCAATATTATTATCAACTCCGTTAACGATGACGGAAATTATCGATATCAACCTCTGAAGAAAATTTCAGAGAATTTTGGTTTTTCGGTCTTCTACCGACCATCTTAACACAAATGCCAATGAATGAACACATTAAACGAGGCGTTTTGCGAACACTGGAAGCCACTAAGTTCTAAAAATTTCCGAATTTTAAATAAACAGGATTAGCGAAGAGGAAATCAATTGTTTGGCAAAATTCTGGTTTTAGAGAGGTTTTCTTTGCGTTTTGGTTATCGTCACATTAACTAATTCCAGAAATCAAATGTCGTGCAGCAACTTGGTAGGCAACAAAAGTAATAAAACATCAAATCATTTATTTTATATAAAACAGTAAAATGCACATCGATTTTTCCAGATAGTAATGGTCAAACCAGGTGCGAATAAACGTGAATTCAGACTCACGGAGAGCTCCTCCTCCTCCTCCTCCTCCTCCTCCTCCTCCTCCTCCTCCTCCTCCTCCTCCTCCTCCCCTCCTCCTCCTCCTCCTCCTCCTCCTCCTCCTCCTCCTCCTCCCTCCTCCTCCTCCTCCTCCTCCTCCTCCTCCTCCTCCTCCTCCTCCTCCTCCTCCTCCTCCTCCTCCTCCTCCTCCTCCTCCTCCTCCCTCCTCCTCCTCCTCCTCCTCCTCCTCCTCCTCCTCCTCCTCCTCCTCCTCCTCCTCCTCCTCCTCCTCCTCCTCCTCCTCCTCCTCCTCCTCCTCCTCCTCCTCCTCCTCCTCCTCCTCCTCCTCCTCCTACTACTACTACTACTACTACTACTACTGCTAATACTAGTAATCAGATCCGAGGGAGGCTTTGGGAGGTCTCTGGGCACGAGAACAATCGAGGAAACGGTAACCGGCTTTGGCGGTCTCAGTGTGCCACGCGTGGAGCTGCAACTCTGTGTCCAATTATCGGATCAATCGCGAATAGACGATTCTTTTAACAAGGAAACGCTAAATATTCCACCTTTAGGTGAAACTGCGATGCGCCAAATATCGCCAAACAATGTTCATGGTTTGGCTTAGTGACTAATGCGGCGAGCTGGTTAGGTTGTTAATTCCAATGGACGTGCAGCCCTCATTGTTTATACCCATGTTCACCGACCACGATTAACCATGCTTTATTGAAACCACCAAGAGGACCAAAACTACGGAATTCCCAGCACAACTAGAAATAATTGTCAGCATTATAGGTGTAAACCAAGGCGGATCTCAATTTCGAACCCAATTATACCTGCTAGAGGATGCGTCGTCTCTTCGTGGATGATGCCTCAACCTGGATGATATTTACCACGATTAACGCGACGGTGGCATGGCATTATAGCTGCGATTTCGTCGCTTAAACCCCTTTAACTCATGATCGCCAGCGTGCGGATGTTTTCAACGATGGGTCAAGAAAACAGCAAAGTTTTAAACAGCCGCACCAAAAGCTGACGCCCCAAAGAAATCTCTCGACGATGTATACAACTCCCCAAAGTGAGGTTAGGACGCTTGAACAAACGCTCATACATCAAAAGTTGTTGGAAGAGCGGCAAAGTTGAACGGATCCAATGAGCGTTGACTTCGTGGGGGCCATTTTACCGGACTCGATAAGCCACGACCCCCACCACCTGGTGTTCGCATTCACAGTGACGCCTTTGCCACGGCCGGAATCATAAAATGTCTGTGAAATGGCACTTAACGAGACCCCTCCACCCTCCCCCCTCCAAACCAGGAACTTCTAAAGAGCCCGAGAGCGCCTTTTCTCGAACAATACGTGACCTACACTTCGGAAACGGAACCGGAAAAAACCATTAGCCGGCTTGGTTTCTGCACCCGTTTCTGGCCACATCGCCGAGGGAAGCACAGGATTGGGGTTTTGGTTGGACGGAATTGCTTGCCTATTTTCACATTATAGCAATGGATATCACACCCGACTTCGACGTAAAGGCGCCGAGGCCCAAAACACCAAACCACGAGCCGGCTGGCAACGAATGACTTAGCTGATACATTCGTTTTCGTTTTCTTTTTCTTGGCTCCCTTCAAAATATTCCAGTTGTTTAAATTGACTCAGATGCTCTGAATTGCATAATTTTTTTTTCTACGGCATTATCAATGTCCTCGATCCCGGACAAAAACATTCCGGAGCATTTCACTGGTCGTTCACTGCTCGTATATTAGGTGACCCCTGCCACCTCCTCTCAATGTATTCGATTGCTGCCTTTAAAACTTGTTTAAATTATTATTCCTGAGCCTATTGAAGTAGATTATTATGTAACAGCCTAAAAGATCGCGTCCACCAATGCAATACTGTTTAATGCCCACCAGAGCGGCTGTTATTCGCAATTCGGCCATGCCTTATTTGTCGCAATTGTTAGAAGAAACTTGGAGACGGCGGGATTTTTTGAAAATCGAAGCAGAATGCCACATGAGGTCTTCTGCGTTCCTTTCAAATAAATTACCGGGGAAATCGAAGCGAAAACGGCACACGCATTTTGGTGGTGTTAACCTTATCTTGAAATCTCTGATTTATACGTAAAAATGTCTGATACCTATCTTAAATCCTCAGAAAACTCGAGATTGACAGATGCCGAATCGCGGCCATCAACATCGGCCATATCGACATGGCGATCTTTTTCAATTTGAGTGCATGCTAGCCGGGCCTTTTTAGCCCGACCAGAGAGGATTAGAACAGGCCACGCCAAATAGATTGCTTCTACTCGCAGACGGGGTGGGGATGACGATCCGAGGACTTCAAGAAGAGTCGAAGTTTCTACGTTTCGATCTCCAGCTTTGTAAAAATCTGTATTATACAGAAAAACGTTTTTTGGCACCGTTGGGGTATCTTGTAGGGCAACGATGTCGTCCGAGAATTCCAGGACTGCAAGAGATTTCAGCCATGGCCACTTAAACTCCCCGAGGTAAAAGGAGTCATTAGATTCTGGCACACGACGAGCATTTACTCAGTCACCGCAGGCAGTCGATATAATTATAGGCAGTGAACACGATCCTAATTTGTGCTTCTCTGATCCGTCGCTCCAAGCCTCCCCCACCCCTCCACCACCCGTTAATGACACATTAAGAAACTCACAATTAAAATGCCTGCCAGACAGTGTTTAAGTCACCAAAGAACGCTGAAACGGTTCCCATAGTGTAACGAAAAGGTTGGTGGTTACTAGTTCGAACAAAACCAGTTTTTACGTCAAGTATCTATCAGCCGAACATCGTAAATGACGTTAACTAATTCAGCCCGTTTGCAACTAGCCTGATTAATTACATATACGAAGAATAGACCACGTCGAAAGGTCATTTTACACCCATCAAATAACAAACCGTCCAAATAAAGGATTAGTGTGCATAGTTGAAATTTGAATAGAAACGTCTGTCTTCAGTTATATCAGCCAAGTGCAATGGATTTAATTGTTTAAAAAATATTCTTGTGATATCAATGAAGTAATTGACTTATATATCTCTGTTAAGATGATCGGAATGTTCAATAGATTGTCGCAATGTGTGGAAATCTCAGATCGCAGGTGAAATCGAATAGAGGTCAGATTGTAGCAGATGAATACTCAGATTGGGTTCCAGCGGCACACGCCCAAGCCCACCACACACCCAATGACGGCACTCGACGAGAGACCAAGTTTTGACAGCACTGGGCTTGAAGTTCTTGGAATGAGCCAAAACACAACTTTGTGAACATGTTTATTCAATACAGAACATTTTTTGACCGTCGAGGTATCTCGTACGACAACGATGTCTTCTGTGAATTCAAGGACAGCAACAGATGAAAGCCGTGACCAATTAAAGCCCTTTTTAGTCTACGAGGGTCTGCTACATTACTCAGTCAACCAGGTAATTAAAAAACAGTTTCAAAAGAGCACTCCAGGTGCCAGCATTAAGGGGAAATCTTCCGGTTCTTCTACAAACGCGCGAACTGTTGTTCAAGCAGACGAATAGTATGACTTCAAAAGATTCGTAAGTTTGTCTGGCATGCCACCAGCTTCTCGCAATGCTCAAAGAGACCCTCAGTTGACGCAGTCGCCAAAAAATCAGCACAGCAGGAAATCTGTGGCTGTGGGCATCTGTCGCTGTGTTCCAATACTCCACGTAAGATGAAGTTCTGGTCTACGCATGCAGCGCTTGAGGTCCAGTCCCCCTAAGACGAGTGGAATATCTCGTTAAGGGAATCTGGTCATTACATGCTGGAGCTCGTCGTAGCAATCGTCCTCACAATCTGGGAGGCGATATGGTGGTCCAAATCCAGCCGTTTCTGCAGCGGACAAGGGGTGAGTCGGGGCTGCTATTGTCTTGACAACATCGCACCCAGGAGGCCCGGCATGTGGACGAGGTGAAGTCGCCCTTTTTACCCAGGACTGCTCCTTTCAGGGTTTTGCCGCTGGAAGATTCAGTTAGCGATTCCGATTGGCTGAACAGGATTGAAGCAAAGCTGAAGTTACCGTTATGGTATCTATGCAATTTTCAATGCATTTATTCCCCAACATTCTCTTGTTTCGATTGCTCCAGGTCAAGTAAAGCAGCTTAGTGTTCGTACCTGCCCGTTCAGCATTACTGCTCAAGGGTTAGTCCTTGTGACTTTATAAAAAATTGCAATCAACAAAAATAACACGGACTGGGTGAACGCGAATGACTAGAGAACACGCGCCGAAAAACGGTTTTAATGAGAGCATACTGAGTGAATCAATCATCACGAAAGTGAATAAACACGACGGAACCGTTTTCGGTGGGAGCAAACCATTTTAATTTTACGTTTCGAGGCGATTTGAATAACACCATTGACAGAAAAACCACTATTCATCTTAAAATCTGCTTCGGTTTCGTAGAAGGGTATTATGCGGTTATAATGGTCAAATCATTGAAAGAAAATTGGAGCGTTAATAATCAATTTCAAAAAGCATCCAGCCCCACCTAGCAATATATTTTTGATTAGCTACATTTAAGCCATTATTAAAACATGGCTGAAGACTAATAAGTACTTTACTGTACGATAATTTTAAATGGATAGATGTGGATCATTTAATCACGAAGTCATAAAATACCTAGCAATTCAGTGTGAATAAAATGAACCTAGTAATATCTGGAATTTCATGGTAAGATGAAATATTAAAAAAAACTGGCGTTAAATAAGTCGACAGACCAATCTACATCAATATACCCATACCCAACGTCCAATTAAATAAGAATTACGAGGAAGTTAAATTGAATAGAAATTTGCATTGAAGCGTCAGAATTGACCATTTCCTATGGCCGGGCCTAGATCTTAATTTTTCATCCGTTCAGTTTACTATAACAACAAATGGAATGTGTAATGATCTATCAGTTTTACAATATTAGCGATCAAAATAAGGACTGCTTATTTTACAAAATCGAAAAAAGTACGGCCGCCAGTATGCACGCACACAATGCTTCGTAAGACAGCCAAACAGCCATATGCCCCCATATATACCTATATAGCGCAAATCATTATCCAAGACTTTTATATAATGAACGGCTGCCATTAGGAATTTGTCGAACGTTATATACTTCGGGGGTTACATTTTACGATTTTTTTTATTAATGAGGTTTAAGTAGCTGTTGTTAACTGTTATCAGTGCGTTTTTATTTTTAATACACAACATGGCCCAATAGGAAGCGCCGTCTCTCCTCGCTAGCTTTCAATGGTACGGAGTTCCACGCAATGGTGTTTACGATCCTGTGACCCATTTAGAGTAAGGTAACTAACTTTCTCCCTGCATACATGATGCCTTTCCTTCTCCCAACCCATCTGAGCCACAGTATCCCAACATGTCACGCCAGAAGACTAGATCCTATAGCGAAATTATCTCTTCTTTCGCACTATGGATCAGCGAGGTAATTACACGCTGCAAGGAGGCGTCCCATTTGCACCCAAAGCTCATATTATGTTCAAACTATTCATCTACAGCTTTCATTATTCTATTATTTTTCGCACTTCAAAAATGCGTGTACCGTTTAGCAATCTTCCATTACAAGTAAGGGTCACTCGCCGATTTAATTACTATTGTTTGCCACACTGACCGACAACCTCTGGTGGAATACAGGTTACCAGTTCCTAACCCAATTTTCATATATCAAATAACACTTAGCATAATGTAAATTTCTAATAAAAAAATATAAGTCCATTATAATCACTATAAGAATAAATTTCCAGTTTAAATTTAAGAGTATGTTTTGTAAGACTAGGTGATACAAATATATTTTATATAAAAAGAGAAAGATTGTGTTCTGTATAATAGAAAAATCTCTATGCTAAATTAAATTCGTATCATTCTGTTTGAAATAACACATTAATCATTTGGCTCTATTTGATTATTTAATGTTTGTTATTTGGCAAACAATCTTTAATTTTCTTATTGAGCAGTAAATACATTTGGCACAAATTCGAAAACAAGCACAAGTTTCCACTTGCATTGCATTTGGTGGATATTTTGTAAGATTGCGTCCATTTTCCGATAATTATTTTTCTACATAAAATATAGCGTTTGTATTTGAATTAATGACGCTTAAATGTATTTGAAATAATAATAATAACGACAAGCGCTTTATTGAGGTTACGAAGTCATCTAATATACAAGCAGTTAAAAGTGGACTGCTAGTCCATTGGCGTCGAATGATGGTCTCTTGAGTGAAGGGCATAGTCTGGCAATTAGAAAGAGAGATTATATTAAAAATCCCAACCAAAACGATCACTATATTTCACAAAAGAGTTAACAACGAATAAAATGTTAATTAAAAAACAATCCAATTTTCAAAACGATACCCTTTTTATTTGGTTTTATGGGATAATTCTGATGCACCTTTCAAAGCAATGCCCTCGACGTATGCGGACAGATTGACAGTTGGTTCCGTAATAAAAAAAAACTTTAAATTCTCCGACCCGAATGACGAAGCCACACGAAGAGGCCTCACACCACAACCAAAAAAGGCACTGAATCACACTAATCTCCACGGGAGACCACCTCTCACCTGCCATAGACCAACGGCGTTGCCGAATAATATTTATGCCGAATACAAAGTTGATAATCGATGGAAAACGGAGGGGAAATCTGACAAGGGAGAAGAGGATGACAGCCCAAACCGGGAGGCGACATCGTCTTCATCGTCAGTATCTTCGGACGGTGCGCCATGTGATCCGGAGGACGACTTCTTCGAAGTCTTTCCTGACAAAGAGACGCTCACAAACGTGCTATCTTCGTACTTTGCGCGTAATTCGAACCCAAACGTTTCTCCCAATATTTCATCCCCGTCACCCGACTCTAAATGTCCTCAAAAGATTATAAAAGTCCCAGAAAACAACGAAGCCAACAGACATAGTCCCGGGAAAGGCAGTGCATGTAGGGGTGATTACACAGCCGAATCCTATGGTGACGAAGAGCCCCCGAAACGCGGCAGCAACCTCGTGCTCAGTGAGTCCCTAGAAGGTAAGTTGTAGGTGCCTCGGTTACATGTATCCTTTAGTCGTTCAGTGATTGTATATATTCGCTCTTTCCGCTAGATCTGAAGGCCGCAGCATCGTTAGGTGACATCCTTGCAAAGTGGCGTCTTCGCCGACGCATAGAGAAGACATTTCTTTGCAATCCATCGCCAGGACTACGACAAACAGCAGTTAATAATAGCCCACCTCCTCCTCTTTCACCGCGGCCGCAAAAAGGCACTTGTATGGTATGCTACGATCAGGTCGCGATTCACCCACCCTCACCGGCACAACTGACACCCTTCGCAGTCAGACCCCAACCTCGACAACGAACCAGCCTGCTTTCGCCAACGGGTTTAGAACCACCTTGTGTTCATTGT
This sequence comes from Proteocephalus fallax, assembly GCA_028672205.1. Classification (NCBI taxonomy): domain Eukaryota; kingdom Metazoa; phylum Platyhelminthes; class Cestoda; order Proteocephalidea; family Proteocephalidae; genus Proteocephalus; species Proteocephalus fallax. The sequence goes on along the minus strand of JAPUBX010001077.1, from coordinate 206,525 downwards.
ACTGCTCCGTGTGCATCTACAGCCTGTCAGCCTCCCGCCATACAGTGCCCCCTCCTCGTCTGTAGCACTAGCGACTCCACCACATGCACCAGCGGGGGCGCAGCGAACCAATCAGCGTGCCCGACCCAACCCACTGTTCCTGCCGACCTTGCGCCCAGTTGTCAGGTAGGTGACTATTCCTTGGTTTTACGAAGATTCGAGCTCACGCCAGCCCAAAAAGGATTTGTGACTATAGAGGCTGATTCTCCGGAATTGGTGTTCGAAAGACATTCTTTTTATTTCGCAAGTAGAATGAAACCTGTTGAGATATATGTGTGGTAAATTTCGCTGTTGCTTGAATATCCTTGCGATAGATTCTCCCAAAGTCAACTTCAAAAACAACGGTTGGACATGCACATCCACAACGTGTTGCAGCTGTTCAGTAACACAGCTTAATTATCTCCCCACACCTCCTTATCCATTTAATGTAAGCTCTCCATCCTCAACAACCTCCTGAATGACGTCATGCGGGGATCTGGCATCCTCCCAGACTCGGTTTGTCAGACGCCATTCGGGACCCAGACGACACAGCCAGCTTCTATGGGTCTGCCTCCACTGATACATCGTCTGGTCCTCCGAGAAGTGGCCGTGCAATCGGATCCCTCAGCAGCGTCCACACACACCCGGTGAGTTTTTTTCGAAATTCATTTCAGTTTATTCAAAATTATGTCTAAACCAACAGATGCGGAAAATGCTCTCGCCATATTTAGACGTTGTTGCATCGTCTAACAAGTGGCCCATGCGACATGAACGCCTTTCACGGTTATGCAAGAAACACATTATTTATATCAAAACATACTAACAGAAACAAATCGGAATTGCCTTATAGCCGGGAGGAGGTTGCACATTACCATTAATTTTAACCCACCAAATGCTCATGGGTCCAGCATGAGGGTAACGCCAACGTTGGCCCGATGACGTATGGGTTTGCCCCTCGCTTTCTTAGTTGTAAACCCCTGTTCGATCTCAAGGTTAGAACACCTTGGGTGACACCGGGCACGCCATTCATAAACATATTCCCGAGAAAATTATCGGGCTATCCTCTAGTAGGAGGTAGTCGCAAGAATGTGACTTAACTTTAACGCCGGCGGGAGGCGCGATGTGACGACCTTCTCGTCAGGGTTTTCCAAAGCAGAGTCCTTTTTAGGTGGCATATTTATCCAACAGGCGAAGGAAGGAGTCGGTAATGCAGAAATAGATATAATGTGAATACGTATAGGGGACACGGTTATCGTAACACGTATGTATGACAATGGAGAGAAAGAACCGGTAAGTAAGTTCAGAAAGGTGAAGGAGGACGTTGAGTTGGTTCTGGGATTTCTGGAAGAAGATCCGCAGATCGCACGCTGTGTGGTGTATAACGTCGTGGGCGTAGACCGGTGTGTTCCAAAGTGCGCGCTTCTTCCCGAGAAACTTCACGGTTTATCCTCTAGTTGGAGGTAGTCGCAAGAATGTGACTGAACTTTAACGCCGGCGGGAGGGCGTCAGCAAAAGGCGCGAGTGCGTCCCGGAGGGTACTCTCCGATTCAACGAATTTGCTCTGGGCCCCCAGTTCCAAGTCATTTTTGGTGGACATTCGATTTGGCCGCTCTTATTGCCTGGATAATGCACGCTTTAAGAGGGATAGCGACGCGCGATTTGATGCTCACGCTCTGTCACAGTACCGATCTCGCCTAGATCCAGTGTGGGTGTAGATGGGGGAAATTAAACGGGGCTGTAAGTCGCGTGTATACCGGCGAATCACGGGCAGATGTGTCCCGTTTGGGGTGGCACAGCTGTCTCTAGAATCTAGAGACAGTGTTACTCAAAATTTTTCACTCGCGACACACTTGGGATATCTGAAAAGTTACGCGACACACCTTTAGTAAAAAAATAGTTTTGTTTAAATTTTTTTTTCAACGTGTATATTTCTAATGCGGTGGGTAGGCTTGCTTTCGAGAGCATATAAGATTCAAACGGGGCTCTAATGTTGACAAACAAACACGCATTTCGTCATTAAGTCGAAGGAGTCGCGCTCTCTTTTTTGATTTGATTTCAGTCAAATCTGAAAATCCAAATTCACAACACCATGAAGACGCGAACGGCAAAATGATTTTGACTGCTTTCAAACTGAGAGGTGGAAACAACTGCTTCAAGGAGAGCCAAAATTCGTCCAAACTTTTTTCGGCGAATCCCAGTCGATGGAATTTGTCATTTCTCAACTCGATCAGCTCTTCTTCCTCTTGACACGAAAGATTTGATGTCTGGTTGCTTCCAAACGGGTTGATCACCCAGTCATATTCGTCGATATTAAGTGATGGAAAATAATGTTGAATTGCTAATTGAAGGCTTATCAGTGTGGACATGATGTCATCAGCGACTGTGTTCTTTAACTGAGATTCGTTTACGGAAGGGAAGCATTCAAATATACCCTTCGAAACTTTGCTTTTCCATAGCGTAAGTTTTTCATCAAACGATTTCCGTTTGCATGTCGATAAGAAATGTCGGAGTTCAAAAACCCTAGCATTTTTGAATATTTTTCAAAACTCTCGCGACACACAGTTTGAGTACCACGGCTCTAGAGGGTCCGACGTCCAAACAGCTAACTTTAACGGTCTTCCCGTCGCGTGACAAACCTGTCTGACAGTCTTTGAAGTGTCCAATGACACGACTATGACACGTCTTCGGGATTTGAAATTATTTACCCTACGTACCCACACCACCCTCCCTATCGGAGACAACAATGTTTTTGTTTCTAGCAATGGCTCCCGCATAGACCGAACCTGCCAAACAAGTCCCGAGGACACCCACGAGAACGACTGGCGGTGTGTCCACTGCAGCGGGTGCGGTCGACCCACAACTAGACCCCAACCACGTAGACCTTCTCCTGCCCCTTCGCCTACCCTCCCGCCTCCTCCTGCCTCGTCTGCAGCATCGGCACCGAAGTCGACGTTGGGCGGACGATCCGTGGGCGTGCAACCGCGTTTTCGCCACCCGAGGTTTCCCTCCCGCGCCTGCCAGACCTCTTCCCCGCCACCTCCACCCCCACCCCCACCGCTTCCAGCCATCTCCGGACCCACCCAAAACTCAAAAACAGTTGCCGCCAAGAAAACGAGGTCGCCTCGAACTGCCAACAGGAAGCCGGCATCCTTAGAGCTCACAAACACGACTGCTAACGTAAGCATTACTTATTTCAGGTTAGTAGTTGCAAATATGTTTCTTGACGACTGACGAGGTGTGGAAAAAGCTCTCTCTCTCTCAACGCCCACCCGACGAACTCTCTGCACACACATCGTATCAATAGTTTAATTGAAAACCACCGTGTATGACATGGAGGTGAGGAGTAGTGCCCCTGGTTGCGATAAGTCGTCAACATACCACCGTGGCGACATGCCAGTTAATCGCTTGAATGATTACCCAGATTAGCTCCTGTAGCCAGCGTCCTGGCTGAAGGATGTCTACTCAAAGATTCATCGAATAGGGAGGGGCCGCTCTGTTCCACCACCCGAAACTCGTCTGTCACCTCATAGAGGTGCCCTGCCCTCTAGATCAAAAGACGGCGACAACTGAGGGCGTAAACTGTACAACCTTGTTCCCGAGAATCCTCCACCCAGATAAAGCGCTGCCCAGACCGACAGACTGCCAGACCTTATCAGGGGCCCTAACGACCCCCCGATATACGTAAATGGCGGCTCTAATTGGCTGGTGCTGCCACCGCCTTACAGGAATCCCTTGATTGGGCGAACCCTGGAAGTGCTGCCCCGTCAAAAATACGGTTGGCACACCTCGTTCCCAAGACTCTTGATTTACAGTCCTCCCACGTGAAATTACAAGAGAGACCTGCAATCCTCATCAAAGATGGGAGATAAAATATTGGGAAAACTTAAAAATCACATTTATTGGTATCTGTTGGTGGAAGAAGATATTTGGCCAACTACAAAAGTTAATGTCAATGACAGAGGTTTAGCGTTTTCTGTAAGTGGCCCGAGGCTGTAGTCATTAGTCCCATTGCTCTTTTTGTTGGAGCACCCCGACTTCGATTCCCAGGTCAGGCCATCGTCTCGGGTGGCACTGGGAACGCCACTTGTCCACATATTCACAAGATACTTCATGGCAAACCTCCATGAAGTGTTTTGTCCTCTAGTAGGAGAGAGCTGCCAAATTTTGATTATTTTGGTTTTATCAGTCTTCACAAACGTTTGTTAAAATTTTGACCCATTCCACCCAGCAGATCTCCTCCTCTAGAGCAGTGAATGATTTCGGACTGTTGCTGGTCAACACAGACTTTCAGCTATTTTCTGTGGGATTCAAATCTGTTGACTGGCTAGGCCACCTCAGGCACTCCTTAAAATGCTTCATACGAAGCCACCCCTTAATTCTCCGGGCGGTGTGTTTGGGATCATAATCATAATGAAAGACGCAACTACATTTCATCTTCAATGCCCTGGCATATGGAAGGAGTTTTTTTTACTCAAAATCTCCGGATACATGACCACATTCGGTCTTTCCTGTAGACGAATTAGAAAAATCTCCAACACATGTTGAAGTAGATATGCTGTTCTTGTTACTCCTCCAAACACGAAGGTTTGAGATTTTACAAAAGGTTTTATTTTGATTTCATCTAACCATCTGAAATTCTTCCAATCCCCATTTGGATTATCCAATCGCTCTCAAGCAAACCTCAGACGGGCCTGGCAATGTTCCGACTTATGCGGAGAGGCACTTCTGTCACTGCCGGATTTGAGTGTCTTACGGCGTAGTGTGTTACTGACGGTGGCCTTTGTTACTGTGGTTTGTCATAGCAGTTCTGAAAGAGCGTCGGGTTAGCGGGTTCGAGATCTCCCGAAGTGTCAACTACAGCACGAGACACGGAGCCACATGGTCTGCAACATCTTCCCCTACGCTTGTTTAGATTGTCAAATCACACATGATGCCCCCAAGACGGAGACGAGATGCCCCCCCTCCTCCTCCAAGTGCTCCACCTCAACCCCAGTGCGCCTCGGTTCCCCCGGTAACCACTTCCAGCATCAGCAGCTCCACCTCCGCCCTCTGCTGTTCCTCGTCCGTCCCCCAATCCTCCTCCTCCTCCGCCACCACGCAGTTTGTCTCCACCTTCAACCCCATGTCTCCCAAGCAACTGAACCCTTCGCCCAACGACCGTCTGGAGGAGGAACTGCACTGCATCGACGAAAGCAGCGAAACCCTGTCCTGGCCAACGCCCCTTTCGGCGTCTCGGTCCTCCGCCACCCCCTCCAACAAACCGAAGCCCGTGGGCGACACGCTCAGTAAGTTGCCATCCCGTATTGACGTAGCCACACAAACCGTAAGCCATTGAAGAGGAGTTAGATAAGACGCCGGAGGAGTTCTTGAGAGCTCGCCTGAACTTGAAATTAACTAGATGGCAGTTTTCCGACCAGTGCTGGAAGGTCATTTAGATTTAACCCACGCGGCGTAGCGGGCTAGGCGTGGATGCCTGGTATCCAGCGTGTTCGTCAAGTGCTGGATGATGCGGCAGCGGCCACTTCTTCCACCTCCTCTACGGGTGCACTGCAGGGGACGCCGTCACCTGTACAAAAACCTCCCATAGCAGGAGATAGCCGTAGGAAAAATAGGTTTTTGTATCGCCAAACGAAACGCTTCTCCTCTGTAGACCAATCACATTCGCCAGATTTGAGGTTACCGGCGGAGGAGCAAGATGGTATCTTGAATGAACTAATAGAAGCCCGGAACATGTGTGCACGGAAACTTGAGTACGTTCTATTGCTTAACGAGTACCACGTGTTTAATTACTAACAACCACAGTTCGTGATAAGCGGGGCGCGCATTCTATGGATATTGAGTTTGAGTAGCAGTATTTTACGATTTCAGACTAGTCGACTTGGTTCTCCGGCACAAATTGAAGCCAACTGCCCCAGCCAAACAGCCACCACCCCCATCTCGTCGTTCATTTCCCCATTTCATGCATGAATCCAAACGTTGATGGATTCCGTTAGCGTTGTTTTCCACATCCCACCCCCCCAACCGCCGCCGCAGCAGCAGCATACTCCATAACCCCATCACCCCGCTTCGGCAGTTTGAGAGCCAAGTTTGTGCCAAGCCCCGCGTTCCTTTTTGGTTGTGCCATAATCCGCCATAATCCTTTGGGGAGAGCCCCCCTCCCGGTTGTGTCCGTCTCTGTGCTAAATTTGGTGTTTTTCTTGTCCCTTTGAATTCAAGTTATTTTGGGCGAAATTTAATAAACGCGGGTCTCATTTGGTTTCCATTATTAATTGCATGGTGAGAACCTACTTCTGGCTGGTGTGTGTGCGTGTGCCGTTTCTGGCGGCATCTGTGAAGTTGGCTTCATTCTCTGTCTCTCACAGGTGTACACTCAAATCAAAAGAGACAATGGCTTGAGAATTGGGCTTTGGGGCAATGTAAAGACGATTTGGGATAAATTAGGGTGTAAAAACATTGAAATAACACTTTCCATCACTCGCGAACATTGGTGCACCCCTCACCCTGTACGCCGGCGCGCCTTCGACCAAGAACGGGATGATTGCGAATTGGGGGACTTCTTTCCGCGAACAGTCCTTTTGGCAGCCTTCGCTGCGGCCTCATCGGCCAACCGCTCGTCCGCCACGATAATCTCCGTCATCTGAACTAGACATTCGGGAGGCAGTAGGCGTCAAATGATCTGAATTGTTTAACCAACTGTAGGCTTTTTAAGATAATCTTATTTCCTATGCTCTCCAGCAAAGGTCATTTCACCAGTTGTACGTATATTAGATGACTCCTCTATTCAAGTTTATCTAAGTGTAAATCTCATCGACCAATGCGTAGGCAATACCTCCAAGAACGACGGCATGTCGCCATTCTGTCGTTCCTTATTTGTGCCGATTGTTGGTTTCACCATAACAGGTGAAGCGGGAACAGCTTTCGTATGCAGCATTGTTAATTATATTGATTTTAGCCGTGACCCCAATTAAGCGCTAACAATGAAACAAAATTTGTGTGCGCCGTGCATGAAACCATCGATCAAGACAACCACGCGATAGATAAATGACACACAGTACGTGCAAAGCAAACTTGAGAAACAATGGCGTGTATTTTCAACTTCGAATTCGCCGGGTTTTCCACGAAGTTTCTCAGGAATATGTATACAGGTGGCCACGTCCCCAGTGACCCCCGAGGTGGCCTAACATGGGAGTCGAACCCAGGCATCTAACCAACAGAGCTAACCGCTACACCATCGGACTACAAACCACAAGTACAAGAAAACAACGAATTAAAAAACGAAGGCATTGCATAATTACACACTGAGGAATGGGATAGGGTCACAATTACAAAACCAGGTTTACAAATTAACCAATTTTTCCTTGTTTTCGGGCCTTCAAGGTTGCCGAACAAGAACTGGATGATTGCGAATTGGGGGACTTGGACTTCTTTCCGCGAACAGTCCTTTTGGCAGCCTTCGCTGCGGCCTCATCGGCCAGCCGCTCGTCCGCCACGATAATCTCCGTCATCTGGACTAGACATTCGAGAGGCAGTCGGCGCAAATCGAAGCTGATGATCTGCGGGTGCTCGGAGGATAAGCCGGCCGGAGTCAGCACCTCCACGCCCCCGGTGTAGCGTTTCAACACACAGGCCATCTTGTAGGCCATGTGCTCGTTCTCCAGGCAACACAGACGTCTGAATAGCTCGCCAAGGGCGGCGTCATCCAGACAGGCTCCAGAACAGTCGTCGTTGTTGTCATCGGCTACGGGGCCGGCAGTCGCGACGACAGCTGGTTCATCTCCGTTTGGTCTGGCTTCAATCGACATTGGCGGAGTGGAAGAGTCCGAGAAGGGTGATGATGAAGTGTATGAGGAGGAAGATAGGGTAGCCAATGGCGGCTTTTCAAAAAGAATACTCTTCTTTTCTGCCTCCCGACGTCTCTCCTTTGCCTTCTTTTGCGGGCGTGAGGACTCACCACCGTGCAGTTCTTAAAGGATAAAAAGTGAATCTGTAGACTGAATTTAAGGACTCTGCTTCCGTGACCGCAATCGGGTTTGCGCTTAATTCCCCCCAGGGGTAGTTCCTAAATCTCCCTCTGGTCGTCGGGTTCTAATCCAAGGTCAGGCTCCCACAAATAGGTTGGGCGTGGCTGTCTTTAATCATCCAGCGACGAATTGGGGGCTGTCGGGTGGTGGGGCAAACCGGCTGCTGCCACAGCATCATCGACGAGGTGTGGCAGCCCCGAATGATGTCGAATGGTGCTGTAGCAGCGACCACTTATTCAACCTCCTATTCTTGTGACACTACTGTGGACACCGCTGACTTGCACTATATTTCCACGATTCCCCATGGAAACATCACCCATGAAGCCGGAGAATGCCGCTCGAAAAAATGTTTCGGCGTGTCTATCTTATCAGTTCCGCCTCGTCGTCTGCAGTGATTTGGCCACGTTCTACGGCGGCCTTATGAAGTACCTCGGTCCTTCGCCGTCAACATACATAGACTAGCGAACTAGAACAGTAGTAGTAGATCACCATCTGTCCTGACCTGGTCGCCGACCGGAACGCGCGGCCGGCTACGATTCGTGATCTCCACGAATCAACCGGCAGGAGGAGGTAGCCGCACGAAATAAGAAGACTGACAAGTGGAACGACGAAATAGGACAAACTTACTGGACGACGCCTTTGTCGAAAAATCGGCACCACGAGAGAGATTGTTTGAAGACGGATTTTGGTGCGGTGGTGAAGACAATCGGGATGACGGCCTCTCTGGAAAGCGGTGGTCCGTCCTTCCGCGAGTCTCCGAGGCGTCGCGTTCCACAACTACTACTGCTGCTGCTGTCGCCGACAGTGGTTTGTAGTCCGCACAGGCGTTTGGCGGTTGCGGCGGGGGGCTGGAAGATGGCAGGGGTGGCAGCGGTGACACCAAGGGTTGGGGTCCGCCGTTGAGGTGAGAAATCCAAACCATTGTCGCCATTTGGGGGTCCACATCGTTGGCGGACTGAAACAATAGAGTACCGAGATGCTCGGAGTCAACTGTCCCAAGACAAGCCCAAGAGCCACCCAGTGAGGCTGCAACAACGGCATACCCCACCCCCTTCGTTCTCGTGATACCAGAAGCAGTCATCGCGACAGGATTTGTCGCAGAATTGAGCATACGACTAGCGTCCAGATGTTGAAAGCCCATGTTCCACTCAGCAGACCCCAGAAGCTCAAGAGAGAAACCACAACACTCACCCCAGGGCCAAGAGGCGGCGGCTTTGATGTCATGCCTACTGGAGGCGGAGGACGTGGTAGGAGTTTCACTGAACCTGGAGACGCTCGGAGGTGTCCAGCTTCTATCGGAGACGGCGGGTGAGAGACTCCCAGCAAGGAAGAAACGGGACGCTAGAGAAGGTTAGACAGAAGGTAATTAAATAAGAGCATGGCTTTCGCAGTGGAGTGGCGCCGCTGGCAGGTATGGAAGGGCACACTAACTTCCTGATACGTCTCACTGGGCGTCCACACGTCCGAGACCCGCGGTTTGTGTTTGTTCGCGTGACGCCTTTCCCTGTGCTTCTCTCGCTTCTTGTGTTTCTCTTTCTTTTGACGGTTACTCGCGCTACTGCAACAACCACCAACACGATCGCCAACTGGGTCCGCTGCCGCGTCGCCTTTTATGGACAATTTGAGGACGATGCGCTCTTTGGGCGGAGAGGCTGACTGCAGAGCAGTGGCGGAGGGGGGTGGACGAGGAGGCCCGCCAGCGGAGGCCTGGGGCACCACCACGGCCCTGTTCTCCCAGCGCAACTGGGCCTCATGTTGCAGCTGCAGCTTCTTCTTGTGTTTTATTGTGGCAGCGTGGCTGACCGAGGAGGCAGAAGACGAGGCACCGGCGACGGGAGCGAATACAGAGGCGCCGGGAGATGAGGAGGCCGAATTGGTGAAACCTAGATTGGCCAGGGCCTGGGAACGCGCCTCGCGACTCAGACGGCTACGAGACGCAGCAGCAGGAGCGGTACCGACAGCTACCGATTGGCTGGGAGAGGAATTGCGATTATCAGATGCTGGCGAGTCCATCAAACCAGGGACGGCCTGGGAGGCTGATGTGAGGCCGAGAACACGCTGCAAGATAACGACAATAATCCAGTGTTCAAACTTAATGTGACTGTGAAGCTCGGTGAATAGTTGTGCAAGATTTGAAGCATGTGGTTGGTGAAATCTGAGGAAAGCTACGAAGAACGTTATCTTACCTCTGAGAGGCTCGGGTAGAAGCTGGTGGGAGTTAGATTACTGCCATCGGGGGTTTGGATTCGGCGAAGGATTTGTTGGCACACTTCCTTATGCGTCACTGAACATGGAATCGGAATCTGCCAGAAAAAAGCCAGTAACAACCACACTAATATACTGAAATCACGCTGTGAATTCGGAGGTTGGGCGAAGTACGCAACCACCCCCCACTCTATTTCAGGATGTTTATAAAACATCTTGAATATCGGTGAGTTGATTAGTTTGCGTGACTAGAATGAGACGTTTACTTTGATTTAAAAATGTTCTAAATGGTCACTTTAGAAGCCAGGAACCGGATCCTAGTGAGAGGGCTCAATCGACATCTACACGGGGTGGCTACACACCGGACCGATACCGTAACGCACCAAGAGCCCATCACACCGTCTGACAAATACCAAGCCAACTGTGTGGAGTGAATGACGAATTGGTTCAGTATTTTAATATTTAGCGCTCTTCTTTTATACCAGGAAGTTCGCTTTGTGGCCACAACAGGGACTGATCAAGTTAACTGACGTCCCCCAATTGCGTGGCGTAGACGTAGAACCAAACTCTTTGCGAGTTGCAAGCTCTATATTAAGGCCTAGATTATTCTGAATGTTATCGTAATTGGCTATAAAAACACACTTACTCCCCCAAGATCCACAAACTTCGCCCAAGAATCCCTGGAATTTGCGGGATCGATGCGTACAGACCTGAATGCAAACAGTTCACGAAGATCGTAGAGCGTTATATCGTAGTTTAAGGTGACAAGATGGTCCAAAAATGATACTTCGGCCTGTAGCCCAAATGTTCCAAAACCATCCTCTTCGATGGCAAATGGCTCCTTTAACACAACTAAAATTAAAAAAAAACGCAGGACGCGAACTTTATAGTGGCTTCCGCTAAACAAAAAACATGTTTCCAGCGGATATAAACGAGTACATAATCATATGCTCATTTATTTTAAGGAAACCAAATCACGAGAACGCATTCGTGTTCGTTATAATAACAAACCTTGTGTGGGATTGGCGAACGTATCATGCAGTTTGAACGTAATTCTATCAACGAAAGCAGATAAAGGATACCGTTTGCTCCAACTTTCCACATGGAAGCGCCAATGGTGTGTTCGGTTGGGAGCTGGCTTGGACTTTTTGTACACACTATGTCCAACTTTGAATACAAAGATTATCTAAAATATAAAGAAACTAATTTTACAAAATCCCAAGTAGCAAAAATACGGAACGCATTAATTGCCAACGAAATAATTCCCACTTCAATACTAATATAGTCAAACTATACGAAACATTTCAAGATGCACACGGAAAACCCTTGGAAACTTCAATTAGATTACCATGACTTATTGATTTTCCGATGAAAGTGCAAATGACCGTTATTTAATAAATCATTTACCTGTGCATCCATTGTGGAAACAATAAGGCAAAAGATATCACAAGTGCATCAAGTAACAGATTAATCGCAGACTTTGAAGAATTTTAAAATGCCCTTAATTCACCTGGAGCGAATAATAATAATATTCGCTTTATTACGGTCACGAGGACCAAAACTTTCAGCATTAAAATTTAAAATAAACAAAAATGTTGCAAGACGTCACGATTATACGTAGAAAACGCACAATAAGTTAAGAAGAATAAAAAGAAGTAACATCGAGGTAAATTAGCAAGAAAGGTAAATTTAACCCACGAAGTATATAGTTTGGCAAACGGAAATGGACGCCTCATTATAATACACGTATTTTACGTACCGAAACACTATAAGGAAGTTGAATAAGACCATTTATAAAGATGTAGAAAATTTAGAAAACCTATAATTAAATTGGCAAAAGTCACGGGCAATCCTTTTTGGTTAATGCACCGTATTAATGTTCAAAGGATAATAATGTATTGCATTGTGACATTGGCGTATAGAACTAGCGTGAACGTAGTAGAACCTAGATATGGTTGTCGAAATATGGGGTGACCACAATTTTCTTCGACGACTAGGGTGGTGGTGCAGGGGTGTTTGTTTGTTATTGATAAAATGAAATACCTGTCGTTGTTCGGTGTCAACGATACTTAAAACCGGGTGGTTGCGCCAATACCAGGGTGCGAAAGACCATGAACGTTTTCGAAAACTTGACGCCGCATGCAATGCGGAACTAGCGGGCCATGGGACGCTTTGGTATTGTTACAGAGCAGAGAAAGCTGGGACCGCGGGACAGTTAGGTTTATAAGGACTGTGTCGTTGGAAATCTCCTCGTAGTCGATAACATTAGCGAGCCGCAGACTGTTCAACTTGATGCGCGAAAGTGCGCCGCAACCTCATTATCTGCGCCGCGGATAGACGGGATTCAAGGCCGGACTGGCAGAGGAAATCGCGTTGGTGGATCTCGCGTTCGTTGTCGGAGGCCATAGCATAAATCAGCGGCTTGTGGCCCATGAAAATGAGAATGCGGCCACTCGCCGCTAAATTGCGAAAATGCTTTACGCATAGGTAAGCCGCCGATAATTCACCGTGCAGTATCGGCGATCCGTTAGTGATAGAGACTTCGAGAAAAACACAAGTGGTTGTCGCCGATCCTCGTCCTCTTGGTTGAGTACAGTACGGACTGCTGAGTTCGAAGCAACTACCATCAAATATAGTTGAGCATATGGGCGTGGATGAGCCAATAAAGTCGCGGCAGCGAGACTGGCCTTCAAATTCTGGAAGGCTGCACTCTGTTCTGGTGACAGTTTAACTTGACCGTTTCCGCTGGAGGTCCGAGGGGTTAACGGCGAGGCCATCTCGGCAAAGTCGGCGATGAAACGTTGGTAAAAGTTCCATATCCCGAAGAATCGTCAAAGTTGCCGCTTTGTGCTGGGCTCCGGGTACTCAGCAATCGCTGTTACATTCGCGTCCAGAGGTCGAACCCCAGATAATTTACCAAGTTACCCAGAAAACCTACTTCGGTTCGGCCAAAATGGCATTTCTCTGGGTTCACCACGAGCCCGTGTTCATCCAGGCGACGAATGACCACTTTCAATGCTGCAGGTACTCTTCTTAGTTTTTGCTGGCTTTAAGAATGTCGTCGATATTAGCACAACAGAAGTCGAAACCGCGAAGAATTGAGTCCATTCAGCGTTGGAAGGTTTGTGTAACGTTTCGGAGCCCAACCGGCATCCGTAAGAATTCAAATGATCCAAAGGGAGTGGTGATTGCCGTTTTCGGGATGTCCAAAGGGGCGATATATATTGTGGAGAATATCGTCTTTCCATGTAGGAACGAAACAAAATTGAATTCCTGTTGTGGTATGTGTCTTGTTACTGGGTCGAGACGGCGATAACGATTAAAGGTGACGGGTTCGGTGGTCTTTATATGGTGGTCTACGTCGTGTGGTGGCTTCTGTCGGGTTCGGGTTCCGTTTTGGAGATCGATAAGGGCCTTATAGGGAGAGTGGACAGGAATGTGAGTGAGGTGGCGAATCGAGGTTGTTGCTGTGTATCGCGAGACTACCCCTGCCATTGATTTGTCAGCTAGTTTCTTTCGCCGGACGCTGACAGAAAGGTCAAACGTGAAAAGGAAGTTCGCACCTAAAATCGCACGAGGGACATCAGCCATGATGAACGTGAACGAGAAAATGCGTCCCAGTCCGAGGTCGAGATGAAGCGCATGCCTACCGTAAGTTTTGATGTTCCTTTGATTGACAACCTGCAGGACGAAATTGGTGTCGAGACGAAACGACGCGATGGAACTTCGTTTTTTCGCAGACAATTCCGTTCGCTGCAAATTGGGTTTGAACAACCGAAAGCCATGCCTCTATATAGCTCTTCTACAGAGGCGGAATTTTAATGGAGACGGCATAGACGTCGGGAGATAAGTCAGTCGGGGCGCTCATCAGAAGAAAATCCGAAAATCCTGGTATGCTCGCCAATAAGGTGGCTCTGATTTCAACGATACTGAAAACCACTAAGCCTTTTTATGACACACGCGTCGAACAAGGATTACGAATTAGAACGCAAGCAAAAGTATAATCAATATTGTCCTCTTGATTTAATAATATAATTCACAACGTTACGTCGGCGATCTCACTTTCGTAGGCGGAAATCGATTCGTGTGTGTTTAAAGAAAAGGGGCTTTTAAGGTCACTACAGCCAAACAACCCTTTTTTGACGGTGTCAAAGGGATTTTAAGTTCCATTTGATTAAGCGCTGGTTTATGTCTTTACTGGGGCAAGGAATTACCACAGTTGTCGCTGAAATCGAGTTCTTTTAAATAAACGAAATATTTATGATTTCATCCGCTTAATTCGAAGGCATGCCCAAAATCTGGCTCAGCCTAAAGGTTAAAGTAGAAGCGTTTTTTTATGATCAGATTAATATCCTTATTAACTTAACAAGGTTTGCGTTTCAGAACTCATTTGCTACTAAGCGGGCAAACATTTTACTGCAAGATCTTACACACCTGATATGTAATAATGGTATTCGCTTTATTAAGGTAACTAGGAGCAGAAATTTCAGCTTAACAAGTTGCCATTGGCAACCCAGTTATTAAAATAAAACAATGCACAATTGATTAACTTTGGAAGGTGTCACAGGAACAAGGAATTTCTTACCGCCCGATAAATAAATTATGTTTGGCAGTTCTGCCACAAGTTGAAACGCCTGCCACACATGCTTAAACAACCCAAACACGAAAAGACCTGTTAATGCTCGAATAAAAATTAAAGCTCAAAAGCCATCGTCCACCAGTAAAAATAAGTTTGAAATAGACGCTACTTAACAATAATAATAATGGTGTTCGCTTTATTAAGGTCACGAGGACCAGAACTTTCAGCTTTAAATGTTACAACAACAAAACATGATACAATAAGTGGCGATTGTACATAGCAGGTGTAAAATTATTAAACAGGAATGAACGAAATAACAACGAGGTAAATTTTCAAGAAAGGCAAATTAGACCCTCGAAGTGTACAAAGTTTGGCAAATGCGTAATGAGCTGTATTGGGAAGAAATTAAGTGGTTTATGTATGATTGGTGTTGGGGTGAGTGTATGGCAATTCGAAGACTTCGTGGCCAAAAAATCAGAATGGCACGATGGCCAAAGACGAAGGTCGGGAATGAATAATATTGTTTATTATTCAAACAATAGTGAGGGCCCGACCTGGGCCGAAAACGCCGACAAGGCGCGATGCTTAGCGGCCGCTACAGGCGAGTCCTGTCTGGATACACGTGGGGCGTGTCGGTGTAAGAGCTTTATTTCACCGAATCTGTAACAATGTGCCTCTTTCAATCCCTAAATATAATCAATGAACTTAGAAAGCATGAATTAATTTTCAAAATGATTAATAGATAAATTAATCGAATACCAAAACGTTCATCGCCGTATAATGTCAGACATTAAAGCAAATAAAATATCCAACATAAACATGAATCAAAATAAATTAGTGTATAATTAACTTCATTTAACTAGATCAGGAACCGAATTTTCCTAGGTATGTACTGATTAAGGAACTAATTAACTCAACACAAAAACAGATTTGGATTTACGTAATTTTCAGGCTTCTCCAAGTTCCGATTCAAACTTCCTTCATAAAGATCACTCGATAAAATGTTGATACCCACCATCCAGCCAACATTTAAATCAACCGCCCAACCACGTGAAACATGAGTGCAAAATACGAGATGATGCATGTTTTTCTTCGGTTAGACAAAACGAAATCTTGTACCTGGGGTGGTGTGGTTATCTCCTGTCAAATTATTTACGAACACGACAAACATTCATGGTTCAGCGTACTTATCACGCAAACGAGCATGGTGGTCGAGGCCCAATTTGATTTTAAGTGGGCCAGTGGGCCGTTGACCGAAAATGGGTGGTCCCCGAGAGCGTGCGTGCTCTTTGTCTCTTATTGTACACCGATAGCCCGAGGCCCGCCATAAAACAGGCGCATCGTTGTCTTCAAGGTGTTGGTGCACGCGCGAAATGGAATCGAGCGAATATGCTACCCTGGACAATGCGGCTCACGCCCAGGTGTTTTCGAGGTGGAAGGTTCAATTAATTTTAGATCAAATTAACTTCCACGCATGCCTTTTTAATTTTTTTTTTAAAACTCGAAACGACAAAAATATACATTTCAGAACCCTCTCTTGATCGTATCGAATGATATTTGCCACGCATTTCCGGTCTACTCCTATTAATATGTGCTCGCAAATGTCGGGTAAAGACGAGCTCTTATGGCTTCGCCAATTTCGATTTCAAGAGCGTGGATATGTTTTATGCCAATGGGCATTCGAGGACAACACAAAAGGAATAATGTTCAAAGTTAATTTCTAACAGTCGCCGCGACACATTTATAGTTTCCACGGCGACAAGGACAAATGGAAAATGTTCATATGGCAGTCTGTAGCGGAAACGATTTACAGTTAGCCGGAAATAGATAAACATAATCTTCCTTCAAACATGGCGTTAAGACTTCAGCACATGCACACATACACAAACCATTCACAAAAGAGCCGACAGTTATTTATTCGTTTTATTTTACGAATTCCACAGACATTCACGATGCACAACTCGTGACACCGAGAACCCCAGGTGTCAGAGACACGTTTCCAAATCAAAAGCTTTAATGGTTATAATAATCAGTGTAATTTCTTTATTAAGGTCACGAGGAGCACATTCTTTCCCAATTTTAAATGTCGGTTCAGCCCATCCTTGTGTGACTAAAAACCTGCGTGGATTACCGAATGGCGACGAGCAGCCGTCGATGTGACAGTCCTCCAATGTATGGGAAAGTTGGAAATAAAGAGTATATGAGGTGGCAATTAGTGAAATTTCGTTGAAGAATGGTGTCTTGGATGGAGTACATGGATAATTGACTAGAGAAAGAGATTATTTTTAAAAAAAGCTCCGGATTTTCAATTAGTCTTGCAGAATTTACTTGGGGTAAGGTCGTCGTCTGCGTGTCGGATGTGCGCCACAAGAAAAATTGTGGATGCCTCAAGTAATACGATTTAGTTTACCATGGTTTCAGCTCATACGGATGAACAACAGCGCGTTGCTTTCATGGGGATTTGTCTGACCAATACCCCTCGCTGTTACTTGGGAAAATGATACAAAAGCCTAAATTATTATGAACCGTATTTAGTAAAATTTAAATGGCATGTGTTAATATATTGAAAGATTCATTAAAACAGATCTCTTACAGTGCAATATAAAATCTGCTGAATGACCCGCATAAAAGAGCGATTTTGGTAACCTCCAGAATGTTCTCGGGATCGTCCAAAATGGGCAGAGGAAGAAAAAAGGGGAAGATTTCGCTGTGACGACAAAGGTTAGCTTTGTTCGCTATGTGATTGCATGTGTGGCGAAAATAATTTCAAATGCCAGTAGCGAAGGGCTAGCCCACTCTTTTCTCATCGTTTTCCCTGACAACTGATGTTATGGATTGTCAAGCCACCATGGGTATTTAAAATAACTTAATACTGTAGTTCGTTATTGATTTTGCTAATTGCAGAACACAATCATCCATTGCCTTTTCACTCGCATCTCCTACATAAGGTGACCCCTCCAATCCCATCTATTCTCTTCTGTCGAAATGCCAATCACTTTGACCTCAGCGACGGCTATATACCGATTAATTTCCACAAGAATTGATTAATATGGCGCGTCTGTTTCTTAGTTTACCGTTGCAGGCGATTTGGCGTGAACTCAAACCGTATCAGGTCTTCGTCGATGCCGCATCGGTCAACTGACCTTTGACCCTCCATATGCACTGTAAAATCATCTCCTTCTCTGGTGGATTATTTACGCACCACGTACGAGACACCATTATTCAACGCCATTCCACGAATATTTATCTCCTTGCCTCTCCTAAAATTAATTTACTCTTCCCATCCCATCTATAATTGTAGTGGCTTGATTAGTTTATCATTTTTATTTGGTGTGCATTTGAATGCTGAGAGTTTTAGTCCTCGTTAACTTGATGGATAACAATAATTGTAGTGGCTGCATTGAGGCCACGAGGACCAAAACATTCGTCATAAAAAAGAATAACAATTCTGGATACTAAAATTGTTTTTTTGTTCCTGCTTCATCTCCTCTGGTGAAACTAAAAATCTGGACAAATAAGGAATGGCCGATCTGCGATATGTCGCCGTTCTTGTATGCATTCAACGGCATCGCCTACGCATTGGTCAAATAGATGTACATTTAGATAAACTTGAATAGATAGGATGTTGGGAGTCATCAAATATACGAGTGGCGAAGAGTGTACAATTGGTTAAGTGGCGTTAAAAGATAATCTCTTGGATGGATCGTATAGGAAGGCAACTAGAAAACGAGATGATTTTAAATTCTATGGAGGGTTAAAAAGTCAGAACATTAGAGGCCAGTGAAAATCACTGGGGAAAAATATAAAATCAGGGGAATAATACAGGCGTGGATGAAGGTGTTAATACGGTTTGAGATAAATCAAATTCTCCTGAACCGGCGAACTAAGAAACAGAGGCGACGACTTTTACCGAAGACGGCATCCACATGATTACTCCAATATAACGGACTGTTGAACAAAATTGATTTTGAGCTCGAGACTGAATTATGGAGTGAAGCGATTTCAACATCTGCTCTCAGGAAAGACGCAATGGAGATACATTTCGATGCGATCAGCAAAAGACCATTCTCTGAAGACGACTCGAGTACCTCAGTGACTGCCTTCCGGAGCTTTTGAGAGTCGCCATTCGTCTTGCAGGCATGGCATAAAGTCAGGTCCTCCGCATATTTGATAAGCGTAACGTCATTAGGGGAGAGCGAAGGCTGGCCGTGTTATAATTGAAAAGGAATGAGATAGCACCGCGATGGTGATATCCAAGAAAACTCCCTTAACGGCTCGCGCTCCGGCATCAAGTGAAGAGTGGAGGGTGCGCTAGAACGTGGCCACGGCGTCGAGATTACTTCTATTTGGTTCTCAAACTTTTTTCACTTGCGACACACTTGGATATCCGAAAAGTTTCGCGACACACCTTAAGTAATAAAAAAATATTTCGGTTAAACTTTATTTTCAACGTTTATATTTTTAATGCGATGGTTGGGCTTGCTTTCGAGAGCAAATAAGGTTGAAACGTGGCTCTAATGCTGACAAACAAACACGCATTTCGTCGTCAAGTCGAAGGAGTCGCGCTCTCTTTTTTGATTTGATTTCAGTCAAAGCTGAAAATCCGAATTCACAAAACCATGAAGACGCGAACGGCAAAATGAGTTTGACTGCTTTCAAACTGAGAGCTGGAAACAACTGCTTCAGGGAGAGCCAAAATTCGTCCAAACGTTTTTCGGCGAATCCCAGTCGATGGAATTTGTCATTTCTCAACTCGATCAGCTCTTCTTCCTCTTCACACGAAAGATTTGATGTCTCGTTGATTCCAAACTGGTTGATCATCCAGTCATATTCGTCGATAGAAAGTGATGGAAAATAATGGTGAATTGCTAATTGAAGACTTGTCAGTGTGGGCATGATGTCATCAGCGACTTTGCTCTTCAACTGAACGTATATCTATTTGAATTTAAATACAAGCTGAATTATAAGTTAGAAAAGAAATGTCGGAGTTCAAAAACCCCAGCATTTTTGAATATTTTTAAAAAATATCGAGACACAGATTAAGAAACACTGGTTTATAAGCAAACTGGAATTGGTCATCGCCAGTTTTTAGCGTGTCCTCCAATATAGAGAGGAGGTTCCTCTCAATCAATTTTAACCACACGGAGGAGTTGGTGAAAGATGCGTGAGTGGCCCGCGTGACCGGCATTATCAAGGTCATAAGAAAACCACCTGCATATTTATTTGATAAATTCTGGACTTCTGTGGGCTTAGACCTTAATCAGAAGTCGTGTATGATCTTTACAAATATAGTATTCGCTTTATTAACGTCTCGAGGACCAAAACTTAAATCTTTACAATTTGCAACAAACAAAATGGATTCAGGAAGCGTTAATTATACATAGAATATGCAGAATAGGTTAACAACGAGGTTAATTTGTTGTATAAAAGGTAGTGTACTGGTAGTAGCAGTACTAATAATAGGATATAATAAGCTCGAAGTATATAAATTAGTTTAAAGATATTGCTGGATCTTTATGAAGCTACAAGCTGTAACCGGCTGTGGTTAAATCGAGCTACGCTGTTAAGGGAAAACACGCGTTTCTAACATGTTTAATTCCACAATGTTTGTAGGTATAAAATCTGCTAGATAACGGAAAAATGGTGCCCAAATTCTAATTTCTCTCCTTATCCCAGTATTTTGTCTGCGAAAGAAAGAATTAACCGCCAATGAGCGTTTGAATGAGAGGAGAAATTTATGGCCGCGAAAAATCTACATGTGTGCTAATAGAGCATTTAAATTGTTTTATTAACCTCACAAGGTTTTCGAAGCGTAGAGGTCTTGGTTTCTCTGATCGAGGATACGTGATGTGGACATTAAAACAGTGCGAAAGGGCATTCCGATGACTTCAAAATCACTCAACCATCAAATACGTTTTACAGTAAACGTTGTAATTTTTAAATTTAATGATTTCACAAGGTGTTGGGTAACGTCCTATGATCCCACGAAACCCCCAATTGTTCATAAAAGGCCGATATTACTATTTTCTATAATTAATCAAAATTATCCTATGTTCTCGAGCAAATTGTGTTTTTTATTGGTTATCAACCTTCCACCGTCTGCTCTGAATGGTCCGTGTTGATCGGTAATGTCACGTCCCCTTTCCCTTATTGGTCCGCATTTTTCGTCATGCACACACCCATGCTCGTTCCTCATTGGTCCAGATATTACCATTCATTTAAGCACGTTAATTCCCTGTGGGCATTTGATGCAGCTCCTTTAAAGGTCTATTGGCTAGGGAAGAGCAAGAAATTAAACCACTTATTACGGTTATAACGGATCTCAGCAGAGCCCAGCCGGTAATCTAGTATTAGGATAGTCCATTGGTTTCAAAATCACTTGGCACTGTGTACGAGGCCTGCCAAGGTAGCTTCTCGAATTGGAAAATGCCCACGAGGTCATTAAGATTAAAAACTTGAAGAAGTGTCCATTATCTCCGGCATGTCGTGTAACCAAATAATGTTTAACTTGGGCGCTTTAATTCGTGAAGCTTGTGCACTTCTAATACACTTCTGTTTGAATGCATTTTCGAGGGTCGTGTCATTCATTGAGGCGTTCGGCACAAAATAAACTGCAGTTTTATAGGAAGTGCCTCCACCGAATGGATTAACGCTGAAAAAGTAGTGATGGCAAGTTATGTGATGTTTAAATTGCGCATCGCATCGGTCTAAGAATTCAATTAATTCTTGCATCGGTCTATAGAAACAGCATAGATTTGTCGATATCCCGTAACTTCGTTGTGGGCATGCAATGCGGCTTCCTGTCAATTGGATTGTCTTCCTGCTCGGTGGAGTTATAAGACGGGGCTGTAAATCGCAGCAGCAACAACAATTAAGCCACATACTGGCGAATTCGGTCACGCAAATCCCCAATAGATTTACTCTGAAACCCGGAATCGTCGGCTTGCTATCTTTTTGCGTGCATCTTCTGCTAGAGAACGAATCAGCTTCGTGGATGTCACGGATGCAGCTGACAAAGCCAATCAGCACCTTTTTATTCGTTCGCCGAACTGCCAGTGCCAACCTGAGTACGGTGACAGCGAATGACCAAGGTTTCAGGGTTCGTGTTTGTACTGCAACCGACACTTTTGAGGCAGCCGCGTTTCATTTCGTCATTCGAGAGATTATTCGCAGACAGTGCTAGTCGAATACTTGCACCCTCGAAAAGGGTCACGTTTCGCAAACGTAGTTTCGTTAAGGGAGAATTGCAGATCTAAGGACTAGAACCTTTTTTCTATTGGAACGCCTTCCTGAAGTTAATGACGAGCAATAGGATTACATGCTTCGCATGATGGTTTGAGAGGGCAGTGGAACCCAATTTATTGAAAGCTGGTACACACTCGACGTAGATCGGCTGCTAATTCTGTTCGGATTACATCAATAAGAGATTGTATTTCGATGCGTTGATCTCTATCCTGATTGCCCTTACCAGATCCTTAATAATACTGAAAACAGGCTGCGAGCCAATTGTTGTATTTTACCGGAGAACGATGCCGTCTGCCATATATCTTCAACAAAGCCGTCGTCTATGTTACTTTGTTCGCCGGTTTAAGCAGACCTGAGCTCAAACCGTATAAAGACCTTTGTCCACGTCAATATCATTCCGTTAATTGTCCATTGTTCGCTGTGATTTTCCCTGGCTTTAAATGTTCTGACTGTTTAACCCTCCGTAGGCTTTTTAAAATAGCTGCGTTTTCTAGTGGCCTACCTATGCTCTCCATCCAAGAGACAACAATTCAAGGCCACTACACTCCTTGCTGCACGTAAATTAGACGACCCCTTAAATCTCCTCTATTCAAGGTTATCTAAATATAAATCTCTTCGACCAATGCGCAGGCAATACCAGAACGACGACACACCGCAATTGGGCCATTACTGATTTGTCCTCATTTTGAGTTTCACCAGAACAGGTGAAGCAGTTAATAAAAGACAGTTCTTCTAATATTTTTTCATGCTTACCTCAATAAAGCACTTAACATTATTATTATTATTATTAATATTAGTTACTCTCACCCCGACGAACGAGCTGTGTGACTTCATAATATTCACCAGTTTGTGTCGATTTCATTTCCGCCCAAAGCGAATCTACGTTATCCGATTCGAATTTGTAGATTTCATTGTCGAGACTTCTTGTTTAAAGAAAACCATTAAAATATAAAATTCGTTGTCTAACGATAGCTTCAAAAAGCATCCTCACGAAAACGAATTATTAACTTTCATCATTGCCAAAAAACTGAAATTTAGTGCAATTGATTTATTATTCTGTAAAATTGTATTTATTACACCCAAGATACAACTAACTCAATGACACGAAATCCGTGAAATGAACAAACGAATGTGTACATGTCAACTTTTAAATTCGGATCTGTTGTGCAATTTAAACACACATTGGCTTAGATTACATTCAATGACCCTAAACCTAGAGTTCAACAGATCATGTGGCAATTTAGGTTGACGTTCAAATATGTTCGAATTAATCGCCATCTGTCAACAACATATACGATGATTTTAATTAAAATATAATTTAAAATATATACTATACATATTGTTTACAATAAGGTTTGCACGTGTGTGTTAGGGAGTATTTCCAGAAGGGTTTAGCAAAATGCAATTTTGATTCATTTGGACCTTCGTGAGCTAAATTACAGAAATCGTACAAATGTCTTCTATCGAACGTATATATGTATCTATATTATATATAGGGAGTGGTTGTCGTTAAACGTTGCAAAATTAAGTTGGTAATGTTTCAAAATGATTCTCTCGGCAAAAAATGTACTTCCGTGACAAAAACGAAACCACATGATCCTAAATAGCATGCTAAATCCTATTACGCAATGGGCGGCCAATAGAAATCGCGACTTTGGCATGAATACGTGACTGGTGCATTCTTTGGCGATTTTGATTGGCCAATTTTGTAGTCATCTGGTCGCTTAAATAACGATAGCTATGCGTACTACCGTTACTGCATGTTAAGCGCAGTTGCGGCCCGACCTGGCTTCGCATTATATGGAGTGGTGAATTTTGAATTTATGCAGCATACGGAAATATTTTTTGTGCTCTTCACATTTCCACCACGACACAAAAAAGGTACCCGAAACCATCGATGTCGTCGGAAATCGGTGTGATTTATGGAACTGGACGCCACTGGACGGGTTCCATGATAGAATTGGGCTTTCAACAGTCTGAAAACAGTTTCCAGGCCCACAGCTGGACGTCATCGGAAGGAGACTCAGCTTTCCGCCGAGCCACGAGAGACGGAGATTTCTCCAGACGCAGTCGACGGAGTGAAAAACAGCTTAGAAATATAATTGCTCAGGAATGTTTGCTGGAGCATGTTCTGGAGGCGACTGCTAAAACGCAGGGTACCAAAGAGCAAAGCCAGCCACCAGTCAACGATTCGCACTTAGCCCGTTACCTCATCGAGATACTGAACGAAAAGACTCTTATTCGACATTCGTTGACAAGCCTGCTTCCAACAGAAGAGACCATGATTTCGTCACTGCCTTCAGAAACTGCTTTGGCCCGAAGCCGACATTTCCGTTCCTACAGCAGCGAACCAGAGTTCCAAGGAAGGGGACGTGCCGTGTTGCCGTCCCCCAATCGACACACCCTCACTTTATCTTCGCTCGATCTTGAGACGAACACCGGTTTGAGTCAGTTACCGACATCATGCCCTATATCGCGTCCAAGAAAGCACTTATCTCTCAGTGATTCGGAAATACACTACGTCCAGATTGATAGTGACGAGGAGGAGGAGGAGGAGGCCGCCGATGAGCCAAAAGAGAACGAAGAAGTCGAATTCGAGCTCGAGAAGAAGGAGGGGACGTTGGAGGAGGTTGAGCAGGAGGCAGGGGAAGAGGAGGAGACGGTGGCGGCGGTGGTGGCAACAGAAGAAATTGGAGACAATTCGAATTTTGATTCCACCGAAGAGACCAATCGACCGTCCACATCATCTGGCATTTTTACCCTCGAGAACCCACGCAGTGCTCGGCCGGAAGGTGAAGAGGACGAAGATGACGAAGAGGAGAAGCCTCGAAGAAGGGGACGAAAGAGCGTTCGCTTTGCCGATGAAGTCGGAAGCCCCTTGTATCAGGAAACCATGATCGCCGACACTTCACTGCCACCTCTACTGAATAAGATTGGATATGAACGTAAGCCTGTTTCATAACGTCATGCTGCCCTATTATTACTAGCCTTAACGCTCTACCGCTTTGATCCTTTTTTTAGTTTTGAATGACGATGATTTTGTGAACATGTACGATGATGCGCTTCCAGGTGTTTTCCGTCCAACTTTTGGCTCCATTGTATGCAGCCACAGCCTCCCTGACTTGAAGATCAAGATGCCTCCGCCAGTTCCAGGGCCGGTTCCCATACATCGTGTCAGCAGCAACTCCGACAACTCAGCGATAACTCAGCCTCTGGGGTCACCCCTACGGTCTCCCATATCGCCCCTAGGCGGTTGGCGCCCGACTTTCCCTCAACCAGCGGTTCAGTACCTCGCGTTTCGCCAACGCCTCGAGGGAAAATGCGTCTCCCTCGAAAACGTCTCCATCTCCCAGAGCAAGGTGGGCGAGGATACGGTGCGTTTCTACGGCACAGTGAAGGTGAAAAACATCTCCTTCTCGAAGCACGTCACACTGCGAGTCACTATGGATAAGTGGGCCACACACAAGGACTACCCGGCGGTCCACGACCCCCAGCTGTCCAAACCAAGTAGCAGCTGCAACGGCGTGAACAGGTTCGACACGTTCATGTTCAACTTCGGGGTCGATTTCACCGGCATAGCAGCGCCGCGCGAACTCCAATTCGCCGTCTGCTTCAGGACGGGCGAGAACGCAAGTGGAGAGGAGTTCTGGGACAACAATGACGGTTGTAACTACGTTGTGATCGAAGAAACCAGCCCCAACAACGACTACCATAATTCGCATGAAAAAAGCAATTCGTTTTTTCGTAGTGCCCCACCGAGTAGCATGGTGTCAGTAGGATCGACACCTAGGCGGGCATCGGTGGGTGTGTTGGACAGCATGTCTATGAGCCCGCCTTCTTCTGCATACACCCTCGACTACCGTCCGAACTTTACGGGATTCACTAGTCTGACGACTTACTCCTCTTGGCAACACTACTCCTCTGAAGCCACGTATTATTAATGATACACACCAAAACTCACCACCCCAACTCCTATGCACCCCCACTCGCACTGAGAACAGTCTTTCATTATCTTCATTCTCTCCAACACCGCCCCTGCCCCTCAACACCTACTCATGATCGCTCATCGACCTGATAATTAACAAAATCGCCAACAACATTGTGCACACGACGTTTTCACTAATCTCCCCAAACACCTGAATTCTTACAGCCCACTCCCCCTCCCAACTCTCACTTCGTGTGAGCTTACAAACACGAATATTTTTATATCCAAATTGTTAACATTGACAAATATTAGTGTCTGCCCTTTTTGTGGGGCTGATACGCGTCTGACACATCTGGACCCCTCCCACCCCCCAACCCCCTCCACGAAACCATCAGCGGTGCTTAGAGAACTGTTCTTTTCGCCTTATCTTCTTACGACCTACACCCCCACACACCGTCGAATGCGGTTGTTTTTCACCTTTTTTCTCTCTCTTTTCCGAGAGGTTTCAGAAGAAAAGAGACAACTCCTAATTGAGCGGGTGTCTTGGGGACAACGCAATAATTAAATAAATTTACACACTTTGCCTTGTTGGTGGGATTCCTTGGTGTGAGATGGCTGAATTTTCGGGTGTGGAGTAGGCCGACATTCAAAATAAGAGGCCATTCAAGTTCGGGTTTATTTTAAACATTCGAATTAAACACCAATTTTGAATGGAAAGTCGTCATCTATTAATTGATATGCATAGCAGACGGTCTGCAATTGCTGGATGATGTATTGTAAATGTCCAACGCGTAATAGCGGCCATTGAAAGGCCTTGTCCAGAGCAGGCATTTGTATTATCTCTGTGCGGTTTCCAAATATGACGATTAAATACGGCTTGGTTTGCTGGAAGCTGTAATTTCTTTGATATCATCTTCACTGGCACCAACTTCAACCCCCTTCTTGAAGGTAATGAGCGTAGGCTAATTCCTCTAATCCATCGACATCAGCTTTGATGAAAAGAACGTTTGTGTTAACTTTAGCCATCGTTTCCAGTTTGGCGGCGAGAGATTTACAGGGGCCACACCACCTAGCATAGAAATCCACCACTACCAATGTGTCACCCTCAAGGGCCTCACTAAACTCGTTGGCACTTACGTGTGTAACAGTACCAGCAACTGTCATAATAATGAACCAGAAGGTTCTGGAGGTGCATCCGGATGGGTGCCGGTATCGTGAACCTCAAAAAAACCGCAAAATGTCGTTATCCTCTCGATTACCAATGAAGGTGTTCACTTAGCCGTCGCTCCGAGAGCAACATCCTTGTCATATTTACGCCGACAGAAGGGACATGAAAGCCCCGGGCCTGGTCAGTTTAAAACGTTCTCTACGTGACCTGTTTGCATGTGTATATCGCATATTCTGTGCACAGTCATTATGCAAAATTTTAATACCGAAATGCTGACAAAACAATTAGCATTGCATTTAACCCAATGTTTCGCCACTTTGGGGGTCAAGAGGTCAAGAACATTGGGAGATAGAGAGGCAGACATTTTCTTCTAATGAGATGTCGTTAACAGCTACTGGCCATTCGACGAAAAAGAGGCTGGGTTCACTTGTGTTTATTCAGACAAAACGGCCCTCTTCAAATGAACCCATGCAACTTCTTGTAATCGAGATACGCGCAAACGAATTCAACACATTTCAGGATATAACTTGTTAAACGGTATGATAAAAATGTACAAAATTCACTTTTAGATGACCAGTGTTAAAGAAAGAGTTGAGAAAAGGTATATCTGTGTGGGGAGATGCTATTCCTCAAAGAAAATCTTAATTTCTAAAAAAATACGTAGTCGGAATTATCTCATGTTCTGGATGAAACATAATTTTTTATTGGTTAAACGACCTCCCGATTCTACTCGGATTGGTCCCTGTTATTCGACAATCTAATGTCACCGTTCTTTTATTGATCCTCCTATTTTGTCATGCAGACACCCATGGTCGTTCCTCATTGGTTCTGGTTTCCCTAATGATTCAGGCATCGTCTTTTCATATTTCGCTCAATGACTAAACTACCCTGATATCGGTTACGTTATCAAGTTGGGACATAATAATAATGTTTACGAGGACCAAAACTGCCAACATTAAAAGGTAACCGATGCTTCTTGTGAAATCCGCCATTGAGTTCCAGCTTCACCTGTTCGGGCGAAAGTAAAAATCATTACGACACAGGAGTGAATGAATAGCGATCTGCCGTCATTCTTGTAGGTATTGAATTGTATTGACTAAGCCAGTGTTACTCAATCTGTGTGTCGCGAGAGATTCACAGGTGTGTCTCGAGATTTTTGAAAAATATTCAAAAATGCTGGGGTTTTTGAACTCCGACATTTCTTTTCTAACTTTTAATTCAGCTTGTATTTAAATTCAAATAGATATACGTTCAGTTGAAGAGCAAAGTCGCTGATGACATCATGTCCACACTGACAAGTCTTCAATTAGCAATTCACCATTATTTTCCATCACTTTCTATCGACGAATATGACTGGATGATCAACCCGTTTGGAATCAACGAGACATCAAATCTTTCGTGTGAAGAGGAAGAAGAGCTGATCGAGTTGAGAAATGACAAATTCCATCGACTGGGATTCGCCGAAAAAAGTTTGGACGAATTTTGGCTCTCCCTGAAGCAGTTGTTTCCAGCTCTCAGTTTGAAAGCAGTCAAACTCATTTTGCCGTTCGCGTCTTCATGGTTTTGTGAATTCGGATTTTCAGCTTTGACTGAAATCAAATCAAAAAAGAGAGCGCGACTCCTTCGACTTGACGACGAAATGCGTGTTTGTTTGTCAGCATTAGAGCCACGTTTCAACCTTATTTGCTCTCGAAAGCAAGCCCAACCATTGCATTAAAAATATAAACGTTGAAAATAAAGTTTAACCGAAATATTATTTTTTTACTTAAGGTGTGTCGCGAAACTTATCAGATATCCCAAGTGTGTCGCAAGTGAAAAAAATTTGAGAAATACTGGCCTAAGCATTGGTCGAAGAAATTTACATTGAGACAAGCGTTAATAGAGCTGATGGGTACGTTCACTAAAAACCGATATTATTTTAAAAGGTCTATGGAGGGTTAAACAGTCAGAAAATGTGATTCCAGGGGAAATCTCTGGGGACAAGCATACAATAAAGAGAATAGCATTGGCATGGACGAGGTCTTGATGGGGTTTGAGTTCACCCCAAATCGTCAGAAGCGACGACTTAGGAAACAAAGACGAAGACATTTACCGAAGACTGCCTCCCCACGATCGCTCCACGATAACCGACTATTGGAGCAATCGACGACCTGTCAATATTTGATTTCACCCAAAACGTGATTGAGATGCTGGTTTCCACTAGTTTCCACGGCGTGTTGATTTGTCGAATAATTTTGTACTTTAGAGCATGGGTTTCGTGTGTTTAGGCTAGCTGCTTGGGTACAATAATTGTATTTTTCCTGTTCTGCTGTTTAAGCGAATGATGTAGGGTTGCATCAGTAATTGAGGTGTTCCACGTGCGCCGTTATAAAGTACACTCTTTCGGGAACTGGAAATTGCCGACACAATCTTATATTTCGGGTTGGACCTGTCTAACAAGGACGCAACAATAATTGTAGTGGCTTAAACATGTTACCATTAACAAAGGCGAGTGAATAACCTAAACCGCATCTCGTAGGAGATTTTGCAAATTGTCAAACCTCCAATTGAGCATCACAGTGACGCAGCGCGTGATTCGAACGCCTACAATATGCTGGGATTATGAACGACGGAACGGAAGGCTCAGAGTATCTTCTGTGACCGGCACATTATGTAAGTAATTAGACCACCACCGGCATTTTTATTATTGTATAAATGCTAGTATTCTGGGTGCTAATAATTCAATCAGAATCGACGTATAATCTGTTTATTTGTTAAAATACACCGCCAACCATATTCTCTCCCCCCTTCCGGGGGAAATTTACGGATTAGGATAATTCCGACAAGAAAATCCAACTTTTTCCAGAAGAAAATATAGTTTCCCCAACGACATCCTTCAAGCGACAATTTTTTAAACATATTTGACATCCTTATCATTCGTTACGCCAGCTCTAGGATTCTTTCAGGGTCCAATAAAAATGGTACAGATATTTCATTGGTCTATTCGAAGTGTATCGATTATATTGATCATGCGTGGCTTTAACTGTTAATAAATAGCTTTCAGAGCAGGCTTCTTCGTAAGCCTGCAAACAGCTCTGTTAGAGTTCATTAATTGTGGTTTGTCTTCAAATGAAATCATGCAGTGTTCCACTAGTCGTAACAAGTGGCCTTCGACATGCTACCTGTAACGAAGGCGAGTGAGCAACCTAAACCACATCTGGTAGGAGAAGTTGCGAATTGACAATCTGCAATTGAGTATCGGATTTCCGCAGCACGTGATTCCAACGCTTATAACCTGTTGGAACCGCTGATGGCGGAATTAACAGCGATCAGGGTCGATGGGGGCGTGTGAGTAGCCTGCGAGACTGGCATTATCATAAGGTCATAAGAACACCACCTGCATATTTATTGGATAAATGGTGGAATGCTGAGGGATTTAACCTCAATCAGAAGCGACGCATAATATTATTGTTTAAAAACGCTGTAGGACCTTCGGTTACCAATTGATCTGTGTTTACTATTTTGACAGATTTATTAAGGGACTATTGAATATAAACACACGTTGCATGTGATAAATTTAGTTGCAATGCATCTGGTGTGTCGGTGGTCTCATTAATAATAATAATAATAATAATAATTGTAGTGGCTTTATTGAGGTCACGAGGACCAAAACTTTCAGCAGTAAAAATAGGCAATATGACAAGTATTAGATGTGAAAATTGTCTTTTTGTTCCTGTTTCACCTGCTCTGGTGGTACTAAAAATCGGAACAAATAGGGAATGACCGAATTGCGATATGCCGCTGTTCTTGTTGGTATTGAACGGTATAGTCTACGCATTGGTCGAAGAGATTTACATTCAGATAAACTGGGATAGAGGGGATGGTAGGGGTCACTTAAAATACGAGCAGCGATTAGTGAACAATTATTGAAGTGGCGTTGAACGATGATTTCTTGAAAAGAGAGAATAGGCAGACCACTAGAAAACTAGATTATTTTAAAAAGTCTATGAAGGGTTAAAAAGTCAGAACATTTAAGGCCGGGGAAAATTATTGGAGAACAATATACAATGAGGGGAATTATACAGGCATGGACAAAGGTTTTTATGTGGCTAGAGCTTAAGCCAAGTCTCCTGAACCGACGAACTAGGAAGCAGAGTCGACGGCATTTACCAAAGACGGCATCCACATGATCACTTCATGATAACCGCCTGTTAAAAATAACGCCGAGGAATTTAGATTTTGAGTTCGAAGCGAAATTAGTGAGTGAAGGGATTTCGGGAGCGTCAACAGCGGCTGTCTGGGAAAATGTAATATAGATGCATTTTGATGCATTCAGCAAAAGACCACTCTCCGAAGACCACTCAAGTACCTCAGTGATAGCCCACTAACAAACCCGTCCACGGAGACGTCTGGAATCTTGATAAATAGAATCGACTGGTACAATATTCCGTCTCTATTGGCAACGCGCCATTAGGATGCAATCACGACATAACGCCGTGGCCCTCGATCACAGAGAGCACCGCTTTCGAAGTAAACACAAGAGCAGTCGCGTAGCTGTGTCGACGTAAAATATACAAACCCCAAATGTGTTGTTATCTTTGACCTAACGAGCAGGAGGGTCGCTGGACCTCCTGGCTGTAAATCAATTCAAGCGCAACGTTGTCTGCAAAAAGTCCAATCGAAGCGGCCGAATTGGAGCATCCAAATTGGAATCTAATCTGATCACCAGACATCAGGCAACCAATCAAAGTGGGGGATATGAAAAGAATTTCTCGTCGAAATGATAGGACAATTATGAAAGAAGTTGATCGACGATCTCCAATCCCACGTTCGGAGAGCAAATTCGTGCTCTTGGTTAAAGCAAAAAGGTCAAATCGCCAATGGGTTACTTGATTCGATGGTGGTACGGTATATACAACTAGTTAACTGTGGTTGAATGTTGGGTTCTTAATGTAGAGCATGTGTAGGCCGATAGAAAAGAGATCATTTTAAACAGTCCGAATATTTGAACACAGGGAAAGATCCTAGGGGAACAATATACAATGAAGGGAATTATACACGCGTGGACAAAGGTCTATCTATCGTTTAAGCTTAATCCGAGTCTCCTTAAAATACGGACTTAGAAACAAATGCGACTGCATTTACTGAAGACGACATCCATAAACTCACTCCAAGATAACAAAATGTTGAAAATAACGCCGTGGAATTTTGATTTTTTGCTCGAGGTTAAATTATGGACGTAAGCGATGATCGGCGTGTCAACATCTACTCTCAGAGAAAAATTTATGGGGTTGCATTTGATGCGTTCAGTAATGGCGGCCATTTAAAGTCAGCCCCATCCACAACACGACCAACTAACCTCGATGGCCGTGCTTTGTTTGTACTGACCTCGAAGTGTTGGGGTCAACTGTAACCGGGGGATTAGCCTTTGTATTCGACTGTCCGTGGAAGGTCAGCGATTGCTAGCCTTCTGTTTACCTATTGCAGGGCACATTAGACAGAGAATTGGCACGTGTCCAAGCGATGAGGATTGGTGGGTCAGAGTATCTTCTGACATCCGTGAAAAGAGCGTCTTGTTATCGGACCATGTTGGAAAATATATCTATCTATAATTTTTCCGTGGCTCAAATTCAGAGTGCGTTCTCCTATTTATTCGCCTCAGGTCGGGTTTATCGTCGAAACCTCAAACAAACGAACACTCAGTTCGATTAACGACCGAACTCCACAATTTTCGTGTAGGTATTAATCAAGAGCTCATAAATCTCATAGCTGCACAGATTTACAGATCTTTACGCCCGCATGATCGCTAAGTTTGAACACATTCTTTTTTTTAAAATTTTTATTCACGTGTTTTTTGTTTAATAACTCAAAAAAGTTTCAGAATTTCCCTACGCGTCACTAGACGACGGAGATTTAAAAAAACACCATTTGTTATCCGTTGCGAACTATAAAAGTCTAGAGACTGAGATTAAAAATCGTTAAATTCGAGGATTATTTTGCTCTACCAACTTAAACAACGATTACAACTTCATCAATCGAAGAATCCAGTGCAAAATATGAAATAAAGGCATAATTTATCGCCACGACAAACAGCCCAACACTTCTCGTGAGGCCAAAGACGTCAATCTAATATTTTGACAGCCCGTGGCAATAAATTGCATCGATAAATTAAATCGATACAATTAAGCTGGACCAATAGGAGCCTAAGACGCGTAGCGATCAATTTAAATAGGTGTGCAAAAATGATCGGACCCTAACGAGGCGGAGCTCGCGGCAATGAATCAAACGAAACTGTACAGTCTCTAGCAGGATGATACACCTTGCACCACAGGATTTGACCGTAGTGTGTTACTGTTGGTAGCCTTTGTTACTTAGATCCCAGGTCACTGCAGGCCATTCACTAGGTTCCCCCGCGTGGTTCAGGGAGTTTGTTCACCGTTCTTGTGATCATTGAACCCTGCGGTGTGAGATCTTGCGTGGAGCCCCGCATCGAAGGATATTATCAGTGGTCTAGTTTGTCTTTCATTTTCTGATACTTGCTCCCACAGTTGGTTTCTTCACACCAAGCTGCTTACCTATCGCAGATCCACTCATCCCAACATAGTGGAGGTATAGGATTTTGTTTCTGGTTTCCTTTGACAGCTCTTTGGTCTTGACCGTGGTGGAGTTGAGAGTGTGACTGTTTGAGAGAGTTCGCTTGTACCCGTGCCCCGAGGGTCAGTTTAATCACCATCAGCACCCCCTTAACCGACAGTGCCCGTGAACTTAACCGGCCAAACGCAATTCCCAAAGGTCACGGTGATTTCGAAGTAGCCGAACTTAACTAATACCTTAACGCATGGCTAAAAGAAGTAAATTCAAAGGTTTCCGAAAATTCTGGCACAAATCTAGCCTACTTGGAGGGTGTGAAATCCGTGATTGCTTATTGGGTCAACTAGAATTAGCGAAACGAACGTGTTCTTGTGCCGGCAATAAAATTCGACCCATTGTTCCTTATAATTTGGAAGCTGATTGCTTTGCGCAGAAAACACGAAAGCCTAGCAATCACAAAACGCGTCAAGAAAAGAGGCGTGGATATAAAACAATGGTTGATTCTTGATTTGTGAAGCAAAAATCGCGATGGAAGATAAAGGGTCGAGTCCCTAAAACGAGCAGTCACTAGGGTCGATAATGGCAGCGGTTGCCGTGTTTAGTTGAAGTCAGTTAGAGCGACGAGCTTCCTATGTTTGTGTATACAGTTGCTTGCCTCACTCTAGACGGACTAGAGAGTTGTTGAGAAATGTCAGTCATCGAATAAATTATCCGTTTAACCCCAGGTGATGATATCCGCGAGTTGCTAGCTGAAAGACAATCGTAGATTGGTTTAGCTGCTTTACGAAAACTGCACTCCTACCAAAGAATGATAGGCCAAGGCTTAAACCTTCGAGATAGGGGAAATAAAGAGTATATTGCACTTAGCAGATTTTTAAAATCATTACGGGACGATCCGTTTAAGATTAGAATTATGCAGATGCGTTTGTTGTAGTTTAACCATGATTATACACTGGGTGTGCATTGGGCAGTTTGAAATGCGCTGCGAACTTCAAATCACCACCCGACTTGATTTATTGGTTCTATTCGCCACGATTCAGCATGCCTCGATCCGAAATTCGCTCGGCAGTGATTGATATTTTAATGTGCCCATCTAACCTGGTGGTGAGGCGTAGCTATTGCTCAGTGTAATTTTCGAAAATGTCGAAGGACGATCTTCTTTAATGAATTCGGGAAGGAAACCTCACACCGATAATTTATTTTGTCGTGTGGTCATTTACCGCTAGTCAAAGAGACCGCTTCATGGGTGATGGTTCAGACATTCACGCTCTGTCTTTTAAACGTGTCTGGCCTTAATCTCTAGCCTTGCTGACACAATGTCCAACATTTGGTTCATTAAGGCCTCCATGTTCATTGACTCATTAAGCCAAGGAACCATGAATAAATACAACATCAGACTCGTAAATAGACGAGGCTGTTCTGTGGGAGCTCCACTGGCGTCTTATTTTTCATGTCCTCTGATAACTTTGTAACGCACGACATGACAGGATAAGAGGCGGCCATCTTGCCTTTCTATCTTTCTATGGAACGAAGTTCGATCTGATGGTGTTTACAACCCTCTGGTTCACTCAAAGTGAGGCAACTCACTTTCTCCCGCCATACAGGATGCCTTTCGCTCTCCCAACCCTCCGCAACCGGCAACCGCAGCCGCTCAACCTCCTCCACACATCCTACACTGTAGGACCTATAGCGACATCCTCCCTTCTCCCACACTATGGACCAGTTGGGTAGTTACCCGTTATAAGGACCCGTCCCATTTTCGCCCAAAGCTCCTATTGTGTTCCAACTTCTTGGTCTATCGCTTTCCTTATTATATCTTCTTTCGTAAGTGCACTTTCTACCAATCTTCCTTACTAAGTAAAGGTCACTCGCCCATTAAAGTCGCCTTATTCATGGAGTTGACTGACGTTTGGGGACACCCTCTGGCGGAATACAGGTTGCTATTAACTAATCCCATTTTCCTAGATCTCATTCCTACTGGGACATTACAACTTATGGATTGCGTCCCCAATGTCCCCGTAAGAGGCGCTGCTTGAATACTTTAAACGCGCGAATGAATTGTTAAACGCGTAAAAATGCACAGTAACTCTATGAATGTGTTTTGGGTATGTGTCATGAACGTGATAGGTTTCCGAGGATATTCTAGGCAAAGATTGAAGCTTGTTATCTTCCTGTTTTAATCCTCGGTTCGACTCCCAGGAGGCCAAGTCACCAAAATAAGCCGGGTGTAGCGGCGTGAGTCTGTGATAATCCAGCGACGAATTGGAGGCTGAATGGTGGCTGCGGAAACCGGCTGCTGCTATGGCATCATCCGGAATTTAATCTGACCGAAGCCACCATCTTACAATTTTACCAAAAACAACTTGATGCGAACGTCGATGAAGATGGGTTATCCTCAAGCAGCACGAAAAAATGTGCGCTAATTCAATATCTAGTACATTTACCTCACTCAATTGTTGACCAAATACCACGTCGGCAATCGATTGCGTAAGATTTCCTGGCTGAATTCCAATCATGGGATATTTTGTAATGACAACATGTGCTGGCAAAGTTCAGATTAGTTCTCAACAGAAAAGAACGAACTTTTCACGAATTTAAACAGATTAAGGAATTCTCACCGCCAGCACAGTCCACGGCATGCTGTGGCAAATGCATTGTCACCTTTTTGTTAAAAACAAAGCGATAAACACAGGGGTCTTTTTCCCTGGAAGATTCCGCAATATGGGCGGAATTTGAGAAAAAACATTTAGTCCAAACACCGCTGAAACGGTTAAACAAGCGGAAATGGCCCAGTTTTTATTTAAGAATTCGAAAAAACTGTCGTCGAGGTTGGAGGCGTGTTCTTGGACTTCTAATCAACACCAACGACTCCTCCCTTCCTGTTTATGAAGAAACAGGTGACCTGGGTTTGTTTATCCTCGTGGCTAACCTTAAAATTTACGTTAAAATGTCCACATTTAACCATTCTCCTGACCCATATTCATTGAAGACTATGAAACGGGATATATTAAGACAAATAATAGGAAAGGGAATACCGAACTTTAACTTGAAAACGTGAATTATAGTCGGTTTGCCAGTCAAAGTCACTACTTCTCCGGGCGTGCGAGTCGATACAGATGACAGGTGCGCCGCAGTAAATCGGTTAAGTGAGTAAAACTCGGGATACGTAAATTGCAGGGCATTCCAGTGGAATGCGTCAGCATTACCGAGGAAAATAAATCATTTAAACAACTAGCGAAAAGCAAGAATAAAATAAGAAAAACGAAACTAACATGACTTACAACGACTTACATCGTTATTTCGATGTTGTTGGTGTCTTATCGCTCTGACTTGCTTCCTTTTTGTGTTTTCATTCGAAATGCCTGAGTCCGCGTTGATGTATGGAACCTCGAAGTATTCCATCACTGGTGTCTACAACGAATCTCTAACGTGGACTGGTGTGTTCAGCTCTCCAGCGACGAAATAAGACGCCGTTGGGCAATTACGGAGAGGCTGCAGACCCTGCTAAAACGTTGCCTCGGCTTCAGTGGCTCAACCAAGTTCTACGCCGGCCAGACACATTCCTCTCAAACGGGTGACTCCCGTTGTCACCTTGCCAAGGTTGGCGCGTCGGGCAAATTAACACATGGTAAGGTACGATCAAAACTGACTAAGAATGCCTGGCCTTGCAGTCCATCTACGGAATACGCAGCTGGAGCCGAATCTGGAGCAACAATCTGCATCGACCTGGCCTCCGATCTGCGAGCATGGGCGATCACGGTTCGCGAAATTCACGAAGCCGATTATTCCTCTTGAAGGAGACAAAGAAGAAGAAGAAGAAGAATAAGAAGAAGAAAAAGGAGGTGTTCTCGAGGGGAGATCGTTTTCGGGGGAGTTCGCGCATGTTTCTGAGCCTTTTTTTCATATTCTCATCATCCTGTTCTTTCTTTCTTTCTTTCGTGTGCTCACTGAGAGATTTATTTCCTCGTAAACCGCACCAAATCAGCGGTTTACCGGGGTTTGGCAACTTACGGGTGCAGCTTCTTGTAGTCAGAGATCCAAGTTGACTGTCGGGCGGAGACAAAAGACGAGGAGATACCTTGAGGTGTGATAGACCCCGCGACAAGAGTTACCCGACACTCCATAGCAACGTTAGTGGCTGCCTAAGCTAAGGGGAGGTGTATTCCGGGTTCGGGTACTGTGTTAATAGCGCTACAGATTACGGACGCACAGCAATCTCTATCTAGAGTAGAATAAACGGACATTGCTGGTGGGAGTTCGCTTCGTGAGGAAGGTGGGAATAACTATTTAAATTGCCAAAAGTCCCGAAATTTAAAAAATGTTCGAACATCAACCGTGCGCCAAGTTTCTAAAATTGTTTTAACCAATGAAATGCAGGGTAGTCGTATTAGTGCTTTGGGGGGAGTAGGGTTGTTATTTAATAATAATAATAATAATATTCGCTTTATTAAGGTCACGAGGACCAAAACTTTCAGCATTAAAATTTACAATAAACAAACATGTTACAGGACGCAGCGATTATACGTAGAAAATGCAGAATAAGTTAAGAAGAATAAAAGAAGTAACATCAAGGTAAATTTGCAAGAAAGGCCAATTAAACCCACGAAGTATATAAAGTTTGGCAAACGGGAAATGGCGGCCATTGAAAGGCCCAATCCAAAACGCGCGCCAAGATGCAGTTCGAAAGTAGATAAGAATTGTTAGAAACCGCGTACGCCAATTTAGAATTTTTTAATAAAACAAAAGCACTCAAACGAATTGCATTTTTTCATTAAAAAGGACAAATTATTGGGCAGTTTGTCCTCAGTAGAACTCCGCAAATCGATATCTCTAATTTAAAATCTTTTTTTCCATAAAATATTAGTTAAATAAATAACAAAATCGCTTTCTTCAGAAAAATTTCCACTAAACTGTTTAGTGAATACAGGTTTTGAAGTTGTTGTGGAAGTTTCATTAAGTGGTCGTTAAAAGAGGGAAAACAAACGCTCTCGAGTTGTACGAAGAACCTTTAACTGACTTTTTATTTATCGCTGCTTCAAAATTACCGCGAGCATTACTGGAAACAATGACAGTAAATATGCCAGATTTTTCCTGCTTCCAGGGGACACTAATATCTTTTTAAATGGTTTTGTCGCACTCAAATTTTCGAGGAAATCGCACGAATGGACTTAACGATCGATTTTATATAATTTTCTCCTTTCTACATTTACCATATCAGCGTGATTCCTCCATGTTTAAACAGAAGTATTTGTGAAGCGTCAAAATCGCCAGACCTCGTGCGGAGAAGAAAGAAGCCAAGTGATTTTATTCTGCACAGTCTTGTTTTTGCGCAGTCTGGGGAAAAAACCGCTGAGGCTATTTTGGGGTTGTGCTGCCACTTTTGTCCCAAATGGAGGTCGCTGATTGGCTGAAGCAAAGTGTGTATTCGCGTGGTAAAGCACGTGCCGATTTTCGGCTCCCAGCGTGTTCTGTAGCGTGAAAAATAGGGTTGAATCATCTGTAAACGCGCCCCGAGGACTTTAAGTGAAACGAAAAAATACAAATATCGGCAAAGCAGCCAGGAAATTCAAAAGAACAGTACAAGCTTGTTTGCGACCGAAAATAATCCCTCCAGTGCATCATTGCTCTTGATTGATAGCTCTCGATCCCAGATGGAGGTCCACAACCGTCTTCATCTTCTATTGTCTTTATGGTTAACAAACACTGTCTTATTAGAATATCACAAATAGAGATAAGATTATTTCCTTTCAATAACATTCTCGGCTTAGTGGAGACCCCCACACAAAGAGAGGATTATTCCTCGCTCCAAGTTGCTTGCAAACCAAATTGAAATTCTCTCGAACCCGTTTCCGTATTCTCTACGCCATTCCGTTCAGGGAGTCTAGCGCTGTGGATAATTGCTTAGGTTACGCTGGAAATAACTGTCGCTCGACATCGACACGAATCGTCGAGACTAAAATTGTGCTTCACAGTGAAAGAAAGCCTTATTCATGGACTTTGATTCCCAACTTTGTTTGAAGATGGAATCGAGAGTAGGTATTTAGTCATTTAGCCTAAGTATCGATTCGCTGCCGCCCAAAGAAGGCTCTCCACCAAATCCAAATGTCATAATCTAATGAGCATATCGCTGAAAAAAATGACCCACTGCCGATCATATCAGCATCTAAAATGGAATATAACCTGATGGCAATTTTATTGCCTCTAGCTGATTCATCGATACTACGAGGTCAGGCGCTTTGAATGGAGAATTCGTGCGCACGCAAGCCTCTTTTGCAAGACTATGATCTTACGATCCTACGAGCTTATAGATGGTTTTGTAATCCTGAGAAAGATGACTAAACGCAAATTCCATAGAAGTTTTTATAACCAGAGTCACCACCCAATCGAAAAATGATTTCTAAAGACAAGATTAGCGAAGCGAGATTAATTAATAAAAGAGAATAATTATTGCCATGATAGAGGATAACCATTGGCGCAGGCTGGATTGCGTGCGCATATTTAAGACCAGCGGGATGAGAGCAGTAGAGCCAGTCGGCCAATGATGGAGTGTGATGAATGAGTCACTCAATCGATTAGATTGGGACACGACAGCATGTTGACAGAAGGGAATGGGACAAGCCACGTTGTGACCTTCTAACGCGGCGTGGTTGTCTACACTTTACAGGCATTAATGAAGCGAACTAATTCAATAACAGGTTTCTTTGGGAACGAATACGATTCCCCAACAAGGTCATTCGACATGTATCAACCAAGTACTATCGATTCGCTTAAACCTGCCGAACACCGCGTTTAACACAAAAACTGGACATTCGCCTGAGAGCCCGTCATGGGGCAAAGGATGACGGGGTCCGTGGGATGTCTGGCACAATTAACAAGATGATTAGTCATGGGGTGTGGGGTGGGGGTCGCAGATGTGTGACACACTGCCGCGACGTCCCTTGGCGGCCTAAGTTCACATTTGCGTTGGGCCCGACCACCTCTTGTGTTGCTGTCTTATCCGGTGCTATCCCAACCGGTTATGTTATCGTTTGTAGCAGAGATGCTGTTGAATCATGACACATGTTTGCTAAATTTCTTGATTTAAACGATTTGAAAAAATATGAACATTTTGGCGTTCAAATAACACTCACTATTTCGAAAAACGACTACAAATAGATGCCCCTACTGCCATGCCACCACAACCACTACTTTTGCAAATGCAACAAATACTTCATCGGTTTTGGAAGAAAGAACAGGCGTTAAACGATTTCCGCCTTTAGGAAAAACTCGGTCGGTCACGGTCGAAAATATATTTTATTGCCACCAATTCACCATCGATTGATAACCCAAAGCAACTGGGTTCGCCAGGGTCAGCCTGCATGTGCGGATTGGACCAATTTAACCCATAGATACACACACATGCTGCCTATGTACCCAATGGTAATGCTAAATATAGCGGACAAGGTTTTAATCGATGAGGATTCGTCAATGTTTTATTTTCCAATTCTTGCGATGCAGTAAATAAAGAAACAAAGAAATGTACTTTTAAGTCTCCCCTTCGACCAAACGGAATAAAAGGGGCAATCGACATCATAAATTGATTGGCTCTTCGGACTGTGTGTCAGGACGGGTACCGCTCCGTGAATACAACACCGATTTGCATGAATCGGAGGTTCCTTCGCTCTTCCTCCACTACAGCCTCCTTCTCCTAACTTCTCCATTTCTGAAACAACTGAGGCCAAAGAAGGAACGACTCTGTCGCCAGGGGAGTTATCGAGAAATTAAACCAATTTCGATGAGTATCACAGCTGAGGTAAATCGCCTTAATAAGATTTTTGTAGATGAGCTGTTCAGAACATCGAAACCCGGCGACCTCTGGAAAACTCTTTATAGATTGACAGGAACCCGCCGCCCATGTACTTACAAAGTGGTGCCCTAGACCTTGATGCTCTGAACGATGGCTTTATCTTCAAATCCGCAGACCATTCCGCGGTGCCTCTCGTTAGATCTCTTAATCCCAGCGCTTTTCCACCCGCCCACGAATCCTCTATCTCCAAAATTTTTGCTGGCCTCAAGAGCTCCACAGCGACTGGTCCTGACAGGGTCCCTGCCCCGATCCTTAAAATCTGTCACCGCGAGATTTCTCCGATTGTCACCCAGCTCGTCAATCATTCGTTAGGAGAATGCTCCTTTCCTTCGGAATGGAGAGATGTCGCTATAACACCGATTCCGAAACCGGCCAATAGTTCCGTCGGACCTGTGAAGTATAGACCTATCGTAAACTCATCTGTCTGGTTGAAAGTGATTGAGGAGCACCTCCTCTCTAAATGGGATGAAACGCTTAAAGCTGCCGATGACCCGTTTCAGTTTGCTTATAAATCAAATAGAAGCACTCTGGACGCCGTGGCTACGTTTTCGCACACCCTCCACTCTTCAATTGATGCCGCAGCGAAAGCCGTCAAGGGGGTTTTCTTGGACTTCTCCTCTGCTTTCAACAGTATATCACGCTCCCGCATTCTTTCTCAACTATGTGAAGATGGCGTTGAAGGATGGTTGATTGATTGGCTTCAAAACGATTTTTCTAATCGACGTCAACATGTAAGAGTCGGAAATGAAGCCTCCACCTCCTTGCCAAATAAGTGCGGTGTACTAAAAGGCGCAGTGCTATCTCATTTCCTTTTCAACTATTACATGTCTAGCCTTCGGTCCCCTAACGACGTGACACTAATAAAATACGCGGATGACCTGACTTTATGCCATGCCTGCAAGACGAATGGTGATTCTCAACAGCTTGGGCAGGCAGTCACTGAGGTAATCGAGTGGTCTTCGAAGAATGGTCTTGTGTTGAAAGCTTCAAAATGCATCTTTATTACATTTTCCCTGACAGCCGATGTTGACACTCCCGAAATCCCTTCACTCCATAATTTCGCTTCGAGCTCAAAATCGTAATTCCTCGGCGTCATTTTTAACAGTCGGTTATCATGGAGTGATCATGTGGATGCCGTCTTTGGTAAATGCCGTCGACTCTGCTTCCTAGTTCGTCGGTTCAGGAGACTTGGCTTAAGCTCTAGCCTCATAAAAA
This sequence comes from Proteocephalus fallax, assembly GCA_028672205.1. Classification (NCBI taxonomy): domain Eukaryota; kingdom Metazoa; phylum Platyhelminthes; class Cestoda; order Proteocephalidea; family Proteocephalidae; genus Proteocephalus; species Proteocephalus fallax. The sequence goes on along the minus strand of JAPUBX010001077.1, from coordinate 163,733 downwards.
CCTTTGTCCCTGCCTGTATAATTCCCCTTATTGTATATTGTTCTCCAATAATTTTCCCCGGCCTTAAATGTTCTGACTTTTTAACCCTTCATAGACTTTTTAAAATAATCTCGTTTTCTAGTGGTCTGCCTATTCTCTCTATTCAAGAAATCATCGTTCAACGCCACTTCAATAATTGTTCACTAATCGCTGCTCGTATTTTAAGTGACCCCTCCCATCCCGTCTTTTCAAGTTTATCCAAGTGTAAATCTCTTCGACCAATGCGTAGGCTACACCGTTCAATGTCCACAAGAACGGCGGCATATCGCAATTCGGTCATTCCCTATTTGTTCCGATTTTTAGTACCACCAGAGCAGGTGAAACAGGAACAAAAAGACAATTTTCACATCTAATACTTGTCATATTGCCTATTTTTACTGCTGAAAGTTTTGGTCCTCGTGACCTCAATAAAGCCACTACAATTAATATTATTATTATTACTATGATTATTATTATTATTATTATCCTCCTCCTCCTCCTCTCCTCCTCCTCCTCCTCCTCCTCCTCCTCCTCCTCCTCCTCCTCCTCCCTCCTCCTCCTCCTCCTCCTCCTCCTCCTCCTCCTCCTCCTCCTCCTCCCCTCCTCCTCCTCCTCCCTCCTCCTCCTCCTCCTCCTCCTCCTCCTCCTCCTCCTCCTCCTCCTCCTCCTCCTGCTCCTGCTCCTGCTCCTGCTCCTGCTCCTGCTCCTGCTCCTCCTCCTGCCTCCTCCTCCTCCTCCTCCTCCTCCTCCTCCTCCTCCTCCTCCTCCTCCTCCTCCTCCTCCTCCTCTTCCTCCTCCTCCTCCTCCTCCTCCAAAACCTCTTCTTCTACCTCCTCCTTCCCTACTTCCTCCATTCAACCTTTTTAATATATATTTTAATATAAATACGTACCACAAAAAATCGATGTTTGGTTGGTGGTTCTGAAAATTAACTGTTCTGCACGTCAGGTGGAAGGTCAAACGGGGCTTGGATATGGTTAGAAAGTGCAGCCGCTGAGCCACGTGTCGGTTAAGGTCAACGTCTTTAAGCGAATCACCGCAGTCTAGGTGTGCGCCATTTTAACCAAGGATGTAGGCTTATGTTAACAGAGAATCTGTCCATCTATTCATTAAAAGGGCCTATCTTCTCCTCGTTTAAGTTGCGCCTCTTCGTGTGCCTGCCTCTCCGATTCGCGATCCTGTGTTTGCGTAGCACTGTTGGCTGGTGTCCGGAGAGACCACAACGAAACTGGGATGCAGACGAATGCAGTGCTTTGTTTAGACGATGGACCCATCACAATAGTTCCACGACCCTGGATGTCGCACGTGTTTTTCTGAATGTCAGAGGATTTGCCGAATTTGATAAAAGGCATATCAAACTAGCCTAAACATCCGGATTATCTGTCAATGTGCCGATGCAATTTGCTCATCACGTAGACCACATGTATGTTGAATACAATAGCACAAATTCACTCCGCTTGTCAGGCACCTTTTTTGAATTTCAATTTGTGCCGCTAAGCGCCGGAGTCCCGGGTAATCTCACCGCGACGTGACACGAGTTTGCAACAGTCTTTTGTTCAAACAATCAAGTTGAAACAGTTTATTTCCCCGCTTTTTCATTTCACTCAAATTTCAACGACAGGCGGATTTTATTTAGAACTCGATTTAGAGATGGATCAGACATTTTCAGATGTCCATATTTTTGCCAATAAGGTGTTGAAATTATTCAAAATACAGCAAACAGCGTCGCAAAACAACAAAACCATAAACCCATCATCAACATATAGGATTTTCGTCTTATTTAAGCACACCATGAAAATTAAACAAAGATTTATCGCACAGAAAATGCCAGGGGTCTTGTGTCTGGCAGACCAGGCATGTAGGCCACCTTTAACAATTATTATTTTCGATCACACAGGCAGTTGGTGCTCCTTGCCAACTACAGTTTTTGCAAAAATAAAGTGGGACAATAAGTTTTTATGCAGACATCAATTCTACAAGTTCTCGATGAGAGAGACCAGTAATTTTTATCATATATACACTTTAGTAGATTTACCGGTAAATTTCTGCGTATTTGGTCAGCTACAAACAAGGAAAATTACTGGCTAACACAGATATACAACTTCTTCATTAAGAATCTCCTTTTTCGTCCACCGAATTCAATAAAAATTCGAAAACGATCTACAGTGATGCAAAATGGTATTTAGTCCGCAATCAATTGAGCAAGTTCTCCGCTTTAAAAGATGAGTTAGCCCTGTAATTTACATCACAAGTACACTTCAACTATGAGAGACAAAATACGAACGAAAAAGGTCGGAAAATCCCACTGGTAAATTATGTGGTAAAATAAGTATTTGGTCACCTATAATCCGGCCCAAACCTCTTCATTAAGAATCTCCTTTTTCGTCCACTTTACACCTGGATTATTGCCACCTCTTTTAACTTATTATCGGCATAAAAGACACCTGTCCACAACCTCAAACAGTCACACTCTCAACTCCATAAGCAATCACGGATTTCGCACCCTCCAAGTAGACTAGATTTTTGCCCGAATTTTCGGAAACCTTTGAATTTACTTCTTTTAGCCATGCGTTAAGGTATTAGTTAAGTTCGGCTACTTCGAAATCCCCGTGACCTCTGGGAATTGCGTTTGGCCGGTTAAGTTCACGGGCACTGTCGGTTAAGGGGGTGCTGATGGTGATTAAACTGACCCTCGGGCACGGGTACAAGCGAACTCTCTCAAACAGTCACACTCTCAACTCCACCACGGTCAAGACCAAAGAGCTGTCAAAGGAAACCAGAAACAAAATCCTATACCTCCACTATGTTGGGATGAGTGGATCTGCGATAGGTAAGCAGCTTGGTGTGAAGAAACCAACTGTGGGAGCATGTATCAGAAAATGAAAGACAAACTAGCCCACTGATAATATCCTTCGATGCGGGGCTCCACGCAAGATCTAACACCGCAGGGTTCAATGATCACAAGAACGCTGAGGAAACTCCCTGAACCACGCGGGGGGACCTAGTGAATGGCCTGCAGATGCCTGGGATCTAAGTAACAAAGGCTACCAACAGTAACACACTACGGTCAAATCCTGTGGTGCAAGGTGTATCATCCTGCTAGAGACTGTACAGTTTCGTTTGATTCATTGCCGCGAGCTCCGCCTCGTTAAGGTCCGATCATTTTTGAACACCTATTTAATTGATCACTACGCGTCTTAGGCTCCTATTGGTCCATCTTAATTATATCGATTTAATTTATCGATGCAATTTATTGCCACGGGCTGTCAAAATATTAGATTGGCGTCTTTGGCCTCACGAGAAGTGTTGGGCTGTTTGTCGTGGCGATAAATTATGCCTTTATTTCATATTTTGCACTGGATTCTTCGATTGATGAAGTTGTAATCGTTGTTTAAGTTGGTAGAGCAAAATAATCCTCGAATTTAACGATTTTTAATCTCACTCTCTAGACTTTTATAGTTCGCAACGGATAACAAATGGTGTTTTTTTAATCTCCGTCGTCTAGTGACGCGTAGTGAAAGTTTGAAACACGTGAATAAAAATTTAAAAAACAACAAGAAAGTGTTCGAACTTAGCGATCATGCGGGCGTAAAGATCTGTAAATCATCGATTTAATTCAACATGTCCAGCCCCGTCTGAGGATTTCCAGAGAGCATTTGAATTATACAGAAGAGGAATAGGAGAATTTCATATGGTCAGATGAAACCAAAATGGAACTTTCTGTTAAAAACAAAGTATTTAGATGACAGATCCGTGTAATGGAAAGAACGAATGGAGTCATGTATCGTTGGCATTTCATTAAAGAAAAATTCCCATCAACAAGAGCATTGAAGATGAAACGTTGCTGGTTTTTTCAACATTTCAACTATCCAAATAAACCACCCGGGCAACGAAGGAGTTGCTTCGAAAGAAGCCTTTCAAGGTCCTGTCGTGGTGTAGCTTGTCACCTGATTGGAATCCCATGGAAAATCTTTGGAGGGAGTTGAAAGTATCTGTTGGCTATGGACAGCCACACGAATTCACTGCTCTAGAGGAGATCTGCAAGGAGGAGCAATATTGTGTGAAGACTTGCAGAAAACGTTTGATTTCTGTAATTGCCAAGTTTTATGACCGTAAAAGTATCCCAACAAACCGGAAGACCGAGAAGTAGACGAGAAACCGTTCGGAGTTGCTGCAGTATTAAGACACATGATTTATCGTAAATGGACCAATGGAAATGGAGGGAGTAACTCACAGTTGATGACAAGAAGTGTTAAAAATTCGAATGTTTACGATGACTAACCGTCTGATATGAAAGGGATTGTCACAACCAAAACGCAGCCTTGGGATGTGAGTCGCTTGTGCAAAATGTGGGTGGTTTGTCGGGTTGCGTGCGTATTTGCCGAAATTGAATTCAGAGGATGAAATAGGGTCGATTGACAAATAAAGACGGCTCCCAAGTGCACGGTATTGATCTTAACTTTTTTATTGACCAACTACGTAGATTCCACCACATATTCACCAAAACGTCCAAAAAGAATTATACAATGCGATTTCATTTTGTTTGTGTTGTCTTTCATAGTTGACGTGGAACTATGATGACGGGCACTAGCCTCTCTCACCTTTTAAGTCGGGGAAATAACACAATATCGGGTTATTATTATTATTATTATTATTATTATTTTGGCTAGATATATATTGGAAGCATAGGAGATCGTAATAACAGGTTTACGAAGACCGTGAGAGACATTTCGAGTCAACTGACCGAGATTTTAATTTATGTTTAAAAATAACAAAAAAACGAATGCGTGGAAATAAATACCATGATGCCCTATAAACATAGTGCCATGGAGAAATTAGAAACGGTTAAACGCCCCGGGCACTAAAAAAACGGAAATGGGTCAACGCTTAGCACAAGTTATTATCCTGGCGTATGTGCAATTGTTTATTTGGCCATGCTTGTGTCAGTCTCGCCAATTCACATGTTTCGTAACGCAGACGGATAAAAAAACCAAATATTTCCATATACCATGCTGGCACAATTTGACATTTTCAAAATCGAAAATTAACCCCAGGAGCTTATCGTGTTTGTTTTAAAGTTTGTATATTACCTAATATTGAAAGTCAAACAGAGACAAAAAACACGTAGTATCATGAAAGCGGTCGCAAGCCGTCTTATTTACACAAAAAATGTCTTTTTTAGACAAAAGCCCAAATTGTGAAAGCCCGATAAAAGACGGTCCCAGATTTTTTGTATGGGTATCAAAAATGAAAATTCAAGAATTTAGATGAAATAAACAGAAGTGTTGCAATTTCGCGAATCAGGGTGCCACAAAGTGGCTCTTTTCAAACATAAAATGGAACATCTTGAGATCGACTTATTTCCATGTATTATTTTATATGGTCTGAAGGCCCACACAGCGGCCACTCATCGTCCACTAAAGGCCACACGTACAAAATCAACCGAAGAACCAGCATCAACCGTTAAATAACATTAAACAATCCTGTTCGAACCTAGTGTTGGCAGACGTTAGGCCAGAATCGTTCAACTGTTGTAGCCGATTATCCACGTTGCTATATTTTGCCCACCCGATAACTCGTAATATAGGGCAACGACCTATAGTATAGCAAATGGAGCATCATGCATGCATCTTTGTTGCCTTTTTTTTCCAAGACAGAGCTTATATGCTCAATTCTTTTCTGATTCCAGGAAAACGAAAAGGTCCGTCTTTTAATGGTACAACCATACCAAAGCCACCAGAAATCGCTAGAACGAATTATTGTATCCAACAAAATAAATGGGTTTGTTATTTCTTTTCGTCAACTCAATATGAATAATTTATTACCTACAGACGCGAATAAAATAATATACATTTGCTGACGTAGACACAAGTTTCAAAAACGATGTAAGCAGAAAAAATGATATGTGTTATACATCTTGGTAAAAGATAAAGGATGGAAATCTGAGATATTCGTGTATTCTACAGAGTTATAGAAAGATTGTTAAACATTCATTGTGCAACTAAACGAGTTTGGTATACTCCGATGTCTTATCATTAATCAATTGCATTTTGTTGTAAATAATTAATAATAAAAGAAAAAAATTAACGTTATATTTATAATTATATCAGATATTTTATAAATATAAAATAGCATCGATTTGCTGTTTATTTTTTCTGTATAGCCATGTAAATTTCAGCAAATCGACCTTTATCTGTGTTTAAACCCTTCAAACTATACGTTCGCGGGGATTATCACTAGGTTCACCAGTACAAACATAATGTCTGAAATTGATTACCTCAAGCCACACACACGCCCTAAAGTATCCAAACCAGTTGGATATCTGGAAGAGATCCCAGAAGCTTTATACTGGTCTACAGAAAGGGTTGCTGATTGGATAGAGGACCTCGGATACCCCAATTATCGAGTATGTTTGTATCGATAATATTTAAGATCTGAAGGAATGTTTCAAAAAGAATAACATAGATGGAAAGCGGCTTATTACTGTTGACGCGTCTTCATTACCTAAAATGGGAATTCAAAAATTTCACCACGTTCTTGTAAGATATTAAATATATTAATCACCAATTAAAGATAATTGCCAAAGCCATTCGGCAACTCCTCGAACTTGAAGAACCCGACTCCAAAAGAACCATCAGATTGCCACCCCGCGAACCAACTGGTTTTTTAAAGTTTAATTTAATTTTCAAATTTCAGGTCTTTATCTTGAATTGAAGCTTATGGGCAATCCTCTGGCAAACAATTCCATTCCTCGTTTCGTTAATGAAACGGAGGGATCCATTGCGCGCACAACTTTGGCTAATATGGGATTTATATATCGATATCCTGGATTTTCCTCGTCGAAACCCGATTGTATGTACTACAACACTCTTTGTCGATGTGACTTTGCGGGACGGACTGGAGCATTTTGGGAATGGTGATTTCTTTCATTATTCTTCCACTTTCCCTTGGATGCCAGTTTTCGCAATGAAATAATATTCTTCATTCATTTAAAAATTGCAATCAGTTTGGATATTTACATCCTGATAAATACAGCTTTTCGTATTTTCTTTTACATCCCAGACTTTGATGCCTTATCAATTAGCTAAAAATTAATTGGAATTTATATCCTATTAAACGACCAGTCTTGCAGATGCTCCGCTTTTGTACAAATAAAATACTGTCGTTTCGCATTTACCTGGTAGCATAACATAATGCAATTCGATGGTTTTAGAAACGATCAGTTTCTAATTATCACGCCATTCTCGGGAGTAAATCTCTCTTGCATCCAAAGGTCGAACAAGCTTTTCAGAAGTCATGGTTAAATTTTATTTTACGATTGTTTAACATGTTGGCTAGACGTTTCTGCCACGAACCGAAAAGGCGTCTACATTAAATACTACTTTAACCTATTTCAGTAGAGGAATCATGTCGCATGGCTAATAGATCGTAATTTTTCGACCTTCGAAATTATTTAATCTAGAATTCGTGACTGAAGCGACGCCAAATACAAAATAGAAGAATCCGTTAGGAAGTAAAAATGCATAAATTCGCCTATTGATACACCAGATGCCACAGGCTTATTCACAAACAACAGTGGAGCGTGTCGACAATTAAACCTCTTCCTTGAGGTGAATTTCCGAGTAAGACGCTTGTTCACAAACAAATACAAGGGGATAGTCTCCTATTTCGGCCAATTCAGGTTGCAATTCCCCTGCTCTGCCTCTCGTAATAATCGCTCCACACGCTGGTTCTTCGGCAGTTGGGTCGGTCTGGAATGTGATTTGTTGAGACTAGAGTATTTCCGCTGAAAACTCCACAAATTCGCCTGCTGTGAGAATACCCTTTTGGGAGGACCGGGGCCCCACACACACGGTTGACGTTCTTCGCCTTGTTGGTAGAGTTTGGGATACGTGTGAAATTGGGTTCCATTAGAGAAAAGGCCACTTCGCCTTCTTTCGAATTCTGCCTGGTGGAGAAGGTGGCAATCGCACTCGCCATGCGGCGACTTTGAGACGGTGTTCCAGGGGTCCAGAAGGGATGCGGAACCGGGATCGTAACTCCTTTGACCCTCCGATAATACGGCGTGCTTATTTGAGAAACCATAAACGATGCTATCAGCCGGGTTTGCCGGGGTCAGCCTCTTGCGCAGGTGGCAGACAAGGTAGCCGAGGATGCAAATTGTGGCGAGAAGAAAGATCAACAGAACTGTCGTCACGCCTAGGAACGCCACAAACCAGGCTACGCCGAGATTGAAAGACAGAGGCGGTCCCAAAGCGGCAATTGTCGCATTTGAGATGGGGTCATTTCTCTCCATTAAATAGGCGCACGGTGGCAACAGTAAGAGGAGGAGGAGAAGGAGGTTGTCTCGGAATCATAAAATACTGCGACCAGCGCTGCCTCAAGAGTCAGGGATGGCTGTTCAGCTACGTCAGCTGCCCATTGGCCACAGAGATTAGAGCCAATCGGCGAAACTGCAATGAAAATTATGGATGAATGATAAACGTGCTCACGAAATGGTGGGAGGAGGCGGGGGGTTGTGTTTGGTTGACTGCCCTTTTTTAGTGCGCAATACACTTTTAATGTCTAACTGGGGGTTGCGATCTTTACAGGCGTTATTTTTAACAGTCGGTTATCATGGAGTGATCATGTGGATGCCGTCTTCGGTAAATTTCGTCGCCTCTGTTTCTTAGTTCGCCGGTTCAGGAGACTTGGTTTAAGCTCCAGCCCTAAAAAACCCTTTGTTCATGCCTGTATAATTCCACTTATTGTATATTTTTCCCAGCCTTAAATTGTTCTGACTTGTTAACCCTTCGTAGGCTTTTTAAAATAATCTCGTTTTCTAGTGGACACTACTATTAAGAATTAATCAATGATATATTGCTAATATCTCTTGCGTGCCAGCTTTTCAGATGTCGATTAATTTCGTGAGAATAGTGCTAAAAAATATTCTTAACAGACGATGCTCATTTCCATTTGAATGGGTACGCAAACAAAAAAATTGCCTCATTTGGCAATTGGAAGACCCACGGAAAATGCCGAGAAGGCTCTACGTTCCTGCTCTCGTGTTACTGTCTGGTCTAGTAGTATCATCAAGGGGGATTGAGCCCCAATGATGGCGAAATTTCATGGAATATTTCACCAATCTTAGTAATAAACACTTAACTACAGACATTACTAACGGATGATGATCTTTCCATTAAACCGGGTGTTAAATTGAATTCGCAAAAATCATTCGGAATTGAAAGACCAATTACAACAGACTCTTGCTGGTCTAGCAGTTGGTCTCCTCATCGGCGTTTATAATAGTACGCGGTAGAACACCCCAGTTATCATAAAGAGGACTGACGATGAAGAATTGGCAACGTTTACCTCCTGTTGATGGCAGTGATTTGAGCCGCTTAATTTGCTACAGCTCGATTCCGTCTACACTGAGTTGGCACAGGATCCGAGAGCTCCGTGGAAAGAAAACCACCACAACCATGTTTTTTTAAATTCTATACAGACCGCGTTTTCTTACTGACTGTTCCATGAGGAAAATAGAATCTCCATGCTGAAGGCGGCAGAGGACGTCCATCTTACGCGGACATTTATTTGCCCAGAGCAATAATATAGTGGAGCTGTTGTTTTTTTGATACCAGCCAATTTCATATTTTGTGTATTTCTGGGCAGTTTTGAAGATAATTGTACATTATTTGGTTTTTGTGTATAAATACCCACCGAATTGTTCCAGCAATCTTGGACGTAGCGAGTAAAATAGTTTAAAACAGTAGGTTTATGGGGAATCGAGTTTAAAAGGATCTTTAATTAGAAAAAAACCTGTTTTTGTGATTCAAAGAAGATCTTGGCGTGGAGCACTTCGGTATTGACAGTTCGAATGGACGTCTTTATCCAGGCTCATCGTTTGAAGAAAGGCCATTCAACATACTTTTTTCAATCCATCTTAGACCTGCCTTCTCCAGCTGTTATTGCGGCTTCTCCAACTACTGCTCAAACGTATGTTTTTGAACTCATGCAGCAGATAAAATGTCATAAGCGAACACTTCGCCTCTGTACTCTTCCAATATTTTAAGGAAACTGAATAATATTCTCAAACGTATCCTAGATAATGCTCCATTTTCTAATACACCTCAAAAACTCCAAAACGCGCGTTTGCACGACAAGAGAAAGTTCCTTGACTCAAATACTTGGAACTATAAGGAAAACCTTGTCTAAGTTGTAGAGAATCGCCGAGTATATTTATCGATTCATCGGATTAACAAATACGATTGGCAGTGACAATAGTCAATTTTTGTAAATGATTCCCTGACATGGATGCATAAGACTTGGTCCGTTACATGAAAAACCCAATTTTGTATGACGACGGCTTCTTAATCAAAGGATTTCGATGATGACAACCAGTTCAGTTTGTCGGCGTTCAAATTTCACAGAGTTTTGATTACAAATTAACAGGTAATTTAATCGGTTTGAGGAAATTGAACTCGATTTATTCCGTTTCATGAAAATTCCCAGTAAAACGTATTTTATTTAACAAAATAAAGATAACTAAGGTTTCTAGTATCGCTTAATCAACGGTCGAATTGTAAAATTCCTCAAATAGGAATTAAGCTCGGACGTTTCGGGTCGCTCATAAGGTAGGATAACTGGCAGCAATAAAACCGTTTTATCGCACATAAAATTCAAACTCCGCTCGCAAACGTGGTTTGGCTTTGTTTCAGTGAGTCAGGACACGCCATCTATGATACCTTATCGGTCGCAGGAATCAGCGACTCTTGATTGAGATGGGTGCATGCGTATGGAGACAATAAGCCCCATTCAAACTGGATTTTAGTAGTCTATACAAACCGTATGATCTATGTAATTGATATTCGTGTTTATGAATCAAAGTACGATGGTTTCGAAGGCCTCCGAGGCACAACTTTGTGCAGTATATATTTAAAACTGACCTTCTGAGTTCCACATCAAGGCCAAACCACCAAAAAGCCGAGTCTGTAAAATAACCCCCTGATTTTAAAATAATCTCGTTTTCTAGAAGATTACATATGCTCTCCTTCTACGAGACTATCATAAACGCCATTTCACTAGTTGTTCAATGATCACTGCTCGTATTTTAGGTGATTCCTTCAATCCCCATCATTCAAGTTTGTCTTAATTTAAATCGGTTTGAGCGATGCGAAGGCAATAACGGCGGCACATCGCAATTCGCTGATTCCTTATTTGTCCCAATTTTTAGTTTAAACTAAATAGGTAAAGCAGGAACGTCGATACAATTTGCCCATGCAGTAGGACAAAGGAGTATTTTGTTAGCCACCACTTGTGCAGGTTCTCCGACCTAAAAAATAAGCCCTTCATTAAAAATGCAGGGCCTGTTATATAATCTAAGCAGTTTTTGGAAGAAAAACGATTTATTTCGCAAAATATATCACGGATGTTGCGTCTGGCAGACGTGGCATGTCGGCCACCTTTTACTATTATTATTTTCAATAACGCAGTCAGTTGGTGCTCTGGTCTGTTGCATTCGTTTCCAAAATACAATGGGACAAAATTGTATTAAGTTGGACACCAATTGTGCAATTTATCCCACTTAAAAAGACGAGATTTACAGGTAAATTCCTCCGTAAAATAAGCATTTGATAACCTACAAACAAGATTGCCGGCTTCCACAGATAGACAAATTCCTCTTCTTCTACAAGAGTCTCCTCTGTCTTCCAGTCGTATCCTGGATAAGTTGCAATTCTTTAAACTTGTATCAGCATAAAATACCCGATTCACGCTGGGAAGACTGGATCTGCAATAGGTAGACAGTTGGTGTGAAAAAAAAAGCTTTTTATTCGTGTTAACTTATTCTGAATATTCTATGTAAAATCGATACTTGCTGCGTCAATACGTTAATTGTAAAGTTTAATGCTGAAAGTTTGTGTCCGCGCACCCTTAATCAAGCGAATGTAATTATTATTACTGTTTTACAGGACCATTGAAACAGGGGAGTGAAGACATAATTCTTTGGGGCTGTTTTTCTGCAAAAGGACCAGAACGGCTGATCCGTTTGTAGGAAAGAATGAATCGACCTATGGATTCTAATATTCCCAAGAAACGGCATAAAAACCGAAATTTACTAAAATGTAATGTAATGCTAGCGAATGGGCTTACGGGGCATTTAAAATCGACAAAGTGAATCATTTCATTTTAGACCTGTGTTAGCGTCCCCGATTAATTTAAAATGAATATGAAAATAAAGTAACCATGCAAGTTTGTCAGAAAGACAAATAAACCCCTTAGAGACGTTTATTCACCCGGATTGACTTCAAAAATTCAATTACCCGTGCCCCGTAATTGAATCTTCAGTGTCGCGCAATCTTTATTTGTTTCTGGGGCAGATTCAAATTATTTATCGATTTTTTTACTGCCTGCATTTTTCTACATGGCTTGTGATAGACTACGCGTTCTGGTCTACCGGAAACACTTGGACCCCGACGAGTTTTTTCCTTTCGGTCGTCCAAAAGTTGAACCTCCTGGGCTGGCAGCCATATTCCGGCGTCCTTTAGACCGCCTGCTTCTCAGCTTCATTGTGCTTTTCCTTCTTGGATTTTTAGCCCATTTAATCGCGGCCATAGTACTTCTCCCGTCGTTCCCTGAACCATCACCAAACGCCACACACGACTGCGCAACCCTGACAGGCCACTGGAATGCTGACCGTAGCGTCCTGCGGTTTTTCGGCATCCCATATGCCATTCCACCGCTCGCAACGCCCGACTCCCAGACACTCGATGTTCTACGAGAGTTCCTTGGACCCAACGCAAAAGACACTTCTCTACGTTGGCAGAGCCCACGGAAGTTGGAGGGGATAGAAGCTTGCATTCTGGCACACCACGACCGGTGCAGGTTCCAACGGAGTAGATGGACCTGCAGACTTGAAAAACCCCGTCCTTTTGGAACCTGCTATCAGCCGATACACGGCAGGCCGGATGATTTAACCAATCGCTTTCGCCTTTTTCAGCAGGAGAAGTGTCTCCAGATAGACATTTTTGCTCCCCAGTACGCCGGGTACCTACGACCGGTTATTGTAGTCGTGGCGGGCTTCCAATTCCTCACCGATCCTTTAATGCCGCCGCAGTACCTTCTTCCAGCCTACTGGCCATCTGATGCGGCTGTCAAGGAGACAGACGCTGTCTGGGTTTACCTCCACTACCGCCTGGGTCTAGCGGGCTTCTTTTATGATCTCAACAACTTCACAATGCAAAACAACACTTCTGATTACAAGCTCCAATTCGAGAACTTTGCACTTCAGGACCAGATGGCTGGATTGCGGTGGATTAAAAAGTTCATAAACCGGTTTGGTGGCGATGCTAACAGGGTAACTCTTCTGGGATCAGCATCGGGTGCTACCAGTGGTCTGGCCCTGATGTACTTGCAGGGCACCAAAGACACAGGCCAGAGGTTGTTTAACCAGGCGTGGCTTGCCAGCGGCGCCGTTCATTGGCTCAGCGAGCCAGAGCAGGGCGGAGGCACGAATGTGGCGCATGATTCGTTTTTGCGGTTGGTCAAGCGTTACGCCGGGACCCATTGCATCACAGCTCAGGCCGGGACAATTGCAAAAAGCTGTGCCCTGGATATCATTAGAAATAAGCTTATGGACGTGCCATTAGCGGTTTTATACTCTCTGCTTCCCGAGTTGTCCAAAAAAGAGAGTTTGATTGGAACATTCATGGGAACCAATGGTGGGCGGGGTTGGATCGGCGAGGAGACGGCCACCTTTGGGAGACTTCCGCCACCGCTTCAATGGACGCCCAAAGAAATTGAACAGATTGCTCGTCCCGGTAACTCCTTGTCCAGGCTGGTCAATTTGCTCGTAAATGTCACAAGAGACAATGAGACGGAGAGAGGGGGGTTGGTGTTATCGTTCTTTAGGGGTCTGAGTAACCATGTACTGCCGTTCCTTGGAAAGTTACGTGGAGGATCGCCATTACCACGAAGAGCTGCTTAAGACGGTGATTTTTAACGAGAGGAATAAGAACATACCCTAAGTGATAGACATTAGCAGGATCAAGGTTCAAGGCCGTCAATTAAGACGAGGAAGAAGGGGAGGTGATCTTTATTTGTCAATTTTATCTTTCCAGCTGGTAGGGGAAAAACTCTCCGGGTAGTATTCTCCTCGATGTCCAACGAATTGGAAGGTTGGCCTGGGATGGGCGAATCGTGGTTGCGTCAAAATGCGTTGGAACAAGTGGAACAGCTGACGAAAGCAATTTTCGGCTTGCGTTCGTCGCGCAGCATCACGGTTCTAGGCCTCAAGGACCTCCTGGATGGCGCCTTCAAGGAGGATACCTTCCGTGGACCCCCAGAGCACTATCCAGCGCGCACACAACAGGAATTCAATCGAGAAATGCTGAGTATTCTCCGCGTTGGGTGTTCGCAGTCCTGGCTGCTCGAAAGGATTCTAGCCAGGTCCGACAAAGCTCGCTTCTACAAGATACTACACGCCGAACCGCCTGCTGTGGTGATGCCGTACGGTCCTGGCCCGGGTCCAGAGGGAAAGACCGGATTTACGCCCAAACGATTTGCCTTCCACGGCCTCGACATGATGATTATGACGGGCAAGACTCGGAGTTACTCTACTACTCGAAGGGGGGAATCTGTACGCAAGAAGAGGTTCCGATGGTATGCGGCCAAGTTGATGGAGACCTTCAAGGCGTTCGTTCACGGAGAGAAGATTGACGGCACCTGTGCAGTCGACACAAAGGGTAAAATCGATTTACATTTTCGTTAAAAAACGGTCTATCGGGGGGGGGGTTGCAGCTTCATTTCCTTAGAGATGAGTTCCCTCGATGTTTTGTGGTGTCGGCTTTATTTGAAACAGATAGGCTTTCTATGGCCCATTCGTGATTAGGTGATATTCTCACACTCTTGTTAGTTTTATGCAAGCTGTAAAGCTACGCTTTTAAAATGTTGCTGTAGATCCACATGGCTGTATCCTCGACGGTTCAGGAGCTGAGCCGCTAAGCAAACGACAATCCATCGTAAAACTATGCAAAACAGTCGATTGGGAGAATCGGATATCGGACCTTATTGTGCCCAACTAATTTTACGAATATACTGCGTATTTCAAGTTCGAGTTTCCGTTTTAAATTCAAATTTAAATAGAATTCTATTTGAATTGAAGATCATCATCTGTGTATAGATATATATTATAGAGAGTCTACAATTTGTGAATGATGACTGATACATAGTAAATGTCCACCGCGTGGAAGCTTACAGATTAACATTCGTTTGGTCAAAGTTTTCGACATAATTGCGGTATAATTACGCCCCAAATGTTGTCTTTCTAGGCTTCAATTGTGTCTGGTTCATTTGCATAAACTCTATCCTTGAGATGGCCACACAGAAAACAGTCCAATGGCCTTGAATCAGGAGATCTTGGCTGTCAGATCGCCTCAGAATTTCGGGATATTATTCTCCCCTTGAATCTCGTTCGCTGTGGGACGTTTCGCACTTTCCTGTTGAGTACACATGTCGCCAATGGCCACATAATCGAGAATAGGCCAAAGACTTTCGACCCTCTACTGTAGATAGCAATGATGATGTTTACATTCAAAATGGGTGCTTAATTTAAATTTGAAAACGAAAATCGAACATTACAGACCCCGTAACACTACTACATCATTTTATGTTAGAAATCGGTGCGCGAGGCTTAGGTACTCGAGACATAAAAATAGAAGTGACGCAAGGCTGTCTCCGAAGCAACTTCGCCTGTTTTAATGTAGTTGACCTTGATGTAATGAAAAGTCGTCGAAGCCCCTCAAAATCGGCGGTATTCACGACCTGTTGACGCCAGAGCAGGTAAACCACGAGCTCCCAATCTGGCAACATGTCCAATTAGGATTATAACTCGGATTTTATAACTCTCTTGCTCCCGTATTTACTATTCATCATATTTGTGATTGCATTGCTTAGGTCAAGCGGTGACCGAAATGTCAGAACGCCAAACGAAAATAAGTCGCCTATCTTGGTGCAACTAAAGGTCAGGTTTCCTTTTAAAATTAAAATCAAACACCCGTTCATCGGTTTATCCATGTATTTATTAAAGGTTCTACGATTTAGAAATAATAAATGATGCATTGCAAATGTCCTTGGCCGCGTACCAATTAAAAAAATTTCGATTATTTTGGTAAGAAAATGGGATAGTTTCCGAAAAACCACGGCAATATGTTCAGAAGCCTTTACATGAATTTCGTGTCAAAGTTTTTAATTAAGAATTTCTAAATTAATGCAATGTTTCGTTGGCTGTGGTACATTTCGCACCGTCATTATTAAATCAATTATCGTCAATCTATATACATTAACAACAGGCCAAAAATGCTGCTTAGATGCCTAGAAATATCGCAATTCGTTGACAATCGGTGCATTTCTTGCTATATTTTCGAATAGAAATGGCCCAATAACATCACAAGACATAAATACGCACCAATCAGTAACAAAAGAGGAATGTAAAGCCTTCTCATTAAATAATTGTTGGTTTTAAAATCTCTAAATACGGCTTTTTTTCGTACCCATTCAAATGTAAATGCGATTCGTGTGAAAAGATGATTTTGAAACAAAATCATCCTGTTGTTCTTCAATGAAATTAACGAA
The DNA here is from genome assembly GCA_028672205.1 of Proteocephalus fallax. Lineage (NCBI taxonomy): Eukaryota > Metazoa > Platyhelminthes > Cestoda > Proteocephalidea > Proteocephalidae > Proteocephalus > Proteocephalus fallax. The sequence continues at coordinate 147,107 of JAPUBX010001077.1, read as the reverse complement.
GTTTCCAATGATATTGGTGTTAAAATTTGCACCGAATTTATAAATTCCCCTTACGGTGATTGCATATTCGTCCAATTGCTATGAAACCCGCTCAATTGACATCTGTTAATGTCTTGCATCGAACCAACTCAAATATTTAGATTAATTTTCATATTCCGGGCTCTATGTTGGACGATTATAACAATATCAAATGCCCGATATTTCGCGAAATGTAATTTTCACTTATCCATCATATTCGCAGTCGATTTTTATTATTTTTGTGCAGTTCCTGATAGAAACCAATTCGTTTTCGTAAATGATGTGCTTTCTACATGATATCTGTTAAGAGGCGTTTTCAATCTGTGACGGCTTGCAGAAAAAAACACTATTTGTAAAGAAACTCAAATTTGAAATACCTTATTAACATTTATAAAATTTTAACCAATCACCATAAAGCCCCAATAACCTTGATGTTGGTTGAACAAGCCAATAAAATGATTGTATGACGGTTTTCTATTAGCTTGTGGCTTTTAATCGCCTACGTGCTACGTAGGTAAAAAAAACAGCAAGCTTTTTTATTGCCAATTTGACCGATACAACAAATAATGTTTGATTTATTAACTGACAACAGCATTATTAAATATGATGCCTCACGGGATATTTCTAAAAAAAAGCAGAAACATGCCAGAACAATAGCACTGCGAAGACTTCCTCGGAATATAAGAAAACAAAGTACATTTGTACACGAATGCTACAAAACCGCGAGATAAAAATGAAGACAACTATTATGGGAATGTGATAGATCTAGGTGGAGCTTAAATATAAATAAAATAGCATTTATGGCAGCTGCAATGCCATCGGAGTATCGTAGTTACTGAGTTCTTCGTTGCTCCTTTAATGCATCACGCGCGAACGTCTGAATAAGAGAAAAACACCAATAACCAATCAGAAGGTAAACGAACCATGTTTTTTTTAAATCGCGTTGTATTTAAAAGTGAATTTTTGAAAACGCTATCATAATAATCAACATGGTTTCAATCGTAAGCTTGTTTATGCGAACCGTGTTTCGGCAAATCATATAAGAGCTTTGGTAGAGTGGAATCGTGTGAGCCAATCACAATGTTGTCACCTTGATACGATATTGAAAAAAACATGGCTGTGAATTTGAATGCGGCGTGAATCCAATTTAACGCGAATCGATCTTTCATGCGTAATTTGTCACTGTTTCGAAGTTTCTTATTGACCTAATCCATTTAATAATTTATATTGGCAATAATTAGCCTTAATCATGCATTATCAACTCATCGATAATCGCTTTCGCAGTCCGCTATAAAACTCGTTTGAAGTCAATTCCTTTTGGGTTTTCTATCTAAAGAAGAGCAATCAAAAAATGTATTGCTCCGCGTAATAGCATAACTTAGACCCACTGGTAAATTGAAATATGTTGAATGAACACAAAACTCCACAAAGATTTAATCTCGATAAAGTGTGCTACTTGTTACTTGTGGAGTGAGAGCCCGACTTACAAATTGCCGAAGCTGATTCTGCAGCACGTCGCGTTCTGCGCGCAGTTTCTGGACGGCCTGATTGGAGGTGGCGTTCTGGGGTGCGGTTGTTTGAAGAAGGGCAATATTGGCATCCTTTTCACACGTTGAAGCAGTCAACGCCTCAATCCTATAGGACGTATGAAAAGGAAACATTCATATGAAGCCAAAACACTCGTCTGGGGATATTTTCCCATTTTCCACGACTCAACACGCCATACTTACTCAAAATCAAACAATTTTGATTAATACAATTTAGATTAAACTCAACATAAAGCGTCAAGCTAGTCGAGGTACTGGAGATTCGGGAGTCAAACTTCCCGGAAGGAGCAACACAGAGACTGTTACAATAACGACCCAGACTCTTCTTCTGGGTACTGGGGATGCCAGATTCAACGTTCTTTGGGCAAGTAGATTGAGGTGACAACATACGAATTCGGAGACTTTCTGCCTCCCACATTGGCAGATAAGATCCCAATACTGATAACGACACTCACTTCGAAGTGATGATCTCCTCTGTCTGCTGTTCCATTTGCTTCATTATCATTTCAACCTGTCTTTGCTTCTGTTGGATCTGTTCACCACAGCGAGCGTGCTCCCCTCGCAATTTCTCAAGTTCCGCGCTTCCTCCGGTCTTTTGCTACATTAAAACAAAAAACGGAAGCAGTGTCATTTGCGCGATCGCCCAACAATTCAAAACCCAAAAACGTCCAGCTCCGTTTATGCATCGATTGACCATTCAATTTGCACGCGTCTAATTGGTGATAGGATTGGGCGGAAGACCAATACGCAGGCTCCGTGCAAAACAAAATCAAGCAAATATTACCCCCTCCGCGCGCAGTTGACGAAGAATTTTATCACGCTCCTCGATCCCGTTTCTCTGCTCGTCTAGAACGTGATTCATGTTGGCGGATTCCTCATCGTAGCGACGGAGTTGAACCTGGAGAGCCTCCAGTTTCCGGACATGCTTTTCTTGCTACAAGATAGGACCACCACCTTCGATTTTCTGTTGGGAAACCGGTTATTTTCACAAGAAAACCTTTCCGCGTATTTTAGTATCTTTTCTAATTATGCCCCACTATCTCGAATTATCGAAATAACACTCGATTATTCCAGAATTTCATGTCATGGAAGGGCATGAGTCCGAGATTTGCGAATATTTTGCCTCGGGCTCAAAATCGAAATTCCTCGTCGTTATTTTTAACAGTCGGTAAATGTCGTCGCCTCTGTTTCTTAGTTCGCCGGTTCGTGAGACTTGGGTTGAGCTCTAGCCGTATAAAAACCTTTGTCCAAACCTGTATAATTCCCCTTATTGTATATTTTTCCACTGAAATTTTCCCGGGCCTTAAATGTTCTGACTGTTTAACCCTTCGTAGGTGGCCTGTTTTTACTATTTTTTCAAGAAATCATCGTTCAACGCCACTTTAATAGTTGTTTACTAATCGCTGCTTGTATTTTAAGTGACCCATCCCATCCCTTCTTTACAAGTTTATCTAGGTGTAAATCTCTTCGACCAATGCATAGGCTACACCGTTAAATACCCACAAGAACGGCGGCATATCGCAAATCGGTCATTCCTTATTTGTCCCGATTTTAAGTTTCACTAGAGCAGGTGAAGCAGGAAGTAAAAGACAATTTTATACTGTCTTGTTTTATGCTAAACGTTTTGGTCCTCGTTACCTCAATAAAGACACTACAGTTATTATATAATTATTATCCGCCTTAATTGTGGATGCTGCATAAATAATAGAATAATAGGACTTATAAGCTTGTTTTGAATATAATTATTTTTCTCCAGTAATGTATGATCTGATGGTAACGAGGAATTACCGAAAGCAAGTTACATCCAATTCCGAATTGACCAGTAAACGCCACCGTAATGGTGTGGCTACAACTATGTATAATGCGATACAAACTTACGCATTCCTTCTCCAGTTTTGTAATCACATCATCCCTTTTGTAGAGTTCCTTTTTCAGCAAATCGACTTCCTGCTTCAAATGCTGTTCCATGGGCTATAACGACCAAAAGCACGGTAACGCAACCAATTTGGCAACAATCTGGAACCAAATCTTGGAAATCTGGTCTCAATGACAAACAGATTTCCTGTGTCTACCGAAGTGCAACCAATGAAACCAGTCCTAAATTTCAGGATGTTTATGTGGTACGAAAGAGTAGTAGTATCCACGGTCATGGGGTCTTTGAATTAAACCTAGAGGCCACACCGCGTTAAACAACTTGACTGGCGGGTAAAGCTACGTTCGGATAGTAGCCGGGAATTAACTCTCCACGTGAATATGGGTAGAAAGAGGAGATTGATTCCAGTTGCCAGGGAGACTGTTCTTTACCACTGCACTGTGCCCTGCTTCCTTAAAGGACGCATTCGCTTGTGCAAAGACCAGAGATGCCCCACTATCAAAGCCGCATGTCGATGAAAACGCCATCTATATCAAATCCCCAAAACGTTCGCGAAAATTTATTGAAGAAGAGCAAGCTTTCAATCCCAAGACATTGTGTAAACCCATACCCGTATACCTTCAATCTACCCTTGCTTTTCTCGCTTACGTATTGGCTATTCCCCGTCCAATAATAATCAATCTACGTCGACCGCTACACCCTATAAGCAGACGACGCGATTGCCTTAATTATCCGTTCTAAACAATATCTTTAAGGACAAAATCCGAAACCTACCACAATGTCTTCTGCTGCATGGACACGCTCTAATGCCACGTCGAGAGCCTTCAGCTGTTTAGCTAAATCAACCTCAAGTTTGGCCACCTTTTGTTCGGCTTCTTCCTTGGCTTTCAAGGCCGTTTGAAGGTCATCACGTATTGCAGTCATTGCTTCCCGATCTCGCTGAATTTGCTCGTTATTGACCGATTGCTGATGTTGCTGTTGTTGTTGCTGCACTTGTTTATTGGCCCATAATGCAGCTTGGTGCCGCGCGTTTTCGACCTCCTGTTCTAATTGCTGTACCTCCAGCTTGGCGGCTTCTAATTGGTTCGACAGTTCATCGATGACCTGTGATTGGTCGCTGGCGTCTTTCAGCGATTGGTTGTACTTCTGAGTCAGCTGATTAAACTGCCAGAGAAAATCGATAAGTTTTATTTGTCAAAATGGGTGGGTTAAAAATGGTGAAGGTCACACAAACGAACCTGATTCTCGCGGATATTAAGCTCCTTTGTAACGGTTTCAAGTTCGTAGCTGAGTCGCTGCTGTTGGTTCATTTCAAGAGCAACTTGATCTTGCTATAACGGGTGAGAAATTAGCGATCATTAGGACACATATTCCATCAAATATTACAAATAAAACAATTTAATACACCGCCATTGGGCCAGATTTTAAATTATTATTATCTACACAAATATACAAAAAACTCGTTTCTCAAACAAGGAAATAGCCATTTCACTTTCATGCTCGGATGCTATAACGAGCATATTTATCGGCCGGAAGTCGTTCTCGAGATTCAGACTATCTGTTTATTATCCACATATTAAGAAGGCGTCAGTTCTATTGGACAACTGAAACAATAGAATGGCTGAAAAGACGTAACAGCTAAATGGGATTGTAGTCGCAGAAACATAACTGCAGAAAAAGATTCGGGGTATTAAGATTAAAAAAATGCAATCTATAATTGACAAACCGCAAGTAAAAATGTACATTTCCCCCAAAAACCCGTATTTTTTCTTAGACTTTTAATTAGAATTTAATTTTTTACAGGTTATTAAGCACACAATTTATTGGTCGGGGCAAGAACGCCTTTTTGTAAAGATCCCACTATTTTTCAAAGACCTCATTGGCCAACTCTTCATACTCGATTTCATTGGTTTCTCATTGAATTCCTTTATTTTTTGTGTTTTCACCAGTCTGTCGAAGTAACAACAATTAAGCCATTTATTTTACACGTTGGAAATGTAGAATAGCCAGATTTCTTTTCGTTTGCGCTCACCCTTGAGTTAAGAGACTCCACCTGACGACTCATCTCAACCAGTTTTAGCTCCAACTGACTGGAATTGTCCTTCGCATTTTGCAGCTGGCCATTGAGCTGCTCGACCTATCCGCAAACAAAAAATCAATATAATTTATCGCCTGTAATTGCCTCAGGCATTGAACACCACCAAACAATCGATAACGAGCAAACAGATCTCACCAATGTATCCTTAGCTGCCACTTGCTTCTGCAGATTTGCCAGCTGTTGCGATAGATCCTCGTGTTGACGCTTCTGTTTGTCTATATCTGCCTTAGATTTTTGGTTCTAAAAAACGGACAAGACAGCTTTAATCAAATGTGAATAAAATGATATTCGTCCGTTGGATACGACCTTTTGGCGTCTATGAGCTCTCGTCGATAGGCACACTCCGAAGAGACATATATAGTGAATAATATTGTTCTACTAACCATCACCACGAGTTCATCCTTATGTTTAAGATGGTCTGTAACGCTCTCGGTTCACGAGATTAAACTGCGAGGTATTCTACACCCGAAAAGAAGCCAAAAGTATCCATTAGAGAAGGAGACCATACTCTTATACCGCAAAAAAAGCAACCTTGAACGGCCACATGAGAAGATGTCAGGAAGATAAATTTTTCCTCTCGTGGTTACAACTACCTACGTGCATGCGACGGAAGTTAAATTGCGTCGAAATAAGTTGTGGTAGCCGGGAAGTAATACTCGTCGATTTGCCCATTCAAAAAGAGGTTCGTCCTCGACTTTGAACTTTTGTTTACAGAACTCACTTTAATGCGCAAAGGACAGCTGTGTTCCCTCACCGGATACGCCAAGTCATACCATGTGCTGTTCATGGACATGTCATACGTTTCTATGGGACACGTTTCCGTTAAGAGATTACAGAATTTTATATTTAAAACTAACGCACGGCAAGTTCATCCTTAGCCTCTAGGGCCTCTTCAACCTCCGACAGAAGCTCTCGTTGGTGCTTCAATTCCCCCTTCAATCGGATAGCCTCCGACTTGGCAGTCTCCGCCTCCTGTCGGAACTGCCGCGAGCTCCTCTCAGCCGATTCCAACTGGACCCGCATCGCCTCCTGTTCTGTGTGGAGGCGGTCCAGCTCACGAGAAAGCTGCCCACCGCCGCTTATCGACCCTTGCAGGCCGGGGTACGCTGAGGGCAGGATGAGGTCTGAGTAGCCAGCGGCCACGGAGGCTGGGCGACCGAGGTATCCGCCGCCGCCTCCGCCTCCTGCCGACGCACCGCCGTAACCACGGAAACCGCCACCTCCGCTTTGCTGGAACTATGGGGAGGAGAAGGGAGGTGGTATGCGTCAGCAATAGGCCGGATGTGAATCATCAGGGTTTAAGGAAGTCCTCTTACCTGCTCAATCCTTGATTGAAGACTATCGCGCTGACTGGCAATTGCATCGCAATTAGACTGTGTCTCCAGCAGCTGACGTGTCAACTCCTGAACACGACTTGACGACTGTCTGAGTTCTCGTTGAAGACGGTCGTTCTGAGAGCTAGACTCATTTAGACTCTGCTGCAGACTAGACAGTTGCTCTTGTAGGGTGTTCTGGTTGAGAAGGGAACAAAACAGATTTATTGGTGATTTCAGAAACACTCCACATGCTTTAAAATGTAACACCCCATTGTAGGATTGATAATCCGTTTTCTGCTTTTTAAAATACCCCAATATGCATTTACTGAGCGTCCGCACACTTAGCCAATCAGAGCGTCGTCTACGACCCTGTTGGACTTTAAATGCATTCTAGCTGCAGTTTTACCTGTCTTCCACAAAAAACACAACGTACGGCTATTAAATGTCCACGGATCGACGTCTACACGAGTAGCCAACCAAAGCGTTGTTTTCGACCTTGCTGTGACCCAAAATGACTCAGAATTGATGAAGTATGTAGGGATTGGTATCCTTACTCTGTTCGTGAGAAACCATGGGTTCAACTTCCAGGTCATCCAAAAAAAATACGACGGGTGACTGGGAAACTGGCTGCTGCCAAACCATCTCGAGTTCTGCGTGTGGCTCCTGTGTGCTGTTTAATTGTGGGATGATAACGGAGAAGCCACTTCAACCTCGTCTTCGAGTGGAGGCTGGGACTTTGCATGCCGCCACCTGTGCAATATTCCTAGGAATCTTCATGGAAATGTCGTCCATGAAGCCAGTTAATCGTCAATCAGTTGACATGCGCACGAATAAAAGCACCACGGAGCGATTACCTTTTGCAGAAGATGCTGTTGTTGGGTCTCCAGAAGCGAGGTCTCCGCACGGGCCTTAAGAATTCTGTTCTGATCGTTTGCGGAATCAAGAGTCTGCTGTGTAGTGCGGAGAGTGGCCTGGAGGTCAGCGACAAGCGTCTCTCGTTCACCCCCACTGCTAGCGGAGGACATTCGAGAAAGTTTCTCCAACTGACTCAACTGCTGCGTAAGCTGTTGTATCTGAAATACATTGGACATATACTATCGATTATTTGGTTCCCATTAAAGTAGCCCAAACGACAAGAGCGACCCCGACACTCTGGAACAACTAAACCCGCTGCATCTTCGAAGAGCTAAACACAGCCTCCTTGGGGTGAGTGCACGAATGAAGTTTTCGAGCGCCTTCAAACACTCCAATTACGAGCACGACACAAGACTCCGAATCAGATCTTTATTCTACGTGGGGAAAGCTTTGAAATTAATATCAACCATCGAAGTCTCCTTATTAACCTAAACTATTTCCTCTTGTTTTTATCTGGAGAAGCTGTTTGGGCTACTTCCAGTTGCTCTTACCGTCACCATTACCGAATAGGCCTTAAAAAGATTAGATTCCAGCCTCGAATGGATCTGTGCGTTTTCAAAAATTTGTCAACTGATGTTACCGCCTCAGGCAGGTGGTGGGCATCCTGTAAACAAACTTGACGGGAAAAGATCACGAAAGAAATAACTCGGAGACGACAACATGAATTCCCCCCTCCCTGCGATACCCAAACCCCTTTATAGGCTGATCTACGGGGCAAAGCGACCCCAACGCCACCAACTGTTCTGTCGAAGAAGATACCTATTCTTGATAAGAAGGTAGACTGTTGTCAGAGGGTCTATACTAGATTTCGAATGCGAATCTTTCTGACCGATTTAGACTTCCAGCATTTAGTTTACTGTCAGCAACAAAATAACCCCGAAGGTCTGGCTTCTGATACCTCTTTGTGGAGTAGGGATTCTGGGTTCCTTCTTCGAGGGGCCGTCTAGAGTTATACGGGGACTCGGCAACAACACGAAGCCCTACTGGTAGCTTCATGTGCAATCACAATCGCAATATCTTGCAGTAACGGCCCACCACGTATCGTTTACTGCGTTCTGTTTAATTCCAAAACCTGTGGCTGTCATTACGACTAATTAAACCCACATTTACTCACTGAACGTATTTGGAGAAGAAACACATAAAAATACGAATAAACTGCCTAAAACAAGAGCATGCCTGTGTCTCCTTGCGATCGACATCTCGTTTAAGTTGATCAATGGCGAGATTCAGTCGGTCAACATGAAGTGTCAATTCCTGGTTCGTCTCAACCTAAAAACAAATGACAATTCTATCACACGCGTCTTTTTTGTTGGGAACAGGCAATTTTTCTCTTACCTTACTCTTTTAGTAAGACAGATTTTATATTTTTGCTATAATTCTGCTAAATTTAATGTTCCCACCGTCCTGTGATTTATTCTCCTAATTATCCTAGCTCTTCTCGGATTGGCTCGTTCCATATACTCGCATTTCATTGGTCCATGGGAGCTCAAACATGCACAACTTGCCAAATTATCCGTCTTTTATAGCCTACAAATAAATATCGTTGGGCGACGTGTCCACCCTGGACATTTAGCAACAATTATGGAATTTATTAATTTATCTACGCGTCACAATCACATCACCTATTAAGTCTGTTTATCCTCTAGTGGAAGATTGCCAAACAAATTTGGTTTGATTTTTCATCTACTCGTCGTTATGTTCCTTATCACGTGACTCACGGCTGTTGAATGGGTTTTGGATGGCGCCGCAGTCTCAAATTTGACCTTCTTGGCCATCTCCTCCTCGAATGACCTATTGAGACTGTCTCTCTCGAAAGTCAGCTGGTCTACCTGTAAGAATAAGTGCAAATGCAGTGTTATTGTCGCTGGAAAACACGGGCTAAAGGATCACAAGATGCCCACTTGGATCTGGAGATCCCGGGTACGTCGCCGTAGTGTAGACAGTTCGTTCTCTAGTTCGACGTTTCGTTTGCGAAGACTGTCTGTCTCCAGGCTTACTTTGGAAGACGATTTCTCCTTAAGAAAAACGGCCAAATTATACTCAAGCGAGCACCGCCGGAGAGACTTATGCATTTTAAAACACGTATGCACAATGAACCTTAACGCTTAATGTTATAATGTGTCCCATTTAGTTCGCGAAAGGTTCATATCATACAATCACCCTACCTAATACAATGTTATGCCTATCGATGCAGGATGATAACGCAGGTTTAAGTATCGTTTAGAAAGTAAGATAGGTTTTTTTAATTCATGGATGACATGTACACGAAGATTCTTGGCAATTTGTTAAGGTGGTGGCATCCTAAGAGATCTTCCAAAGTTCGAAAAAACGCGTGAATCTAATGCGTGCCTACAAAAACATAAAATTTCCCCTCTATGAATGGCAAAATGGTCAAAGCGATATCCAATGGTTAGTCGGATAATTGTCTCAGATTGACCGCCGTTTGAACCCAATCTATCTCATGATGTGTCAGGGGCGCGTTCTCAAGTGACCCGTATCGATTTAACCTGAGTTAATGTTTGCCTGAAATACTCAACTTTGTGGTAACACACAAGTGCGTTGAAATCAATTTTAAAAATGCATATCCATCTGAGAAATAACCCCGATGGTCACACGAACATAACAACGGGGCATTGTGGTTTGTGTTTGCTTAAATTAAACATAGACTGAGCCACAACAACCCGAGGGCGATGGTGATGCGGTCAGCATCCTCGCTCAGTTTGTGATGGACCCGGGTTCGATTCCGGTTCAGGCATCCACCACAGGTGGCACTGGGGACGCTGCTTCTTTCAAAAATATTCCCACGAATCTTCATGGCAACACCCCATGAAACTGGTTTATCCTCTGGTAGGCGAGAGTCGCGCAAATTTGGATTCGATTTAGATTTGTGTCGGGCATAACTAGTTAATTTAAAAAAACGATTTGATTGCCTAAATAGTGCCAGAGAGAGAGTGAGACAAACAGACAGACCTGGTGGATGCTAGAGGTTACCGTCGAGGTCAGACCCATGGGTGCGGGGATGTTCTGTTCTCCAGAATCCAATAGGCGCTGACGAAGCACGTCGATGTGACTCTCTAGCTCGTGATTTCGCTTCCGAAGTCCGTGGATTTCATCGAGCAGATCGTGCTATACATATATTACACAATAGTATTTGTTAAATCTCTGTGAATTAGTTTCCTTCCGATTTTGATTGTTTACACGAAATGGAATCAATTGTGATATTTAAACGTCAAGGTCGAATACGACTCGCGCTGTAACAGGTGTCCTCGACTGGATCGTTACCAGGAATCTCGTTGTTTGCGAAGGCCTCATCGTGATTAACCACATCGCCCACGTTAGTTATGAATTTTAAATTAATGTTCATCAAAATACCGTCCCATCTTTCATTAACAGATGGAGCCAATCAAACGCCGCCATTACGCGTTTGCGAAATTTCGTATACTTCGAGGGTTTAATAAACCATTATTCTGCGCATAATCACCGCTACCTGAATCACTTTTGATTTTAGTAAATTTTTATGCTGACATTTATTGTCCTCGTTATCTTAATAACGCGAATACTATTATTATTATAATTATTGATATTCGCGTTCTGTTCAGTTTAGTGTATTAAAAGACTTAATAGGGAACGGTGGAAGTAGAAACCTACATTTTCTCCTTCGATTTTCCGAAGTCGTTGTTCTCGCTCCTCCACTCTTTTTTGCAGAATGGTGGCCTTCGACTTGGAGTCTTCGAGGTTCGCTTGAAGTCGGGAGAGCTCATCTGCTTGGACTTGCTGTAAAAATGAAATTTCGCAAGGTTAGACGTTCAAAATAAGTAGAAAGTATTTGGTAGCTTTGCGTGGAAAGTTTGTTTGTTAAATTTCAGATTTCTGGGGCAACTATATGATTTGCATTATCGACTCTGAGAAATGGCAGACTCCGCGAGCAGATGTGCCACTCCTCCGCTACAATCCATAAACCTCCGCCTACTTATGAATCCGTCACAGCCCGAAACACCGAACGATAGATGAGCTAAAATGGTCGCTGATAGCCGGAAGGTCAAACTCTCGTTGACTCCCAAGTCCCCAGGGCATGTTAAGCAGATCTTCCAAAAGATTCAACTTCCCGTTCTGCCGGTTCTGCTCTACCAAACCCTGCTAGACGCACTTGATTGGTCAAATCTAGATGTGCTTCGTCCATGAAAACTGGGCTTTAATTTGCATACCCTTATTTCCAAATCTTTTGATGCGAAACGCATGAACCGAGACGTCCGCAAAGCCGATCTCATTCTCTGATATGCGAACATATCTTACAAACTCTTGGGTAACCATTTGATTCTCCAGGAAAGCTCTGCTATTTTTATATGAATTCAAGTCATTCGCGTGTTTCTTCTAAAATTCCTAACATAACACCTAATGGAAAGCAAATCCATGCATGTCTGAAAGGTCAGACCGGGTCAGCTGCGTCAGTGCCACCCATTAGCTAGCATGACCGCTCGGCATTCCACTATTAACCGAAGTCCCAAATCGGCCCCTACACTCATTAATAAAATCGTTTGATCGCTATTTAACCCAAGCCTTCTTAACGTATTCCGGTTGGGTGGACTTTCGGATCAAAGTACAAATCGCGACACTTTCAATAATAGGTTGTAAATATCCTCAGTACACCCATATGCAGTTAAGCGAGATAAAGCAAGGCAGAAGGTTTTTCAAATTCAGATTAAGCCCCATTTTGAATGAAAAATCTGTTTATACATAGAATTGATGAATAATTAATGATATTTTGTAAATGAACGGGTCTACAGATGCCGATTCTTTTGGCGAAATTAACGGATCATTTGTCTTCGATTCCTTCACCAACTGAAACTTGCAAGCCTTAAAAGCCAAATATTTACGCGAAATTCGCCATATGGTGATTACAGATAGGCCCAACTGCTGTGAACGCCGGTCAATTTAAAATGTTTGATCTTCTTCAAAGCTTTCCCTAACAGAAGCGATAGTTTTCGCCGAACGTTCGGGAAGATTGTACACGAAAAGAATAGACACATACAATATGTCATTTATCATTTGTTTGCCCTTCTACAATATATATCAATGGGTGTTTTATTTGAACAAAAATGTCCAACTTGAAAGAACCCGTATTTAATTAACACCAACTGATAATTCATTGGACCGCTAGAATTTTTGAACCGGCATCAAACCTCCCCAGCCCCCGAATTACACATTCTAGTTCCAAAGATCTCAACTTGTCCGTCTTGTTAACGAGTTCGGTGTTGAATTGTGTTCGCTCGGATTTTAAATTCTCCTAAATTCAAAGAAAGTGCGCGACCTGACGATATATTACCACGCGGAAAACGGACTAGCAACCCAAGATATCATAGGGTTTAAATGAAAACGAGGTATTTGATACGTCTGAATGGACGCTGTATGGTATGCCATAGCAACTAACCGCATTTCCTTGAAGCGAATTTAATTCGTGGTCCTTTTCGTCAATCGTGAGCTGGAGATGACTCAATCGGCTTGTCTGATCTTGTTGGACAGAGCGCATTCGAGAAATTTCATTCGCCTGAAAAATTAACGCGGTTTGTGTATTATTAGGGGAAGTTCCAGACGTTGTCATGCTGTTCTTGGTCAGTAAGCCAGGGATCTGGGTGATTCGATAGTAAACTGAATTTGTGACGAAAAGTGGCGAACGATTTCGCCACCATCTCACGCCTAAAACCAGTTTTAGTAGACAGACGAGTAGGGGACGTTGTGCCAAATCTTATTCAATTTCCTTCTAAAGTTTCGAAACGTTATCGGGATATTGCATATGCTGTATGAGTTACAAAAGGAGGCAACATTTACGGTCGGGTAAGAAAAACTCTTGGTTTGTGGTGAAATTCTCTGTGCCACACGAAAATATTCGTCAATGATACGCTAAAATGAACGTGCTTGGTTTTCTGAAACACAACGATGATTTAGAAATCAGCGTTCTTTAAGTTAACCCCAACCAATCTGAAATGGGTTGTCGTCGGTGCAATCGTTTGATTAAGATGCCGTCGCCACGCAAAAACAAGTCCTCTTGGGATTTTCACTTAACGGAGCCAACCAACTTTTCAATTTCCAATGACAATTTAAACTATTGAATATTGTAACTGACAATCGTATTTATTAATCCGAGGCATCGATCAATATACCTGATGGTTCTGTGCTGCTAAGTCACATGTTTTCTTATAGTTCCAAGAATGGGTATTTTTTCTGGTGTTGTAAACATGCGTTTCAGCGTTATGTTGATTTTTTAATGTAAATTCTGGCCCTACTTAAACGAATCGCAGCAACTTTCGAGATTCTATTGTCATTATCGAACAGTTGGTTAGAAAACAGCCTTTACAGTATTTTACTAATTTCCCCCGACCCAAAGATGCGACTATAACACTCACAATTTTACTCAAAAGCCAAAGAGACATTTTCCCTTGACGCAATTTTCCTATTCTCATCGACACTTGATGTCTCGAAGATATAATATAGTCGATTATCTAGATTAATGTTTTTTTGCACCGTCAATGAACGCCTTTACGCGTTTGCCAAACTTAACATACTTTGAGAGTTTTATTTGAATCTCTTACAAATTAAGCTCCTCGTGGCCATTTTGTTTATTCGTGTTAACCTATTCTGAATCTTCAATGTATAATCGGAACTGCATGTATCATTTTGTTTTTTGATCCTTGTAACTATAATAAAGCGAATAAAAATTTTAAACCCCGCGTTTTTCGATATTTGTCATTATTCCTATCAGTATTTTACAAATACAATTATAAAAATTCTGTCGTTTTTCTGTCATATTTAAACAATCAACCAGCTCGCGTAAAACGATGCGATGTATTTATTAACAAAGTTGAGGCCCAACGAGTTATTTTAATTTAAATATGGGAATGGTTATTAGCTATGCAACCAATTTAGTCATCGGGTTCATTTTTACACGCCGTCCGCCACGCTTGCGTGGGTGGTAATAGATCATTGCAGCCAATTAAATTACAAATCCCAATTTCTCGTTTTCTCATTGGCTGCCTGGCAGCCAATAGTAATCTAGATACCAGTTTTCACAGCTGACCGATTAAACCTGTGTAACTAGGAGAAGACTTTTTTCTATGCCATATGGTTTTGCCTCTCTGCTCAATTTGTCGACGAGTTAGCGGTGTCTATCGTTTAAACTATATAGCGTAATCTGCTCTACGTCATCAACTTGAAACCGGCTTTCCTTCATTGAAAGCCCTTCTACATTTGAAATTAATTAAGAAACGGTTATTGTCGCCGATAAGATTATATCAGGCGAGATTTTGAACGCAAAACGCACGTTTTGAACTTGCAACTGGCGTGATCTCTCGTCCTTGTAGACGACTTCGTCTCGAACCGTTTTTAATTCACCCTCCAGGCCTGCTACACGTTTCTTGGCGGCAGAATTCTCCTCCTTCTGGAACGCCTTTAATAAAGAGAAATATGTAAAAGGTTTTTTCCTGAGCGCTACCATGTTGTTTTTTCATTTTAGTTTACTTTGTAGCAAAAATCAATCAAAATTGTGGTACACATTGCATGAAAGAATCGTTTTCAATTATTATTATTATTAAGTGAAATCGATATTATTATTATTAAGATACCAATAGCAGAGAAATTTAGCAAAATGGAGAACGCAGAAACAACCATTTACCAACTCGGTCTCCTGATGCTCCAGCTTGACCTCGCGCTCCTGAAGAGTTTTGTGGAGGTAGCTCACACGATGGTTGAGTTCATCGGATTCCTTTTTCAGACGCTGGATTTCAAGAATATGGTTCTTCTCCTGTGCCATTTTTGGGACAAATTGACAGAAACCATGGGGTAAATTTGGCGCAGTTGAAATTAGGCCATTGGTACCACTATTTCGTGCTTCGTTTGGGTGAAAAGTGACAAGAGGTTGTCTAGAATGCCCGAAACCCTGCTTTTGTTATCAACGGATAATGAGTGACGTCGAAATGACACCAAAACAGCCAATTTTGCGTGCATATATTTGGTGAATTTTAATCCAGACTCTGTAGGGTTTTTGTGGGTTTTCGATGGCCCCCATTACGCCTATTCCAAACCATACGCATACTTCAATGGCTTCATTTCTTGCCTTTCCGGCACATTTACCTACTTGTTATTTCACGTATTTGTGCTAACTTCTAATGAATCTTAGTCATCGCCAACCACTGTCGACGTGCCGAAAACCCAAGGTCCTCCTCCTCCTCCTCCAAACAGACAGAGATTCTTACGCATTCTCGTTCCAGTTGCTGCAGTCTGTCAGATTTTTCAGTTAGTTGACCGAGCACCGCGTGGTATTTCTGTTGCAAAGAATCCAAATCCGAAGAGGCCTTGGTCTTAAAGGGACAGGGAGGATTGCACCAGAGAAGATGATGAAGGATTTAAGATAAAGAGATCTGTGAATTATTTTGCGAGGTGGAGGATACTTTGGGCTCCATGAAATGGATGTCAGAAGCGTGCAAATCCATTTGCCTGGTCTGATAATTTCTATCAGAAGTAAGTGATTTATTTAATTTTTTGGAGATGTCACCCTTAAATATGAATCGTTTGCCCGTTGTCAATGTGACCTTACCGTGGGGCCCATTTACTCGGCTTTATTCTTGGTGTTATCCTATCCGGAGGCCCCGGTGTTCTGAATACGACCTAAACGGAGGGGTCATTGACCCCTGGTTGACCCCCTAATTGCACGGTAGAGCCCGCCCACCCGAGCAGCATAGCGCACTTGCAGGTCGCCAATTCAACCGAAATCGGTCGGTATTCTACTAAAAGTCGCGTCTCTTGATAGAGCTGCGCGATTTTCTTACGGGTTTCGACTAAGAGCTAAGGATTCTCAAAATTTCAAAAATCTACTCGTATTACCTTATGAATAACGCCACCAACCCCCCCCTACCATCGGAACCACAATATTTAAGGTTCCATTGTATTTAAGTAGCACCGCTATTAATACCTTGTGTAGATTCATTCATAATCATTTGTTATAAAAAAATCTTTTTAAATTTAGCGTCTACGCTTTAAAATTGTTACCACCGTCTAAATTTGTCACTTTCATTGGGGTGAATTGTAATCGTCTTATCGATTGATTGTGGGCGCTGGTCGGACGCTTTGCCACCTATGGTATTACGCCTATTCATGTTCCTATTTCTATTAGACCACTTACGCCAAACATTACATCACATAGCTGCTGACACACAAGCCTTGAGAGGTTGTCTCATCACAATCTCCCATTGAACGACGAATCGTTAGGTGGGCCGTTCTATTTTATACTATTCCAGGAACCACGTTCCATTTCGTCTTTAAATGAAACAATAATACACCGAACGCGCATCTTACTAACTCTCACGGCTGGCAGATTCTACAACTGGAATAAGTGACCCCTAATTCATTCTTCGGTTAGGCTCCTGGTGAAAGAAGAACTATTTTTTGCAAATAAGCGCGCAATTTCACAAACCTTCTCGAACTCCAGCAGCCGTATCTTATCCTTCTTGTCTTGCAGCTCAATTTCCGCTGTCGATGCGGTCGAGTTCATCAGCGCCAACTCTTCCTGCGCGCGTGTCGCCTCCATTCGCAGAGTTCGTTCCTATAAAATACCCAACGGACCACTGATTCCTTGTTAAGCACACACTGTAGCAATAGGCCAAGGGCGCTCGTTGTTCAACCAATCAGACGGGGACTCGGAGGTCAGTGCTTTTACTGTGCTTGACCAATCGAAAGATACCACTGCGAGTAACTTCTTTGATTCACGTCGAGCCACCGGAGGCTAATAGATTATCCGTGTCTTGTAAGTTAGATCATGTTTTAGATTCAGATTAAACTCACATTTTAAATGGAAATTCATTATCTGTTTATTGATATTTATAGAAATATAGTTTAGAGGGTCTACAATTGAATTATATATTACAAGTGTAACCGCGTGCACGGTTACAGATTTCCAATCTCAATGTGAGAACGAAAGAATGGTTTTGCTGATAAAATCATATTCTCAGACGAAGCTAATGTTAAATTTGAATGGATAGGCCAGAACACCAAATTGCCGTATTTATGGAATGGGAAAACCCACGTTACTGCGTTGAGAAGACTTTGCATTTCTCTAGCGTCCCTATTTGGTGCTCAATTCGGTCTACCGGTGTCATTGGGTCATTGAGCCCCAATTCTGCCGAAATTTCATGGAAGATTTCGCGAAAAAAACCGACATTTTAAGCGTCCTCGCGGGAAACCTTTGCAATGTATCATGTACCATCCCAAACATTGTAGACCCTTTACTATATTTCAATAAATATATTCTGAATTTTCATTCAAAACGTGGGTTTAAATTAAATTTTAAAAGAAACTGTAAAGGGCTGCCGAGCAGTTCCTAGTTTCCCCTTTAACCTCCTCTGCGAGGTTCTATGGATTCTGTGCAAATGATTCATGAGACGAGCCCACGAAATGAGCTCCAAAGAGCATCACGGATTCTACAACGACGACAGCAAACACCAATGGGCTCAATCTTCGCGGCACGAGGACACGAAAGAAGTCGTAAAGATGCTCAGCAACAAAGCGGTACGGCTTCCAGTTCCTCTTTGACGTACCAGGCATCCTGGGCCCCCAAATGAGTTACCCAGAGTCACACAGAGACGGCGACAACAACAACAACTACTACATCAACAACGACTACTTCAATGACCATCATTTTCTGATGACCAATTACGATCCGCATAGTCGAATAGAATGATCTCAGAAAACGAAAGGCGCAAATGAAGACGAATAATTTTAAGGACGACGTAAAACTTACGATCGATTCGCGATCGTCTTTCAGTTTAGCCAGTTCCAACTTTAGTCGTTCAATTTCCAGAGCGTTTGAAGATGACTACAGCGCGAAAATGTGTCAAAAGAAGAGGATAATGCATATATTTGTTTGTTTTATATCGATATTTATGGACCAATGAACATTACTTGCGATTGGACGGCTTACGTTTATTTTCAAAACCGATTTTTGGTTGAATTATTTTTTGGCACTGACTGCACGCAAAGACAAAAATCAGTCGACCAGATTTGTTTGGAGCAAAGAGAATATGTGTCACCTCGTCTTTAACCGATGGTCTCGAGTTTGTTATTGCTAGTTATTCCCTATTCATTTGCTGCAAACATTCGCCATGCGTTGAATCATTCACCGTATGCAACACAATCTCATTGGCTCCTCTGCCACATTCGTTTTCAGGCCCATTTCTTTCCATTGGCTCATTTAGGCCAACTACGAGCGGAAACCGATTGCCTCCAGACTTCGTTCACTCGGGCAATCTCCCGTCTCCTCCCTGGTGGGGTTGTGTTTCTGTCTAGCCATGCTACTACAACTGGGAAGCATCCAAGGGAACCATCTGATGGCCGAAACACTGCTAACCTGCGTGCGTTGATCCCGCAGGAGTTCATTTTCGCGGTCTTGGATGCTGCGCTGAAGGTGCATCAGTTTCTCGCGCATCTCCGTGTTGGCTTGACGCAGAGTGGCCAGTTCCGCCTGGGTGATGGGCATCCCGGAGAACTGGGATTGCCAGTCGGCTAGGCCGCTGACGCCGACGGCCGACTAGGAGAGAGACCACAGCGGGCACAGTTGGAAAAAGGGGAAGTTGGGTCTGTCATGCCACTTCCGTTGTGATTACACCGTCTTTGGTTTCAACTCTCACCCGAGGCTTCGAGTGGCTGTCTGCATGCGGCAGGTGCTACACCACCCCGTGACAACGCAATCGCTCGACAAGTCTCTCGTGATCACCTCTACTCCAGCCCGTGTGGGCAGAGCCCATCCGACAGGAATGGAGAGGAGGCTGATCTCTTTATAAACAGCGACAGCATCCCAAATGCAGCCTTGAGGGTGGACGCGCTCATAAATCCGCCTCTGTTGGACCAACAGAACGGTTGTGGAGGAAGAGGAGGATGGTGATTAAGAAGATTACGAAGAGGTAGAACAAGCGGAGTATGAAGTGGTGACGGAGGAGGTTGGAAAGAGGAATTGAAGAATGATGAGATGACGGTGGATGATGGGGATGAGGAAAATGATGAAGAGGAGGAGTAAAAGGAGAATGAAGGAGGTGATAACGGAGAAACGGGATGAAGGAGGAGCAAGAGGAGGAGGAAGCGGAGGATGAATGTGATCCACGTGTTGGCCGATCCCGGAGTGGAATTGGCGGGCGAGGAAATCTACTCCAGCATTCATCGACCAGAAAGATGGCTCGCTTCTACCATCACACGAAGCCCTAGTGCCGCCTTGTAGTAACCCGTGCTTTTGTGCAAACATTGGGGTTCCGCCGATCATCAAAACCCGGTGGCGGCTATGGTGATATCACCCCCTCCTATTCCAAAGACACTTTGCGCAGATTGCATAAAGTGCGACGTCTATAAAGCCGGTTCATCCTCGATATATACAGGATTCAGTGGAAATCAATCGGGGAACTTGCTATTGCTCCCCAAGAAAACCTTTATTTTATCAATCTATGTATCTTTAACTGTTAATTCATTGTCTCGCGTTATTGAGGTAACCTCCGCATTCATTACTACCTCCGATCATTCTAGAATGTCACCCAACTCACAGTGCGTGTACACGTATTGGTTGTGCTGATGTCCTATCAGGCGTTAACACTCGTCTGTACTCAGGCATCTTATTGGTCACGTTCCTGCTGCCTTTGAGCACCCTCGTTTGCACACTAGTTTCATTGAGGCTACTACGTCGACACCTTTGTATAAAATGAACTTAAATAAACTTGATGGGGCTCTATTCTGTCTTCGTTTGAACATTAATTCTGGCAAGCTTTACGAGTAACAAAATATCCATAGACGCGTCAGATCACAGTCTATGGCCATTTCGGTTCGCTGTTTAATTAAATTACCTGGGTAGCTTCGAGGGCGCTTAGTCTGGTCGTCTTGGTGTCCAATTCCCTTTGTAGTGCCTTCATGCGAACTTCCATTTCTGAATGCTGGAAGCGAAGTCGCGTCAAATCCTGGAGCTGGTGTTGCAACTAGAATAAATTGAGACCAATTGATTGGTTTGTTGGGTCTAATTATCGTGGTGCAGCCAATGCAATTGTAGATTTCATAATTACTGCTTCGAGAATTCGGTTGACCCAGGGTTCACCAACACACCCCTGCGATACTCGGGTTTCGGCTATCGTTCCATTGGCTGGTACAGGGGTATTCAACCGTATCATGTAAGGTGTCGCGCATGGCAGGGTTAACGGAATGTTTGAGAGGTCAACCAGGAAATTCAACTTAGTTTTGTGTGCAATTAACCTCTAGCGTATGCGTCCCTATAACGTGCTAATACTGAAGGGTTCTTTTAGATAATCTAAATTGCTCTTAGCATCCTAAGAAAGCGAAACTCACCATGGTCTCCTTCTCATGGAGCAGACGTCCCAGCAGGATGGAGTCGGTGGTCTGTCCTGGAAAATTGAGTGAACCAGCGGCTGCTCCGGCCGACGAACCAATCAGCTGGAAAGCGCTGCCGGCAAAGTGCGGCGACACCGCCCCGCCCGCGACTCCTGATTGGACGTAGCCACCGGTGGCCGTCAAGAGGCCCCCCGCGGTCGTCGAAACTCCTCCGGGACCCCAACCGCGTGATTGGGACTTTGGAATCAGGCTTGAGGAGGGTCCCTTCTGGGCCAGACTCGGGAAAAGAGGCACCGTCGCCAGCTGGGAGGAGAGAAATAGAATGGCTTACTACTACTGCTTCTACACCTACTGTTACTACGACTACTACTGCTTCTACACCTACTGTTACTACTACTACTACTACTCCTACCACGAATACTGCTACTACTACTGCTTCTACTCCTACTGTTACTACTACTACTCCTACCACGAATACTGCTACTACTACTGCTTCTACACCTACTGTTACTACTACTACTACTCCTACCACGAATACTGCTACTACTACTACTACATACTACTACTACTACTGCTTCTACACCTACTGTTACTACTACGACTACTCCTACCACGAATACTGCTACTACTACTGCTTCTACACCTACTGTTACTACTACTACTACTCCTACCACGAATACTGCTACTACTACTGCTTCTACACCTACTGTTACTACTACTACTACTACTCCTACCACGAATACTGCTACTACTACTGCTTCTACAACAACTACTACTGCTACTATAACAAATTATACTACTACTGCTACTACGACTACTGCCACTACTCTATCCAATATGATTCCCTATAATGCAGGAAGCTTGGCAAGATGGTAGCGCCAATAGTGGCACGCAACAATTATTATACACGAACCATAGATTTGTCTTGCTCCGTCAGGTGGTCCTCGTGTCCCTGGACAAGTTTGACTAGCGCGGCTATACGAAGATTCGAGTCCTGATTGGCCCGCCGAAGTTTCTCCAATTCTGGAATGTATCCCTGGAACTATATTCGGAAACAAATCGATGGGAGTTAACGTATATTGTTATATAAGAGCAAAAACGGATTATCAATGCTACAATTGGGTTTTAAATTGTAAAGCAATTGAAGTGTTTCTGAAGTCAGTCATAGATCTGTGTTGTTCTCTTCTCAACCGAAAACACCTATACGAGCTACTATCAAGTCTGCAGCAGAGTCTAAATGAGTCCAGCTCTCAGAACTACCGTCTTCAACGAGAACTCAGGCGGTCGTCAAGTCGTGTTCAGGAGTTGACACGTCAGCTGCTGGAGACACCGTCTAATTGCGATGCAATTGCCAGTCAGCGCGATAGCCATTTGTTGAAATGAGGCTGCTTTAATTCAGGATGACACAGCCGGCTTCCACCACCCACCCTTGCAAATTCAGTCGTACAGGAACTCAGACAGAAAGGATACGATGCGATAATCGAAATTTCGGCCCTTTGAACAGTTTTCATTCTCGATTCTCAACTTTGACTATCCCGAAATTCTTATATCGTGCCGCTTTCCGGATCCACCCAATCTAATTAATTATAAACGTAGGCGACTAACAATTCTGGTTTCCAAAAAGACAATCCTCGGTTCGAGGGGCGACCTTTCTCTAGTTAATCAAGTTTATTCCTGGGTATAATACTAACCGTCAAATCCACACGAAGCAAGCATCGGCTTATAGGTCGTATCGGAAAATTAGGTACTTTTGGGGGACGGAAAAAGCGATGGCTTTTAAAATGAGCTCCAATTTTACATACACAATCCGTTTCAAGGTTCTTCAACTGTCCTTCGCGGTCCCGCAGTTCCTCTTGAAGACTGGCCAACTGTGAAGACAGATTATTTCGTTCTCGCTGAAGTTGTTCCAAATTTGAACGCAGATCTCGAACCTACACATTCCAAACAGCAATGATATAAGAGGTTGTTGCAAAAATAATTGCCGTTTTTGTAAAATCATTAATTACTTTAAACGAAAGCGCATTTTGACAAAAAAAATTACCTGCATCTCAAGTTGGCGAGTCGAGTCTTCTCTGTTGGCAACATGGGCTTCTCTCTCGGCTGTTAGACGAACACTTTCCCTGAGTGCCTGTTCAAGCTCGCGCACCCTGATCTCCTTTTCTGAAAGCATATTCTGTAAAAACAACAACGTACTTATTAATTTCCAGTAGTCACAATATACCGATAATCCTTCGAAACGGTCTATTTCCTACCTTTAAAACTGCTGCATCCGATTGAATAGTGTCAGCACGCTGTCGGGCTTCGTCAAGCAGCTGACCATTCTTTTTTCTGTCTGACTGCTGGGTTCTCTTAAGAGCGGCTAGTTGGCTTTGGGCTTCATGAACTTGTCTATATTTGTGTTCGGAAAATTGACGAAACTCATAAAAAACAAATTCAGCGGGTGTTAATTCATAGCAGAGTTCATCAGATAATCGTAATTCAATTTATGGTGCCAAACATACTAGAAATAAATGTGAGACTCGTCGCCACATGGATCAACCAATGAGATGATGTCCGCCTTTAAATCAATCGATAATATCCAACCGCGAAACAACTCATGTGCCGATGGCTAATCTCCAAATAATTAATCAACAAAAGAGCTTTAATTTCATTGGACAATCCGTATTTTTCAGCCAAAATAAAGAGACAATTTCAAAGGCATAATTCTTTGCAAATTTTCTTATGGTAGCACAGCCTACTTAATATATTTACTGTGACTACAAAACTTTTGGGAACTATACAGGCTATCTTGAAAAAATAACAAAAAACGTACTCCTCCAGCTCCTGAATCTGGTTCTCCTTGTCCATTTTATCCGAGTCCGAGTTTCTTATCATGTTGAGGAGACGGTCAACTTCAGTTTGCAACTTGGCGGCCGAGTCCATGTAGTGGTTGACTTGCGATTCGAGTTCAGCAACAATTTTGGCGTACTTCAACTCCATCTCGTTTGCTGCTTGTTTTTGAATCTACAGAAATAAAACCCTGTTGTTTTATGCTGTTACATTCACGCTGGTCGTCGTGAATTCCACAGAAGCAGTAGGGCATCGGTCAAATAAAACAGCAAGGTTCAACTGGCCTAAATTAATGTTTCTTCAACACACACTCAGATAATATCGAATGTTATTTACAAATTAACGTTGTTAGAAACAAATGAACTAAGAATTTTACCATTAACAGGTATTTCGATCTATCAAACCCCCAATGTCCTTCAGAATCGAAGCATATCGAATTTCTTTGACTGAACAGCACATACTTCATGAATTCTTGCCAAGGCACTGTCGACAGCAAAATTCCGAAATGTAATCCCATGAAAAGTAAAACAACACTACATTAGTGGACAAATTAACCTCCTTCAAAACCACCACCACCACATCTGGTTTATATAACTACTCCGTATAAAAATCGAGGAAAATTCAATTCCGAAATGAACGATTCAGTAAAAAATAAAACAATGAAGATGAGCATAAATTTGGAAAGTTCATAAATATATTCAATCGAATTACTGTCTACCGGCATCAGGATGACTGTTGTTGTGAAGTCAGAGTTTCTTTTTCAAATTTAAATATAACTTTCGAGATGAAAGAAAACATTATCATCTTTTTATTTATATTTTTAGAATGCCTACGAATTACAACTTATGCTTTGCAAATTTATCTCACTTACACGTTTACAGATTTCGATTCTTTTGGTGAGAGCAACAACCGGATGGTTTTAGCTGATAAACTAATCTTCAATTTGAATGGATACGCCAGAAAACAAACCTTTCGTATTTAAGGAGTGGTAAAACCCACGTTAATGCGTTGGGCAGCCTATACATTTCTCTCGTGTTGCTGATTGGTACGAATTTTGGTCTGGAGGTGTAATTGGGTCATTAATGATAGATCACATATATATATATCTATCGCCAATGTTCCACGCGTGCATGCCTACAGATGTCGATTATATTAGTGAAATGTTCAACGATGATGGTGGAATACGAACCGGTCGCTGTGGCTTTTAAAGGTGACATTTACGTACCCCCTACCACAATTCTCAGCGCGATAATAAACACCCAATAGAGTCGTGGTTTGTAAAGAGTCTACCGATACAGGGACGACCAATTTAAAATATAATACCATAAAAATTAGTTATCGTGTCCCAACAACCAGGGCAAACCTTTTTTTTAAATCCTCTTATTTTTCGAAAACACTATTTATATAATTTCGGTTTTAAAAAGAAGAGCCTTAATAATTGTGAATAGGGGAATGTGAAAGGAGGATGGCACAGAGAGTCGTTTTGAAAAGGAATATTGTTTTCACTTAACCTCTCCTGCATTGCATGAATTAGATACCAGAAAGAATCTCTTTTTGGAGATTCTCAAAGAGATCAACGATAAGCGTTAAATGCACGACTTATGGCTAATTTTGGTTCTTGGAGCGACACCGTTGATTAATAATTGGCCCATTATATATTTTTTTCGATTATTCTCTAAAAATTCAAAATTAATACAGGACCGCGTCAAACGAAATCTGTCTTTCGCAGTAGACCACTAATGTGTCCATTTTACCAACTACGGCATTCACCGTCATTTGACCAACTCTCGCGATCCGAATTCAATTCTGGGAATATCTTAGCGTGGATTTGATTCCCCATTCAATTCCATCGAATTTCTAGAACGAAAGTTTCGAAATTATTAACCAACGTACTTTTATCAGACCAATATCTGAGTGCCTTTTTAATGTCTCGTTAATCTGCAGCTGCGATTTTGTACAATTTTGATTTTAAAAATATAAAAAAATATGAAACCACGGTTTGTAGCGAAAATAAAAAAACAAAAATACCAAACAGTTTGAGTATATAAGAAAGGAGGACATCGCTTTTGATCCAGCATTCAAACAGACCAGCCTGGAAGGTCCGCAAGTGGATACACCCGTTTAAATGTTAATAAATCGCAATGGCGCCAAATTCAAACAAACCAACCATCTGTTTTTCGAGCTGTAAAGCTGACAACTCGGCCTCGCGCTGACCCAACTGGGCCTGCAGTTGGCTGACCTCGGTATCGCGCTTGTAACGCGAGCTCCTCAGCTGCGTAACCTCCTCCCGAATTTCGCCAAGCTGGTTGGTCTTCTCGTCGAGATCACGCAGCACGGCGTCGAGTCGGCTTCGCAGTTCAGACTGCGTTCTCCGCTGAGCCTCTGATTCCTCTGCCCAGTCGGCCTCCGAACGTTCTCGGGACTCCTTTAACCTTGAAAATCATAGGAAGTTAAAAAAAGTTCAGGGTTTCTACTGACAGGAAGCATAAAGTTCGTGTTAGTTGCTGTTAGAGACGGGGTTTGTGGAGTAAGATGAGTTGGCCAAAGAGGAGCTGGAAGTGGAGGTGAAGCAGAGGAGAAAGAGGCAGGCGCGGAGGAGTTCAAAGCCCAGGACGCCGTTTAGAGGGTTGTGCGGTTGTGAGTAAGAAGTATTTGACTACAAGAAGGTTGGTGAGGAAAAGGAGGAAGCACCGATAAGGTAAACGCGAAAGGAGTGCATAAAGAGGTGTTGACGAATGCTGAGGAGGTGGGTTCGAGGATGAGATGGTGATTGTGGCGAAGCGTGAGTGAGTGAATGAGTTGGTAGTGGTGACTTAGGATGAGGTGGAGCGTGGTCGAGGAACTCGTGTTTGCTCTTGCTGTTGCAGAGCATCGTGTAACTAATTTGATTAATTAGTGGGCTCTTCCCAGGAAGGCTAAGCCCATAATTACCACTTAATTGCGGCTTTGGTAGCCATACCGGCGTGATGTTTGTATGTCCGGCAGTGATAAATATTTTAAACCTTCTCCGTTTTGTCCATTTGGTTGGCACACAGGCATCGCACTTTGCTTAACGCTATTAGCGAGTGTTGCTCGTTACCAGTTATTTTGAGTTCCTAGTTAACATCCTGTGCCACGAGCTCCACATCATCGGGGCCCAGGTAGAGATTGTTTAGTTTAATTGGAACAAAAACGGCCTTTTATAATTATTTAGCAAATGAAATATATCAACGACCACAATTAATTCCTTTGGTGATTGCTGTAAGCGGAAATCTCCTGTTCTTCGAGTTTTGGAGCAGAGAGCGTGAATATCTACCTACCGTTCAATCTGTCGATCCTTCTCTTTAAGTGCGTCTTCCAGATTGGCTTTGGAGCCGTCGGTTCCCGTCTTCTCTGTGCTGAGACGCGATAAACGGGATTTCGCGCCCGTCAGCTGGGATTCCTTTTCCGTCACCAACTCCTCCAGATTTTCCACCTTGAAATACAATTGGTTCAGTAAAACAACCGGAAACCGAAGTTTAGCTCAATAAATAGGCAATCTCTCCAAAATGGCAGGGCGATCGATATTTATACGTGACCCCAAATAATTTGTATTGATTAAATTAAGGACAGAGCAGTTTGGAGGTTTGCATTGTTTTAATCGTCGGCGATCGATAGTTTAACCTGACCCCAAATACGTTTTATTGATTAAATTCAGGGAAAATTAATTTAGTGGTTTGTATCGATTTAAATCGTCGGCGATCGATATTCTTACGTCACCCTAAATGGTTTTGATTGATTAAATAGTCGAGCTATTTGGTGGTTTTTTTTATCGATTTACTCGTCGGCACAAAATAAATGCGGCCGGGCAATAAAATTAGCAACTAGGCCGTTTATCAACGTCTCATTTATTTGTTTTCAAGAAAGAGAAACCTTTCTAATACTGCCCCGTCTATATTTCCGTTTTTGGTGCTTGTAGGGTCAATAAATCAATGATTATTTCATCAAAAGAGTATAAAATTAGTTGTGTAAGGCCCATGGGTAATCCCGCTGTATCTCTTATGTCAAAGGATCCCTTTAACAGCAATTTATTAGACGAGCAGCAAGGCTGAAGATAAACACGATGGCTGCGCATACACCTTACCCCCTCCAACACAAGCTGAGTATATCGCTGCTTTTACATATTTCAACTCCACAGTTCTCCTTGTCGAGAGCGAACACCGGTCAAAGAAGCTACCGGTGTCTGCGAAGAAACCCTAAAGCGACTGGCGTGATAAACTCGCCGATGAATAAATAATTCTTCATTGCCTTAAAACAGACAAGCTGTTCCCTTTATGCTAGCTGCAGTTTTCGTTGCACCTTTTACCCCGCCCTCAGACCATTGTCTTTCGATGTCCCAATGGCAAGGTTAGCGCTCTCGAGAGAGAACGGAGAATACAACGTGGGCTGGTACTTTCGAGGTGGATGCTGTGCGTTTTGACCTGTTGTCGGCCCACGGTGTCCCCCGTTAAAACAAATCATGCTACTTCGTGGGAGGCTGCAATGCCTAACACACCCCTGAAGCTGTTTTCTCCTCGAGAGGTGGCAAACAATCTAGCACCAATTCAGTCGAGGTTTCTGTACGAAAATACAATTATGCATCGGCACCTTTCTTTGCAGTAGAGATATTTTACGCTCCTTCAAGTCGACCTGGTCCTTGAGCTCCCCAATCTCCGTCTCCAGCTGCCTCTTCCCCGTGGCGGTGGTGGCCGCCAACTTGGCCTTCTTCTCCAGAAGACCCTCCTTCTCTTTGAGGCGTTTCCTGAAGTCATCGAGCTGAAAAAAGGCAATTAAACAATAATTTTAATTAATAATTACCCTTGTCTTATTTAGGCCACGGGGACGAGAACATTTTTTGCAGCAAAACGTTTAAAGCACGACCGACGAACTCTTTCTCTCGGCCCCCCCTACCAACTGTCAAGGCCAAATACACGGGGCATATGAGGAACGAACCAATTGCGATAAGCGGTTGTTCTTGTGGAAATTAAAGGGTCCGCATTGGTCGAAAAAAGGGGATTAAAATTGAGACAGAAAATGGATTGAGGAGGGATAAACTAGTGAAATAGCGATGAAGAATTGAATCTTGGAGGGAGTGCATAGACTCTATGAATTAGAAAAAACGGGGTAAATTCAGTTACAACAAATACAAATAAAAAATATTTAAATTAAGATTCAAATATGAACGTATATCTATTTGAATTTAAATACAAGCTGAATTATAAGTTATAAAAGAAATGTCGGAGTTCAAAAACCCCAGCATTTTTGAATATTTTTCAAAAATCTCGCGACTCACCTGCGAATCTCTCGCGACACACCGGTTGAGAAACACTGGCATAGAGGGTCATATATAGGATGAAATTATAATAAAAGGACAGGCACCGAGGACCGAGAAACTGTTTGAGCTCATTTTACGGAGTCCAAAACGGGATATTAAAAACGGAGATGGCGGTTCCCACATTATCACCCCCAGGATATCCGCCAATTGGGCGCAACGCCCATGAATTTGGATGCGATATATCAAAATTTGCCATCAGGAAACCCCTCTCCCCTTTTTGCAACCATACATGGCAGGCGGCTATCGGTATGGACTAAGCCGGTGCCAAGAATGCATTGGTTGGTTTGCCAATAGGCGTAATGGTGATGTATCTTATATTAGAGAGAGCACTGCTCAAGGGAAGCATTCACAGGTTAGGTAGCAATCGAGGAATCTGGCGGTAATAAATCTGAGACACCCTTAGAATTTGGAGACGGAGGCTTCGTGGGCAAACAGGAAAACTGTGGAAGGGGCACGGAAAATGGAGGATCAAGGTGGAGGAAGCGAATGAGTTGTCATGGCCAAGTCATGCTTTCGGTTGATTCGACCCCCCCCCCTCTCCAAGTCGCTGGGTTGCGTAGATCGGAACAGCTCGTTTACAAAAAGGTGATTATGATGTTTTATTGGCATGTAATCACATCCCGATCAACATCATAGTTCCTTTGGATGCTCAATTATTTGAAAAAGGAGGGAACGTTCCATGAGCGTTCGTACAACAATCGAACATTGCCGATGTCAACCTCGTAAGCGAAGTTAGATGCTACGAAAATCGAGAAGTCGGTTCAGGTAACCGCGTATCTCGAATTTGTGCTGGTTCTGAACCAATGAAAATAGATGCGACGTTTTTGGAGTCCCTTGTGGCACGTTATAACCTTTGATTTTCCTCGCTATACATATTTTTGAAGTCTCGACATCTTTGAAGGTTGGTTTTATGTTTTTTGAGGAAAGACATTAACGAAAACAATTTCTGTAAATTTCCACAGTATTTGTCTCTTAAGCCTTAAAAGGTTCACCTGGTGAACGAATTCAAGACCAATAATTATCGAAATGTCGAAAATATGTTAATTTCGCCAAAAAAATCATTTATCCTTCATAAGCTGTAGACAATTTACTGTGTATATCAATAACCCGATGGCCATTTTCTTGTCAATATAAATTTGAATGTTAAAAATAAACTGGAACTTGAAACACCCGATATTATAACGCGCGGCCTTTTAACCGGGTTGAATTGTAATTGATTGCGGTGCACTGGTCGTTGAAATTGTAACGCCCGGTGTTTTACCAGGACATCGGGCAGGATTTGAAGGTCACACAATGTCAACCACGCGCCAATAGGACGCTATCTTGTGTCAACGACCTTTACACGGGGTGGCTGTCTGTTATCGGTGTCATCAAGAGTGAAGTAACGAACTCTCTCCCTTAATACAGGATGCCCCACACTGGATCACACAAGGACACAGCCGCCTTCATCCACAGTCGCCAAGACTCGAGCGACTTCCTCCCTTCCAAAACTCATGGACCAGCATCGTAGTTTTCCCTTTATAATGACCCATCCCATTTTGTACCAAAAGGCTATGTTACCTCGCCATCCCATTTATATCGTTTCACCTCATTATATCCAATCCCTCCATTCAATGCGTCTTCTCATTGTGGCTGCCTGGGACGTGTATCCATGTTCTACTATTACCGTTATAAGATCCCCAGCGAGGTGAGAATCCCTCAGCTGGAAGAGCGTCACAATATCTCAACACAAAGATGTGCGCTGGTTGAAGGCTTTTAAACCAATCCTATTAAAACTTGGCATGCACCTATTTTCATTGGTTTATTTAATCGAAACTACCTTAATCACCATGTTAATTACCACACCGATGAATCGCAAGCCCCGGTGGGTTGTGACTTTCAGGAAGAAACCGTTTTCTCACACCAATACGAATTGTAAAGACGGTAGTCAATTTTTCGTGCTGTCATTCCGAGGACACAGGCTTAGTTTTTCCATGAAACAATACTTTACCAAAGGCGCGTCTTACTCAATTTCTCGACTGGGAGATTCTGAAATTAGAAATAGGAGACATTGCCATTTGCAAGCGAATTTATTATCCAATACCATTGTTTATGGTTGGACTTATACAATTTGATCACCATGTTCAGCGGGCAGGAGATTCGTTACAATTTTCACCTCGTACACTGAAAATCCATTAATCACAACTGCACCCACCGTTACCTGCCATATTAAACTTCTCTCTTTACACTGGATTGTTATTCTTTCTAATCATGATATTCATTACTATCTGGTCCATGTGGGTGAGGCAGTTTGATTTATCTCCGTCAACACCGGAATTTCCACTTAGAATAATGAGAGATTCTGTTTTAGTGCTAGCAATGGCATTGGGTGAATATTGTTGGTTAAATTGGCGTGTAAAGCACCCGCGGGTTTCAAGTTGGAACAATAAACAGCAGGCGCCAATAGAAAGTCACCATCTTCCCCTCCATTCTTTATGTTGGATGATGGTAATAATTGTCCTCATGTCCATCCTGAGTGAGTGAGGGCGATTCATCTCTAGGTCAACACCTGATTTGTCTTCCGCGCCAGTCGATAAGACTCCATCGGCACCCTCTAGTCTCCCAACAAATGGACCAGCCCATTATTTGCCGTTTCGATCTTTCACCAACGCCTCTTTTGTATCCCAATTCATGCATGTTTAATTGTTAAGAAAATAACCAAATATAGATTCTCTCTATTCGCCACGTCTTTTACTTATTGCGGCTGCCTTAGACGAGCCCGTTTGCACCAGTCTGTCGCGCGAAATCTCCAGCAAAGGTGTAATTTTCGTTATAAAAGCGAAACGCACGAGCCTCTTCAAGCTCACAACCTCCCATGTGTGATTGCGCTACTTCCTAATTGGTGGTTTGTCTGATAGGAACATCGATAATCAAAAAGGACTTTCCAGAAACGACAATTGCCAGCGGAGATTGCTTGCAGCAGTTTGAAAGTGCCAACTGACCGAAAAGCTGCCTAAATAATTTGTAAACAAGCACGTCTCCAATTCACCTTCATAAACCTCGTGGTCTGTGATTCCCAAAAGCTTCGGCAGCCCATCACTAAGGCAATCGAGTGGTCGTTATTGAAATCAACAAAATAAGTCTTCATTGCGGTTTTTCCCTGAAAGCCGATGTTTACACGCCGGTGATCGATTTTCTCAATAATTTCGCTTAAAGGACTCAAAAGGTGATTATGTAGATGCGTCTTCGGAAACATTTGGCCGTCTTTGTTTTTATTATTTCGCCGTTTAAGGCGACCTGGAGCAAGCCAATGCATGTTTAATTCCCCTCATAGCAGATTGTTCCCCATTGTTTTTCCTGGTCTCGAATGTTCTGACTGTTTTAAGAATAAAGATCTCGTTTTCTTGTGGCCTGTCTATGCTCTACAGCACAAAGACACCACCATTCAATGCCATTCTTCGAGTTTTTCAGTCATCATCCCTCTAATACCCTTTGTTCAAGTTTGCCCGATTGTAAATTTCTTCGGCCAATGGGAAGCATATACCGTCTAGTGTTGATAGGGTTGGCTGCGAAGACAACAATTCCGTAATTCCTTTTAAGTCTTACCCGAATTCAGAGACAGTTGTTAATCTTATGTATTTATGTAATGCTGAAATAATAAAAAAATAATAATGCGATTGCCAAAATGGTTTAAATTACATTTTTTCCTCATTTGCCTATTTGTTTTTTTATTGTTTTTTATACATTTTAATTCTGAAATGTTTGAATCTCGCAGCCTCAATAAAGCGAATAAAATAATTCCGATGTTAAAAACCTCAGCTTACTCAAACTACAGGTCTTATTATCTATTTAACAGTAATTGTTTGAGGTTGCATGCAGACAATATATATCATATTCAATGAATCCACTGATGCGAAATTATTTACTCTGTAAATGTTTAAGCATAACAATTGTTTACAGGAATTACCGGTTTGATTGGCACAGTACATCTTTGATTACTTCTCATAGAGTTGCGCAAACATTTATTTAGTCAGCTACAACTTGTGCGAGTTATCCCACTTAAAAACGACGAGAGAGTCTGTAATTTTAATCTGCGGTACAATTCAACAATGAGGGACAAAATAAGAACGAAAAAAACAGAAAATCCAATTGTATGATTTTTAACGGATTTATCTTCTGGCTCACAACAAACTCCTTTTAGTTTCTTTGCTCTACTCCCTTTGATGCCTGTATTAAAGGCCCTTAGTTGCACTTGTGGACAGTATAAAAGACACCTGTCAACAATCGTAGACAATCACACTACAAGCACCCCTATGGCCAAACTCAAAAAGCTGTCAAAGTTCACCAGAAACACACAATTGAAGACCTGCACCAGTTTGGGAAGAGTGGATCTGCAATAAGTAAATCTTAATCCAGATCTCACCCGTGGGGTGAAAATGATCACAAGCTGGGAACATCAGTAACACACTACGTCACCAGTGACTCAAATCCCGCAGTGCCAAACGTATCGCCCTGTTTAAGCCAGAACATGTCCAGGCTTTGGTTGAACCAGTAGAAGATTAGGAGGATGTCATATAGTCAGATAGAACCAAAATTGAACCTTTTAGTAAAACCTCAACGCGTCATATTTAGAGGAAAACTGATCCGTGTTAAGATAAAATGAATGGTCCATGGATCCTGAGATTTTGAGCGAAAACCTTCGTTCCACGAGCAAGTGCTTTGAAGAGTAAACGTGGCTGGGTCTTACAGCATTCAAATGATCCTAGACACACCGTCCGATCAACAGAGGAGTCGTTTCATAATAACAATTCCAAGGTCCTCGAGTGGCCTAGCTAATCACCAGATCTGAAACCCATTGAAAATAGTTGGAGGAGTTCCAAGGCTGTATTACCCCAAAAATCATTGCTCCAAAGGGGAACTGCTTTGATGAATGGACCCAAATACCAGCAACAGTATGCTAAAGCCTTTTGAAGACTTACACAACGCGTCTGACTTCTATCATTGCCAGCAAATGGTATATAAAAAGTATACAGATGACGTTTTGTTGTTGGGAGATCTTGCATAATTTATGGTTGACAAAATATGTTTTTGTCCCACTCTAGTCTTCAGATGAGTAAAATTGCATGACCCCATTCCCAAAGACTAATTCTCAAGACACGGTCTCCTGAAATTTATATTCCCAATGGAATACTCAGAAAACGCATTAGCCAAATTGACAGGAGTTAATTTTTTATCCTGCTGAAAGTATTACTCTTCATCCTAAGTTACGTTTCTGCGAGTTTAAGTGAGCCAATCGATTCACTTGTTGATTCCCTGTATATATGCATTCTCCAATCTGCTGACACACATTGCTTAGTGCTATTATCCCCGCATTGCCATGGAAACTCCGAGGCTGTGACCAGGTATCTGGTCAAGGTCGGAGCGTGGCCGTCGATCTGAGGGCTAACTTTCGCGAGTGTATCATTCAAGGTCGACGGAATGGACTCCCACATCGGATAACAAATAATCAATGTCTTTCATAGTGGTCTTATTATTATTTCATTTTGAATGGAAAATCACTGTTTATGGATCTATTTATAGTAGAGATAATGCAATTAATTAATAATAAATTACCTATGGCAGGTGTCCAACGTGTACACGCTTATAGATGTCGATTTTTTCAGTGAGAACAATAGCACAGTTTTGCTGAAAAAATCATCGTCTCAACCAAAGCTCATTTAAATTTAGATGGGCATATAAACAAACAAAATTTCCGTTTTGGGGCAAGGGAAAACCCACGGCTATATACTGAGAATCCTTAACATTCCCATCGTGATATGGTTTGGCGAGTCATTGGATCAATGAGTCATAATCCCATCTATTCTTGCCTGTCTCCATGTAAATCTGTTTTCGACCACGACGAAGGCAATGTCGGTTAATTCCCCAAAATCCAACTCGGTCATTCATTATCTGTCCCGATTTTTAACTTCTGCAGCAATAATAATATACTAAATACTTTATTATGCATTACTCGTGTCTATACGAATAGCAGGTTTGACCGACATAGCCGAACTGGGTGTAGTTAAATTCAATTCGATCCTTCACGTGCGTTCATTCGTCCAGTAATAGGCCCGCCAACTGGGTCTGAACAAATCGATAAAACCTGACAATTACTCACGTCGGCTGTGAGCATGGCAACCTTGTTTTCACGGGCTTTAACCTGCTCCTTCAAGACGCTGATGTGGTGATTCTGGTCCTGTTGTTGCTTCTCGGACATTTCGAGACGCGATTGGACTGTGTAGATCTCATTGTCTCGTTTCGACAGCTCACTCGTCATGTACTCCACCTATAACGTTGATTGACAGTTGACAGATTTTCCCGGGCCCAATAATACAGGTCTATGATTGGTGGAATGTGCTCGAATTCCCTTGAAACCGTCTCTAAAAAGCTGTTCGACTGTGATTTGAACATTACCCAACCGACACTACTTTAAATGTCGCCAATACACGTAATTGCTTCAAACTCTTCTGGACAATCCCCTCCACCTCATGATTTAATTGATGCTGGGAAGAATTATTAATTAAAGCAGACTCGTGCAAAAACACTGCATGTATTTTCTTCTATGAATGAACGCCACTCGATTCATACGACTCGGGCTGTCTTACTCTTATCCAACAGTCGCGTTAATTCGTGGTGTGACCTAACGTCTGCCTTTTCCCATAAAGCACAACATCAGTGACACGAAAGGTATACTACACACCGTTGTATAGGCTAAATCGTATTTTGGCGCGTGTTATGGATAGGGTAGCCATAACGCGTTTGCCAAACCTCATATACATCGAGAATTTGAATTGACTTTCTCACAAATTTATCCAAGTTGTTATTTTGTCTATATATAGTGTTAACTTATTCTGTATGGACACTACTTGGATCATTTTCGTTTGCTGCAAATTTTACTGCCGCAGGTGTTGGTCTTCGCGACCTTTGTAAAGCGAATAACATTATTATAAACTGCTTGTTAGAGTCAGAGCCTATGTTTTCCAGCGACTTTCAGTGTGAATCCTCGGAGACATAGCCAGTCTTGGTTAAACGTGCGACGCCTGATGTGTTGGTAAGTGTTTGATGATGCAGCAGTGACGCTGAAACTTGTACAAGATTCCAAATAATCGCCATGGAGATTTCATCAATAAAGTTAACAGCTGACAGCTTTACGACAAACCAAGCGTAGTGTTCTCATATTGCCACACAGCCATCGTAAACCCACCACCATATGCCACAAGCCAATTGGAAGCCATTATATACGAAATTGAACAAAAATCATCCTTTTCCTGTTCGGGAAAATTTGGGATTGTGAAGGATCGTGTGGCATTTTTTTGAAGGATGAACTAAACGATTTTTTTAAATCAGATTTGGGGGACACATTTATCTCTGTTTACATGTCAATGGCTCAAAAACCGCTTACGCGTGAGATATTCGAGCGATTAGAATGTTTGCGTTTGACTTTTTTAATATCTGGCGAATTTATCACCGCAAAAAGAGAATAAAAATTCCAACCTTTGACTTTAGTAGACGCTCATTACTCCGGAAGGTGTTGAGGGTTCGATCGATGTCCTCGATTCCGCTGCTCATTGAAGTCGTCGGCGTTTCTATGCCCTCATCGCGTAGACGGGCAATCTCGTCCTCCAGAAGTCGAATCTCATTTTCCAGCGTCAAAATCTTCGATTCCTAATAATTTCCAAAAAAACATCTCTATTAGTTGTCGACGTAGCAAATTAAGTAGTAGTTGTCGTTGTCGAAGACCTATTAGTCGTCAAAGTTGTGGTAGTAGTAATAGAAGTAGTAGACGTTGTTGTTGTATTAGCAGCAGTAATAGTAAATTATTCGCCTTACCTGTCGTTGTAGTAGTAGAAGTAGTAGAACTAATAGAAGTAGTAGTAGTTTCTGTAGTAGTAGTAGTAGTAGTAGTATTAGTAGTAGTAGTAGTAGTAGTAGTAGTAGTAGTAGTAGTAGTAGTAGTAGTAGTAGTAGTAGTAGTAGTGTAGTAGTAGTAGTAGTAGTAGTAGTAGTAGTAGTAGTAGTAGTAGTAGTAGTAGTAGTAGTAGTAGTCGTAGCAGTAGTCGTTGGTGTAGTCGAAGTATTTTTTTATTAAAATTGGGAGTAGTGAAAACAAATTTAATTTGGAAAGATGTTAAGACAAATGCAAGCGAATTCACTCTGTCATATATCAATAAACTCGGTTATTAAAACACACCCGCCAATTACTTTCCGTTAAAATACTCTTAAATCTTATTGTAGAGGTAGACGACGGTGATTTAGTGAAACCGACCTGCCAAGCGAGTGATTTTTTTACAAGTCTGCTAAAAGACAAAAATCGATCATAAACCGAAACTGGTAATTTTACCATGAAATTTTGATTTCCAAATGGTTTTGACTGTCGTTTTTGGATTATCACTGAGAGGGGGCAATTTTACCTTAGTGTCCACAATTGCCTGGAGGGTCTGCGTTTCTCGAATATTGTGGCGCAGATTTTCATTTTCCAGTTTAAATCCCTCGAGGTCCTGGGTGGCTGACTCTAATTCCTGAAAAATAATTATTTTAACATTCATGTGTGATTATGATGATGATGGTCACCAAGACACCTTTTTGGTGCTAGCCTGACTAATTCGTTTACCAATTTACTTGTTTAAATAATGCTCAATTGTGGATGATTAATGGCTGGACATTTCGTTTTTGTTTATTTGTGGCGCGTTGGGTACCCTAGGGAGGAGGAAGAGTGCCATGGGGTTTGTTCGAGGTCTTTTGTCCCCAACTGACTGACAACGTTCGCCTCCACGTGAAAGCCAACTAAACCGCCGTACAGAAATGATCACAAACTACCGGTTACTAACGTTCCACCCCCGACCCAAGATCGATACAGACTCCACGGAGGAGATACGCTAGAGGATGGCCTGTGTTATTTCACCTGGAGGCCCCCGAAGGCAAGAGGTCCCCTCCGCCCAAGGTCAATGATTTCTCGAACACCACACCCCAGTCCATCTACCTTAACGATGCGTGAGTCGAGTATGTCCCAGTCGACTTCCAGGTCCTAACTGCCTGCTAAACGAATGAGGACCACCAATAACAAGTCGAAAGCACCAGGAAGGCGCTCCAGAGAGGTTTCGCGTCTGCCGCGCTACAATCCGTCTAATCCAAACCCGTGACTGCGAGACCTAGCCACTGCGTATCCAAGGCACTGGGAGATTGGAGGTATTCGGTCACTGGTGTCTAACGCGGAGTCTGCCGCTAAAGCTGGACAACAATTGGCTCCAACCCAACCTCTGATTGCCGCGTATCCATTGCCGCGTATCCATTGCCGCTACGGATCGCGACATTCATGAAGCAGCCGCTGGAGATGACCGCCATTGGGATGACCGCGTTGCTAAACTTTATATACCTCGGGGGTTAAATTTGACTTTCTTGCAACATTGCCTCGTTGTTATTTCCTGTATTCGTGTCAATTTGTTCTTGCTATCGATTTTAATACTGGCCGTTTTCGACCTCGTGGCATTTTATAAAGCATATATCATCATAATCATCATTATTATTATCAGCTGGACACGCGATCAGTCGCCTGTGATTAAGATAAAGCACTTTGTTCTAGTGGACATCATCATCAAGCGAGAGCCTCCTCCTCCCAGGTGAATGGAGATGATTCCGAGCTTAAACTCTAGGACGGCATTTTAATAAATGCTTGATCTAAGTGCAACTGAATAACATAAGCAAACTAATAGGTTGAATAAATCGATAATGGAAACAATTTCGTTATTGATTAGTCAGTTGGACGAATAAACGTTAATATTATGTCCAACAGTTGGAAACTGTGTCAAAATTATGAATTGCCTCACACCGAAAAACTACAATACCATAACAATTGAAAGAGTGGCGTCATGATGGAAAAATGAAGTTCATCGACAGTTCAACGACTCTCTGTAAATATATCTGTCCTTCCTGCAACGTGACAACCGTGGCGCGTAGGTCAAACCATCGAAAAAACCTATACCACATAAATTAACCGACTTGTCCAATCCACTAAATCGAGTGCGAGAAGCAACTGTTTCGGTTGTCTTAAGAATATAAATGTATAAATGCCCCTGCAATTCAATAACCACGAGAATTCCCATAGCGAAAATGTTTTTTTCGTAAATGGATGCGCTCTTCTCTCCACCGCACCAGTAAGCACCAGAGAATGCGTGATTTGAGCAAGGGAGCCATTTTGAAGTTATCGTGGGTAGCTCTGACACCTTATCCGCGTCGCCAGGTCAGGAGTCTGCAAAAGCGGGTAGGCGAGTCTGCTCCCATCACTATTCCCCTCAAAGACGGATGCGCGCATGCAGGCAAAACCAATCAATGACTTCTGAGTACTGCTGAGAACCAATCAGAAATTGGGTAATGAACGGACGCTATGCAGGCCGGCGGTGTGAGGATCGCCTTCGCGTGCAGTCTCAAATTGAGCCCCGAAACCTCTTATAATTTTCGAAAGAATTACATAATTAAAATATTTGTAAAATAAATCTACGCCGGTCGACTGTTCTACGGTAGAGAAAACAGGCTTACATCTTTTAGATGCGCGCGCGCCATCTCGCACTCGATTAGCGATTTTTCTGCTTCGCCACCGCGATGGAAGGCCTCGTTAAGTTGTTCCCGCAGTCGGGCGATTTCGTTTCTATCCGACTCTAGACGGTCGATTCGAATGTTTGAAAAGCCCGATTCACCGCCCTGTGTCAGTTCTCCTTTGGGGCCGAGTTGTTGTTGTTGCGTTTGCAGCTGCTGGCCAGACTGTTGCTGGTTTTGCTTTCCTGTTTTCACTGCTTCCACGAGTCGTCTGAGAGACTCCTCGGTGGTAGATAAACTGGTTTGGAGACTCGCCGAGCGCTTGTCAGCCTCCTCGTTAGATTTACTGAGAAGGCGGTTCTCACAGACCAACTCGTCGACGCGTCTACGCGTAACTTCGACGTCGTGACCACCATCTATGCCCATTTTATAGCGAGGTGCGCTTTGTTCACGTTCACGGCGCAGTTCAGCGTCTGAGTTGTGCAGAGCTTGGAGCATTGTCTAAGTGAATAAATCGATTGTCCATCGTTTAATTTGCATTTAGATTCGGTTAGTAACACACTATGAAACGCATACCTGTTTCTCGAGTTGCAGTTGATGCAAATGATCAGCCAAAATTGCATATTTTGCGTTTTCTTCCTTTCGCATTCCTCTTTCGCGTTTCAACTCGGGACTCCAAAAAGTGCGGATACTTGTCATGCAAGCATTCAATTTTTCTTTAGTCATATCCAGTTCCTGGTGAAGACGTACACACTCTCTCTGAATGTTCATCACATCCACGCTGTTAGAAAGAGCCATCACGCCATAACCAGCAGTATTCGCGACACCAATTGGATTATTATAGCCACCAATGGGTGTTAGGGGGGCTAGGGCGCCACCAAGACTATCGATTCTTCCACTTCCGATATTCCCATAGATACTCAGTCCTCCTGGGTTTGTCGCGACACCAGAGGATGCCAATGCGCTGTTGTATTCGTAAAGACCCTGTTTCTCCAAATTCATTTCATACGATTGCGCACGCCTATTTGGTGCAACAGGGGCAGAGTAAAATAAAGATGCGGGTTGTTGATAGGGAACATTCGAATGACCCTGGAGTCCAGACGGATTGCTGAAGCGGGCTCCGCGCTGACCTGGTCCTTGGTAGTAACCACGGGATATGCCTGGGTAATTTGATTCGCGTTCGAGGGACGCGGCTCTACCATCATATGGAGAGTTTATAGGGTTAGGTACTCTCGGACGAGGGGCAGGACCTTGATTATAGTAACTGCTTTCTAATAAATCAGCATATATTGTATCACGAGCACTTGATGGCCTTGGTCGGTTCTGATGACGGGGTGGTGGTGCAGTCATATAGTGAATAGGCTGAGTTTGACTTTGAGCGCTCATATTATGCCCGAATCCCATGTTTTCCAAAGAAAGATCTCGAATCATCGCGAACTTAGAGTGAATATGAATACATGAAATATTTAAATAATTTCAAGGCTAATAACGACTTGGGAAGATCTTCCCAATTTACGCGGGTAAAACTTGTTACGTTTGTTCAAGGTAAACTATAATATATGTTCGTAGGTTAAAACAAAATATAACAATATTTGTCCAGCTTACTCGAAACATTTTTATAATCGAATTTAAGTATCTTTAAAAGAAAAGAAATCAAATTTGAGCGGTTAAATATTCCGTATCTAGTTTGATTGCAAATCTGCAAGATTTATGCAGAGTATAAAGAAATTCCTCTACTGCTTTCGTTTTCGTTACCCTTGGAAGCCAGTTTTACACAGACACACATTTTGGGCGTTACGAAAAACCCGAGATGGGCCGTCTTTATTTAATCGGATTTAATATCTCATAAAAGTTATCGGTTCCACAGAGAGACGAATCCTCTCGGGTTTTTAACAGTTAAAATACACAGCACGCGTATACCCATGAAGCTGTAAAACATTTGCGATTGCTTACCTTTTATTAACCTGTTACAAGGTATAATAAGACCTACAGTTGGCCCGTGTCAGATTAATGGGGATAAAAAACACACAGCACGCTTAACGAATTAATCATTCGTTATGAACACAGTTCAAGCAAAACAAGAACCAAGCAGAAAAGTAACAACATTAATTTTGTGGTCGTTTGCACATGTTACACAACTTCTTCTTCAAATAAAAGAGGTCTACCGCCTTTCCGACACGGCCATCGGTCTTCGACACTTGGCTTCGTTTTCCCCGATCACTTTGTCGGCTTGGTCTTCGTGTACTAGCTTCATTACGTAAATGATGTGGTTGCGTATTCTGAAAATCAAATGTTTGTTTTGCTCCCTCAAAGAAGTAGTCTCGTCTGATATAAGGTCCTTCCCAATGTATCTGGCTTCAGAACCTTTTACGACGCAATCATCGGGAGAGAGAATTGACTCGTCAATCCACAAATAAAACGTATAACTTAACCGTACACTACCGGGGTTTGTTGCGAAACCCACAGATTCTTCCCCCGTCACGTGGGGTACAGTTAGTTATACGGAATTCTGTGTCTCCTCACGCCCGGTTGCCCAGAAGCGTCGCTTTATGTGTTCACAACTTCAACAGAAGTCCACTTACTATTTTTTAAGGGCGAAGGGTCAGAAGTAACGAACCTTATATAACATACGACTACATCGACACATTTCATCAAAACTTTGTAAAACTTCTACGCTTCCAATGGACATCAGGATCTGTGTCTACTTCTTTGATGCACACACACCTCCGCTGACCTACCATGTCCCTACTCATATCCAAATTGATTTAACCCTCGCCTATCTCCAAGGCACTTCCTCTCACCCAGCAGTGGGGATTTTGCTCACCCTGAGAAGGGGGTAATGTAACGCCCCGGTGTTTTACCAGGATCGCGCTGGATTTAAAGGACACACAATGTAAACCACGCGCCAATAGGACGCTATCTTGTGTAAACGACCTTTACACGATGTGGCTGTCTGCTATCAGGGTCATTTAGAATGAAGCCACACACTCTCTACTCTATACAGGATGGCTCACACAAGGACACAGCTGTCTTCATCTACAATCGCCAAGACTGGAGCAACTTCCTCCCTTTCAAAACTCATGGACCAAGATCGTAGTTTTCCATTTATAATAACCCATTCCATTTTCACCCAAAGTCGATATAACCTCGCCATCCATTTATATCTTTACACCTCGTTATATCCATTCCCCTTCATTCAATTTACAGTTCTGAAGGTCCCCTTCTGTGACCTCGAACCCGCCAAGATAGCGAGTTCTTGTTTTTCGCAAGTCTTGTTGTATTAATGATTATAGTATTCGTTTTCCTACGGTAACGATGAACAAAACTTTCAGCACGCTAAACGAAATAACATCACGATAATTGTCATGAAAAGCGATTTAAACTCTCGAAATACATGTCTGGCTTATTGAATAAAACGGTTAAAATTCTTATTTAATATAAGAAACGTTCTCTTTGTAATTTGGTCGGGTAGCTCTATGAATGAGTAATTCCGGTGTGCGATTTGTGTTACATTTACCTGTCGGCGATGAACTTTGCCGTTAAATTTCAACCTCCGTTTATATTGACATCTACATCAATCTACACATTTGTTGCGTTTCTTTGGTAATGTTTCCAGTTCGCCAACGCGATTAGTGAAAGAATTCCCTTTTATAGCGTAGCCTTCGTGGTTTTACTAAAATAACATTTTTGGAGTAATCTATGCTACTCGTCAAAGAAAATACTGAAAATATCGACCGGTTCTATTCGATTTTTTTACAATTGCGTCCATAATGTCATCCTGTACCTCACCACCCTCTGTATTCTTAGATGGGGATCCTTTTTTCCAAAAACGACACCCTCGACTTTGCCGTTCTTCCCTCTGAGAATGTTGAGGGACCCCTCGGTCTAGGTAGGCATCCATGAACCTCCCTCATCTACTGCCCTATCGTCTTCAGGTTTCCCCGAGGATCAGACCTTGAATGCCATCGAAAAGGAAACGCTTATACCGGCGCTTTCCATGCAACATGTTCGTAAAAACCAGTGCGCTGAAAACTGGACTGGTATGTGGTTCACATTCAATCAAACGCACATTGGTTCCTCCTTTAGCTCTTGCCGATTGTTCGAAAAGTTGGCATTCTGCATCCATTGCACTTTGTCGGCGGCAGTTCGATGATGCGATGGAATGCAACAGACGACAGTGAGTGAACTTAATATTGATTTCATGCCACCTAGCCTTTTAGATCCAGAATTCCAAGAAAAGATGACAAAACGTTACCTCGAGTTACGGTCATTATACCGATCCACCGGGTTGGAGTCGAAATACTAGTCGCTGAATTCATCCGTTGTAATATAACCAAATATTTGAATAACACTTGGCAAATTAAATCTCGTTTGCTTCATTGATTCACGTTTTGATCCACTTAATTCGTAACCAGCAAGAAAATCACATTGCCACAGAGAAGCACACAACCATTTATCACAAACTTTATACAGTAATTTATAATGGTTATGAAATAAGACGAGAAAGGACCAGGTTCAGAGTGGGTGTTCAGTAAGGACGCTGTCACGTCGTTATAGGATGTAATCCAACTCGTGTCTGGTGTAAGCGTTCCTTTCCTCGTCTTTGATTCGCGGGAAACCGTAAATCAGACCGTCCTGGTTGCCAATGTAGATGGTGTTGTAGACCTTCCACATCATGTCACGGACCTTGCGCGCGGGATGGTAAAGACCCTGCAACAGACAATTTGGGATGTGTTTTTTAGATGTTCCAACCCGATGACAAATGACTTGCTAACTCACCTGCAGACAGTATTGGATGATTTTATTGGGTCCCAGGGAAACACGGAAGCCCTCGATGGCGGACATGAAGGCCTGCACCACGTGGGGTGACGTCTCAAAAACGTTGGGCCAGACGTAGTTCA
Organism: Proteocephalus fallax; assembly: GCA_028672205.1. Taxonomy (NCBI): domain Eukaryota; kingdom Metazoa; phylum Platyhelminthes; class Cestoda; order Proteocephalidea; family Proteocephalidae; genus Proteocephalus; species Proteocephalus fallax. The sequence continues at coordinate 102,365 of JAPUBX010001077.1, read as the reverse complement.
GGAGGTGGACAAGGGCGTCTTCGCAACCGAAGCCGTAGACCCCTAGCGCCATGTGACCCACAGCTGACATGGCTGTCTGCCTATGAACCAGGTCTCTACACAAGGTAAATAACGCCCAAATATCATCTCGATACCTTCAGGTCCCCTCCCCCTGATACCATAAACTGTGCTAATTGTATAAGGAAATAAGGTGGGGCCTATATTTTTCGTGCTCAAGTAGAAGCGGGCTTCATGGATGAAATTTCTTGGAAATATATTTAATCAGTAGCCTGTCGGTAAAAGAATGGTATATTTCGCTCAAATTGGTATTTGCTGTGTGCACAGACTAGCTGTCATTTAATGTCTTTTCCTTACGCACACGAAACGTAGATTGCATAACTTTAATTACCGCTCAAATTTGCACAGTATTGAATAAGCTCTCACCTGTCCATTAGAGCATCCTCGAGAAGCGGTGTTACAGCGTAGATGTAGTCCTTGCTCATCTCACCGACGTACTCAAACATGAAGGCCAACGACTTGAGGACGCCGTTTTGCACATTTAGCTCTGGCACCCGATACTCGTTCATCAGGCCTGGCAGTACGGTGAAGGGTGAACAGGTCTCGGCGACTATAGCTATGGCAACAGTAGTACAGACACGGTTTTGACGCTCTTGCACCTAAAAAGGAAAGTTATGTATTAATGCCATCAATCAAACTTCGGTGACTAATTCATAAGATGATTCAAGGGGATTATTTGTGTACTGGCCAGAGGGTACTTTACTGCTTTAGTGTCACCCGATAAACACTGAGACAGCCGCGTGAATAGATGTAGAAATAATTCGCATGACTTGGCCAAGACAATAGCCAAGATGGCGGTTATTTTCTATCGCACAGTTAACTGCTGGATTGCAGAACGCAATTGAATAGGCCAGAAAGGCCCATAGATCAAAGCCACTAGTACTGAATCCCCAAAAAACCGTTCTTCTGATAAACGAGCGATACTACCATCCCAAAACAATACCGCATCGAATACACCCAACAAGACTATGGGTCCTAGCTTCGGAGATTTCAGTAAATCAATTATTCAATATCCCTCACACATTTTACGGCAATCACAAACTATAGTTTGTCACGTGAGTAAGACGATTTACACGGGTGCACAGGTTAAATTAGGCATTATTTCCAACATTTCTTCCAACCATGAATTCTAAATAAGGTTATACAATATGCTGTCTGTTATACATAAATGCGTGTTAATTAATCCGAAAAGATAAAAATTAATACGGCAAAACCTGGCTCCATTTAACAGTTACAGAAAGGAGAAAGTAAGGTGTCATCTCAAGTAGGCTAAATTCATTCATGAAAAAAAGTATATACACCGATTAGATCCAACACGAATTTACAAAATTCTACAATATTATGCAATGAAAACTACGATCATTTTTGAAAGTACATTTTAAGAAGCTGATTCTATTGACAGAGGAAGGGGAGAGACAGGACGTACCTTAAGGTTGTTGAGGAGGGTGGCTAGGACATCGTGAGGACCGATGGCCTTGGCAATGTATCCAAATGTATTGACAGAAGCCCTACGGATGGACTTTTTATGTGCCTTGATCAGCTCTAACAACTCAAAGCAGATTCTCATCCACTCACGAGAGGAGACGTACTCGGATCCCCGATCTGCGATGCGCCCCACAAGGTCTATACAATTCTCCTCAACCTTCTCGTGACTAAAGATACAAAGAAGTTCACCTTGATGATCTTCCCACAGACCACGCGAAAAACGCGTGTCCAAAAGAGCCATAACGTTGGTCTATAAAAGCCAAACTAACCGATTCTTTAAGATGGGTGTCAGCCGTGGGAGCAGTTCCTTTATAGGAGGCGTCATCTTCGTCATACCAATAACGTTAACGATGCCCTTCAATGCGCCCAAAATTGAGCCGAGAACCTCAGGGTATTCCTCCCCGAGGTACTCGTACAACACAACTCCCAAGTGGCCCATTAACTTCTCCTCTTGGCAGACCTTCATAACACCGGCGATGCGACCGATCAGATCAGCCGCCTGTTGGCGCACCTTGGCGGACTTGTTGTTGAGACGCCAGAGGATTGTGCCGCAGATTTGCGGTAGATATGGTTTTACACGGTGACCCAAGGTCTGCACAACAGTACCGAAGCCAGTTAGCAGGACGGCATCCTACAACAGAAATGGATACGGAAGTGATAATATAAAGTGAAGGAAAATACTAGGCAGTGGCACTACGAGGCACCCACTCACCTCGGTTGTCTGCTCCTGGAAGGCATAGAGAATGCCGTCAATTAGTTGTTCTTCCAACCGAGAATCAATCTCATCACTTCCGAGGGCGGACATGACCTTTTCAATAGTCTCCATGACCATTTTGCGGTACTGTTCAGACTCGTCCTTCAAGTCGTCGACGATGCGTGTTATAATTTCGGTAGCGCCGACCTTTGTGGCAATTTCAACTGTGGTATCGACGAGCTATAAGAAAAACAAAATTTCACATTATTTGAATTACTTGAAAGATTTTAATGGTCAACGGGATGGTTACTTACCGGGCGGTAGTTTCTTCGGTCAAGAGCCATACGTTGATTCCAAAAGTGTCTGAAGAAGGGTGGGAGGATTTCATTGCGAATGTAGTCCGGTTCCACGCCCTCTGTGGCGCAACACTGTTTCACCACCTTCAGGACAATCTTCTTCATCTCTTCATCAGGCGAGGGGAACTCTCGAATTAGAACAAGCATGACTTCTCTCGTATAGTAGTTTGCATATTCGGGGTCCATCAAAGGGATAAGATATCCGATGGCTTTCAGAAAGGCAGCAAGACCCTGGAAGGAAAAATTTCTTAATTAGAGACCACTCTATGGTACAATTAAAAATAATCAAATTATACTTACTTTTCCACGATGACTGCGTATACCTTTCCACAGGGGTTTAAGGACCGAATCGAATGACTCGATGCCGTAGGGCGTTGCTGCTTCAGCCAGAGCCGCTAAAGCAAGAGCTGTAATAGTACGGACCTTTTGCTGCTCATCAACTAAACCGTGCTCAATAATCTCGACAAGGGACCGCAGGTGGGGCAGTATAGCACAACCCATAAGGATGGAAATCTGCTGGACAATCTTGATGCCAGTGTGACGCGCCTGCCAGGATTTTTTGGACTTGCACACAGCCTTCAAGAAGGGCAAGAGGCTGGGGATGCCCAAGGCAGATGCAACGACGGCGAACGCCCGAGCAGTTGTGTTGCGCACATACTCGTCCATATTGTCGATATCAGGGCGCATAGTGGAAATCATGGTAGCGAGACCAGCAGCCTATAACGCAAATACCAAAGAACGGATAAAAATAAATAACATAAAAGAGTTCGTAAGTATAGTTTTTCTCTAAGGACAAACCTTTGCCAAGTTGGAGATGATTTCGCGACCTTCGACACGCGCATAGTAATCTTCGTCAATGAGAAGAGGTTCGATGACGACCAGGATCTTGTGCACGTAAGGGCGTACTAAATCATCCAGCTTGTACAGAATGCGATCGATAACTTTAACGAGGAGATGACGCTCTTGGTCTTCTAGTGTGGGCGACATCAACAGCGGAAGAATTTGGTTAAACAGTGGTCCGGCACCAAATTCGCGAGCCTTGTCCGTTATCTGCCGCAGTGCCGATTTACGCATTGGCGGTGTTCCATTCTTTATCTTCAGCAAAAAGGTCATAATTTTGCGTTCAGTGGCCTCTTCTTGGGGTAGGCTGTCAATATCAACATCCTGGAGCAGTTTATCGAAGTACTGCAGATCATCTGGACGCATCATGGGGAGATTATCCCCCTTGGGCTGCAGATCACCCAGGGCGGCCGCATTACCACCAGACGCTGCGGAACCAAATCCAGCCGTCGTACCCATATCCGGAGTGGCCATACGAAAGCCCATCGGAGTTCCCGCCACAGGTGTTGGTGTTGCTATCAACCGACGTGTGGGTGTCCGCAAGGGAATATAGCCAGCAGGAGGTGGCAAGATTTTGTACCCCGGAGGAAGCATCTCATCTAATTCATCATCAGTGAGCGGACGGTTACGATCATCGATTTCCTGTTGCCATTGCACTGCTCGCATCTGTTCTGGAGTCATGGGTATTCCAGTTCCAGGAACAGAGACCCCAAAAGCAGGTGTTGCCATGGACATGGCTTTTGGGCCAGTAGGGGTAGCTCCGGAAGGTGTAAAACCGAGGCCGGGGGTGCCTAATCCAGGTGTGCCAGAGGGTGTGAAACCGCCTGGTGTTGTAGAACCACTAGGCGTCACACCACCCATTGGTGTACCACCTGCTTTCAAGGGGGTTTCATCCCATCGAGACTTGCGCTTAGCCATAACAGCGGCCGCGGTGTTGGGTGTTTGTCCGAACATCTTGTAATTGCTGCCTGGAGTATCCTGGATTGAATTAACTCCATTGCCAGGTGTCTGGTCAGCGCGCGGCGTCTCGGCCCAGCCTGCGCCGTGGCCTGGCGTATCAGCCCCAAACCGGTTGTCATGCGGCGTCTCGTCCCAGCGATTTTTTCCTGCCCCTGGTGTACCCTAGAAAAGAGGAAACATTGTAGAAGTTTAAATTTAGCAAACAAAATATACCTTGTCAAGGACATATCAAGCTTACCGACAAAGCGTCATGACCAGGAGTTGCAGCGGTGGCAACATAGGCAGGCGTCTCTGCCCACTGGCGAATACCTGGAGTTGTGGCAGAATCACGGATTCTTCCGGGGGTATCTTCCCATTGACGACTTCCAGGAGTAGCAGCACTTCCGGGTGTTACAGCTGTCAGAGGCGTCGCCGCTTCATCCCATCGCTTTGAACCAGGGGCGGTTGGTGTTGCCTCGGAGCCATCAGCCACTTGGGAGGGTTGGTCCCATCGACGGCGTTTAACAGGAGGCGCGGCATCCACGACCTTGAGCTCACCAGCTTTCGCCTTTGCCGCGAGCTCCACATTCAAAGCACGATATTCCTGTGTGATCTTTTGGTTGAGCATAACATCTTTGTAAGTATTAAGCCTGGGATCAGGTGTTTTATCGCCTATCATGAGTGAAATAGAGAAAAAAACGAAAAAACATTAATAAGACCGATAAAAGTAAAAAAACATCCAGATTTACTGACCACAAGCATACATGGAAGACAAGTGTTCGCATGTTTGCCTCTCTGTCAGAAAAAAAACTGGATTAATTTCTAAGGTGAGTGACCGCATACGCCAAAATCACTACCGTCAAGTTCGCCACGATTCGCAAGCCAACGCCACGCAAATTATCATCCATCCGTCAATTTGGATCTGTAAAAGGTTTGATTAGTACACTATGAAGTGAAATTAACTACTGTCTTATACATCTATGGATGACAGCCCAGAATAAAAACTTGGTCCACATTCATGAATCATTGTTTTGGAAACACTGTCGGAGAAAAACAGTCCGATTAGATGACGCAATTAATGATTAAAAATAATTACGGCAGAGATTATGAACATACCATCAGCAAAAGGATCATTACGAATTGGAGACAGAACCGTCTTCAGACGTTTGGCGTGGTAATCATCCTCGCGATCGGCAATTGCCTTACGACGAAATTCGGGTTCTAAAAGAATCAAAAATAGGTTTTATGGTAGCATCAACGACCGGGAATAACCACTAGTGTTGCGTATTAATTAATACCACGGGTTCACTAAGATATGTGGAAATTAAGTATCACGCCACATAACATCCCACGAAGTGTCCAACGTTCACATAGACATAATCAGAGTATAAACATAACTACCATGAGTATTTTATTGTGACCTAATACCTTATTCCATCAAAACATAGGACACTTAAAACGTAAGCATGTTGGTTTTGTAAAGGCAAGATAAACCAAACGTCGTACCATCCGCCATTTTCTATATTAAAATTCGGGAATACACCGAGAAAATAACATACAGTTGATAAAACAAAATGCGAATATATTGCGTTGTACGTGTATAATATCAATTGATTGCAAGTAAAGAATACCTTAGAATGTTTATAAATAATTGAGGATACATATTAATGTTATATATCAACATTTGTTTGTGTTCCAAGGAACTAATTGCTATTTAATATATGTTATAGAATTCCAATCTTTATGGAAGTTATTCAACTTTTTTAAAATTAATTCAGTATAAAATGCGACTCAAGATTGCGTTCAAATTAATTTGAAACGTAAATTAAATTTGGTTTCTTTCACTGATGACCAAGCCTTCATGGCCGATAATACACAGCAGTGGAATATCCCGTGAATTGTACAATGCTGCTGTCATATTTGTTGACTCGCTGTTAAGGTATTCTATTCTTCTGGTACTCTAGCGCACAGAATCAGTGAGTGCTTGAGCAAACAAGCCTTTATAACAATAAAAAAACTCGGTTATACAATAATATTGAAAATCGATTCTCAACAAGGATGCCCGGCCAGTATGTGATTTCGTAACATTGTTCAATTGCTCGGCGAATCCCGTTAACCGTATTTATTTATGAAAAAACACTGTAGTGACCTCAAACGATGTGTTTATGTATGTCCCCCGCATGAAATCCATTACACCGGCCCCCCATTGCTTAACGCATACCACAACGCATGCTGTGATCTTAACATGCATATGAACGTGGCTAAATCGCTCGTCGGGTTCTTCGAACGTGCTGATCGGCGCCTTGGTGTGACGATTAACTTTTACCTGTTGACATCGAAGGCATGATCGTGTCCCTTCCATTAAAACCTTTCAGCAACTAATAGGTCGTGCGAACACCAGGGTACGAGAGACCGTGTACCCTTTCGAAAACTTTACGTCGCATGCATTGCGGAACAAGCGGGTGAAGAAACGCGTTTTTGTTGTCGCAGAGTAGAGACTGATGAGACTGCGGGAGAGTTAGGTTTATAATACCTGCGTATCGGGCCCAATTTGTAAACCCTCGTGTGGCTGGGCGTCGGATATCTCCTCGTAGTCGAGGCACAGACTGTTCAACTCGACGCGCGAAAGGGCGTCAGAAACCTCATTATCTGCACCGCGGATATGACGGTATGACAGGTCGAACTTGGAAAGGAAATCGAGTTATCGGAATTCGCCTCCGTTGTAGCGAGACGAGTGGCAGGCCATGGCATATATCAGCGGCTTGTGGTCCGTGAAAATTAAAATGCAGCCGTCTTCCGCAAAATGGCGAAAATGCTTTACACTTAGGTAAGCCGCCAATAATTCAAAACCGAAGGTGTTGTATCAGCGTTTCGTTGGTGATAGGGATGATAGGAAAAACACAAGTGGTTTCTCAGGGCCGGTCGGTATCTGGTGATATGCTTCTTTCCATGTAGGAACGAGACACAATCGTGGATGTGCGGCAGTGGATTGCGGTCAGGAATTGAGACGGTTCTCATCGCTCGAATGTTACCACAAAGACTTCAATCCCTGGGTCTGGGCTTCTTAACCATATAGAGCGGGTACGACCACTTAATGTCGGACGGGCGTACGGTGCAAAGCTCTATCATTATTTTAATTCCTTTTGCGCTATGCATCTTTTTACTGGTTTGAGACGGCGCTAACAGTAAAAGGTTGCGGGTACCGTGGTCTTTATTTGGTGGACTCCGCCGTGTGAACGCTTCTGTCGGGTTAGATAAATGTTTTGGGGATCGGGATATTGATTGAATATGACCTTGAAGGAAGACGAGACAGGGATGTGAGTGAGTTGTCGAATCTCGCGTTCGTCGTATCGAGACGAGTTGGATGCCATGGCATATATGAGGGGTTTGTGTTACAATGAAAATGACTGCTAGCGGACGACACTAACGTTGTACTGACCGATTCACCACCCAATTAAGCACGTTTTCGATTCGTCAACTTCGTCGTATAATTTCCGGCCGACCTCCACGATACCTACCATAAAATGCTCCTTCCGACGGCAATACCGTTTGCCGAAACTTCCCCATCATGCAAACAAGTCCTTTATTTATCTTCGCCCGTCGACGAAAAGTCTAGATGGGGGGCCTTGTAGTGACCTTGATAACATTTTGTACACACATCCCACGTTAATAAGTTCGTATGCACTGAGCTCCGTCGACGATTTGACTGAACACACAAATTCTATTATTATATAACGGTGCTTGGGATCTTTCGTCTTTCTTCATTGCATATCCCATGGACACGTAAATCGCAAGGAATATAATTCAGGGGCGCTGAAAGGCATAATTCTCGGCTGATTTATTGGCGAGCACAAAATTCCCCGAGAAAATATTCTGATCTACGATGACCAACGTCATTTTCGAACATATTCTACTTATTTGACCATTTTTGACCCGTTCTACCCATCACGTGTTGTGAAACATCACAAGCCACCATAAAGACTACGTTTTCACTTAAATTTATTTAAATCATCCGCTTGCGACCGAAACAGGATAATATTCCACGGCGAACTTGTATGTACGGAGGCATCCACAGGATAACTCCAAGATAACCGACGGTTGGCAATAACGCCTGAGAATTTAGATTTCAGCTCAAACTATTTTGAATCTTGATTCTTCTTGTAGGTACGCCATAAAGTAAGGTCGTCCGAGCATTTGATTAGTTTAAAGTCCTTAGGAAACGAAGGTTCGACGCTTAATAGTTGAAAAGGAAGGAAAACACATTGTGACTTGCAGCATACCGTAGTTATTGGATAATGATGAGGCGGATTCGCTTCAGACTCTTACGAGTTGGTTTCAGTTAGAGAAACAATGTAGAAACCAATTTATTAACAGTCCTTCCATGCCATTTTCAAAGAGTTGGGGCCGAAGGAAATTCCAAAAATACGTTTATGGGGGCATTTTGTGTTTTCTTATTTATATATTGAGTTGTATTATTATTAATATTTAATGGATCAGACGTGTTTATAGCTATTAATAATAATTGAATTCATTTCTTATAAATAGCAACATCGTAAGCGACGAAAATACGGTACACCCAATCGTATCCGAACAATCTTTTAAATTTGTTTGCTTGTCAATTTTTTGGTTACTCCTCGGTTGTATGGTAGAACCTTTAGTCGCTTATTTGAATTTCGCCCTATAGTCGACTATTACCAAGAAGTCATCATCATTCGGAATTTTAAAAAAGAAAAGTGATGGTAACTCCAGAACAAATGCGGTAGAGGTGGGTTTATTGGTTCTCCCTTTCTGAGCAATAGACTCAAGAGATACAAGAGGCATTTGATCTCTTCGACGTTGAAAAAACGGGCTTTATCGATACTAAGGATCTTAAAGTTGCCATGAGAGCCCTTGGATTCGAACCGAAAAAAGAGGAAATAAAAAAACTGACCTCAGAATATGACCCCGAAGGAAAAGGTATACGTATTTCAGCGATTCGTATTTTAGGCATGTTATCTTTTCCGGATTTCTATCGAATGATGTCAATAAAGATGCAAGATAAGGATGCTCGTGAAGAAGTCCTGAAGGCGTTTCATTTGTTTGATGATGACGAGACTGGCGCTATTTCGTTCAAGAATTTAAAGCGGGTCTCGAAGGAACTGGGCGAGAATTTGACCGACGAAGAGCTACAGGTAGCGTGAATTTCAATCTAATCGATTTCCAGGAAATGATTGACGAAGCTGACCGTGATGGTGATGGTGAAGTAAACGAATCGGAATTTCTGCGCATTATGAAGAAAACAAACATGTACTGATCACCAGACGACAGTAATGATGAATATGGACACATTGCCGCGAAATAACCAGTTATATAATTTGCATTTGTTTTATATTTGCATTAAATATCGGTGTCCCTTCCGCTAGGCACTGCTCAACCCATTATTTCAATAAACGGTTTGGTTTACTCAGACGTATTTATTACAGACTCGGGTTTCTAAAAAACATCTTCCTCCGCAACTTGTTCGTCGGAACCCTTGCGTTTTTGCAGTAGCAAGGTTTTCCTCAGTAGTGTTGAGGTGTCTAAAAACAAATGTCTAGCGAATAAAAAAATACCTTTGTTATAAACTGTCGGATCAGGCGAAAGCAGCTTCTCCAGAGGTGCGATGAATAATCCTTCGATATCCACTGGATGAAAAGAGAACAATAGTTCATGTTTATCTCCATAGATGCAGAATCTTGCTGTGCTATTTGTAGGCACAAACCAGCTTTCCAAAATATAAATTACATACCTTTCTCGTCCGCGAGCATCTGACGAATATATTTTAGGAGTTGGACAATTACGTTGGTCCGCAGGGCATCGTTTAGTCGAATACTGTAAAGTAACGCACTCATAAAAGCGTGGCAGCCCCCATATAAGTTTTCCCGCGTAGCGCCCGCTTTGTCTTGTGCACTAAAAACTTAACAGAAGTGAGTGCGTTCGATTCTCCAGCTTACAGAATATGAGGCCTCGTAGGAGGTGGGCGTTCATGCTCCACACTGACAATTCGTCATCTTTGGCACCGTCAATGCAGTTCTCGAGCAGTTCTGCGGCATCGTCGTACCGTTGGCAGTTATACAGGCACAGCGCGTGATTGTAGAGAAACCAGGCACGTTCCTCACCGCTTCTCGAAAAACGATGGTTTCGTTTGAACCTAGAGCGCTGGAACGTTAATTCGCTAGACTTGTAGACGAAATTTGTGATCAATAAACCCCCTCCCATCAAAACGCTATCAAAATACCGAGAAGCTCGTTTGTTTTTCGTTATTTTATTAAAATAGCATACCACCTTAACTTGACCTCTAAAGGCATTAGTCACGAGAACAACTCACCAACCAAGTGCTTCTGAATGCAGAGCTCCCAGCGAAAATAGCCGCGACATGTTGTCCAAATAGCGCTTTTCGTAGAGGATGTTGTTGCTATGGAATAAAATAAAAAGGGCAATGACGTAAAACAAAAGAAGACGCGTTTTTCAAACTTTGAGGATTTTATTAGCATTCTTTCTAATTTACCTCGTACCAACTTATTATTTTTGTAAATTTTAATGCAGAATGTTTTGAACTTCAGTGTGTATCATTATTTTCGCTAAACCGACACAATTGTTATCATGCAAAAGAGTAGGAAAATTATCAAACTTGAGCATTGTTTAAGTTGTTTTGCTTTGTTTCGCGCCTTAACCGAAAACAATCGTGATTGGCCAACCAACAAGGTTACACGCGCTCGCCTTTCAGCGGAATGCTCTCCGAGTTGTTGGAAAACCTCCAGAGCGTCGTTGTAGTCGGCCAATTCGGTAAGAGCCATTCCGAGGAGGTGAAGAACGTCGCCCTTGACGAACCACCGATAGCCCCCAATGGGGTCCTTTCTCGACCACTTTCGGGTCCTCTCAAGCAGAACACGAGTCCTCGGTACAACATCCGCATACCTTTTCGAGTCAAACACTGAAAAATCGGAAATCACAAATTTAAAAATAATCGCGGAGGATGCATAATTCGGAAACATATTAGACCCATTAAATGAAAATCAAGAGAGGCAGACAAACCCACGTTTCCACAATAAGAACAACTCCTCGAAGATCTCGTCCCGAGTCTGGTTGGGGCGTTGGCTGAACCGCTTTCCTCTCTGTATTTGCAGTATGTTTGTCTGCACTGAGGTCCAAAAGTTCAGCTCCTTCGCGCGAACATAATGATGCTGGAGGCTGCTTAGCTGTGCTAATTGGTGGGTTAGAAGTATTGGTTACGACTACGAAATTCCACAACGTACCACCGAGTTTGGCGCGGATAAAATTGCCCGTATTGGCGAAATCGCTCTTCATGCCTACATGAAGGTTCCATTCAACCACAAGGGACCCTACCTTCCATCCATAATCGTGAATGCAGATGCTTTACTTGTTGAATGTGGGGTGGGTAACGCAAGTGAAAGATATTCCGTAGCTCTTTAACAAACAGAAATATAAATATGCTACTTAGTGATACTCAGTACACATGTGATTACGTTTGACCGAGGACGTACGCTCGTGTATGTAGAGGCGTTCAAGGTATATCTTTTCACTGTATATGCCCTCAAGGGTATTCTTGTAATCAGACAACTTAATAATCCCTGAAGTTGAGAGGACAGTGTCGAAGGAGCTTTTGTTTGACCGAGATTCAACAAGTGGAGCGACAATTCCAGTTGTAGCTGGTATCTTAAATGGACAAACGTTAACAGGGGAGTCTGGGCTGGTGTTATCGGGGCGAAGTTTGGGTTGGGTGGAGTACAATTGCTTCGATTTCAACTGTGCGACTGAAAAAATGACCAAAACTTTTCTTGCAGAACGTCGCTGGCTCTAACTGACCTGCGTTCCATAAGTCTTCCAAAAAGCTGCCCAGCCCTATGTCCTGACCCAATGAACTAAATGACGACTTATACTACCGAACATCCGCATGGAATAGAAATCTCCTATTAGAGGATAAACTGGCTTCATGGGGGCCTGCCATGACGTTTCTCGGCAATATATTTACAGGTTACGACATTCCCAGTGCCACCCGAGGTCGCCTGACCTTAGACGCTCAACAAGAGAACGAGGATGCTGATCGAAACACTGACCTTGTGGATGTCCCCGGCGATCTCCAAAGCCTGATAATAAACCGATGGCTGATTTTTCTTGTACGGCCGAATGTGCGTTTTCATGTGCTTTGAGTTCATAATTTTTGTTCTGTAGCAACAACGCAAGTACCTCCTCAAACTGGCTATGCGGATGGATCAATGGCCATCGGCACAGGCATTCAAACTAAACGTCGCTGCGATCGATAATTTCGCCGCGAAATCACCAAACGGATTTGCCGCTCTCCCACAAAACCCCATCAAGAACACGATAGCTCAGGCGCAAAAAGTAAAAATGTATTTACATAACCGTAAATCTTCGAAATTCATTTCTCTGCCGACCGACAACGGGCCACTTGGAGAGGTTTAATCCGGATATTGGCCTCCTTGACGGCTTCACGGATATCCGCACCCAGAGGTGCTCTAAAATTGCACGAAGAAATTCAAAACACGAGACATCACGACGCCCTCAAATTAACGAGGGGACCTTTCACCATCAAATGGCGGACCCCAAATTGGTCTGAAGAGCAGCTGCTTGCTTGAAAAAAACTAACCTTGGACAAAAATCGATCACACTCGGGTCGTATTCGATTCGCTTGCCTCTAGCATGCAGAAGGGCGCCATTCCTCCAGGGTAAAAAGAGATGACATGATTCACCCAAAATAACATAAATTTGAAATGCGCGTCTATAACAACAACATGGTATGTATTTTTTCCACTACTGCTGGGGCGTTTTCCAGACGACGGATACGATGCCGAATGTCACCCAACGAATATAATCACATTTGTGTAGACATCTACTGTTAGTGGATGATCCAGATTCATGCATATTTCTTGAACAAGGTTGGGAATATTTAACAGGTGACGGCGTCTCCAGAACCACACGAAATGCCAGCAACACCGGCATTCCCAGCTCGTCAGACATGTCGGAACTAACCCGAACAAACGTAGCTTAATTTAGATGATCAGAAGAGAACTGGTGTTTCTACGCGGCATTGAGACAGCCTTATCCGGTCCACGTAGGCACGTCGTTCCTCAGCGTGGTTTGACTGAAGGAATCGTCATGGAAACACCCAGCAAGACAGCGTATCCTCTACCAATAGCTAGCGTCACGTAATCAACGATAACTGCAGATTTTGAACTCACCAGGCAATCATAACCCCGTTGTCTGTGCAGAGCCTGGGAGGTGGAGCAACGAGACGCATCCCATAAGTTCCCGCCACTGCTGCCAAGGCGCTTCGTATAAAGAGGTTGCTTGCGACACCACCGGAAAGCACCTAAACCACGATTTATTTACCCTAAGAGAACGTTGGTCTACCAATGCCGGTGCCGTGGGATATGGATTCATGACGGTTGGGGGAGGCCAAAACGTCGGGGGTATTTGTACCGTCGGGGGCAGCAGACGCTCACGGACGCAGTATTCGATGGCTCTCTGGAGTCTGCGACAGAACAGACGAGCTACGGCCATCTGGCTCGCCGCGCAAAGGGATGCGACATCGTCCGCGGGTAGTGATGCGCCTTCTATAAAAACGAAAATCAAAAAGGGTGCGACAAAGAACCGTGTTTTTGCTCCAGACGAGCAGCATGTCTGTCAGCTGCGGTACGAATGCCGGAGAACGAGAAATCGCAATCACGATTGGCGCTCCTGGGTGTTGGCATGGGGTAGGCTGTGGGATATTGGCTTGTACGAGCCACCAATTCGATTGCCATACCACCGGCTATTTGACTGTAAATGCCACCGCTGATTGTGGATAATCCTAACCGACGAGCGATCTAAATAACAAATTTCCAAAGTTGGCTATTGAGTGCCTTATCCAGACAATCACCCGGAGACATATCAAGCGATTTTCCGAGAAGCAAATATTCATCAATATCCTTGGCAAGAACTAGCAAACAGTGGCCACCACTGACCAACATCACTAGGAAAGGGAAATCCAAACTAAAAAGACGTCGAATAAAATACGGATTATACTTGTTGTCAGTCAGCAGAGCGGTTAGTGCATGGGCTTCCATGTGATGTATCGGAATAATCGGCAAACTTGTACAAATTGCGTTTATTATGACACTACTTACCTGTGTTTAGTGGATAACATTTTCGCGTACGTTACACCTACCTTAAGAGAGAAGGCCATGCCTGGTTTTATAGTCACTGCGATGGCATCCAGCTGACTCCACGACAGACCAGACTTGGAGATAGCCTCTGATACTGTTTGCTGAATGTTGTCGGCATGAAGTTTCGCGGCGAGTGGAGGAATAACACCACCCATTCTGACATGAACCCTAATTAATAAATCAACTTACTTTACGGATGTTGCGGTTTGTGAGGCTAATGATTCGCCCAAGATTTGCTTCTTACTATTGACTACAGCTGCACCGGTGTCGTCGCAGCTTGTTTCGATTCCAAGGATTGTTGAAACAAAACGTGAAAAAACACCAGAGCGTGCACATTTCGACATAAAGATTGCGTCTTTAAAGATGAGGACTTGGCGACAATGTATCATTTTTGCATACAAGTTATAATTAATAATGTGTAATGACCATTTGGGTTACAATAACAGAAGCGAAATGTGTGTTAGGCTAAATTAAACCAAAAAGGACAATAATAAATATTAAATTGAGTAAGCAATAAATAACTACTTAACTATTCAATTTACCTGCCATTAGTTCTAGGTTTGTCGAATTGTGTTAAAGCAGTAGTAACATGAGTCGCTTGAATTCACAAATAAATATTCCAGCTTTAAATTACGGATTAATGAAATGTTGAGGGCGGGTCATCACGAAGGAATGAAAATAATAACGTATAATACTGAAGGGAAGACAGATGAAAAATGGAGCAAACAATGTAAAGTTTACGTGTCTTTACAGTGTTTGGAGGCATTACGGTATACATAAACTCTCCGATGTGTCTTACCACATCTGATTTGACAAAACGTAAATTGAAACAAGCGTTTTAATGAACTTTAATCGGTCTATTTAATCCACTTATATTTGAAATACAAGCATTGTTATTCAACGGCTAATAAAATTCATCATCGGTATCCCAACTGAATGTCATTGTACACTATAGTAACTAATACATTATTCTTAAACAATGCAGTCAATTCCAAGCTTATTTCTGATATTTTATTTCCAAATTATATAAATATTGTGAATCAGTTGGTGTAAGTACGTCGCCTTCCGTGCCTCACGCTTTCCATTTCACCATCATCACAGCAGATCCCGTGAAAACATGTTGTTCTATCGGAATTTGGTACTACAGGTCGAAAATCCTCAGGTAGCATCGGTGGCGTTACCTCAATATGGAAAATATTGTCTTGCGCAGGTACAGGCACGCGAAAATACACGTTCGACTACCCCCAGAAGTCGTTCAAGATAGATTATTCCAGTATCAATTCGCATCACCAACTATTGAGACACCGACCATACGTATTCTTTTCACAACAAACTTAATTTCGAAAAAATGAAAGGCATGTATTGCGGCCCATTGGAGTGTGAGTAACTGTGAGAACTTGCCTTAGGGACAGCCCAAGAGTAACTCGTTTTCTTGGTGTTGGTCGAACCTGTGCACTGTTTACAAATTTCGGGACACTAAGTGCCACATTAAAGGTGTCTGGCAACAGACATTACTTTGTAGCAGTTAGCAACTATGGGTCTGCCGGCAGTATGTTTGAACAATATAATCCTTTACATCTAATGAAACAGTATAGAAAGACGCGAAACACTCTTACGGCGGCACACCAAAGCGCTCTTGAAATGGCCATGCGTCATTTCTACAGACAACGCAAAATGAATTAAACCTACTGGCGAGTAAAAATTGTGATTAATTACGTTGGAATCGAGGATAATAACGCCCGCTTACGTCACCGGATTCAACGACTCGAGTAATTAATGAAACTGTTACAATAAATATCGACTCAAAATATCCCTTATAAACTACTGCAGAAGCTTGACAGCATTCCGAAACCTGGGTTACGATCAGGATTGAAAACAATAATGAAGAGCTATAATTTTTTTCTAATGAAATGCCCTCTCGATTTATAAAATTCCCGTTTTATACGATCACTTTATTCCTTTCAAGGTAGAGCTAAAGATACTCGCAAACGGAACTAGAATTAATTTAATATCAGTGTGGGTTTTCGGCCAAAGTCATTCTTAATTAGCAAGACTCGTAGAGCATCCAAAACACACAATGGATTCAAATCCATGAACCGGAACCGATTTGTGTCTCACAATGATCGATTTGTGGCGATTTAGAGTCCCAAGACCTCAAGGAGCAGGGCTATGCTCTCAGAAATTCGAAAATTCACACAGCTGCGTCAACACTCGCTAATTGGCGAGCTTATTAGTCTTGAGGAAATGCATCGAACACTTCAGAGTTATCATATAATTCTGACAACTCAATTTGCCTTTGTCATGATTTCAATTGAATTACCGCTTACGCGTCCTTGCCCTAGTTACATGATGATTTTTTTCTAGTTGTTTGAGGGCACTGGATGTGAGTCGCCAGTTAATTAAGTAGGCTGTACCTTAATTGGAAAGCGGTGCTAGAGGGAATTTTACGATACGTTTAAGATGGTAATCAATATTGGCCTTCAACAAGATTGAACTGTGAACAAATAAATCTGAAGCAATGTTAAAATCCTTAATTTATTGGCATATTTCGATCCTTTTCAGAAAAAAACGGGGTTTTAGAATCCCTGCGTCAAATAATTGATTGAAATTTATCAAAATTACGCGCAACAACAGCCCTTTGAATACAACTTATAATCCGCGGTTGATTAAGGTCAGTTTTTAACATGCTTAAAACGTAGATGTTTTTTACGTTCTGCAGTTTTTGGATACATAATAAATGTATGAATGCATGTATGTAGTTGATCGTTTCTTGAACCTGAATAATAATACCGGATGGCTGCCATAACTTCTGGAGAGAACCTGTTTATGCAGTGTTTCGTCAAATGGGGCTAGAAATTGCAACATGAAATATATTTCTAATTGTCCTATTTCTTTTGTGAAACAGTTTTCTGTTTTAAAATTTTGTAAGGATTCCCGGAAGAAATTCGTAATCACATTCTCTGAAAGAACTCTTAGATCAAAAACATTCTTGGGCTGTTTCCAAGCTCCGGGATTCGACTAATAACAGGTAGTTACATGGTCAAATGGTCGGAAAGGCCATCAAAAGCCCCCGCCCCCAAAATAGAGTTTGGCAAACGCATAATTTCGGCCATCTGGGGTCCTCACGCCAAGATTACTCGTGTGTATGTTGGTGACCCCTGGCTTCACTTTTCGTTGAATCGTCATGCAAAGGATGATTCCAGAACCCCTGGTAACCCCAAGAGCGATAATTGAGCGCATTATTAGTAGTCATAGTCGTGGCATTGGCTGTCGTATAAGTCGTAGTATTGGTATAAATAATAATAAAATCAATGCGATTCACTTTATTGATCACAAAGACCAAAACATTCAGCATTAAAATTTTCACCAAGAATAAGTTGATACGAATACAGAAAAAAACAATTCTGAAATGCCAAACAGGAAGAAAGCAAATAAATCTTCAACGTATATAAATTTCGGCATACGCGTAATGGCGGCCATTGGACTGCCCATATCAGTAGTAGCGGTAGTAGTAGTAGTAACGTCGCTAGTTGCTTAATTGACAGTGGCGTCTACATCTACCTGGAGGACGTCTCTGGGGCATTCTCAGGTTTGAATAAAAATGAAACAGTATAATGACTGGATTTGATGTTTATTGATCGAAGCACCATTCCGAATGCACGAGTTTCGATTTGATTTGCTGTTTTCAATCAGCTGGACGATAACGAGGGATGTGTGTTGTCGGTCAATTGTTGTTCAAATCAGAGAGAGATCACCGGATTTATCCTCACGCAACCAAACTGCTTCAGCAGCCAAGCCCGAACTCTCGAGATCGATTTTGCGGCAATGCCGCGCCTTGCCGTAAAGTAGTTCGTTTCCACTTCAGCAAACGTGATGAATTCAGGAATTTGACGGTTTGTCGTATTTATTTGGCAGAGAAGTTATCGTGGAATAAGAAGATTCTAATCAACAAAATCAAGCAATTGAAAGGCCTCTGTCAGGGTTTCGGCGGCGTTATGAACGAATAAGTTCTGCACAGTTGAACCCCAGCCAAATAACAATCACGACTACCTCTTTTCTAGGGCTACAAGGACTATAATGCCCGTCATTTAACGCTACAGAGCATCAATAGTATGGCAGAATAGTCTTAACAATTGACCGAAAGACAAATAACCTCCTTGAAATGCCGAGAACACGGTTTAAACCTCACATCACACCGATATAAAGAGGGGTTTGAAAGGATGGTCAAAGAATGTGAATCACAGTCACTAATTCTGGATTTAAACACTTTATTTTCATATTTCTGAGAGATTCAATTATTTCAAGGAGTGCATAAGGCAAAGCATCATTCACCGCCTATCTTACCCCCAGGCCTCGACACTCAAACCCCCAGTAGTCTTTCCAAAGAACCGAGACGGATTCTCGAATAAATTGACTTTTGAACGACCATCACAAGGGTACAACCACCGCATGCTCAACAGTGTTTCTCGCAAATTTTCACACAAACCAAAATCACACACACACACATGCAGGCTTTCTTACTCATTCGCGTACGTAAAGGAGCCACCCGACACATTTGGCGCCACACGATTGGCTGCTCGACAAGTGTGTTCCTGGGCACCTCAAGTAGGTATATAGCTGGCCCCATCAGTACCATTTCACTCAACGACTCTCATCACCAGAAACATGCCAGCTCGCAAAGCTCCTGCCTACGGTAAGACATTTTGGTTTTAACCCCTTCGCCTAATCCCCCTATACCACCGAACACCCCCCCTCAGCCATCCGAGCTTGAATCAGCCCTTCTCGTAAATCAAAGAAACCGATTCGGATTATTTCGTGTTCTTTTATATTCCCTGGTTGTCTTTAGGACGTGCCAGGAAAGACGAACCCGAGCGTTACTGGAAGAAGCCGAACAAGAAGGGTAAGTTTGTTTTAACGCATCCTCAGTTATGTGTTTCCGTGGGTGAAATTTAACGGTTGTTTTACTGTTGTGTCTTGTTTTATTTACAGAGGAGCCATGTTATGATGATGACGATTCCAAGAGTGGTGGGTCACTTTTGAATAAGATTTTACATTGAGATCTAACATATATTAACCACCCCTTTCCCTGTGTCACAGACTCTTCCGATAGTTCTACCGACGATGGCGAGGAAAAGATAATGGTTGAGCGTTACTGGAAACGGGAACCATCAAGTAAATTGAACTAACTCAGAGAACCCACTCGCCGTTTTCCATTGGCTAAACTAACACGAGGCGTCGTTCCAACTAATTTTAGCCCGCAGAGGTTGCGAAGCGCCCAGTGGAGAGGAGAAGATTGTCATCTCCAGACTCTGGAGGAAGAAGGGTAATTCCCGGCTCCTTGTGCTTGAACAATCAGCCTTTGGATAACTTCCTTTGGATTCAAATGTTTGCTTTTCATTGTTTAAGGAGCCAAAGCAGGAGGCAGTGGCTGTAAGTTTCCTCCCAGGGTTTGCCAAAGGGAAGTTTCTTCTCTGCCACGACTCGCCTGATTGTCCTCTCTGATTTCAGGCGCACCAACCAACACCACAACCACAACTACCAACTCGAGCTCTACATCTTCTTCATCCTCAAGCAGCAGCAGCAGCTCTTCGTCTTCTTCGTCATCGTCAAGCAGTTCAAGCTCATCTAGCAGTTCCGATTCAGACAGCGACGGAGAACTCGTCGAACACTACTGGACTCGGAAGACACGCGGTAAGACCTCCCAGGTGCCACAGAATCTTCCTAAAACCGGAAAAATAACTGATCAAAATTGTTTTTCCGTATTTTGATCCTCTAGTTCACTCAAAGGGCCGCGACGCGAAACCAGTTCACGGAAAGCGTCCGCCATCCCGCTCTCGACAGGGTGAGTTTCGGTTTCGCAAACTACGAGAGAGAGAGTTGAGGGATCTGTCAATCATCTATTTGTCTGTATTTTAGCACCAGTTTGCCTAAAATGCGGCTCTTACAAGAACCCGCACAGACGCTAAGAGGCCCTTCCTTTCGACAACGCCGCTGAAACTTCTTTAAACCAACGCCAACTACCCTCCACAGTTCTGTTCTGCACTGGTCTATCCCATATACTCGTTCCATTGGTCTTGCCTGTAGAAAAAAATAAATGTTTCCATCTTCACAAACAAATCGGTGCTCATATCATTTCTTGAAAGTGGAAGGTTTCGAATCACGATTCTTGGACCTCATGCAATTTCCCACGCAGGCTCAATGGCAATGCTAATTAATTTAACCAATTATTTTACACACAATCATGTTTCTTATGCCAAGACCACGCCACTAATTAGTCTGAAGGTTCTTCCATAGGATTGCTCTAGTAGCCAGCCCCGTCATCACGAATGCGATTAGGCACACAAATACACCACCTCGGTTAAGTCTACCTCATTTACCGTTGTTGCGCCACGAAAATTATGATGTCTCGGGCTCTTAGATAAAAAAAACCCCACGGGAACATTAGTGCTTTCAAGTATGAAAAAAAACCCCGTCTTCTTCGTTGTCTTCTCGTCGAACGCAGTTGAGTACTAAGAGAGTGCGAAAGGATATCCTTTTCGCTACTTGTGCCATCTAGCCAACCCCAGAATACCCTATTTGGGCGGATTGCTAACGGAGAAGGCATTACAGATTGTGGCCTGAATGCCAACTGGTTACTTGTTATGTATATGCACGTTTCGGAGGTCAATGTAGCTAGTCTGTTTAGTTCGCAGGTCAATCACTTCGAATGTTATGGGAAGATGTTTTACGCAAACCTATCCAGGGGGTCAATATAGACCCAAACTAAAATAACAACATCATCAATGTGCGATAAACTTGTTTACATGAATTTACGCATTGGCTCGTCGCGGGGTGATATATTTTGGCTACCATAATGCAACTGGGTATATTTGTAGCATAACTGAAAACAATAGCAGTCATCGGAACACATATCCCGTCACATTTTACTGAAAAACGGTGTCGGAAAAACCCGTTAATTGTGTGAATCGAATATGTTTTGTCAATGCTCTAGTATCGGAAAACTAGTTTATTCTTAAAGAAATACAAAAAGCGTTGTTTGCTTCATTCAAGTCGCGAACTTTTAGAATTAAAAAGTAGCAATTCCAGACGCACAACAAGCGTCTATGATTTATTGATTCACCTCTACAGGTGAAACTTAAAATCACGGCAGATGAGGAATGACCGAGTTGTTGTAGGCAGCCGTTCTTGTGGCAATAAAATGGGGCAGTCTTCGCATTGGCCGATAAGATGAACATTGACGCTGACTGGACTATAGGGGGGAGTCAATTCGTGAAAGTTCGGTGAAGAATTATCACATAGAGTACCTGGTAATACTGGTGAACCTAAAAATCGGGACAAATAAGGAATAACAGAATTGCGATATGCCGCTGTTCTTGTAGGTATCGGGCGGTATTTCGTACGTATCGGTCAAAGAGATGTCGTCTTCGAGAAATTACAGCTTCTCTGTTTCTGCTTTCGCCGTTTCAAACGAATTTTTGGGAGCTCAAACCTTGTCAAGACCTTCGTGGAATGTGACGCGCAATTGTTACTTTTGAATGTCAAAACCTTTGCTGCTTGTGACCTTCGTGACACGGCTTCAGGATAAGTTCATCCCTGTCCACAATTTGGGTGTAAATGAGTAAAAGAATAAACGATTGCCTTTTGTGACGGGCCTCAAGTGGTCAACACAAGTGGTCAACACACCTTCTTCTGGCGTGGGGGTGTCCCGATGGCGTAGCTCTGTTTGTGAGGGACTTGGGTTCGACTCCCAGGTAAGGGCATCCACAGGTGCCCAGGGAATGCCGTTACATGCAGAAAACTTTTCCCCAATCTTCATCACACCACCTCTGATGCCTGTTTATGGTCTAGTATGAGATTTGATTGTTTAAATTACTATCTACCCTTACTCTCACCTACAAAAATGGGTGTTTCCGCTCACCTATCATCGACACTAGGCCGTCCCAGCTTCCTTCCCCCTTCTCCCAAAACATGGAGCATCGAGGTAACCTGCGTCATTATCCCCCCACAACTTACTTGTATCTAAATCCCACCATCTATCTTTCTTATATCCGGGGTCTTTCAAACTCAAGTTACTTATTCCAATTAAAATTAAACACCTATTTTGGATGGAAAATCATCACCTGTTTATCGATACGTATAGTACAAGATCTACTATTTATGAATGATTACTTATATATTACATATTTCCCACGCATGCAGGCTTATAGATGTCGATTATTTTGATGAAACGTCGGATGAAATATCGGAATAATTGGGGCGCTATCTGGTCAATTGCGCACGGAGCGATGTCTTAAAAGGCTTCAATTGTTTCTTATTGATTTGCATAAGCATCAGGCGTTGAACCCGGCGATATTGGCGGCAAAATTGATGTAAAATTTAGTGAGATTTTTGTTCCATGGAATTTAGTCCGTCACGTTTCATGTCGCACCGTCTCGTTGGAACCTAATATCGTCAATATCCAAATCATCAACGACATGCCAAACTTTGTAGACCCTCTACTATACATATTTTGCAAACAGATGATGTTTTCCATTCAAAAGGGATGTTTTTAATAAGAATTTTAACAATAAACTCAAACCTGAATGAGTCTTTATTTGCTATGACTATCTGGAACCTGCCCGTTTAAAGTAATTTGGCGAACGAACACCCTAGACAAGGTTTAACCTTTCTTAGTCCAAAGTCCTTCTACCGAAATAGCTTCAATAGATTAAAGTTCACAAAGAATATATAACCCAATTGATAAAGAATCTCCATCGGTATTTCTTCCGTCGTTGCCCAAGTGAATAAGATTGGTTAAGAAAGGTTTGCTAGATGATTTACTAATGTTGACTTTAATCAAACATTTCCCCCAAAGTCAGCGTAGCTATCAGAAATCCAGCAACCTCCTTGTTTGTTCATATGGAAAATAAACGGTGAGTCAGGAAAAAGGCTGGCAATAATTGTCTCATTGCGTATTTAATATGCGTATCCTCTTAAAATTAGCACGAATTTGCCTCGAGCTAATTTTCACACGGAATCGACCCTCACACCCAAACGTGACATCGTCTTAATCATCCAAACAATTAACAAAATTACTATCGCTCACAAGCTGCATCACGAGGCCTGTAACAAACCGAGTTTTCGATCAATAATTGCCAGCTATGTCTAATTACCCAATTACTTCAACGATTAAATGAATTCCGGTAACTAATCGTTTGTGCTAGGGTGCACAATCTTGTTCGGAGTGATTTGTGTACCAAAGTGAACCCAAACGCAGGTCATCAAATGAAAACAACGCAGACAATACGCCTCTATATTCCTGTTGGCCGATCACCACTGATTGAAAAATTAACAATTATTGAATAAATGAACCATATTATTCTACTTATTTTTTATTCTTTAAGGTAGCCTTAATACCAATTGATAAACTTGAAAGAAATGATCGACAGCTCCACCTACAATTAAATTTATGTGGAATTCATACACCGCAGACAATAGATAATCTTTTTTTTGCATTCGTGCCACGGGTATGATTTTCTTGATAGTAGCATCCTTTTTAAAGTTTATGCATCACGCGAAACAGTAAAGAATGCAAATGAACGTCTTCTCAACCGTTGACCAAAATATATACGTCATACGTGGGATAACGTATTAGACATCTACTTACTGATATCAGTAGCAAAATAGGTTGGAGTCCCAGGCTGACTTGTAAGTTGTTTTAATGCTTTACTATCACTTTAATGAAGCAGTGCTCCTGTTTTAAGCATTAATTGATTACAACATGGTCTCTTCATTAGATATTCGATACCGAGAGACACGGATTTCGGATTCAGGAACTTTGTTGATACTTTGATCAAAGTTAATGATATTTTTGAATGGAGAATTGTATGAATAAGGGGCAGATGCCGTCACAAGCGGAACACCTGTCCTTTCTGCATAGTCAAATATGCGTCCTGCCAGGCGGCCTGGATTCGCGTCGTGGCAGAATTGAAGCGCCTTTCGGGTTGGCGAATGTGTGTGTGTCGATCGCTTTTTCCTCTACGTTATGTGCCGGAATCTCTCAATACTTTCTAGGAAAAGGCCAGGGAGTTTGAGTTCTCCGCAGAATTAATTGATATCTCGAATATTAGCCGCCCACGTGCAGCGATCGGAGGCCAGATCAGATTGTGATCCATTTCTGCTTCCAGCGACGCACCTCATAGACATTCCGTAGTTCCAAGCGCAAAACGTCCGTATAGACGGTGCTTATCCACGTTTAAACTGCTGAAAGTTTTGGTCCTCGTGACCTCAATAAAGCCAATAGAATTATTTTTCTTATTGTTTCAGTTGCCTCAGGCTGGGGTAGAATTTGGCCAAAAAACGTCAGCCGACGACGTTTTAGAAAGGCTGACAGCTTGTCCGCCTCTGAACATCGACGTCTTATTTCGTCGTTGGAGAGCCGATCACGTGAGTCGGCTTGATGATTCGTCACAAAAACCAGTGATCAAATACTTCCGATTTCTTTGTGGCTTCGACGCGCTGTTGCCATGCACAGTTTCACAGGCGTAACTAGGGGTGATGCGCATAGCGTCGCGATGGACGTGAAACCGATTCCGAAGGTTTGTCTCCGTTCTGCCTCACAGACTGCCACCCAGCTGCTGGAACACGTAGTGGAACCATCTGCTTCACTTCGGAAGCAGTGTAGAGCCCAGGTAGTTGAAGGCCGGAACCGACGAATCGTTGAGATGTATTGGTTGTGAGGGGTGTTCGGATCATGTCGAGAAGACTTTGGTTTTCGATGTGGTCATCTCCAGCCTTACAGACTTTGCGAGGTCAATTATTCAGCTTAAAATCGGTTGCAGGGCAGTTGGGGTGGCTCCCAGGACAACGATATCGTCAGTAAACTCGAGCTAGCCGATGGAAAGGTTCCGGGTTATTTGCACGACGTTGCTCCATTACTGCCTGGAGCAAATCCCTGTTTAACGAGTCAAATGCCGTCCGGAGGTCCATGAAACATTCTGTGGTTGTCTGTTGGTACTTGTGGTGATTTTGGGCTTTTCAGATGGTCGCAAAAAGCCTAGTTGTTTACCCAATGTATACTTTATGCACAAATTAAGAAGTCTGCATACGGAAACCATGACAAACTGCGATGCTCTTCCTCTAGAGAGACCCTTACAAACTGAAGACCCATCATAACCGCCACGCATTCCATCGAGGAGACCCTGACCAATCATACATTGTTGAAAAGCTTGGGTTTCCATTGTATAACTCCGGTGCTTTTCAAAACTACCCAACATGTTTTTCGTCCACTTTACATACCTACTGATAGCCTTTGACATTGGCTTTTCGAGTAGAATCTATTTGTACAATACACACGTGGCTGTCTGCAAGGGCATCGACATCCACGTACTGTCTTCGGCGGTACGGTCTGTTGCCCGATTCTATTATTGTTCAGAGCGACTCCCAGTCTCCCATTTAAACTATTTGGAGGGTACGCACATCATTCGCTAAAAAAACAAGGGAATCACGCCCAATCAAAAGGTTATACGTATTTATGTAGAGGATAATTGGAGGTCCAAAACTTGGATAAAAATGCCTAGTTTGACAATGATTGCATCGCGTTAGTTGGAATTTCTTGAATTAAAACAGCTACATTAATTGATAAATTTTCTCAGAATTTGGTGCTCTGTTTGAGGTTTTCAAGATTAAATTTGATTGTCTTGTGGATGCCATAAGTGTAAATAAACAAGATTGATACCACGCGTAATCGCTGAATTCAAATCGGTACACCGACTGTTATTCGAACGCTTTCGTCGAATGACGGTTTATTATTATTATGCATTTATGATTTAAAATTTGGGACCTTGTCAATTGTCACTCCACAATACATCTCCGTACAGGACACAGTATAGGCTTTCGTTATCTTAACATTTAATTCCGATTGAATTGAAAGCTGCTAACACAATTACAGCCGTTTGAGAGTATTTTCCAGGGCCCACGAGACTGTTCTGTGCCTTCTAAGAGAACGAAAACCATAATGTAGATTCCTTCTAAATAATTTTGTAATTTATAAGACAATTTAGTTTCCGTTACATCTTACCATCCATTTTTATTGTAATCTTTTTGTTTAAATGAACCATTTTTCCCTCTTACATTATTACTCAAAGCTGAGCCAATTCTCTTTGCGACTAAAATCCACCGACTCTAACTCGAGCCGCTTTAATTATTAAAAACCGATCATTAATTCGGTTTATTATGCGTTATCGTCCACCGACAGAAAATTATTTTGTCTCTTCCAACCGTTGCAAAGTTATTTTTAGAAACGGTTTGGTTTAATTGATAAATCAACAAATTTATGCAAACGCGTGCGTTAAATAATTATACTTTCAGCATTAGCAAAATAATAAATGTATAAGCCAATGCTATATACGAAAACTGTCTTTTTGTTCCTGCTTCACCTGCTCGGGTGAAACTAAAAATCTGGACAAATAAGGAATGACCCAATTGCGAAATGCCGCCGTTCTTGTAGGTATTTAACGGTATTGCCTACGCATTGGTCGAAGGGATTTACACTCATATAAACTTGAATATAGCGGGTGAGAGGGGTCATCTTAAATACGATCATCCACTCACAATCAATCCGAGATAACCAAATATTGAAAATAACGAGGTCATTTGACCCTGCCGTAAAAGCCTTGTTCCTCGTAGCGTTCTATTTTAACGTCCTTACGTGACGCCACAAATGTTGGGCAAGCATTGGATCGTGATGAATCTAAAAATATAAATATAAGAATAATAAATTACGAATAGTTCAAATGGAATCCACACCGTTTATCACAACCTGTGTTGCTGTCATTAATAACCAGCTTGGCAGGCCGGGTTGAAGTCAGGCGTCTTGGCGCTCATCATTTGACCAGCGACGTGAATGCGGTTTGCCACGAGTCGCGATCGAACCCCTACGGCAGGCCCTCCACATTCGAGGTGGCTAAAATGTGTACTCGGCGGCTACGCCCCGACGACGCTCGCAACGACTAACACACGCAACCTAAAACAACCCTACAGCCCATTGGTAGTGGTGTTAATGCTATAAACTGGAAACCGGTTGCTGCGTCATCCGGACTTCAATCAGACTGAGTTCCAAGTGCGGCAGTCCTAGTGTTGATTGAGTTTTGGATGATCCAGCAGCGGGCACTCCCACCTCCTCTTCGGTCGGCGCTGGGGACGCCACCTTTATAATATTCCCAAGATACTGAATGGAAACATCAATATAGCCTAAACATCTTCCTGCACTGTCAAAAGGCGGCAACTGCCCATGCCCGACAGAGGGGCGATTAATCATCATTATTATCATCATCGTCACCTCCTCCCCCTCAACGTCCCACCAAGTTTCTCACCAACAGAGCTATGCTGCTCATCGCTACACAATCATAATGCGAGTGGTTGAACAGGAGGATTCACGGACAGTTTCAGTTCCTTGTGTGATGTGGTTTCCATCGGTGGTCCGTATGTACATGCCGACAGTTACTTGGAGTCCCTGAAGAGAGTTGATTGGAGACTAAAACAGACCAGAAACCAATCAGAGAGTAGAATAAACCCTGACCCAAACGCCCCTTAGTTATTGTTTATATGTTTTAAGTAAAACTCTGGAAGCTGTCGTGACATTATATCTAAAACCTTAAATGTATTTAGCTTGGACTTGTGGGAAAACGTAACCCGTAAATACGGTAGATATTCGGAAATAAACACCACAGCTACTAACCATTACGTTTTATAGAAATAAATAACAACGATTTGAACTATATTACAATGACAGCGAGTAATGTTCAACTGACCATAATTACCTTAGTGTTGAAACTTTAAGCGAAAATGTTCCAAATGATATTCTCAGAACCCATTTGCCCTCAAGGGGCTCTCACGGGTATTGAATTTCCATCTACACACCCAATTTCAGTAACCCAATTGTGTGAACCGATTTCAAAATCCGCTTGAAGTATGAACTCGAGTAGGCCTTGGGAAGGAAACCGTCGATAGAATAGAACGGAGTTCGAGAAAGCTTTTAAATAAATCTCAAGACGCCTGGCGATTGAATAGACGCACAACGACAGTCTATTGGCCTCGTGGATCAGATAAAGGCGACTGTAGTAGGCTCGACTTACAAGTCGATCAGTTGAAGATTTCACAATGGTAACGCGATCAACCTCACGAGGTCAAAGAGGGCGAATTGGTACGTTTTTATTGCGGTGTTGTGTAAACTATATACTTTTTATGTTAGTTTACGAAATAGTAGGCCCCAATTAGTGCTCTCTTAATCCCCAAGGTCACCCACATGCTTTATCTTCAGGAATGGACATTAGATTTTAAGAGAGGAAAACGTTTGATGCGCTTTGGGTACTTTGAAGATAACTTGTTTTGTTCTGTAAGGATCTTTTAAGTTAGAGTTTTAATTCAAATTCAAAATAAACGACAACGTTGAATAGCCAATCATCGTCTGTTAATTGATATATATATATATAAAGGGCATCACATGTAAGCATGATAAATGATAGAAAATAAATATCTCTCGGAGTCACGATTACAGATGTCGATTCGTTTGGTGAAATGTTTGATGAAATTTCGACATAATTTAGGCTCTATCTGGTCAATTTCCCACTGAATGTTTTCTTTCAAGCTTGATTGTTCCTGGTGTGGTTGTGAGATGGTACCGCCGAAAATAGTCCATGGACGTTAAACCAAGCGATCGTGGAGACCAATTAGCTTCGGCTATTCGTGAGATTATTCTTCCCAGCAATTCGTTCGCAATAAACTAATTGTTTCGCCATTTGTGGGACTTGTATGTGCCAATATATTCAATACATAATTTATTATTGATCAATTTGCGACCTGTTTCTAAATAGACAACTAATCAGATGATGATTCTGAAATCGAAATGGGTATTTAAGTATAGTTTGAAAAATAGACCTCATTTTGAAAGACCTTGCTTAGGCTGAATGTCATCCGTTGATAACAGAACAAGGCGCCTAACGAAATGATGCATAATTTGAACAAGTATCGCCACATGCATTCGAAATCGGAATATCGCTGGAATATATACTCAAATAAAATAGAGATCGGGATATTTTTGAACGGCAAAAGGGATGGCTAACACAGGGTGAATTTGAGGACATTCAACGCGAATCGCGTTCATTTACTCGCTCGTCTTATCTGTTGTCTCAGAAGCCACGACAAATGACCCTGCACACCATAGGCACAAAAGCACACCACCTTCAATCTGTAAGTCTATTGCCTACGCATGCCACAGTCTTTCGGATAAAGTAAACAAAATATTTTTTGTTTGTTTTCTACCGTAGGCATGTTGCAATCAACCCCGAACCACTGTAATCATGGTAAGTAGACCAATTTCCCCATTGTTATTCTACGGTGGAAGTGAGACGCTTCATAAATCACTCTTTCAGTTCAACGACCAGGATTCCAACGCATTAGAGGGGATGGTAAGAGTGCTTTTAGAATCGTCAGAAACTGTCTCAGGTTGGTCACAAACAGGGAAAACTCACAGTTACAAGACAAGGGAAGACGAGATGGCTCATTGTGAGTTCTAAACATCGTTACGCAATGAGAGACGTGTTAAAAATTGACCCATAATAGTCTCCTTTTTCATGCTTTAAAGCCGTTCCTACAACATATCTAAACAGAACAAAACACATTTATCCATAAACGCGACGAAATGCGATATTTTATTTTTGTACGTGCCAGCTCTTAAGAGGTCATTGTACTTGAACCTTCGAAGGTCACTTACGTGATATCTTCGATGCCGACCCACACATCGCACTCGCTAACTATCCAGTTATGAAATCTACATCCCTCAAAGAATAACTGTCCCGTCGCCTACACGTTTCTGAAGTTTTAAACAACAATCTAGTTTTTCGGTGGTTAATACATTCACTTCATCCAAAGCATCATAATTCAACAACAATTTCACCAGTTGTTCACCCCTCCCATACTCACAATTAAAGTGTGGCTAAATTTTAATCACGTAGACGAATGTGACAGCAATATTGTTTAATCCTCACGAAAACGGCTCTATGTCGCAATTGGTCCATTCTTTGCGCGCACCCATTTCTAGTTACCCACCAGTGTAGGTTAAGCAGGAACTCAAGGACACTTTTCATAAGTAGTACTGCTACTTGTAAATGCTGAAAACGTAGGTCCACGTGACCAGAATCAAGCCATAACCATTGGTATTTAAGAATTAAAGTTTCTAATTTGAAAGCGTCAAATATAGTCATCATCTAATTTTCAATATCTAGACCACGCCGATTCGTAGAGTCGACCATTTGTCCGCCAGGTCAAACTTTCATGGTCGACTGCCAATTTATGACCACGTGCATGACGGTATATGTGTCTTTGTAGACGGCGGCATTATGCCAACCACAGTTGACAGTTCTTCATCGATATCCATGCTTCGCATGTTCAGACTTCCTTAACATTGTTTTATATGCCAGTGGTCTATCTTACTATTCCATCGATCCCATAATAACTGGGCGTAGCGGCGTGCTCATGCAAGCCGGCGAATTGGATTCCCTTTGACCCTATAATTTAAACCCGGTTTCCCTACCAACCGGAAAACAACAAGCAGAGATTTTAAAGTGAAGTTTATGGCTGCCATGTGGTGTTTATACCGAGACTTGTGCCGGTTGGAGGTAGTCGGCCGATAGAAGAATGCGTGGCGTCCACGCGGACCGAACTGACCTTCCAGAAATACGTGGTTCTGCATTCCAGGAAACCTTTACCGTAGACACGTCGGGAAGAAATGACAGAGTTTAGTTGGGTAATCAAACGGTTCCTCAACTTTAATAGTAACCAAAACGTGAGTGTGTAGGGCCGACTCGTTCTGAGGTGAATCGCTGTGGAGACTGCGTCGGTTGGTTCAGTCGACAGAACTGACCCAACGGCGAATGGAACGACATTGAGAGGCGGAAACTGTGTGCAGTCTTTGGGTGGATGATGCAGCGACTACCTTCACCACCTCTTTGGGTGGCACTGGGGGTGCAATCGTTACAATATTCCCAAGAATCTTCATGGACCATTGTATGAAGCCGTCAATCTTTTATCAAGAGAATTCCGCACTTAAAAATATATAACAAACCCCTTCCTTACCCGTTTAACTAGGTCGGACACTATGTCAGGCTGTCCAGTTCAAGTGACTGACCACGAAACCGACGGAGCAGTCGTTTTAGAAGTAGTGGGCGTTTCAGACACTTTTCGCAACGGATTAGCTATTATTATAGAAAGTGTGACGGCTATTCTGTGCTTCCTTTTTACGGCAAATGTGGTATTTGCATACTGGGGTTATTTGGAAGCTGGTTGGTTCAGATGTCCGTGGTTTCCTGCTCCTCGGGGTCAGCTGATTCGCACAGACGTTCTATCAGTCCCACTACCGCAGGCTCTCCCTCGTTGTTCAGGAATCCTAGGTTTCGGTTTTTTCACCATTCCTGTTTTCTGTAACAAGTTTTAATTAAAAGAACCATCAGTAAAACAAACTTCGCGAAATATAGTCCGTCGGAATTTTAATCTACACGAACAAGTTAAAGTTTGTAGCGTTCCCCTTTCTATTCTTGTGGCAATGCATGGACTCCGAATTAGTTTTCGTGACTTCAAGTAGTATTTTGGTCAAGGCTTTGCAAGCATTGTG
This sequence comes from Proteocephalus fallax, assembly GCA_028672205.1. Classification (NCBI taxonomy): domain Eukaryota; kingdom Metazoa; phylum Platyhelminthes; class Cestoda; order Proteocephalidea; family Proteocephalidae; genus Proteocephalus; species Proteocephalus fallax. Next base: position 70,142 of record JAPUBX010001077.1, on the reverse strand, counting down.
ACATGCCTTTGATTACCCAGGCTAAATATTTAACCCAGTTTAATGCGTGGAACACGCGTATTATTCACTTGTTTTGATTGTCTACTGATTACTGTAGTAAGTAGTACAATAAAGTAAATGCGTGCCTCTGTTCATATCTTAGGCAAAGCATTTTGCTACGCCAGTAGCCAGTTAAACGGGATTTTCCCGGAGGTCAAACATGAACACCAAGATCGATTAGTTTCCGTCGCATGGAGTGTGAGACTTTATATAACCGGAGTCGTGATTTAAAATTTTAGGTTTAAAGAAGCCAACAAAAAATGATTTGAAAAGGCAATGTGATCACAGTGAGTGGTTTGTTTAATCAAACTCTATAATATAGTGTAGACGTGGGGTTTTGTTTAAAAGGAATGGATTACGTCATTTTTGCACCAGAGCTTGGAACTGGTTGTCATGCGGCTGAGGTACAATCGCGTCACTGAAATTCAAGTATTCTGTCACACAGGCACCCAGTACTGGTAGCATGTATATCTTACAAATAGATTACTTATCAAATCCATATATTTTTGCAGAATCACATCTACGCCAAACTACTCATACACTGCCAATAGAAGTGCGACTTCAATCAGGTAGGCATGTCAGTTTGGATTTGACTTTAGCGACCTGTTGTTTTACTGTTGTTGGAAATTTTTATTGCCTCCAGCGGATATCAACTTTAGAAGACCCCGTACACTGTTTGGTCAAACGAGCAGTACGTGATTTTGATATTCGGCCGGTTGGCTTTCAGAAGTCTTACTAACGGTTCATATAAAGCATGAATAAGTTGGATTCTAAGCGCAGGTCCTTAACCAATGCAGAAAGATATCGGTTTAAAAATACGTCAAACCTCACAACGACATAACGGCCTTGATTTTAACGCCAATGGCAAGTTGGGATTTTAAGATTTCGCCCTATCAGAAATAAACGACCCAAAGCGAAAATTCACAGACAATACAGCGAATAGTATTATTATTAGCACAAAAACACCGAGGACAATAGTTAAGATCGATAATCCTGCATCGAATTTTTCGAAAGCATGCTGTTTATACAATTTTAAAATCGTCGTTATGTTTTCTTACAACACCAGGTAGCTAATAATTCCTTCACAGTTCACCAGCCTCCCTGATTTTGGGATTTTTGCAAATTCATCATCGCCAGAACCCACAATAGTTGATGATTTATAAACGCGAAATAAAATTTATCGATCACGATCGGCCGTCACCATTGTTATCGAGCGTTTGACTGAACGCAAAAACGTCAAAATAGGATCCCACCATAAGGAAGAAGTCGGGATTGATCAGTCGGATCCCAAAGGAAGCTATATTACCTCGCGTAAAAGTCAACACGCATTTAGCACTAGAGAGTAACCTTATAATGTTTGAGCCAAAGCGTTTTAATGGCAGATTTGACGCGTCCCTTGTACGATGATTCCGCATTCATCGATTGTGTTTTTGTAAATTGCAAGTTAGAGGAACCCTTTTGAATTATTGCGGAGGACCAAAGGCACGTGCGTTTGATTTTAACAGCTTTAATATTGCCGCAAAAAGATATTTTTGATTCCACCGAGGTTTTATTTTCTATTTCAGGAGAATTTGAAGTGCCGAAAATTCCAGACGCCAATCCAAAGAAAATTTATTTCTCTTTTGGTAATGTTTCACCACTAACACGACAAAAGGTTCCTTTGTCTTCATTTTGCGAGTTTTTTTCAAATTTCAAGGTCCAAACAACGATGAACAATCCGATTTAATCAAGCCAAGGATGGATCTACTGATTACGACTGGTGAGATTTCGCAAGACGCTACATTTAAAATTATAAAAATGTATTTTTTTACGCATCTTTAAATTTCAAGAAAATTTCTGGTACCGCTGTAACGTGAGCTGCATTTATTAGTTTAAATTATCATGTAAAAAAACATACATACACAAATAAATCGGTGTTATTGCTTGGTGGTAACGCTACGGTCATCGTAAAACAGCTGTCTTATTCTGTAGAATGACGAAGTGGACGACTTGGACAAAAGAAGTAATGATTAATCTATTAAAGTATCCACTGATATAAGAAACCATGAAAATGAAACACAAAATGCCTCTAGACTTCTTAATTTCCGATGAGGAGACTATTCCGTGGGAAACCGTCGGATACTACGACCCAGAAACAACTGAAGACGCCTCTCGTGGAACTATTAATCAAGTTCGAATTGAACTTTCTGATCGAGAAGTCAATCGCGATGGTACACTCGAGGGTCGTGTCGTCTTCGAACTCAAAACGCCCGCCAAAGTCGACTCAATTGATATTAAAATCAATTATATCCTTCAATTCTCGACGGGCCCCGGAGAACTGACCGTAAGTAGTCGTTTACTCTCCCCCTCTCTGTCTTATTGTTTATCTTTCATCTAAGTTTGCTTGTAGAACAAGATCTCGAATTCATTCGATATCCCAATACTGGGTAGAAATCAGCCAGAATCCCCGTCTGACATCAATATCCTCTCGCCCGTCAACCTGCAGCCCGGAACAAGTGCCATTCGGTTCAGCCTTTCCCTAGCCAAGACGCTTTGGCCTACCTTAACCTACGTCTGCAACAACGGAGATATGGTCCTTTCAGCGTGCGTTCCCATCATTTGGAAATTAAATAAAATCTATCAGAGGATCGCCACTCATCTGCTAAGATCGATTTATCCCTTCACTTGATTATTGTTAACGTGAGATCGGAGCGTCCATGTTCACGGTTTATTCGTGGCTGGCATTGTGGTAACAGGTTTTTATTTCTTAAAACAGGTTTAACAAAGGTTCCACAATAATAAATTTGTGCGGAATGACCGCACAAACTTCAAAGTCAGATCCCACAAAATGGAATGAGTCTGGATAGATTGGCCAGAGGGAAGAATAGATCCGTAAAACAGAGAAAGCATTGGGATCGCCAATGTGTGCGTGTTCACCCCGGTCGACTGAGTGTTCAACCGTGGATTCGAATACGGCATTCATATTTCCACCTTATAGTTACTCGATGCAGGCTTATACCACAGTGGGTGGATATTCAGTGTCTACCGCAGCTGTGGAATGCATTGTACCAACATACGGAGAGGAGAACAACAGCCAAACTGCCACATTTGACCTTAACGGTGTTCAACTAGCGGTGAGCTTTCGAGGCAGCCATTTTTTTTGTACAAGAGGACATTCAGACTGCCACGAAAGCAAAAAAATTAAGAAAAAAGAATTATGGACAGAGATGCGAGCTGGGCTTTAAATCCGCAAAATCCGCTTTCAATTACTGTCTAAATGCCATCCGAATTAATTATCTGGAATGACCCATTTCCCACCAATATCCTTAAAAGAGGTTCAGCATCAAATTAATGGAACCCGGGAAGCCGTTTATCTTCCACGTCAGTTTCATATTAGAACTTAATGCCGACTTTTTATACGTTTGCGAGAAAATCTTTTTTTTGGCTGCCAGCAAAACGAAGAAATCCGAATGATGTAAATAAACTTTTTCACACTGTTGTATACGCTAACTGGGCGATTGTTTGTTGCTGTTTTAAGCTGGAGAAAAGATGCTGGACTCCAGAAATCGGGTCGCGCTTCCTTCTTGTCGACGAAAAGGGGAAGGCAAAAAAAGTGGTGGTGAAATTGGTGCGAAAGATCCGCTGTGACGCATTGAATCTGCGAGATGGGGAGGATGGAGGGTCTATCGACACAATGTGGTTGCAAACCGTCAAGCGGAAAGTTGGGGATAACGGTGAGTTGGCCAATCAATTGGGGGTCCCCTGCAGGCAAGAGGGGGTGCTGCGGCGATGCAAGGCCCACTTCGAGGAAGTTCTCTCGGCTCCCGCAACTCAAATCCCGTCAGTAAATCTGCCAGGCTTCTCTTGCGCCTACGAATTTCGGGTAATTCGCTTTATTAAAAGCACGTGCACCAAACTGTTAGCATTAGTTGTTATGAGGCTATTTATGATGGTCATTTGGGTGGAAAGCATAAGTTAATCACTATAAAACGTGATACTTTTAAAAACCCGCGGAGCCTGAAACGGTGAACTAAGAACCAGAGACGACGGCATTTCCCAAAGCATTTTTTCATCCATATGATCAGTCCCAGATAAGCAACCGTGTTAACATCTGCTCTCAGAGAACATGTGACGCGTAAAAAAGCAGGCCATTCACGGGGCCTATTCTTCCACCTCATTGATGAACTTTTAAAACGTTTGGGAACCCAAGTTGTCTTGCATTCGTGACAAGACACACCCTCCTTGCTAAGTGGAGTGTGTTGCCATAAGAGAGCGAATTTCGAATGGTCTTGTATTCATATTTGACCTTGCAGGTTGAACACAATTCATCAACCTACGCCGCCGAAGTCATACTTTGCCGGTATCTCCTAGAAAAATGCGATCCAGTCTTACCATCCATCAATGGATCGATGGGCACCGAATGGAAGATTGTGGACGCTTAATTATTTCCAGGAAAACGTTAACTGATATTGTAATGGAATTTGGCCTAATTCGATAAAATGTTTTGACGTTATCGGAGAAACTGTTTTTTTTCGGGGCCGATTGCAGACTTGCATCTGGGAAGAGGGTTAGAAAGGTCAGGCCAGCTTATAAATACTCATTCAAAATGCTGTATAACTACTTCAAAACAGGTTTCACTACTAATACTACTACTGTTGTTGATCGTACTGCTACAACATCTTTCAAGTTCGATTTTCTTTTTCAAATTCAAATTAAACACACTTGTTCAGTCAAATGTATCAACTGCTTGTTGGCACAAATAGAATAAGGCTGACAACATACGGTAGCAGATTTAAAATATCCACCGCGTGCACGTTTATGGATTTCGATTCTATTTTGGTAATTTCGCGCCAAACTTAGTCTTTCAAGGCTTCAATTTTTCCTGATTTATTTGCATCAACTCTATCTTTGAGATGGCCTATCGGAAACAAGTCCGCAAGCGTTGAATCCGTTGATTTTGGCGGCTAAATAGCTTCACAATTTCGTGAATTTCTTTTCCCCTGGAATTTCTTTCGCAATAAATTGGTTCTTTCGTTTGATGTGAGGCCAATCGCACCGTCCTGTTGCAATAGAAACGTTTTATTCATAATTATGGTCTTTCTAGTATACATTTCGATAAACGGATGATGACATACCATTCAAAATGAGTATTTAATTTGAATTTGAATAAGAAACTCTAGAACGAAAAATACCTGGGCTACAACTCCTTCTACTTCTATTACTACTGATATTACTACTTCTAATGCCACTGAAACTACGACTACTTCTAATGCTACTACAATTAATAATGATAATACTACTTGTACCACTTATACTACTAAAACTACGCATCATGCTAATGCTCTGAAATGTGATCACGTTCCATGATGCAATTTGCCTTAAATATACATTAAGACAATTTTTCCACAACGCAATTAGGCATGTTCAAAAGCTATTTTTCTTCATAAGAAAGTTTGTCTCCATTAAAGGGAATATTTGAGCTTTATTGCGCATCAGCTATTGTTATTTTTCATAAGAATCTGAAAACGATTACAGATCACGACTGTGTGTTTCTATGTGGCAAACCACGTCATCGGGTGTAGAATGGCTCAACGACTGATAGCGAGATGATTCACTGATTGGCTGAACATGTAATATGTGAATGAAGATGATGGTAATGATTCTCATTTTGTTGGCGGATCTTACTGAACGCGCAATGGGTGAGTGAAGATAATTGCGGTTTTTCTCGGGCAAATATAAACTTCAGCAATGAGCCCCTGACACTATATAAATCACCATTAATGGCCAATATCTGCTTAGATTCAAATTGGTCTCACAGAAAAATTTTAAAACATCTGATTTAAGCTAAAGACCATTATATTTGATAGGTCTGTTTGATTTAGTGATCAACCAGCCTTAAAGGGTTTCGATTGAGAACATTTTGTTTCCGTGTAAACACTAAAATAAAATTTCCCGTTTGTTTAACGAGTTAATCGCGGATCAAAGGCTTGTCTAAGATAGAGTAACTGCTTTCACAATGCCCCGAGGACAAAAAGTTTCGGTCGAAGAGTTGAAGACTGTATGATCTGCGCCTAGAGTCGACCAATAACATTCTTTGCTACAGGAGCGTCAAAATAACATTTTTCGACACAAAGACGACCAACAAGACATTTATCGTCACCACTGTTTGTGGATTCGTAAACACGTCGATGCCCATAGGCTAAAGTGTGTGCATGGCGACACGAATAAAGAAAGATTTAAATCTAACCGCAGAATTTAATGTAGAGAGAGAGACGCCATGATGGTCACCTTTATACCGATTTGACAAACTACAAATTTGCTTACAATTTTACCTTGGAGACATCAGGGCTTTGACGCCAAAGTCCTTCTGAACTTTTCCAACAAACTTGCGTAAACAATTAAAATAGGGGCACATGTAAGAGAATATCTGAGAAGCAGTTTCTCGGTTCGGAACGCAAAATCACGCCCCTAAGCTTCCTGCTTGGCACCTTTTAATGTTCATAGTTTGGTATACGCCACCTATACTTCCAATTCGGCATTTATCACTTTTCCGGAAGGATTTGCAAACGTGAATCCTAGGAAAGATTTTTAAATCTACGAGAAACAGCGGAGATGTAGAACACAAGAAATGTTGGAAAAGATGGCGTGACTAAGCATGGCCCCCGTGGCTAGGTTACACAACGAATTCTTAAAGATAATTTCGTCTCAATTTGCAGAATATAATTTCGAAAAAAAACGCGGTTTTGTTGGCGGTGACGGTATTCCAGCGAACCGCGTATACGAGTAAGTTATCCCGTTGAGGGTGAATTCGTAGGTCTTTGCATAAGTGATGACCAATTTGCAAGTAAAACTGGTTGTAATTGATCCATAATGCGATTTTAAAATAGTTTAAAAATTAAATTATGTTTTTTTGCTGAATCATTAGTCAGTAATCCTTGAATACGACAGAAATTGGTGTAGTAGAACTCGTAGCAGTTACAGAAATGCCGTTGGTTGTGTCAGACGTCATCTTAGTCATAGTAGAAGTAATACTTCCAGCAATCAATTCGTTTCGATATTTCGCTGACATGAATGCTTAATCCTCACTGCCGGTAAACAATTTTACATATTTAAACAATGCTTGTCGAATTTTTGTTTAAGCTACGGGCCTCGGTCTCAATACGACTGTAAGTATCATTTTTTTGTTCTGAAACGTCCACGGGACCTCTGAGTCCGGTACATTTCTTTCGTAGCCAATCAAATACCGGCACGCAGCCAGAACGATAACTACCGCATCGACGGGGATTACAACGAGTTCAACAATCGGTCGTCAGGCTTCAACAGAACCACACCAAGGTAAGTACAAAGATTAAATTTCGATTCAGTCAGAAGAAGCGAAAACAGGCCATTTGTCAATTCGAATCCTGATCAGATGTTGATTTGAGAAAGCTCAAATTGCACGAATAATCGTAGTCTCCATTGGGAGAAATTCATTTCTCGAACATAATAATTTGATGTCGTGGTTCATCACCAAGTCATGTGCTAAATTATTCCGACGGTTGTGTAACAGCGCATTCACAATCACTATTTCATTATTAATGAAAGGAAGCTACTGTGGGTTGATGCAAACACATACAGTAACAGGACACGGGTCATTAGAGGTGGTATTTGTCCTGACAACTTGACCAGTAAGCGGTATGTTTATGTGACAGCAACATCCAACCTCTCCTTGCCAATAACAGCTCAAGTAGGGCTTGGAAAATGTCTTTACTGTGGACCCAAGGGTCAGAACATTCAAAGAATAATAATGGCAAAAACAATTGGCGTCATCTCCGTGGATTCCTACAGTCGCCATCGGATTTCAGTGAATTAAGCTAACTGGAATTTGTTTTCATCCGTAAACAAATAACACCCAGATTATCCCACAATTACTCCTAAGACGATAAATACGACACCAAAAAACACAGCAAACAGAAAGACCAGATTTAGTCAACTAAACATATTTATCGTTCCTCTGACTATTAGGGAGAAGCTGAGTACATTAATTCGGACGCGACAGGAGTATATATGGCATGAGTTCATAAGTCAAAAGACATGTCCGAACTTCGCATTCTACGGGCGCCCACATCTCAGGAAGTTAATCTCGATGATGTGAGATAAGTTGAACTAGTAACAAACGCCGAAATAAGAGAATTAAGGGGATTCTCGTTGGAAGGTTTTGTTTTCCATCAATAACGGCTTTAGAGAAATTGCGCGGGGATGTCCAGGGATTGCTGGCCAGTCTATGATGGGTATTCACGAGGACATTAATCCATATGGTTGGAGACAACGATGAATCTAACTTTCTAAAGACATGTGACAGTAGGATTTGTGCGAAGTTGGGAATTGCAGACACACACCCCAACACGCACAACATCGCAGATTCACTCAAGACAGACATCTCCGTTTTCATGGGTGTAGGGGAGACTGTTTGGCTTAAAATTAATTCCCTTTCTTCAAACTCGAACCTCGAAACAAATTACGGAAAAGGGTTTGGAGAAAACAATTGGGGCATGTTGCGTGTTTACAAGCGCTCCACATACCTGCCTGATTGCCGAACCAAGAAAATCGCTCGGATGCCTTAGGAAGACATGGCCGCTGGCAATTAATTAAAAAAAACAATTTTGGCGCAATTTGCCAACAAAGACGTCTCCGTCTGCTACATTCAGTTGTTTATACGCAATCCCCTTGATAGAAATCTGTTCTGAATGCCTAAGGAGATGAGGCTGAAAGAATTTGGTACCATAACCGAGAAGAACCGAGTACACATTAGTCTGATAAGGACCGAATTAAATTCTTTTAAGCGACATCCGAATTTTCTTTTTCTCTCGAAGTTACGGCACTGGGAACAACACCTCATCAGGTAGGCCACTCTTTAATTTACTAAATGTATTCCTTCTCTGTTCGACTATGTTAACCTCTGTTTGCTTGTTTTTGCAAGAATACTGCAGGCAGAGACGTGAGTAGAATAAGGTATTTTGTGTGTCAGTTAAAATGCCATTTAGTTTCAAATGTTTTGTTTTTCAACTAGCCATTCATACTGTGAAGGGGGGTTTCACCACTCGAAACCAAAGACAGTCAAGCCCGCCCAGAATGTAATTGCTCATCTTTTTCACCATATTTATCATCTTTTTTTCCGCGTCAGCAACCCAGGTTCGACCCTGGATTCGACGTGCAAGAAAGGCTATACCAAACTTAGCAAGCATAGCAGCGTGGCTCTTTAATTCAGTAGCGCGGAGGCTGGTTAGCTGAAAATGGCCGCGTCATTCGAAATTTAGAAAACCCCAGTTCCCCACGTGCTCCCTGGGGCAGTAAAGTTTCGGATGACGCATCGGCCACTTGTGGAATATTCCTAGAATCCTCATGAAAAAATAATCTCGGACCATTAACTAAATGCATTTCTGTTCAGGCCTATTCGATGGGAAAGACCACGTAAGTCGAAACAGTCATCTGAATAAAAATTGATTAGTTTAAATCAAGTGGGCCCCACATTGTAATCGGCGATACGTTTAAAATACTGAATCATATGATGGGGGCTACATTGCTAAATTTGATCATCTGTAGGTCTTCCTTTGAGGTGGGGGTGTAAGTCAGTTTTTACAGTATGTGAATCTTGAAGGTATCTAATGCTGGAAACATCTTTTTTTCACAGTCACAATGATTGACTATTTGAGAGTAATCGTGGAGCGGGAAAAATGACTACGACGCTTTTCCAATGGTCGAATTCTGGTCTAAAGAATGTTAGACCTTCGCTAGAGGCCACGTTCTAGACAGTCATAATGAGAAGAAGACGCATCAAATGTGTGTAAATGTAGAGGCAGATATATATGATAATAAAAGGGTCATAAATAGGGATGCGAGAGAGTGCTTGTGGAAAATGGAATGTCTTCTTTTAGCGGTAAACCGCCCGAAGCTGGGAAATGGCATTCAGATAAGAGATAATATCGCAACCGACGATAAGGGCATCGAGGAAAGACAGTGGGCAAAGAAGGCGATTTCTTATTGGCACGGGGAGGGTATGGTGCCCACAGTTTAAACCTACAAACAGGCGGTGTTATATGAAGTTCTGAATCTCCCCATCCAATTGGTGGAGAAATGGTTAAAAGTAAAAATGGAAGAGTAAAAAGGCCCTTCACCAACGCGTTGGTTTATGGCTTGTTTCATCCTCTCTAGTGCCTGGACCGCAATCTGGTGGTGGTGAATTTGCTGTTGACACCAACTATTCACCGTACGAAAACCATGTTTCGGTCTATCCCAACGATACATTCAAACGGTGAGACGTCTCTTTCTGGATGTAAGCGTCTGGGCAGCAAAATAAAAAAATTGAGTAATGACGTTAATTTGCTTAAAACCTACTTACATAAATGTTTATTCAGAATTCTTGTTTGTTTATCGCACTGATGGCTTGGTTACACAATCCTCTGTTGTATCGATTATAATAATTGGAAGCGTTTTATTAAGGTCACCAGGACCAAACATTCCATCATCAAAAGAGCAACAGTGCAAAATAGGAAAATGGATTCTGAGTTCCTGAAACTAAAATTTGTGACAAATAAAGAATAACAGAATTGAAGCGATTTGCCGCCTTTCTTGTTGGAATTAAAGGGTATTGTCTTCGCATTCGTTGAAGAGATTTACAATAGAAACCCAGAAGAATAGGAGGGGGTCACACAAAATACGAGAGTCCAGGAGAGAACATGTGGTGAAATTGCGTTGCAATATGGTCTTGCAGGTGGAGAGCATAGACAATAGACTGTATAACCAATGATCCTACGGAACGTTGAAAGACAGAGCATTTTAGGCCGGGGAACAGTATACATAATGCGGTTTGAGTTCTCTCCAAGTCGTCTGAAACTGCGAACTTAGAAACGGAAAAGATAGTATTTCCCAAGGATGCCATCTACATGATTACTCAAAGATAACCGACTGCTGAAAAGAAACAACCAGGAATTTATATTTTAAACTCGGAGCGAAATTACGGACGAAAGCGTTGGCCGGCGTGTCAACATCTGCTGTCACGGTTAAATTAATGGAGATGCTTTTGAGTGCGTTCAGAAGAGGACGAACTACTGGGCAGCCACTTTTGCGACCTGGCCAAACGGCAGCCAATGTCATTCGGTGTGGATTCATGGTGTAGAGATTCAGATTGTCCGCTCATTTGATAGGAGTCTGGTGTGTTGCTTTTCGAAGAAAATCCGCCTAATCATCAAACCTTTGGGTGTGTCATGGTGTCTGTTAGTTTAGAAATTCCGTGGATGCCGCGATTAATTCTTGGACAAATATGTTTGATGACCTGACTTCAAGCCACCGATGTGAAATAAAGGTTTACCCACTCAACGGAGCGTGACAAGAGAGCATGTTATATTTACGCAATTTCCGTCTGACTATATTCTGATATTTTGTTACAGGCGCTAAAATTGGCTAAACTCTCTAGTGTTACACCACAACCTAATTGGTTCATTTGTCTAGTGTATGCCTAAATTGAGTTGGTTTCTCGTTATCTCTTCTGAACAATGTAAAGCAGATGCTTTATTTTATAATGCCCCGAAGAACGACATGAATGCCAGCCTTAATCTGCTTACGAGAAAGCAGTAGTATTGACTATAAAACAACATTTCCCGATCATTGATGCCTAAATGATGCGAAATTCGGCCGTTTAGGTTAAATCAAAGATTTTTGGACAATCATCCATGAAATGCTTCTTAGACGCCGTTTCGTACATTTAACATTATACATTGGGCTTTCTTACTGCATGCTATCCGGATATGCCTTTCACCCTGGAAACAACCCATTTTGCAGTAGTTTGGGTGACTCGTGTATCTTCACATGGCCAGCTGCCACGTATTGGGCGAAAATTACTAGAGTGCCGAAAATTCCACATTCACGCTGCCTTAGGGGGGTTTCTCGTGAATTTCTACAAGTGGCTGCGTCCCCAGTAGCACCCGTGATGGATGCTTGAACTGGGAGTCGAACCCAGGACTCGCACAAACAGATTGCGGATGCGAACCCCAACACTATGTAAGATGGACATTTTCTCATAATCTAGGAGCTACATAACTTTAAAGTGAGTAGTATCACCCTCTAAAAAAACACATAATACACCTGAAAGTTTTCTGCTTTAGATATGCCAGTAGGTTTCGAAACCCAAATTACGGCCAGTTTTCCAGGAAATTATTTATCATTCATTCACGAATAGTCTACTTTGGCGTTGAGTTTTGTTCAATAATAATAGTTTTGAAATGGCTAATTTAAACAACGCGTTGCAGAGAGAATAAATGGGGGAAAATGCAATGGAAGCCAGCAATCAATATAAAGATTAAGAAGCAATCTACTAAACTTATAGTTTTCCTTAGATTCTTCCCCAGACTATTGTGCCTCCTGCTTAGCATAAACATTCCAGGTTGTTACTATCAACAATGTGCTTACGTGGATGTCGTCTTCGTGAAAATCTTCAGGCTCATGTTTCATAGTTCTGGATTCCAATGTTTTTTGTCAATTAAAACAGAAACACTGTAGCTTTGAATCGAATCTTCATCGCGCTTATTATTATTGCTAATTTCCCTAATATTTAACAATTTTATTCTCTGTTTTACCGTTTTTAAATTAATAATAGCCTCGTGTTTTGAATAAGGCGGTCCAATGGCCGCAATGTTGTATTTTTACGCTTTCTCACGAGAATAACAAAATGTCTGACTACTAGAGGTCAGTAGCTGTCCCAATGTATAGTTATTACGGAAAACGCGTAATCCTGACAACTTCGTTCTTGTGGCATTTTAATGCCTTTTTATTCCTCGGTGACCTATTAATCAATTATTAATATTAAAATTAAATTAATCGGAGTTTTAACGGAGGTCTTAGAAACATTTAACTCCCTTAAATCTGCCCAAAATGTCCCCCGCCACAATTCCGACGATATATTTGTCTAGGACAAAGTCTAAAAGTCCAGGTTACCATGTTGGCAGATGGTAACTGAAAGCACGATTAATGAAGGCCTCGTTCAAACCGGTAATTTAATTGTCATAAGCAGCGACTACCGATTCAATTGACTAATATTGATGACAGCGAAACTGCGTAGGAAGAATTCACGCGCACTTTAATCAGACAATGGCACGGGAACCAGCATCCCAGAGCCTAGAAACGTGTCAGGTTTGGTCATAGGTGAAAAAATGCACCAATGTGCTGAGGACAACAACCACACATGCAAACACATTAACTACTCATGGGGCAATAATGGAGTCATTCAGTTTCATAATGAATCTAAATTATGACGAAGAAGTCAGTAAAATACGAGTGTGGGGAAAACCATTGTTATTTTTGTCAATTTTAACCACATTCGCACCATTTCGCCTGATGTGTCAATGTAATCTGGTTCGTCAATGTTCTCCAAGAGTGCGGAAACCTGACACGGTTGCAGTTGTCACGAATATCGGAATATTATCCACAAACAGACTGAACATACACATCACATGTGTTTGCTTTCTTTTTCATGCCTTTGGACTATGTTCGGAGGAGCCATGTCAAAGATAAAGTTTATGCAAATAAACTATGAAGCCTTCTCGGACAAAATTTGGCTCAAATTGCAGATGTCATTGAAATTTTGATCAAAAGAATTGGCACTCAAGTAACAGTGCTCGCGGAAAACATTTACAATTTAGAATTTATAAATTGTAGGCATCTAATAATTTTTGAATGCGCGCCAATTGGTAAAGGGCCAATTTGCGTGGTTAAAAATGTGGAATTAAGGATTGAGCGCTCGACATTCATTCACGAAGTACACCAAAAGGTCTGCGTAACCACAAGCCCAACCAGGGTTTAATTGGGAATTTGATTTTTTTATAATAGCTGTCTTTGGTCAAATAGACTACATTAGCGTTAATGGCGATTGTTATTAATGACACGAACTCTGGAGATGAAAATAACTTCTTGTGGGCGTCTTTATAGTGCAGAGGAATCTCAAGCTGGCTTGAAATATATAGACTGGGTCGTTGAAAGCAGTCGTAGACACCGACACGAAATGTGAAAATTCACCAGAACTAGAAATGCTACGATTTTTAACGGTGGGCAATCGTTCATTTGACAACTGGAACATTTTTAGTTGCCCGACAAAACAAAAAAAGATCTTTAACCATCCCTTGAGGCCACTGATGTACCATTTCCCGAGTTACACAAAATAAGTCAGCATATACGTCAGGGATTTTTATGCTGAAAAAACCATCTCAAGTCGATTAAAGTAAGCAAAACATATCTGCATTATTCAAAGGTTTCATAAACGCTTGGCACGAAATAGGTTTTAGAGCGTTTTGTCGAAAAAAAGTCTTAAAATCCATCGGTGTTGAGCGACCTTGACCAAACGGGTACCCCATGTGACACTGTTGATCCCCTATAAGTATCACCTGAACAAATAAAACATTTGTTATTCGTATTATAGCAATTTTCGGTTCTGGAGCTTTAATTTTGTGAGGATTATAGGCGCATTAATGAAATATTAGCTGATGTCTTAAAGATTTAAACGAAATAACTTGCCATGGAAACCTCTGATCTCCACACCATCAGCATATTCCAATGGATCATAATATGGACCTTGATGAGCGAAAATGATTTGCATTACTCATCCACTGTGTCCATTGTATTTTACAAAGATGTATTCAGACTCACGACTCGCGTTGACTTGAATATTATTTATTGTTGGTTGAGGATTTCCACCTTAAATGGAAAACAAATTGTTATTTCAACGTAAATTCACACCGATTAATGATAGTTTCTGTTTACAAACCGGTTTGACTTGATCCCACCGCAGCGAATCCATAAAGGGGACCGTTACGGATGCGACGTGCTTAAAAAATAAAATAATTCACGATTATGACAACGAACACGCATTTAGGTGCAGTAAACAACTACAATTTAACAGGTTCCACTGAATGTGATGTCCTGGGGAGGGCTGTTGCACAAACAGAATTGATCCTTGAACGGTATTACGCATTCTGGTGGTAGAATGCAGCCCTTTTTACGACAGTGGAATGTTGGAAGACATTTAATCCACTCCGATGTACGATATCAGTCTAAATATGCGTGAAAGGATGAAACCTTCAATTCCCGGTTTCCAGTGCCTTCTTAAGGTAATTTCTCAAGCGGTTTACACGGCTATATCCGCTGCCGTATGTTAGAAGGCTTTTCCCCGTAGACTGAATTTCCCGTTTGATTCGCAAAATTTTAAGACGACACCGAGGTGGTTTCGCTAACAAAAACGTCATCGTCATAACACCCTCTGTTTTCTGTTGCGCAGCAACCTCCATTTCGTCTTCCAATTTTGCAAATCACGAGTCAGCAGCTAGGCTAAACAACAGCTGTACCTGCTAGATGGTTATTGATGGAGAAACTGTTTTTTTCGGCACGCGTTATGGATAGGGCTGACTTTCAGTGGTGGCTATTGCGCGTTTGCTAAACGTTCTATACTTATGGGGACTTCTTGTAAATGTACCTCGTTGTTATTTTATTAATTCGTGTTAACGTCTTCTACGATAATTGCAATTTCTTGCGTCATTTTTACTTGTTTTAAATTTGAATGCTGGAAGACTTGGTGCTCGTTACAAAAAAAGCAAATACCATTATTATAAAACGTTTTTAGTCAGCCACGGAAGGCTGTGTCTACACATGGCTGGGACATACCGGTTTCGTCTTTGCTTATAGTCTTAAGTCTCGTCTCTACTGGCGGGCCACCTACGAAGAAAGACAAAATGGGTTACTCTGGTTTCCGTGGCTTCCTTGGACCTTTTTGATTCAGTTTGCAAAGCGGATTTTCGGTGCGATCCGTTGAAATTTATCACCTCATTCGCGGCGTTCTATGGGGTTTCCTTCATCCTCATGTCTTAAAAAGACTCACTCTAACCACGACACTCAAATAAAGACCCAGTAGTCTTTTATTTAAATTTATGAAATAACTAACTTAACTCACATAAACCTGTTCTTCCATCACCATCTGTGTTATATGCCGTCATACGCGTCGCTATGCCTTGTCTGCGATCTTCGGAATCCGATTCTACGGCAATTGTCAAACAAGTGGATTTATTTAATAATTAACGCGCAAGCATCTGAGTCAAGCAGCACACATGATTGGATCATGGAAATAATTGTGACCTCTCTTTATAAAATGAAGCCGTCTCGTGTCAAACAATGAGTAGCATAACATTCTGGAGGAAACGCTGAGTATTACCAGAATATAGACTTACCACACCGTCTTCTATGTCCCTGGTCGTGTTGATGCCTAGTCCTACACGTCGTGACTACTTCATAGCTTTCATCGGATTCGGATTCTACGAAAAATCGACACACCGTGGGATCTGTATTATCTAACACGTTTAGTATAATCCCTGGGCTGTTGGGTACACACATATCAACTTTATAGTTAGGATATAATCCGATTTAAAACATTCAAAGGGTTTCCTAATTGGCGAATGTGTCTATAGCGAAAGCATTTTATTGGAATTGGTTAATGGATAGCACATAAGTGGAATCGAAGGAAATGATTACCCGTAGATGGACATCTATGACGTCTACGTGGAGCTGCTTTGGAGGTAATAAAGCGCTCATAGAAAGCTGAATGTACAAAGAGAAATAGTTTGTGATTGTAAGTATTTGATGGACTCATTTTAAAAAGGCCTATTTGACGTGAACTTGTGGGCAATAAAATAATCATGCTTTAATCAGAAGACGTTCATTTTCGATAACTACAATTGCCTCTACCGGTATCCATGATTTAAGTGATTTTATGGATATTTACGTGATAATGTTGTGAGAATGTCGGAGTCTGATGCGTAGAGAGGTGTTTGCGACTTACATAAATTATTCAACCATTCTGGGGATAATTCATACTTATTTTGAAAAAGGTAAACTCGCTGCTTTGAAGTAACTTCAGTCAATCACCGCAATTGTCAACCAGGTATAATGCAACGGAAATCAGTACTTACTCGACGACGAGCGATTTTTCCTGCCTATATGTTTGAAACAAAATGATTAAGGCGGACCTAAATACTCTCGTCTAGCCGTCAGATCGCCTAGATAGCTTTTTTTCACATACACACACACACAGACCGATCTGGTTACAGTAGAAAGTACTCACCCATTTTGCCTCAGTCTATCGCCAAACTGATCAACCTACCTTGCAGCGTGTATGTGCAGCGACACACAAACCCCCACCTTCTCATAATTGAATTACCAACTGTTGGGTCGCGTCATCTTGATCGATTGAAATGTGACGTTCACCGGGAAATCACAAATCACTCACTCCGGAGTCGATGACTTTGTGCACATCTTATAAGACGCAAGATGAGAGCGATGAGGTCACGATTCGCATGGAATAAATGGGCCTTTTGGAGTCATGGGCGGCACGAAATCCAGCATTCAGATTAACAGTAGATTACGCGTTTGATTTACTTGAAATTGAACTTGTATGGGCAAATCCGAAGGCTAATCTTGTTGCAATACGATCTCCTACTAGCCGCGTTTAAACCATGAAATGAAGATATTATATTGCAGCGGCTTTGCTTGTACAGGCCCCCTTCTTACTGTGATTGTCAGATTAATCGAATCCATGAAAAAAGTCGGTTAGTTTTAAAATTCGCTACTGATAATCAATGAGTATATAAGTAGTATTGTTTGGTGACTGTAGATGTAACAATGCTTTCGATAAGAGGATTAAATTGCAAGTCAACAGTGAACATATTGAATCGTGCGATTATTTCTTCTTCTTTGGTGGGAAGAGAAGCCTCTTGAATATCATAGTTCATGGAAATTCCTTGGAATTGTGTTAAGGCGGTGTCTCCAGAACCAACCGGCTTTGTTCGAGAGGTGACTCCAGCGTTTACACAGTCGAGTGTAACTAGGATCTGTGCGATGGCATGGATCTAGGCAGGGATATCCTTCGTGGCCAATTACGTCGGGGTGTTCCTTTGCGTGTTCCTGAGAGATTAATTTCCCCGATAGCGGGATGTGGCTGCTGCAGCGGCGGCGTGCAGCTTCTCAGAGTCAGAGGTGCGTCAAACGGGGACCAGAGAGCTGGAAATACTTTGAGGCATGACAGAAGACGCTACTCCAACCGACACCAATGCACCCATGACCGGAAGACGGGAAAGACAAGGTTTAATCAAAGAAATACCTTCCTTGTTCGTCCGCATCCTTCATATACGCATTTCAGTACAATGACTGTAGATAAAGTTAGCGGAGCTGGTCGATGGTAAGTCATAATCGTCAAAAAAGAGCAGTTTTAAGGGGATTTCTTCCAAGTTTGGGAGTTTCGCCTTTGGGGAAGAACTCAAGAACTGGTTATTCGAAGAATCGTTCGAAAATGTGGTTTATAATTAAGTCTTTGTCAAACAAAGTCAATGACCGTTGCTCGCCTGATTTCCTCTGGGAATTTAACAAACTCCTACACGGTTTTAATAGATATTAGTTATTTCCAACACAGTTGTAACAAATAGAACTGCACGGGATAGAATTCTATTTTTATCCACCCAGACACAACCCACGCATATGCCAACATGGATTGTCCCGCTTAAATGGGTCTTCATCCGAACAATAGCTATGAATAATTATACGCAAAGTGTATAATTTAGTAACGATGAATTCAATGAAAGATGTAGTAGATAACTACATGGATAGATATGTCACAGGTTAATAAGAAGCGAGTGTCTCGTGTGCTGATGAAAATGGCCCTAACTGAGGTTTACGGTCGAAGTGTGTGGTCTTTGTTTGGTCCTTGGCGTCGAATCTAGATGAACCACTCGCGAAATTGCGAAAAGTGATCGACGTCACCCTATGAGATCGATGGAAATTCAAGTGATTTGTAACGTTTCGTTTGTCTCAGGCGAACAATAGAAATGAGGCCAGTGGTATTAGCAAATAAGGAGCATGGCTTAAACCTCGGAATGTGTTTTTTAATCCCTAGAAACCGTGCTTGTTAATACGCTTTCTCTGTTAAACCCAGTAAAGAACAAGCCAGTGCTTGTCTGATTGCCTGTTGGGATTTGAGAAACTTGTTCGATCTTTTTCAAAGATAATAGTTACTGTCGACTAACGTCGCATATAAAAATTAACCACAACAAAAATTGGGTGAATCCCATGCAAGACAACAAGATTTATAAAGAGTGAGTTTGAACCCTGATTAATTTTAATAAAATCTCATTAAATGGTCGTATAAATTATAACCAGTTAAAAGATTTCATTTTATAAGCCGTTATGGGAGTTTTGAAGATACCTGGATTTAGGATGGAATATTGTTTAAGATTTTCAAAATAAGGTTCAATTTGTGGTGAAATGTTCTGACCCAAAACCTCCTATTGTGATGCGTTACCTTTTTTGGGATTATAAATAAAGAGAAGGCCTTTTAATCGCCTCAATTGTACCAATGCCGGCATTGGTGGTACTTCAACAGGTATCTCCTCCAGGTTAAGGACAAAGCAATCGATGTTGACATAAAGAGCTGTATTACAATGCACGGCGTAGTTTGCCTCAATTAAGCCGGAATTACAACGCGAATGATGTACAGTGGCGTCTGCGAATCGATAAATTTAATCCATACATGTTAAATGGAATAATCGGAGCCTAGCAAGTGTAACGATCAATATCATGGCCCCACACTCAACAATAGACTCCGCAAAACGCATTCTGGCGGCCATATTCATATCAAGCTCCAGCTTACTCAAGAGAAATTATATTTTAATTGGTTGCTGGCTTTATGCGCGTGCATAAGCAACCTGATGTATCTTTTTTCGTCGAAGCAGCACCAAAAGTGCTCGTATTAATTACGTTTTCGGCAATTGTTACTTTAACAGAAAAAGCCACTATTCTTTATGCAATTGCGGGTCGCCTTAATAATTATAATTGTTAGCGCTTTATTGAGGTCACGAGGACCAACACTTTCAGCATAACAAAATAATATAACAATTTTATATTCGAAAACTGTCTTTTAGTTCCTGTTTCAGCTGATCTGGTGAAACTAAACATTGGGACAAATAAGGAATGACCGAATAGCGATATGACGCCGTTCTTGTGGGCATTGTAACGGTATTGAGTGTGCATTGGTCGAAGAGATTGGCATTTAAATAAACTTGAATGGAGAGTTTATCTAATATACGAGTAGCAAGAAACGTACGACTTGTAAATTGGATTTGAATGATAATCTCTTGGATGCAGAGCATAATCATGCTGTTCACATTGAAAAATCACAATCTGGTTTAATTTACGGATAAACAGGTAATTGAAATTGGACACACACAAATTCACACATCGAAGCATTAACTAAAGTTCGGTATCAGCGTGTATAAATTGTGCTGAAAATATTATGCAAGCCGGAGAAACTGTGTGAACCATTTTTGGGACTTTTAGGGGGTAGGGATGAACGCAACTGGGCGAAATCTAGAAGCCTCTGTTTATTCAGCCCAGAATAAAACATTGCCTAGGCGTGTCTGACTGCAGTGGGGAAATTAACAAAGTTGTTTTATTAGATTCAAGTTCATTTAAGCAAAAGTCGCGTAAACAAATTGGTTAAGCCCAAAAGGGTAGAATCTGATGTAAATGGAAACAATTTGAAATGGATAAAAATAGGATTTAAAATGTTCTCACTCGTTACTTTTCGACCATTATTTTTTTCGGAGTAGACTTCAAAGTCGGATTCATTAAATATTAAGACGAAATAGACCAATGCAAAGCTTGATCGCTATTAGGAATAATACGATAATTAAAATGTTATTCGCTTTATTGACGTCACGATGAAGAACCCTTTCATAATATTTTGGGCGGTATTCCCCACAAGCGGATTTACCTTTGATTGTATCCTTGAGGATTCTTGAAAATACTATAACCGACGACGCCCACAGTGCAACCTGAAGCAGGGCTTGGAGTGGCCGCTAATTTATCCAACTGATGTCTCTTTGATTGGTTACTTTCCGGATGACGCAGCAGCCGATTTCTGCCGCAACCTAGCCATCAGGACACAGACGTTGCTTCGGCCAGCTTAGTTTTGTTGGCACAAGCTGGGAGTCGAACCGAGGTTAGCTCAAGAGCCGAGCGAATTGTGTCTCGGAGGAATTTTAACGATTTTTCTGCATTTAAATGTGAAATAGTTCAACATATTGCCCTTATTTCTAGCATAATTTAATAATCTAGCTATAAAGCTGAGGTGGGGGGTCCATGCATTCTTAATTTGGCTCCTTGACTATCTAGAAAACCACATTCTATCGTTGCCCATAAGTCTTTAGCCGATTAAGCCCTTTGGGGGCTAATCAATAATATAAAATTTTCGAAACTAGGTCTTCGAGGGAGAGTTGGGTATTTCCCGCGCCTGCGTTAACATTCTGACGGATCCCAGCGGATTACATAACGCCGAAAGGCGTAAAGGTACATATTTAAAAAAAACGACTGATTTGACACCAGAACATGACAAGCAGAAGGTAGGGTTGGAGGACTGTTGGACAAGTGACTGGATTGGTAAATCTACGGCAAAGTGTACGACTAGCATAGTGTAGAAGGTGTCGGTTCGTCTTTGTGAAAGGCGGCGACAATTAGCGCGCACGTGGGAGAAGGCGCCTCCTCGTATTTACAAACGATCGAAAGAGGATGTCGTCCAAGATGGAGAGGGGGATATAGAGAGCGGCGATAGTGCGACCCTTTGGGTTCTTCTACGCGTAGAATTCTCGATGGGGAGCACGGGTGTAGGTGTTGGAGGCTGTGGGACTCTTTTTCGACTCCTCCAGACAGTAGGAACCCTCATCGCGTTTGCGCAGACGATAAATGCAGAAGAGGACGAGGAGGATGAGAAGGAGAAGAGCCGCGACTGAGCTTCCCACGATTCCTTTAAAAAACGAACGATTTTTGGCCCGGCGATAAAGGTCGATATAATGCCACAGTCCCAAGGACCACCATCTCCGGAATTTGCCCCAAATCATCGGGGTGCAGTGGATCTTGACACTAACACCGCGGGTCGAATCAGTGTCTTTGGGTGAAGCAGAAACAACCCCCACGAGGCGTAAAATCTAATTTTTAATAACTGATTTCTCCGTTATCGAAACGGGAGGATGGCAGAAGAGTACAGCTTTCATCTTCGGTATCTTATTGAAAGTAAGTCTTTCCAATTAGGCTGCAGAATGTTTTACTGTCCAAAGCACTGGTGAAGCCTTATGGCATGAATCAATCCAAAGGAACACGTTTGATCGAGGTAAATTGAATTTTACATCACCCAACAGCAAATTTATTTGCATCTGCCTTGCATTGCGGTTGCAAGGACCGCATTAAATCCAGGTTAACGACTAAGGAAATTGGCAATCGTTCTTGCATCATAAAATCTGTTTTGTTGGTGTCCATTCTTCGTATTCTAGACCGGAACTTGATTCACGGAAATCAGCGTTTTCTAACACAAAGATACGTTGGGTCGACCCACCAAATTGAACACCGTCGACATAAATAACAATCATTTTTGCGCAAGTATTCAATTTCGAATTAAAAAAATTGTAATTTCTATTTGACGATGCGCTAATCGTAACTGCTATTATTAGATTTAATTAATAACCAATGTCTCCCGTGTTTCTCATCAAAGGCGCAATTTACATTTGTTTGGCCATTATCAATTTAATTAATATTCCTCCTTACTGAAGACGGGGCAGCCGAGAATTATCGATTGGGATGTCGAGTTGTAAGTATCCGTTTTATGCAACCCTCAACCGCAACTTTGAGCTTGAGGCAGCCATACCCTTATTCAACCATCGTCAAGGCCATTTGCAATAAGTTTTCATTAATTAATAACCCTTACAATCACACTGCATTAATTCAAATTTTGGAAATTCGTCAGATCATGATGGCCAGAATGATCCAACGCAGTCGAATTGAAGAAGTAAATATCAACCAAGTTAAGTTTCATTTGTCTTACTTATTTTGCATATTCGTGTTGACCTATTCTTCATCTGTGTCATCAAAACAATCAATGGATGCATGCTTCATGTTCCAGGCACAATGGTGAACAATTTGTTAAAAAAATGCCAACCGTTTTTGTCCTCGTGACGTTTACAAAGCGATTACCATGACGATTATTCTTACGGAGTAGATTAAAAGATCGAGACAGGTGAACAAAAAGCTATTAATTTCGAAAAATAGCAAAAGAAGAAATATTCATTAAATGCACGTGAGTATGTTTCGGACTTAATTACCAAATAGCTCGATTACATCTCAGTTTCTTATTAAATGGTCACGAGATTTGTCGTGTGATATGGTACGTGGGCTCACACACACACACACACACACGGTCTAGTTTAGATTAATAGAACTGTCCACCTACACACCTGCTATGACTCCTGGCTGATTGAGGATGTCACGATGCCTCCAGCTGTTTTGAATGGCTAGGTCGTGGGCCGTCTGGCGGACAGAAATCGGTCTTCCGCGACCCTGTCCAGGGTAGTCCTGTTGAGGCGGCTCTGATTGGTGAGGATTGTAGACTAAAAACAAGCGGACGCATAAATCATGGGTTTATGTATCCATGGTCACCTTCAGAGCCAAATTAAAGGGTTCGTTAAGAGGCCATTAGATTAATTAATATTTAATGGGGGTTATTCATGAGCAGTAACGGATTAAATCACAACCTTTGCTCTATTTGAAGAGATTTAAAATTGCTTGACGGAAAACTCTGAAAAAATAGAATCGTAACAACGCAGTTTCATAATTCGATTAGATCAAAAATGGGCGAACATTATTATATACAATTCCTCGGAGAATTATTATTGATGAAAATAATTAAATTCGCATTTTTTTATTTTTAGCGAGTTCCAAAAAATTAAAATTGATTCACAACGGACGTTACTTTCGAAAATAAAAAAATAATAAGCATGGAACCGAGAATCATTAAAACGCTGCCCGACATATGGCCAAAGGCAGCAGATTGGTCGTATTCAAGCTATTTTTATCTATTTCATAGATAGTTAGATATCTTTGTGTATGTGCGTCTTAAGAAGTGTGTCGGTTTTTTTCTCTGGTAAATTTTCACGTCTTATCCGCCAGCTTGATTGTTCTTCTTATCGCCACAAATCTCCACATTTCATTAAATCTATGAGCTACTTGGAAACCTCTGAAATAGATGGAGGTGTGTCAGGGTCCAATCGAGCGACGACTTTTGCGACAAAAACCGGCTGCTACATCCTTCGGAATTTAGTAAACAACCCCAGGTCCGCGTGTGGCCGGCCCCGTGCTCGATGAAATATTTGATGATGGACCATCCACCTGGACTACATTGCTTCACCAGCGTTCCAGTCGTACAGTTCCAATGAAATCAGACAAACCCAGCCCCCCCCATCACGAGGGATATTTGGCAGCGGCAGCTTTCCGTTGGGTTTGTTAGCGTCACCTCAACAGCTTCGCTTTTTGTCGGGTACTTTCCAAATTCGCTCATTACAATGTGGCCACTGTCAAACCCAGATTAATTCGAATTTTTAAAGCGGCTCGACTGTGTAGTGGTCCGAAATGCTCGCTCTGTTAGTGAGACACCCTGAGTTCGACCCCCTGGTGGTCAGGCCAGCGAAACTAAGTCGGGCGCTGCGGGATGCCAGTGGTAAAATTTAGTAACCTGCACGAGTTCCACGTGTGGTGGCGCCGGTGTTGGTTGGGTTTTTTAAGATCCAGTGACGGAGGATTCCACCTCCTGTTTGGCTGACAACGGGGTCACCATGAACTCTACAATATTCCCAAGAATCTCGCAAACAGTGGGCTCATTCTGCAGTGGGGGAAGTTGCGCAAATTCGAGAGAAATGCATGTGAACCACGGTGTTTCAGGGGAGTCAAAAAGACAATTAGATAAAAGGCAAGGCCACTAACAATTGTCTCGTTTGGTGAAAGTGTAGTCAACCTATTGGAAGAGAGAGCAGCATTTATGGGATTAATGGACCCTTTATACGACAGCCTTTTCACGTAGAGAACGCCTGATCCGATATGGGACGAAGTGGAGAAAAAATAGCAATTTGAGGCGCTATCTTGAAAGATCTATCCACGGCTGAGACGATTCTTGATCAGAAAAATCTCATACCCCATTTGTTATTTCTAACAACCCTCTCTTATGGTGAGATGGTCGAAGACAAAAACGCTCCGTATACATGTATCAAATGTTTTTTTTATCTCACTAGACCGGATTGCCAAAGCACATTAAACTGCAACTCTAATTAGCAGGCATACGAGTGCTGTATTTATTTCTTTCCTCTTATCAAATATGCATTGACCATCATCCGCCCAGACAATGCCAGAGGCAAAACAGTGTCTGTAGCTTTTATTTTCGACGCTCGCCTCAATCGTTTCTAAAAAAGAGTTTTGTTTGCAGTTTGAGTAGCAGGAAAATGCTAAAATCGCAACCACCGGAGACGGTATCTTGAACATAAATGCTCAATCAAATTGTATTGGATTATTGCAATCCATATTTCCTGTCGCTAATGGAGGCAGCAGACACCGTAAAGGTTTTTAGTGCATCGTCTGAGACCTTTTTTAGAACCAAAAGTGGTTTCTCGTATTCACGTAGGTTAGTTGATTTTGAACAAATAAATTATCATTCGTTTTCACACTCCTTCTTCGCGAAAATTGCCCGCAAATAAACGGTTTCAAGTTGTACATTTAGGTTATTTGACTCGGACATTTCAGTAAGTAATAATGATCGGGTGTTTCTAAATACAGAAAATGAAAACTCTGGGTGCCTTACTGTTATTGAACTGCTCGGGCAAATCGTCTTTCTAAAACATGGAAAAGATAAAATCGATTACGAGCGCCCATTTAAAACGTTTCTAGGGATATATTTTTAACCGTACGTACTTTTGCGTTGCTAAACTTCACATCTGATTTCTCTTCAAAATCAATCGCTGGGGCAGGATCTACAAAGAATGTTTTGTCCTTATTTAGCTGGCATGTGGTGTAATCCCTAATCGGGCCAAACTGTCACACACCTATCATTGATTCTACTTTCAAGGCAATGTAACTCTCCCCCGGCTCAAGCTGACCCACGCCAACCAGATAGGCTTCGTCCAATCGATGTTTAATCAATTCTAAGAGGCCCTGGACACCTCCCTCGTGACCTGTCGACATCAACGTCACGTCAAAGGTCGCCTGGCGACCGGAGTCGATTCCGAAGTTCGCCGAACTCTTGTTGGGCACTCTTTGAATCGATGCGACTCGCTGGAACCCCGTGGCGGAGAAGCAGAGTTCCTGGAGACTCCCGGATATTCGAGGTTCCCAGTAAGAGGAAGAGGAGGAGGGGGTGGCTTCGGAGTCTCTCGAAACAGTCTGAGACAGGGGCTCGTTTTGGTAGACGATGAGGTGGATTTCGAGGACAGCTGTGATGGTGGGTTAAGAATGGGGATGGTAGAGAGTTTTTCATATCCAAGGTTATTAAAATGTTATTTCGTTATTATATGCCGCGTCATTCAAATGCCGTGTCAAATAATATTGGGGATTATCTTGCTTTCAGCTTCCTTCTGGAATGCCATGAAACTCACTAGTTCTCCCGAAGGAGAATTAGATTGCTTCACTGATTCTAACTCGACACACCAAACAACTCGAAATATCACCAATGCGTGAATTCGGCTTTAAAAACACTTCAAAAGTTGTAGGATTTAAAGAAAACCATTTTTTTCTCTGCGTTTTCGGATCAACAGTTTGCCTGCAGTATAATTAGCAACCTCAAATTGAGTTTCGCAACACACGAATCTGGTAACTATGACTACCAAACGTTTTATTTTCCACTATCACTAGCAAAAATAAAATGTGGCAGTTATAATTTGAGATAAATTAAATTAATAAATTCGTGCAGGCGTTGTTTCAATTTTTTTCAGCCTGATATCGAAGACGGAATTTCTATTTTTAGTTTCATAATTAAAATGATAAATGTGTACACTCAGGTTTGAAGGTGGCAGGAATATAAAAGGGTTCCTATATAGGCTAAGTTAACTGAATCGACGACGGTAAGATACATTTGGAGAGGTCCGTCTAACCGGTGGGCTAAAGATGCTTGACGACATTTCTCCCGCGGGAATCATGTTTGATCACGATCACGAATTTCACCAAAACGTCGTGATCAGGACAAATGCCACGTAAACTCGGGTAGACATGCTTTGTGGCTTTGCTCTGTTCTTGAGAAACTCTAAATTCGAATCCCAGGTGAGGCCACCAAATATAAGCCCGGTACAGCCACGGGTGTCGGAATACAGGGACGCTGAGGTCGGCTGCGTATTATTTAACTCTGAACAAACCTCAGGACCGTCTGTGACCTTTGCTACGCATTATAGAGCGACAACTTCCACATCCCCATGTTGCACTTTGACCTGCACAGCCGGTTATTATTATCGTAGACAAATGCCCATTTAAAAAGCGCTTGAACTTTAGAATTCATTACATAACTGCTATTGTTTGTGTGGAATTCTCCTGCTAGGGGATAAAGCGGCTTCGTGGAGGACATGGAAATTATGGACCGATCGCAGACTCGTCCAGACGAGGCGGTTTAAGTGGCCGCTGCTGCTTCCAATTCTTGAGTAACACAGTTGGTGCCCTCCCTTCAGCCTCTAAGTTACTGAATAATTCGAAAAATGGAGAAAATACTTTAACGAATATTCCAGGAATGGACTCCAGGAGCACGTCACTAAACGAAACCAGATGCCCGCTGGAACAGAGTCGTTTGAGAGTGGCTACTTCGTGGGTCCGTTAATATTCACTAATCACAAAATTCGTAAAATGTAGAAAATACTGTTACGAATATTCCAGGTGGGATTCCCAGGGGTGGTCTGATGAGGCTATCGAAAAAAAGCCACTCAGTGATTTTTTAAAATTGGGACAACGTGTTTCACGTTTCATTTGCTAATGAAACGGGCGACACCTGGCTGTTGGTAGCTCAAATAACGTAAGTATTTTTTTGTTGCTATGGAACCATGCACAGCCCTAACAATGTCATCAGTGTGGACTCTAGATACTTCTAGTCAATTTACCCGTTTCCCTTCGAATAATCGGCTTAAATGAGCCCTGTTACCGGTTACAAACTTGAAGGAACAAATCAATCGCCGGTTTCAAGTAGGAACGCGGATTGGGTATTGTATGACGTTTGCAAATAAGTTAATATTATTGAACCGGTGGAGCAAATACACGTTTCTGCAATTCCATCAAATTTATTTTCTCGAAGAAATACCCCCGAAATTGATGTTCCAATTGTTGATATTATGGGCAAGACATTTTAAAATCAAAGAATGTTTTTAGTGGCAATTAGGAGGGTATTCGAATAAAGCAATCATGCATTTTCCCTTAGAAACTGATTCTTGTATCGCTAATTAAGTAAGTCTGTCGCAGCTTTAAAAAAAACGGATGTTGCAATGGGAAATCAACATCTGGGCCAGGAATGGCGACGCTTTGCTGGTTTTTCTCTACTCAAGAAAATTCGGAAAACATATAAATCGTGAGAGAGGCAGCTAGAAAGTGACTCACTGAGAGCTGGGACCAAAGTAACAAAGCTTATCTTCAGTAGCACACTACACTGCCAGACACTCAAATCAAGCAGTTCCAGACATGTCCGCTGCTATAAGACCACGCCATGTCGAAGCTCGTCTGAGGTAATTCATACGGCCAGATGATACCAAAATAGAGCCTTAAGGTATAACCTAAAATCTTAGTGTTTGGAAAACAAGCAACAGTGTGTGAAACTGTTGTCAACGTCTGACCTATGCAATTTACCAAATACTTATTTTCCACCAGTAGTTGAATTGTACCTATGATATAAATCACAGGTCGCTGTCATCTTGTTAAGTGAGAAGACGTGCAGAGATTAAACACTTTTTCTATCCCACTGTAGCACCCCAAGAATCCAGGAATTGATCGCCATGAAAACTAATAATTCCACCAACCTTTACCCCACCCCCACCCTTCACCTCCACACCCACACTCCATTCCCCCAGATTGGTGACTTATGCATCATTGGTTCTCAATAGACGAGAACAGACCGGTTCCGCAGTCGCCAAGATCCGCTCGACTCGTTCGCGTGCCCGGGAAGAAGACGCCAGTGGTGACATTGACGCAGAAACAGTCGCGCTCGTTGCACTGCTTGGCGCTGTAGAGGTCCGGCCGGTCGGGGCGACAGTCTGGCAGGTTCTGCAGAGAGAATGCCGGTTCGCCGCCAGCTGCAACCGCAACTTCGCCGGAGGCCGTGATGGTGCTGGGGAACCTGTGGTGAATCTGCGGGAGGCTGGGGAATTTCTCGCGGGCCGTCAGGGCTAAGAGGCGACGCGTTTTGGCACAGCCGACTGAAAGACAGGAGCATGCGCGCACACACATTAATGGGAGATGGCGGGAATTCATGGTTCAAACCGAGCCGAAAGAGGATCACAGGAGACTAGGGTGAAGCGCGTTCACTACAATTTTTTGGGAAGAGCGCCCGATGCAATCACCCCGCGCCAACAACCCGGTTACGATTCAACCGACACACAATCCGACGCCTGCAAACAAAAACAACGTTATTTCCAACCTAACCGACATGTCGGACGACTACTGATTGCGTCATGTCTTTGAGAAAGCCCTCCTCTTTTTTCCAACGCGACAAGTAGTCCGAATTCTTGCTCTTACGATCATCTTTTCACTAACTCGGTTGTTTTGGTTGAAGTGCTTGGATTTTAACCAACTGGGATGAAATGGTTTGAACGCCAGGAAATTGAAGAACTTTTTGTGACTAACGATTTTTTCCGACCGAGAATATGCAATCTGTGCATAAATTAGACAATTTCACCATCCCAATCGTTCTCAATGAATCAGTCCAAGGCGAAAATGTGCAGTTTTGTGTAATAATATTAATCCTCTAAACAGAAGACGCTATTATTTTTCTTTTTTTCAATCGAATATGGAAGTCTTCTTAATTTTCACTTTATGGGAACAATGAGGGGACAACTGGGTGATTGGAAAAGCTTTTTTCTGGCTAAAAACATCCACCAAAGATCGCTCCGATGGGTTCCACAGTACAGGTCAAAATTGCAGGGTTTAATTACCGAATGCCCACCTCGTCTACAAAACGCCCAACCTTGCAAGCCATTAAATACGCATATTGTTGAGATATTTCAAAGTAATGCGTACTAACATATTTAGCACTCAGCATACCACTTCTACTCGCTGAAATCGAATCGACTTTGGCCCCAGTTTATTTTTTAAAACAAAATTTACGAAAAGGCCCTTTGCTCCCACTAACGTAGGACTCCTATGATGGTGCTGTTTAGCATGCACTAGTTTTAAATGTGTTCATTCATAATCAGTGAAGACTGAACAGTAACAGCTATCGTGGTTTCGACAGTCGCCGAGTTTGCAACGGGCACTTTTGAATGCAGGAATTTTGGTTGGTTAGGGTGAACAAAAATCCGGCTATTCAATTCGTTTAACGAACGGCCAGATTAACGTGATCGCAGCCAATAAACCTTCGTTCTTCTACGGGCTGCCACAGACTATCCGAGAATACTCGTGACGGTTTATCAGATCTATTGAGTAAATTTAGAGCCTATGAGAAGACCACTGCATTCTGCTGACCTTGGAGCACATGGTTTCACAATTTTGGTCGCAATTAAGACGTTAATGCATTGTCCAGACAGGTTATGCATGGAGGAAACGAAACGACTCCATAGAATCGTTGGGCAGGAAAAGGTGGGCAGTCTAGACGCAACAACGACTGTTGGAGGAACTCCATTTTACTCCAAAACAATAGATAATCCCACATGCGTTGGTATTTAATTTCATTTCAATGATGAGAATCTGACGACAGGTAACTGTCTATCGGGATTGGCGGACGTGGCTATAATTGACGAAAAAGAGCAAAACAGTGTTATGATGAATTTATAAACTGCGTAGGAGGGGCGAGCGATACGTCGGGATTAAACTGCGCCGAGCACTTTGTCATTGACAGTCCTCATGCACTTCTAAAGCACTGTGAGATGAACAAGATGTTGTAAAGGATGCTTGAGCGATTGCATGTCGCGTCGAAAAACCTTTCACAGAAGAATGTGGTCCATACAGAATTAAATGTTATTGATGGACATGCTGTTCGTCCACGTCAATGAGAAATGTCCATCAACCCAATGCTTGGTCTAAATCCGAATCAAAGACCTTCGACGAAAAGAAACGCACTTCGTACACCGAATATGGACTCTATGGGACTACGAAGTCTGCAAAAAACGAGGGAAACCATCAGGTTAATGGACGGTGTCTGAAATGTCCCGACGATAATATTTATCATATGGATTTATGGAGTTGTTTTGTGGATTGCCTGTGAGAAATGCTTCCTGGATGTAATTATAGGGATGGTTGCAATAAATAGCATTTTAGCACATTTAACATCAATAAATTGGCCTATTAGAACAAGCGGTTCTGAAATACGTAAACATCCCCACCACCCAGTCGACTAAAAGCCGCAAAAAATTAAATCAGAAAAATGCCCTCTCGCATTCGCCTTTGCCAAACACCACCTTCCTCTGACCAATGAAAAAGGGCTGAGTTGTTCTCCAACTGGAAAAATAGATTTTGTGCCTGATGTTGGTCTTTCTGTTATCGTATAACTCAGGGCTGCTCGTTTAGTAGACTTGTGACGCAAAGGTTTGGACCGCGATCTCCATAACCACTGAGAAGAGGTGGTCGCTATACCAGGTTGTTGTTTTGCAATTCAACTGGATACTGACCGTACACGCCATAATTTAAAATAAAATCGAGATATGCTTAATTGATTCTCGAATCATTTATCACATCGCAGTTAAAGAAAAGATGATTACGAAGGGGAGATATTCGGGGTAATATTAGCTGAATGACGAAGTGTTGTGGTGATATGCGGTGGGAGAATTAAAAGCGGTTTACGTATACGTGGAACAGCTGTAATCTCTGATTTACAAAGTCATTCAAGTGTGATGAAAGAATGTATCGTAGCATTGATATTGTCTACGCTTCCCACCTTCGCCTCAATCAGTGTTGATGCAAAACGCATAGACATCAAAGACCCCGCTTTTGCCACCATTGAGAGTCCGTGCAAATCTTCTGAATGTGGCTTATAGTTATTACATAAATATCATGAAACCAATGAGCATATCTTGAATGAAAATTCAACGTTCATCATTAGCGAAACAACCTCAGGGTGGAGGCGATAGCACAAGCTTTGTGCCACGCGGAATTTGGCAACTCTTTGTCCATTCGAATTGTCACAATTATAAATCATAACAAGAACGTACTTTGTTCCAGAATTTTAACGTCATACTTCTCTTGGGTAGTCGGCGGTTCGCTTTCGAAAGCCGAAGAATGTCGACATATCAGAAAAACCAGCTGTAATAAACGAAAAAAATGCATTTTTTGTTAAAAATAATTTCGTTGACCATTAAATTTAAGATCAATAAAAATAGCTCTTGTTTATGGTCCTACCTAAATCGGAATTCGACAATAATTGTGAAATAACAGGCGTTTTATTCGGAGGTAAATGTTTAAACAGCAGTATCCTTAGATGGATATAATACTCTGTTGATTATGTTAATCAAATTCCGTTTTAAGCTGCCTGAATTGCAATATGGACCTATTAATATAAAATGCGAATATAACATAAAAAGGCCGGACTCCTTGCTTTAATTTACGCGATTCATTCAACATATTTATTTTATAGAAGAATTCGATATAGCTCTTACCGAAAATAAAGTAAAATTAATTTGCATTACAGATGCCCCAGTTGTGGTTATAGGTAGACTTAAACTAGCGCGGTTCATTAAAACAGCGCTTTGTTATATGAAGGATGCATTTAATTCATT
This sequence comes from Proteocephalus fallax, assembly GCA_028672205.1. Taxonomy (NCBI): domain Eukaryota; kingdom Metazoa; phylum Platyhelminthes; class Cestoda; order Proteocephalidea; family Proteocephalidae; genus Proteocephalus; species Proteocephalus fallax. The sequence goes on along the minus strand of JAPUBX010001077.1, from coordinate 37,308 downwards.
CAAACAAAACTTAACTGTACGAGAAAAATTGAGGTTTTATGATAGCAAACGCATTAATGATGATTTTGTAACTTTTATCTTGATGAATATTTTTAAAGGCTGTGAAATATAATCTTAGTTGTTCTGTGTATAATCTCCTCACCTGCTTGTAGTAATCAAGACACCCTAGTGTGAATTCAAATTCCAGGTAGCAATTAATCCAATTGAGTTTTCCAAGGACTGATATTAAGGCTTAACTATGTGAATGAAACTGATTCATGTAAAGAAGGACGGTCGGCTGTTTAATTGGCGGTATACTGAAACAACCCATTGCGTTTGCCAAACTTAATGTTCGTTAAGGATTCAATTTACCCATTTTGCAAATTTCGCTCATTCATGCAAACTTATTCTGCAACTTTTATATGGTCATTGCTTGTGTCATTTTTGTTTTTTGTAAATTTTACTTCAGGAGGTGTTGGTCCTCGTTACCCTAAGAAAGCGAAAACCATTAAAAAGAGCAACCTTGGTAAGAAGGCGCTTAATTAAAGATGCATTTGAGCTATGAAAAAGACATTTAAATTACAATATAATCATAATAGTTTCGCCAAATGGGCTAGTAAAGAAAACTCTATATATGAAGCAGAATCATTGGTGCACATGAAAACAGTGGCTTCGATTATAAAATGTTTCAAGGAAAACGAACATCAACACATTTTCAAATCAGTTTAAAAACTGCCTTCGCATTGGTCTTCTAAGATACTTACATTGAGATAGACAGAATCCGTGTTATATTAGGAGTTACTTTATATGCCGTTAGTGAAATACCAAAAAATAGTGGTGTTGTGAAGCTCTTCCAGTTGTATGATTTTTACCTAAGAAATGTTAGACCTTCGCTGGGGTTTTGTAACGGTAATCGTATAACATGGATACAAGTCCCATGCAGTCATAATGAGAAGACGTATTGAATGGAGGGAATAGGTATAACGAGGTGAAAATGTATAAATGAATGGCGAGGTTATATCGACTTTCGGTAAAAATTGGATGACGGGAAAACTACGATGCTGGTCTACGAGTTTCGAAAAGGTGGAAGTTTCTCAAGTCTCGACGACTGTGGATGAAGGCTGTTGTGTCCTTGTGTGATCCAGTCGGAGGCATCCTGTATTGAGGGAGAGAATTTGTAGTTTCACTCTAGATGAACAAGACAACAGGCAGCTAGACAGCCACCCCGTGTAAAGGTCACTGACACAAGATAGCGTCCTATTGGCGCGTGGTTGACATTGTGTGCCCTTCAAATCCCGCTCCATGTCCTGGTAAAATCCCGGGGCGTATCTCCAAAGATGTGCATAGAATAACAATATTATTTTAAAAAATGTTTAAGGTGATTTATCACAACGGGGGAGCAGTATACGGCGAGGGGATCATGTAGGCATCCAGAAGAGCATTGATCCGATGTGGCCTGAAACGGCGAACAAAGAAACAAAGACGGCGCCATTCGCCGAATTCGACGTATTTTAAGAATAATTCTTACGTTGTGACGAATAACGCGTCGTCTCTTGAAAGACACGGCTTCGGTGGCATCGAACTCGATATTTTACGAATTTCTCTGTCCAAAGCGAGCACTGCCGAAGGCTTCCTCAAGCTATAACGTCGAACATCGCGAATAATAAAGCTGAAGAGTATCTTTCTTTCTTTCTTTGGGCGTGTCCCATTAGGCAGTTGTTTATTGTGGTTCCGTTTGTTCGTTCTCCTACTCAATACGGCATAAACAAATCTTTCCGGACTTTAAATATCTTTATTTACCCCAGGCCTCAGTTTATTTCATTGTCATGTCATCAACACCCATTATGTTTAGTTGGGGGAGATAAAGATTCGATGCCTATAATCCTTAAGACACGGAAAGGGCGTAGACTCGTCGAATCCCAATGGTGGACTCCTTCTTAACGGTGCGACTGTTTATGAACCACGGCTCTTATAACATTTATACGTAAACAAATGAGGTTTCGGGTGTTTTATGGGGGTTTATTTCAACCCGGAGGAGTAACTTCAATTCTACTAGGTTGACTGAAGCATCCACGGGAACAATCAAGCGTAGTCTAGTTGTACAGGTTCGTGAAATCGAATTGAAAAGAAGAATAATAATAAAATAATAAATAATGGTCGGCATTGGGTTTAAATTTAAATGCGTTAATCATTGATTGCCCCGTAGGTCTTGCGACACCTCAAAAGGCGATTTTTTATGCCCTGTAATTGATGAGACTGTAATGAAACGACGGCTAATATTGCTTACCCCACACAGCGTTGCCACTAAGTGTAGAAAAAAGGTCAACTGACTTTTAATGCGACACTCTACGGCATCCTCCAAGCTAACTTGAATATTTACCTGCGGATTTCCACCTTTCTGCAATTGAAAACTCTCTTGTGTCACGAACGAAATGGGTAACAAGCGAAATTGTATTATCTCCAAAAATGTAGGCATCTTGTGAATTGCTGGGTCGTTGGGACAAGTTTACTGAGTTATATTTTTTATCTTGTATTTATGGGGACTTCATGTTTGAGTTATTATTTCTAATTCGTATTAAACACTCACGTTGAATGGGAAATAATCATCTGGTCTAAAATTGACCAATAAACGATACATTGCAAATGAGCCCCATGTGCACGCAAACAGTTGTCAATTTCTTCTGAGAATTCCTTAAGGAATTTTCAGCGTCGCTGGTGATCTTTTGTCTTCAATTCTTCCACCAACTGAAACTTGTAAGGTTAAAAACAAACTTCTTTACGTAATATTTGGAATTTTGGGATGGCAGGCAGGCCCAATTTCAGTATAAACAAAATTATCTGCTTCAATTCATCTACTTGGCGGTGACAATTTTATTTGAATTGCGGAGACGCCTTTAAAACAAAAGAATTGACACCTGTTAGCTTATCGGCGGGGAAATATTGTATATTTAATTTGTCATTCATAAATGTTACACCCTCTACTGTAAAAATCAATTAACCAATGAGTATTGTCCATTCAAAATGTGGGTTTAATTTGAATTTTTAAAAATCCCATTTGAAAGACCCTATATATATATAAATGTTATAAGATGCCGAAACAGATACAGAAAAAAATAATGCCAGTGTCTCCGACCTAAGCGCTGGACCAACATTCTCAAATCATCATATCCTTGTAATACACTACCCTAACCAAGAGAATCTCCTTTATTGATAAAAGCGATTTCAAATAAAAGAGTAAACCGCTTGCAATTGACTACTTATACCCTGCTCTTCTGCTGGGAGATACTAAAGATGAAATGGTACTCTTAATCGTCGAAAAACGTCTCCTTGAGGCTTTCTTAAAGTAAAGACCACGCAGAAAGTTTAAAACACCTCAATAACTGAAAGTTTCAAACACTTCAATAATGTCTGTATATAATCGCGATTTGTGTAAGACACATATTTACCATGCGTTATATTATCATATCAGTAAATGAAGAGCTCGGGATAAACGGGAAATTGTTTGGCTCACCAATTGGCGTGCCCCTTACGAACGCTTTCTAGCTCCGAACCTAATCTTTATCTGATTGGTCCATTGTCACGTCATGAGCTCATATATAAAATAGAACAGTGCTCATCACCACAACCTACCAGGGATATCATCAATATCAAAAATATTGTAAGTCCTCATGATTTATTTCTTCTTTGAATTAATTTCCAATTAGGCTGTCCCAATAGACAAACGTTTTGTTTAAGTAACCGTAAAATGCGAATTTCTGCTATTGAAAGGGCTTTGAACAGGTTGAAAGATGTAATTATGACGCCTCTGTTAAGACGTAATATTACTCCTGGCTATTGCAAGTTTTTAATTTTTGGAACAACCGGGCTTTCCGTGCAGCGTTCATTCGCAAATTTCGGGAAATCAATTGGCATTATATTTCAGATTCCATGTCTGTATTTGGGAGCACAAATTCAGTCCGATTAAATCACGGTAACTATAATAACGACCCTTTAAATTGGATTCGCTCTACGAAGTTCACTAGGACAACAATGACGGCAGTTACCACTCTCTTCGATCATGCGAACAATATGATTTTAAGAAAGTGAAGTTTTAAAAAAAAACGTTTCTTTTTAAGAAGTCATTGAAGCATTGAAGCTATGTTTTAGTCATTTTTATACACACACACGCACACACACACACACACCTATTAAGTCCCGCATATCTCATATTATGCTTATCTATACAGATTATTAGCTGCAAAAATATCTTAAAGAAGCTCATTTTGGCAGTTAAAAAACCAGAATATACGTCAGTTTACTGCTTCACGATCGGCAACCTGTTTATATGTAGTTCTGCGGCTTGTGTAGCGCAGTTCACTTGCGTTATCAAGGAAATGCGAATTTAATATGTCCGCTATGAAAGATTCACTAATAAAAGTTGTGTTAATATTTCTTCCGCCTTTGACTGTCCTAAAAACATTAACCAGTACGGGGTTCGTTACTGGCCGCAAATCAATAGGATACCCCCATCGCTACGACCTACACAGTTTATCGAAACTCATGGTAACGTGCTTCAAGCTTCTAAAATGTTTATTTTGCACCCTATCAAACCACAATTCCAGGATGCTGTAACTTACGTTTGTCCCATGGGTTTATAAATCGCTACATTCGGTTCCTCGCTAAATGACGTCATTTGCAAGCGATCCCTTTAATTGCGCTCACCTTGGGGTGTTGCAGGAGATGTAACATCAATGCTCGACAATTTGTTGTTTAATGCGCTGAGCCTTCAGTCAAATTAAACGAATTCTCCGGGGAGGTCAAAATATAATTTGTAACCAACTTTGATGTCTCCCTGCTGATATTTTGATAGTTTCATGCTGTGAAGTGTAAGTTATTATCCGCTGAAAGGAAGTCTGGATGAAACAGTGTCTACATAAACGGATAACGGGCGGCTTGAAAAGTGTATTAAATGCCGTCAACGGTTTAAGAAATGCTTTAAAAATAAATATAAATTGATACCTGTGCCACCAAGGCAACCTTTGGGAGTTAATATCTGTAACACGAATTGGAGACGAATGAATAGTTATAATTAGGGTGAATTAAAAATTTCCTTTGCCGAAATGAAGACCTGACAGTGAAACCGGGCCACGTCGAGTTTTGTTTTACATTTTATGCGCGTGAAACAATCAGATTTATTTTAAAAAGGATTTTTAAACGATTACCTGACTTCATATTAGTCTAAAGCGTTGCATGGGCTGTAGGCCTCAATATAAGTAATCCCTTCGTATACATGTTTGTAGCCGCAATGTATCTGAACTCGAAGATTCTGGCATTCACCACATTCGTCGTGTATTTCAGCCTAGTAAAGTCGTCACCGGTGATGGAAGTGAGTATTTTTCTTTCCAATCGCAAATCAAAGTGGATTTAACATTTAAAAACGGTTTGCCAATAAGAACTCTAATTGTGGTATTTGTATACCGATGCTTTTAGAAATATGGCCTTGAAGAAGATGATATTCCGTACTACCAGTTGCGCAGATCTGCTCGATGCCTGGAGGACCCCGAATATCCGGGTTGTTTGCCGATCGGGGACCCCCATCGCACCGAAACGAGCAACGCTCGCTTACTTCAAGCGGCGTGGCCTGGAGTACGCGGTTCCTCGGCGTTCCTACCACGGCAAACGGGCATCGCTGGCCTATTTCTGAGAGTTCATTGAGGTTGCTTTGATCTTAACTGCTCGCACGCGGATCACAGGTCCAATTGCGTGTTCAAAAGCGTTTATTTTGATTGATTATTATGTCTAAGATGTTTTTCGCCACCGTATACGACCACTATACATGGATAATGTTGTTCTTTTTTGGTAAAATATCCCCTCTCTCGTATGTATAGCGTTCTCCGTTCTGTTTTTTTCAAAGTAATAAAAGCAGCTGAAAAACCACGTATTTTTACAGTCTCAATGTAGAACACGCGCGTAGTTAGGTAGATAATAAAAGTTGTAGTCGGTTTGTTTAGTAGGTCGATAACGGCGATAGCAGACGCTGGGTTGTTCCTTCGCGGGTTCACAGAAAAGGCCGATTGGAGATACACAGACAGTTGACTGGTTCAGCTTTCGCGAATGTCGAAGTGATCGACACCTAGGAAGACTAAATAGAGAGTTTTGGAGGGGTAATAATAATAATGATTGTTATAGCTTAAGGCAGGTCAAGAGGACCAAAACTCTAAGCATTATATAAAACAAGAAAAGGTTTCCTTTCTTCTGGTGAAACTAGGAATCGGGACAGATAAGGAATGACAGAGTTGCGATATGCAGTCATTCTTGTAGGAACTAGAAGATTTATTTTTGGCAAGAGGGAAAGTAGGGGTCGTTTTGTATACGAGAAGGTAGGAGGTTAATATTAATGAAATTACCTTTAGGTGTTTAATAATTGAATAGAATCGGAGAAATCACACCGCATTGTAGAACACCACTGTTATTGAGCTAGGGGGCAGTGCTTTAGTTTGCGAATCTAACGCGCTAGTGGCGGTGAGAAAAGAATATTGTAGACAGCTTATCAACCATTCTTCAGCTGCATCTTCACACAGTTAAGATAAGATATGAGAACGTGAGATCCTTGTTGAAGCTGAGCTTATGTCCAAGAACACACCCCTAATAGTCTTCACTCTAGCATCGAATGAGGATTAGTGGATATTAGAGTGCTTCTCATTGGGTTATAAGCAAACAGGAACGGGTCATGAAGAATTGTTATCGATCACTGCAATTTTAATCCCATTCGATTGTTTTTAAACAGCAACAGGCCTTTTCGTTTACATGGTGTGTAGAAGCTTCATTTAAATATTTTGCGATGTCTGCGATTACAGTTAATAATTATTTTCCGCAAATTCTAAATCAACATTACGCAGAATAATTATGTGATTTGCCACTTCAATGATAATAATAATAATATTCGCTTTATTAAGTCACAAAGACCAAACGTTCAGCTTTTAAATTTACAACAAGAATAAGTAAGCAGGAACACGGTAAATAAAAACTACGTCTATTGGGAAGAAGGCAAATTGAACCCTCAAAGACTTAGTCTAGCAAACGCGTAATAGAGGTCATTGAAAGGCCTATTCAAGACTCAGACTACCAAAAATAAACAATTGTAGGTGTTATAACTGAATCAGTTATTAAGAATTTAAAAAATCTGAAATAACCTTTCGTTTATAAAACAAATAAATCCGAAACAAAAAATATTTCGATGAATTTGATTAATGATAGTTTAAACAGGAATTAAATAATGGGTTTTGTCAAAGTTTTGACCTAACACAGTCAAAATATCCCAACAGCTATCGAATGATGAATGCTAACATGACGCCGAGTAAAATTTAACTCCTATGGACATTTAATTGGCGAATAACTTAGTTCCATTAACGTGAAGAAGATTTGAGCAAATTCAATCTTAATTAACATGTAATAACATATAAAACGAGCGTTCAATAAAAGAGGAAATCCATGGTGGTTTATCCAACATTTTTTTATAATTTTCAATCATAATTATAATTTCCATCAGTTTTAAAGGTCAGAAACTTTCGAAAATCTAAATTTTGTGAAATTTGGCTGCAACCATGGTTCATAATTGAGTAAACTTTGAAACATGCGGAAAGGTTTCATTGTCTGCAGAAGTTTATTTAAATAGCGCTGTATGCGACCATGCATGATCACGGAAGATGATGCCTTGAATCACATACATTTTATGGTCTTACGGATCAGTTTTTTTGGACTAACGTCTTTAGTGTTCTAAAATATAGCAAGTTTATTACATTTTAATTATAATCCACGTTTTTTCAGAAATTCCTTCATAACTTCTTGTCATCAACGCGCGCCAGCTGTCTCCTACAAGAACGTTAATAATTTTCACATTTTAAGAACGAAATGCTTGAAACCAGAATCGCAAGTTATTTAGCTCTCAGATCCATCTTCGCATTTTGATTAAGTTGCAGTGCCGGTGGCTCAACGCTTTGGTTCAATTTGAATTTATATATATATAAGGTCTTAATCCCGTTTAATCTGCGCTGATTTCCAAAAATATAGAAAGAAAAAAATAGCGAAATCAAGGAAAAACTTTGGGAAGAAACTTAATATAATTCCGTCTACAATTTTGATGAAATTTTAACGTACACCAAATCGATAAAGTTTCGCCTTTCATAAATAAGAATACGTTGCATGCTATTCATGTTCACTCTAGAATCAACTTAGAAGGGAAGATGACGTGAAAAATGTGTGAATATGGTGTCGAAGGATGGTTTCAAAATAATATCCCTAACCGACACCAATACATGAGTGTCGCAAACATGTCTCTTACTCCTTCCTCAATAACTGTGGTGTCCTATAAGGCACTGTGCTTTTTGACGTGCTTTTCAACAATAACACATCTAAATTTCGATCCTTTAATGGCGTTGCAATCATTAAACACGCGGATAACCCAACTCTATTCCAAGCCTGGAAGACGTATTAGGATTCACAACAGCTAGGGCAAAAAGTATAAGTGATCTTCAGAGAATGGCCTTCTGTTTACCGCATTCAAATTAACTTAATTTGCGTACGAAAATATTTATTTTATTATGAACCAACGTAACGGAACGGTTCCTTTAAATAACCCTACGAAAGGGGATAACCTACCTAACCGCTTGTATTTCCGTGGAGATATGTAAGGTCGGTTCCTCTATTTCAATCGGTTTGCCTGTCCGGGCTTGTAAGTCAATATCAATGGCATATGCGCCGTGATAAATGTATTTAAAGAGTAGAATTTACTACGAGTAAACGTATCGCGAAAATTAAAAGGCAAAGTGTAAAGGAAACTGGCTAAAATTATAAAAGCCATTAAGATTCCAATGAAATCTTCATCCGGCAACACCGCTTATGGAAGCAAGTGACTTTTAATTTGCTACATGAACTTCTTAATGATCAATTTGACCTGTATATAATGAACCAACAATTTCGTACATTTATCGATTTTGCATTAATTATTTTATAGTGTATTCCAATGTGGGTGCCGTTAATGATGCCAGGTATCATTTCAAAAACACTTTAATATTTTGTCACAATGCTTTGCTGAGTCATTTAATATATCGATTGTTTAAGTAATGGTCGATAAGATGTCCGTTAGAATGCGATGGATGAACCCGCACAATTCATATCCATTTTCTTTAATAAACTACTCGATCTATGCTTCGAGGCAGAATTTCTCACCCTTCTTCTTTGTGGCAGTTATCTCCAACGAGGAGATCAACGGCGGTGCTGATGATTTTCCGGTTCAGACTACAACTGCAGCATCCGTATATGGACTACAAGCCCGGTTGAGCTTTTTTTGTGTTCCGTTTCATGGGAGTTTGGTGCAGGTTGCGTCCCCAGCGTTCTGGCGCTTTTTATTCGTTAAATTAACTTGATTGCCCTAGCAAGGACGTATCAGTTCAGCGTGATTGCTATTCTAAAGGTGAAGATGGCAATGCACCATGTTATGATATGTTAGTGTTGGTAGATGCCGATTTACCCCTACAGAACTGGTGGTCGGATCTATATGCTTATCAGTTCTGACGATGCCACCAGGAATTTCGCAATTCCGCCAATAATGTGCACCGCCCTGTTTGCCAGATTCCAAATGAAGCTAGATTTTATTCGGATTCGTTGGCACTTGGGGAGTCTGACAGACTCAGTAGCATCCAAACCCCACTCTCATTTTCGGGGAATACTTTGCATGTTTTATCACCCAGCTTGATAGTAATTTCCATTGCCACAGATCTCCAAATTTCATTAAATAAATGATCTTATTCGATTACATCAAAAATAAGCGAATATTGTAAAAAACAATTCCTCGGGGAATTATTATTAATTAAAACAATTAAATTCAGTTTTTTTAATTTTTAGCGAGCTCCAAAAGATAACAATTGATGCAAAACGAGTGTTACTTTCGAAAATAAATAATAATAATAATAATAATAATAAGTATGTAACCGAGAATCATTAAAACGCTGCCCGACATATGGCCAAAGGCAGCAGATTGGTCGTATTCAAGGTACTTTTATCTTTTACATAGATAGTTAGATATCTCTGTGTATGTGCGTCTTAAAAAGTGTGTCCGCCTTTCTCTTGTAAATTTTCACGTCTTATCCCCCAGCTTGATTGTTCTTCTTATCGCCACAGGTCTCCACATTTCATTAAATCTATTAGCTACTTGGAAACCTCTGAAAAGGATGGAGGTGTGTCAGGGTCCAATCGAGCGACGACTTTTGCGACAAAAACCGGCTGCTACATCCTTCGGAATTTAGTAAACAACCTTAGTTCCACGTGTGGCCCCGTGCTCGATGGAATATTTGATGATGGATCATCCACCTGGACTACATTGCTTCACCAGCGTTCCAGTCGTACAATTCCAATGAAATCAGACAAAAACCGCCCCCCCACCCCATTCGGCCTTAATCACTGGGGATATTTGGCAGCGGCAGCCATCCTGAAACAGGCCCATCACAATGCGACAACTGCAAAACCCAGATTTATTGGAAATTTTATTACAATAGTCATATTGCTGTTTTTCACACAGTGGCACTTTTGGCCTAGAGCCCAGATCTTGCAAGGCGGGCAAATTGATCTTTAATAAAATCAAATTAGAACAAATAATGAAAAGGGCTTTTAAGTTTTTTTTCAAAATGCACATATTAACAAATTTTGTTCGTGTTTTGTTTTAATACAGTCAAAAACGTTCACTTCAATGGTCCAAAACTCGCAAGGATCATTTCAAATCGATTGGCGGAAATCTTTGAAGAATGGTATCTTCTTATTTTCCATTGCTGATTTAGAAGGACTCATTCAAATTCGTAATCTGATACGAAATACAAAAAAAAACAGCATATGTGCATTTGAAAAATTACTTTACAAAATTAAACAGCACAACCAAATTGAAATCTTATCTAACCTCTAGCCTTCTTTACTTAAGCATGCGCATTTATGTGTGTTGCTTTTATTCATTGGGAAGACAAATTCCAGTTGAAGAAGTAGTCCTCTAGCACAGAGCGAGGATACTGACAAAAGCGTCACAAAAGCCACACGCTGATCCCAGGTTGGTCAGATTCACGGTGATGCCGCATGTTTCAATTACGGCCTGTGGGGAAGGTGGTGGAAATTCGGGGTTGAAGAATGCCCAGTTTGTCCCTGAGCCAAGGCTGTTTGGTTAAACTGTTGCAGCCCCCTTACACAACAAACGTGTTGTTTTCATAATCCCACTATTTTGTTTTAATTTGTTGGAATGTTCAAAGATGGGTTGTGTAGCAATCGTAAGTAATGCTGCATCAATATTCATCACACGAGGACCAAAACCTATGGCCTTACTTGAAATAATGACAGTGATGATTATATTTGAATGACGCGCTATTCATTTCTGGCGCGCGTTTTGGATAGGGCCTTTCAATGGCTGCCATTTCCCGTTTGCTGAACTTTATATACTTCGCGGGTTAAATTTACCTTAACTTATTCTGCATTTTATGCGTATAATCGCGCTTCCTGTAACATTTTCGTTTATTGTAAATTTTAAGCTGAAATTTTTGGTCCTGGTGACCCTTAATAAAGCGAATATTCGTATTATAAAAAACCTCGAGGTTACTGGATATGTCAAATACACCGTTTTTGCACCAAACTGATAGATTCGGTCTTATTAAGATAAGCACTTGTGATGCTGGCGTTTTTTAATTGCTCCTACGAGGACCAAAACTGTCAGAATGAGACGCTTGGCGGAAAAAACAAATAGTTTTACCGGATATACTGTTTTTCTTTTCAGCGTTATCCAATTTATTAATGGGATCCTAAAATAGGTAGACAAACAACGAGACGTATTTTCCTAGTCGAGTCACCAAGGAAATATTAATCAAAATAATAATTTAAGAATCATTTGAAAGCGGCTCGGTTGTGTAGTGGTTCGGAAATCCCGCTCTGTTAGTGAGAGACCCTGTCCAGGCCACCTTCACGACTCCGGGCGCCCATCTAGCGACGACTTTGAAACTGACGGGCCGTGGCGGAAACTGGCTGCTCCATCATCCGGAATTTAGTAACCAGCGTGAGTTCAACGTTCGGCCCCGGGCTCGATCAAGTATATGATTATGCAGCGTCCACTTGAACCACATCGCTTCACCAGCCTTCCAGTGGTACATTTCTAATGAAATCAGACAAAGGTCCGTGCTATTGTGGTTCTAATAATTCAAATAATGAATTTATTCAGTGGTTCAACAGATTGCACCCGTCCTTGTGGGCTTCAACAGGCGATCACATTTACATCCATTTTGTACTCAATATGTGGCCCTGGTTACCCTCATAAACCAATTCAAATTATTAATATTATTATTATTATTTCCGGGTTCTTAGGCGTCTGGGCGCATTGGCCATCATTTCCGTAACGGGCGGATGTCAATCGCTCGGCTAAGAGTGCCAATTGGTGGCTACGTCGACCCATTGACCGAACTTAGTGGTGTGCGCCTGTAATCTGACGACTTCGAGACTGTCTGGTGGTGGCGAAAAATACCGGCTACTTCTGCTGATGCACCATCCAGAATTTAACCGGCCAGTCCTCCACACTTTGCCGCGGTGAGTGATGAATCAACTAGTGTTCTCTCTGCGTCGGCTGTCCTGGGGTGCGGAGATTGTCGGAAAACGGCTAATTTCTCCCGTGCATTTAGGCATCTTATTCTGACACCACTCTCATTTTTTATTTGTCCACAAAAAAGCCACAAAGCAGACACCTTCCACGTGGCAGCGTCTTACTCCTCAAATCCCCCTGCTCCCTTTGGATGAAGCAGCTGCCGCATCCACCTCTTCAGGTGAGACTTGTGCGCCAATTGTGAAATATTCCAAAGAAACGTCATGGAAATTTCATCCATATAGCCGGAGAATTTCGCCCGATAAAAATAATATTTAAACGAATAAATTGCATGCACAACCAATTAAATCATTTTAAAATGGCAACATACTACTTCGTCTAATTAAAGGTGTCCTCGAAAATTGGTGAATTAGCTAAGTTCGGTCATTCCGCCTCAAGTGTAAAAACGGAAACCCGAAATCGCAATAGTTTTTTTCTCTTATTTCTAAATCGTAAACTGACTACGTTGAAACTCACATTAGTTTTAATCTTAGTATTTTGGAAAAATTGGTGTTTTTTTAAAACGTTGTGCGCACCTCCAAATAAGTCGTTTAATTGGCGGCACCTTTGTTGCCTGTTCAAGGTCAGACAGAACCAAAAAGCGGAGGAAACCTCGGACGAGAGCAGTAGTCGGCTCTGATTGACGATTGTGCTTGAGAATCGACTTCATGACAGGATTGTTGATGAAATGGCTTCAAAATGATTGCTCTTACCCGTCCCAACACACGAGAGTTCGAAACGAAGCCTCTGTCTGCATGCCCAATAACTGTGGTTTGCTGCAAGGCACAGGGCGTGTTGTCTTCGTTTTCAAATATTACACGTTAAACATGCGGTCTCCTATTGGTGTCGTTCTCATGAAATTCGCGTCGACCTGACTTTATGCCATGCCTGCAATCACAGGCGCACTGAGATAGTCTAGTGGTGCTAAGCGAATGGCCTTCAAAATGCATCTCCTTCAATTTTTGACACACCGGCCATTACATTACTGCATCATCTAGCCTCGAGCTGAAAATTCAAATTTCTTTGCGTTATTTTCAACAGTCAGTTTTGTTGGAGTGATCATGTGGATGCCATCTTCAATGCTGGTCCTTGTTACCTCAATGAAGCGAAAATCATTATTATTATTATCCGATGCATTGTTCGAATTTTGTGCAGAAACATTATAATATTATTAAGTATTCGAATTATATCTTATCCCTTGGTCTACCGGATCCAATTCTCCTCCCAATTTTCGTGCAACTCTTATTTTTTCCAGACACCGCGCTTCATGGCACAGTGAAATATCAGCACGAATTCTAATTAATATTCCATTACCTCTGCCACCTTTCTCGATCTTACTGCACAGAGAAAGAAACAACCCCAAGCCACGTCGACGATAAAGCAGAAACTGCTATCACCATGCCCGATCGGTTTATTTATGTGGCGCAAATCGCACACATTACATCTCCTGATTCTAAAGGTACGTTTACGATAACAATCAAGGACCATACCTATGGTACTATTCTATTCTGTGCCACACACAGGGACCATAAATTTCTATCTGGCCCGAGCGATCTGGTGCGGCGGTGTATTTTACTGCTCGGTGACTCAAAATTTGTGCAGGAGGCATTGCTGTTGTGATCCTTTTCGTGCCTGCGAAATAATTATTTCTCCAGCTCCAATGAAAGTGAGAAGAATGACCGCAGATGAACTCGCTTATCGTAAGAAGGAAGGGAATTGGGAAATTCGGAGCCCTCTGGCGTGGGCTTCGTAGGGAAATGTAAAGAAAATAAATAGCTCGCCGGACCCAAGCTGAATTTATGCTGAAGAAATATTATGTTTTCGAAAGGATGCAGTATAGCGCTGCCGCAGTTGCTAATTAATGCCTCTATCGACGGTGAAAATCCACAAGGGGGTGATAAAATTGGGTACAATTACCACGACTGTTTGCTACAGTCGAGTTGGGGGGTGACATGCAATCTAGACATGGTTTGTCTATGCGCGATACCCGCGCGGATTAATAAAACGAATAACTGGATCTGAGAAATGGGAAGTCCACGAGCGTTCTGTTGCCGGTAACCAGCCTGACATTCCCCAGGTAATAAAGGGGGCCTCGGTAACATTTATCTCTACATTTATCAGCACAGAAGTGGGATGCATTCGTCGTGATCCATAGAAGCAGAGCTAGACGTCGGTGCATAAAATTTGATTCTTAAAAAAAGGTTTCAAAGTTATAATGCAGGGTTGGGAAGAATAATCTGACATATATTTATGTTTGATAAAAGCAGATTGGAACAATGAATTGAAGCAAATGTTGCAATGCCCAAATTATGCCATTTTGTTGTATTTTGTTTTAGATTGCAAATCTGGATTCGACAGGCAAGCCTTTCAATGGACAAGCCAGCGTTTCATTGTAGAAACGTGTAGCAAGAACGAGTCGGTTAGTCCACCGGAAAGAGAATTTCGTGGGCTTACTTTGGGCTTTGTAGACCGATTCAGGACATGATCTTATTGCGAAATCACAACCTGTAGACCTACTGGATAAGCATTGCGCAATTAAAAGATGTCAATTCGCAAAAATATTCCTTCCATCCATATGAAACGATCCGTCAAGTCAAGGGTCTCTTTGGCGAACTCTTTGATGCTTGTTTTGTCATTAAAAGATTCGTGTCGAGAATAAAAGGTTATTAACTGTTTAAATTTGATTGTGTTTAACATGGAACTGTGTCACATCATTTTAAACCATCCTGTGAAACAGGAAATAAAATATTTGGGTTTGGTAGATGTGTTAGGCAACACAAGTCCTGAACGCTTGCTGGAAACGACAACGAAGTAAATTTCACGGAACAATCACGATCAAAGACCAAATCTCAGCCAAGCTCACCAGACTCCCTTTATAAAATCTGTAGCAGCTGACCTCAACACGAACAAAAGAACAAAAAATTGTATTTTTTTGTAAATCAGCAGTGGATTGAGCAAAGAATTTTCGAAACACATAAAAAGTACAAAAACCTGTTGATAAAGACGTTTTCGTCTGCTCCATGGATTGGAACTTTGTTTTCTACCACCATTTTTGCAACAATTTCAACACGCAAAAATGCCTGGGGCTTCATCCGAAATTTAATAGCGAGCCTGCGTGCAGCGTTTGGCACCGGTAATGAGTTTCGCCGATTGGGTGGCACTGATGATGTCACCTGCTAAACTATTCTCGAGAATCTTCATCGCAGCATCCATGAAAACGGGTTATCCTCTAGCGCACCATTCAGCCACAAACTGGGACTTACTGCGGTTACAGAGACTAACTTGGTTTATTGCGTTTGCGACAGAGATCCAACGGCACAATCCTAGACAAGCGGCAATAGGTTAACTTCCCACGAGATGATGCTCGTTTTGCTCTCACGTTTCTGCCAATTCTCCAGTTGACCATCAGCATCTGAAGTTTGAAGGTGACCCCCTTTTAAGTGGACTTCCAATCGCGCGATGGTGGACTAAAACACAACCCTGCTTGGCCTCAGATATTAACAGGATTGAAGTAAATTTAATCAGCCTGACCCACCACTAAAACACGGTGTCAAGACGCTGACAGGGGCCGAGCTGTCAGCAAGATTTTGCGGCCGAAACATGTTTTCGACCTTTTTATGACCTGTCAGAAATTCCGTGGGCCTTGGAGGACATCGCAATTTTGGTACGAAAATCGTTTTTTCTTGTATCATAGGTCTTGGGCGGCGGGAGAATAATTATTTAACCAAATTCGTAATTTTAATCCCTTCTTTACGTCTCGAAGACCACTTTTTTCGGAGTTTAAAGGCTATTTCTTTATTTAAACCGTTAACAAAAACCGATAATAATAAGAATAATAATAAATATGCATTTTAGGTATTCCGTTGGATTTAAGGAATTTTCGAGTTTCTGATTCGCTTAATTTGTTTAAATGATTGTGATTAATCCATTGATTACAGGACAGTTGTCAGTTGATCTGGTCTCAATCATATTGCCATCACAACGATAGCTAAACACAAATTAAACCTCATTCTAGAATTAGAATAATGGTAACGAATTGAACAGTTCTGATTTGCCTGTTGCATAATTGGTGCCAACTTAACCATTTGGATACAACTATCTTTAAGTTAAACAAATGTTCTTTAATTCATAAAATTTATTTTGCATAATTCGAATATATTCTAGCGGTTAAACAAGAGTTCAGATTTGTTAACTGAGTGCTATTATAATTTTAAAGTGAAAAGCTACACATTCAGAAAACTTTGTTTTATTTTCTAACACTGTAGACTTGTTCACTTGCATTTTAAAACTACTATCTAATTTTTGTTTTAATATTCTAAGAAAAGATTGAAATTCCTTCACCTGGCATTATTATTTTTTATAAAAAATAGTTTGCACCTCGGAAGCTCGAAGAGAATTTCGTCGTTGTTAGCTAAATTGATTAAGAAATACTTTGATAACTCTTAAATTAATTTAATGCTGAAAAATTGGGGGGAAAAAGCAATCGTTTGTTTTCGGATAATTATTTTTCGTTTATTAGAGTATGCAGGTTTTTCGATGCTATTAATAATGTAAAGGAAATTTGGATAACAGTTGACTAATTTTATTCCATTGGCATGCATCTAAACTATACAAATAAACGAGGACAATCTGAGAAGGATTTTTTTTTCAAATCGTCAATTGACCTATAAGGTTCTATTTCAAATTTAATTTGGCAATAAAAATCATCTGCTTTATGCGTGCTAACCTTTAAAAGCCTCTTGGGTGGATGTTTTCGAACAACGCATCGTTGATTGGTCGGGTGCAATCAGCACTCCATGCGTCACTAACCGCAGCCACAAAACTGCACAATTGGGGAAATACCACCGACATTATGCCGCGATGGTTTCACATTACCCTTCTCCTTCTTACTCTCATTTTTGGGATAGCTTCGTTCATTGTTCTTTTAATCTTCTTTTCGACTTTCAAATCGTTTTCGTTTCGCGATGACAAGATGTCCTTCAACACCCCGACGCCCTACTCAGATGACGACTGGACGGAATGGACCACAACTTTCAACGTATCGTTTGACAGCGCCAACGAGAGCCTCTATAGATATTCGGTTTGGAGGAAAAACGTGGACTTTATGAAAGCACACAATGAAAAACCTGGAGTCAGCTACAAGATGGGCGTGAATCAATTTTCCCACATGGAACACTGGGAATTCGTGGACACCTACCTTCGCAGCAAACGCGTCGAACTAGACAACTACGACCTAGACAACTACTTTGAGGGGAATTCGACGGTAAAGGTGAACAACACTCTGACGACTGGGGACTGCTACCTTGATCCCCTCGATTGGCGAAAAAAGGTTTCGGGCAGCAAAGTTGACGATCAGGTTGGTTTCATGTTGTTGTATTTCCGATAGGTCAACAAACATCGTTGGTAGAAACTCTAAAATGGTCAATTCAGGGTTCTTTGTACTTGCAATCACGTGAAAGTTGTACTATAGCGTAAAATAGATTTTCATATATTTCTGGAGAATTTGTTGAAATGCTTCACGCAGTGATTGCGCGCATTTGGACGAATTTTGATTTATCGGTTAGACACAATTATAGGAACATCGCAACATGTATAGGGCTTTTGAAGCTAGGGTTTTTCCGTTTTCACATTTAATTCAATCACCCATTTGAAATGCAAAATCATCATCTCTTTATTGATAAATATATTTGAGCGTGCAAAATTTATGAATGGTAAATGATGTATTTCAAATGTCGCCGCGTACACGGCCATAGTGGTGGATTCTTATGATTAAATTTATCATGAAATATCGGCATAATTAGGGCTCAATGATCAAATAACGGCGCCAGACAAATATTTGCACCAAACCGTAACACGAGTAGGAATGTAGAGGCTTCTCAAAATATCGTTCTTGGGTTTTCAACTTCCCAAATTGGGAAATGTTTTTTTTGTTTTCGCAGCCATTCAAATAGAAATGAGCTCATCTTAGAAGATATTTTGTCAGCAAAACCATCCAGTCGTTACATGTAAGCTGCACGCAGGAAAATTTGCAATTTATCAATAATCATTCAAAAAATGCAGACCCTTTATTATATATATCAATAAACAGATGATGATTTCAAATTCAAAACGGGTGTTTATTTGGTAGAATCTGTACTGCCGTGGATAATTGCTAATCAAAGGTCTATGGCATCTTTGACACCTTATTATGAATTCCAATATAAATAAATGGCGCTTTGTTTATTTTGAAATATGAAGGATGCCGGTTTTTTTGGAAATTATCACAAATTAAACATAAGATAAAATGTATTTATTGGGAAAATGTGATTAGATAGTATGTGTTTCTGGTATTGTTAATAGCATCGTTTGCACAACGTTTTTTAGCCGAATAATTATTTATCCACCCTTTCTCATTCATTAAATGTTCTTCAATCGGCTGTTGAGATCCCATCATTATTTTTGTTAACCACAAACAGTAGAAATACTTTTGCTTCACGATTTCTATTAATTAAGATGTTCGAATCTACCCTGGAAAGTGATTTAAACTTTCAATTTATCGATGAATACACGGCGAAACATGATTTCCCAGAGCAAACATCTGCGAAAGCATTCACCTTTAGTTGGCCTGTGTGTCTTTATAGCCGAAAACCCGTTTTTATTACAACATTTAAATCAATCGATTCCAAACAACGAACCCAATCGTTTTATGCTTTTATGATCGAAAAAACACGAGCTACACGCCAGTCTTAATCTCTTATAAAAATCGTAACGCTTGGGGAAGTATTTGCGCCATTGAAGAGCCACGATATTTTGGCTGCACGAACAGGCAACACCAAACAACCGAAAATAAAACGAAATTAACACCACGCAAACCCACCGCCATCGAATATCGTTAACATGTCTGGGAGGCTGTGTTCAAGGTCGTTACCCTTCACTGGTGTTCCGTTCTGTTCCGTCCGTTAGTATTTCCGGGTGTCCACTCTGTGAACACCCAAACTTTCGCTTTTTCATCCCAAAAATGCATTAAAATATAAAAATAATCTGTTTTTTGTTTGTTTGAATGTTTTTTGAAAAAAAAAATTATTTTATCCATTGATTCATTGGATGGCGTACTGTAATGGAATCGCTTTCTATGGAGTGTAGGGACTATGTCTTTCAATATTTAATATTTCGCCGACTGTCTTTTACAACAAGATACGTAAGTTAATAAGGTTTTAATATATGCGTATGCTAAACCGTTCAATACCAACAAGAACGGCGGAATATCGCAATTCGGTCATTCCTTAATTGTTCCGATTTTTAGTTTCACCAGAGTAGGTGAAACAGGAACTAAAGGACACTTTTCATATCTAATACTTGTTTATACTGCCTCTTTTTACTGCTGAAAGTTTTGGTCCTCGTGACCTCAATAAAGCCGCTACAATTATTATTATTAAGAAACTATTCGCAGCCATTGTGTGTGTCAAACCTTGCTTGGGCCGAGTATGGAGACTATTCAGCTTAGACTGTCCGAAGTAATATGAATACATTTCAGAATATTCACATTTGTACGATCTACAGTACGATAAACTCGTGTCTGTAAGGCAGAACGAGGAAGCTCATCGCTTAACATCGGGCCGCTCACAAATGAATATATATCATTCAATATATATAATTTTGCAAAGTCACTAACAACAGCTTAAAAGGGAAATAACCCGACATTAAAGAGCTATTGTTGTTGATAATGCTTTGTTGTTTTATAACCCGTCTATGTCTTGTTGTTCCTTTGTAAGACTTCTGATGGCGTCTGAGAAGGTAGATTTAGCAAAGGGCGAATATTATTCGTTATTTCATACACATTAAGAACGGTTTTTGTACAAGTAAGAAAACACTTCATTGCTGTATGAGCTCCAAATAACAAATGATGATTTAAACAATTTCGATTTTTTCCGCATCTTTACTCCATCGGTGAGATACCCCTATTGGACTCCACGGTAAACATACTCCCGGAATCACAATGACAGCACCCATAAAGGCGGTGTTGACCTAATGCATCGACACAGATGATCGATTATTCACCAGACCGTTTAAACATTTTTGGATTAATTTAATAAAATATACCCCATCCAACCCAATACGCGCGACAAAACTGGAAATCCTTTGTTGGCGCACCTTTGCTGAGATTATCTGGGTTAAAAATAGGTTCATTTGTGTTTTTCAGGGTACCTGTGGTTCATGTTGGGCCTTCGCCTCTGTCTCCACTCTGGAATGGCACAACGCCATCCACAACGCCGCAGCAGTGCCTCTGTCGAAGCAGCATTTCGTGGACTGCGTGACCACCAGCTACGGATGCCATGGCGGCCTCATTGAGAACGCCTTCAATTATGCCATGCAACGAGGTATTATGGCCGCTGAGGGGTATCCCTACAAGTCCCGGGTAAATTGTGGTCTTCTGGCGTTTATTTTGACTCCTGGTTTGCATCAATGCGTGCTTTTGGGCCTGAATTCTGTCCAAAAAATCGCAATGGCTGGAGACGATTTGGGCCTGTTTGTGAATCGACCAAGTTTCGCGGATATGGACAGGCGTTTAGAATAGATTATAATGGCTGCTTTGAAGACGGTGGATTGCGTGTTGCAGGCGATTATTTTGTTGAAAGGGTTGTCTTAAATGTGGTTAAATAGGTTGTTTTTAATCAAAATATCCAGTAAATCAGTTTGTTGAGTAAAATTAAAATTATTAATATTCTTTTAATTCCAAAATTATTTCCACTAGTACATTAGTAGTACGACATCAAAGCGACAAATAAATTAGGAGTTATTTTGGGTGCTGATGTGTAATCACTGCCGCGTGAAGGAATCTAAAATGTTTCTGAAGAAAAAGTAAGCATTTGTCTCCAGGGAAACGCATATATGGGTATTTCAAAGCTTCCGCGGCGCAGTTGGTAATGGCGTACAAGATGATAAAAAACTTGTGGAGCGCGTTGGAAGGGTCGAGAGAGTAATGCTGACTTTAATTTGGAATTAGTCGCTACAACCTTGAAGATCCATCACAAATGTTTCCAAGGAGGCGTTTTAGTTCATCCGAAAGGTTTAAAGATTCTTTTTCCCTAAAAAAGGGACAAACGACACTTTCAGAATTGAAACCCGTGATATCTGAGTACATCCTTTACACATGGTGTCGCCTTTAGAAGGTGTTTTCCATAATGGTTAAATATCCCATTCTGGCTGATCCTGTTTTGCGGGTTTCGCGTGTTGACTGTCAAAAAATAATGATTTCTTCAAAAATTAAAAAAACATCTCAGATCGTAAATGATTCGGATACCCCATTATCCCAATCGTTGAGATTAGGGCAAAATGCGACAAGTGTGTGTATGCGTCTCGCAAACAGAAGTAAAATTTAAACAATTATTTCTCTTATTCGATTGCTCTGCAAGGAAATTGGGTTGACAATTATTAGGTTTTGACGAAAAGTTTACAAAAACGGTCACCAATTAGTTGTACACGAAAACAATAAACGTGGCATTGGTAGATACATAATTGATTGTTTTAAGCAACAAATTGTTTCGTCTGTTGACTATTTCTGCTGGTATTATTATTTTAATGTCATGCGTGGATAAATTAAATCACAATTATTTATTCAAGCGAATAATTGCGTTCATCATGAAACCATATCCGGTTGCCCTTATCTGAAAATCACTACGATTTCTTATAACTTAAATCAAAATAGAAATTTAGTTTGTCAAATGCATGATGACAGCAAACACTCAAATGCCATATCTATTTATCCTTATCTGAAAATCACAATAATTTCTGATAACTTAAATCAAATTGAAATCATTTTGTCAAACGCATGATGACAGCCATCACTTAAAAACCTTATCAGTAATTACTGCGATTTATGTTCACTTAAACAAAGTGGAAATTTAATTGCTGCTCCCGATTGTAGGTCACGCAATGTCGAGAGGACGAGAAGGAAATTGTCTTGAAGATACGCGGCTACGAGACTCTTTCTGGCGTCAATGAAGCTGTCCTCTCCTGCATCGTGAAGCGTGTTGGACCCGTGGTTATCGGCTTTGATGCGAGTGGATTAGGTTTGCAGCATTACAAGTTAGTGACGAGTTCTTTTGCCACGTTTCTCCCAGTCTTCCCGAATACCGGCATTAGTCCTCTAAAAGCACAACGTTGCCTTGTCGTCTCAACCCTCTGTATTTTCAAGCCCTCTTAGGCTGTTTAAAATAATTCCGATTTCATCTGGGTCACCTGTTTTCAATTAGAGAAATAATCTTTCAGCACCTTTTTACAGTGACCCCCTTCTCTCAGTCTGTAGATCTCGTCGACCAATGGTAGGGCTGTACTGCTAAATCCCAGCATGAATAACTGGCCAGATCACACTGAAGTGATCCATAGTAGGTTCAACAGGAACTGTGGGGCCCTTTTCGTATTTTGTGCTGCATATTTTGGTGTCGTATTTTACGACGTTGACACCTGGTATTATCACTTTGGCCTAATTGCGTGGCGACTAGCATCCTCAATCGATTCGCGAGTCACGTCGGGTTCGTGTCTAAGGTCAGACGGCCCAAAATAAACAGGTGGTCGTCTTTTAAAAACCGACTTGTCGGCTGGTGGATCGCGGAATCCGAATGCTGTCTTATCTGTAATTTAAGCAGCCTCTTTTCCACGTCTGGACAGGCAACTACCACCTCCTCTTTCCATAGATCCCATTGAGCCGACTAAACCCTGCGGGGGGCACAAAATATATAATAACAAGGTCTCTGGATACGCTATTTTTTCAAGTGTCTTTCTTCAACGGTGCCAGTAGAAAGATTATTCTTTGCAGCGGCTTGCATAGCTCTCTGTCAATCAAATCACCACCAGAGCCACCACAACGTGGATTCTGTTTCCTTGTTTGTCTTAATATGTTAATCACTTCACCTTATGCCAGGGTGGTGTCCGTTAGAACCCACAAGAACAGTCGCATATCGCAATTCGTCAATTTGCAATCTAGGTCAACTTTGCGTTCTATCGGACATCCTGATAAACACGCTTCCGTTTTTAGTCGATATCTGGGCTGAAATCCACGCTTAATGTGGCATTATTAAAGACATTGCAATTACTTTAATCAAGAGGGACGGGATTATCCGTAGTGTATGTTCATGCCGAATTTAATAATTATTATGATAATAAACTCAAAGCCAAAACGTACAGCATACAAAAATATTATGATTAACAATGTCTTCGCCTGTTCGAATGAACCTTAAATTTAGAACAAATAAGGAATGACCGAATTGCGATATGCCGTGGTTCTTGTAGGTATTGAAACTGTATTGCCTGCGCATTGGTCGAAGAGATTTACATTTAAACAAACGGAAATCGAGTGGGTGCGTTTAGTGTACAACTAATTAAGTGGTGTTGAATGGTGGTCTCGTGTATGGAGACGATAGGTAAACCACTAGACACCGAGATGACTTTAAACAGCCTTGAGAGGGCTGAAAAGTCAGAACATTTGAGGCCAAGGAAATTAACGGGGGGCGATCTTCGTCAGGTCTAGATGAGTGTCGAAATAAAATGTGCGTTGCCGCCCCGTCCTCCAATCACCTGTGAAGGCTTGAATTTATCTGTTTTCACGTACGGTGAGTGACCTTTAGGGCAGGATTCCTTCGTCGGATAGTGGCATTTCAGGCCCATGCGAATACTCCACTGTGTGGTTCGCTGCCGATTCACTGGTGTTCCGTAATGAAACGGCAGATTAAGAGGAAGCTCATTTGATAAAATGATTAGTCTTGACACCTTTGTTTTAAACAACAACCGAATCAGGTTTCGCTAGCAAAGCTAAACTGTCCGCCGTTTAACGCAGATAATCGGCGTTTCAGACAACTACGGCCTCTGTTGATTTCATGGAAATAATTTGGCGA
The DNA here is from genome assembly GCA_028672205.1 of Proteocephalus fallax. Taxonomy (NCBI): domain Eukaryota; kingdom Metazoa; phylum Platyhelminthes; class Cestoda; order Proteocephalidea; family Proteocephalidae; genus Proteocephalus; species Proteocephalus fallax. The sequence continues at coordinate 12,822 of JAPUBX010001077.1, read as the reverse complement.
AATTGGTGTTTTGGGGGTGATTGGGAATTAGGTATATCTTATGGCGGCGTATTTACTACCACGTTACTCGTTTTAAGACAGGATAATTTGTTCCTTCAACTACATAGATGAATTTTTTCCATGGAGATTCTTGGGAATGTTGTACAGGAGTCCCCTGAAGTGCCACCCGAAGAGGAGGAGGAGGAGGAGGAGGCGGAAGAGGCTGCTCCATCACACCGGGGAAACTAAGGCAGCGAGTTTCCGACACCAGGACTCCTCATTGGGACGTCTGACCAGTGGGTGGCACCCAGTCTGACTCATTCACAGACCGAGGAGGCATCATCAGCGTGATCACGAAAGGGAGTCCTCGGGAAGTGAGGGGGGCCTAGGGTGGCGCGAAGATGCTGGTGGCTGCGATGTTGCAGCGGTCCTTCTTTCTATTTTCCCATTGGCTCAAACTCGGGGTGGTGAGTTCAAAGGTGTAAAAGGTGTGACCGCCCACGCATATCTGTGTTCTAGCACGTGAGATTCGCACCGTCTGCGTTCGTAGAACTACCGACGCTGCGTTCTTCCGTTTTGTGGGAAGTTGTGCTTCTCGTGACCCTGATTAATTACTTTATTGCTGGGACCAGGAGGATGAAAACATTCCCCATCAAAATTAACAATAAACGCCTCGGTATATGGGCGCAGAAGAAGGTCATTTGGATCGGTTTTGTGCTTCTGTTTCTCCACGTCGGGTTTGAAAAAGAGGATGTATCTCGCGGGCATATTTTTACCGGACGATCTTGACCTCTGTAGAGCAGGAATGAAAATAAAAGGTCAATTCACCAAATGCATTTGAACCCATTGAAACCGTGATTACTATATTTATTCATTTATTGTTTTGGGGATTTAAGGTAACCCGAAGATAGAGCAATTGAAAACACGCCAACATCGAATAAGTCGGAAATTTGGTTGCGCGAAACATAAAACTGTAAAAATGTTATATGACGAGCACTAAAACCGGTTGTGAAGTACTTCGAAGTAAAATGTGACATTTCGTGCTGTCGGTAAATCACAATCCCGTTTTTATTTTATTTTAGTCAAAACTAGCCGACTGCAACGTTTAAAAGCAGCATCTTGAGAGATTGAATCAATTTCCATTGTGTACATAGACGATGTGTAGTGGATAACACCCTTGATCTGTTCTTGGGAGACCCTTAGTTCGACCCCCAGGTCAGGCCATCAAAAAAACCCGAACGCAGACGCGTGCCCGTCTGTAATCGATCGAATTTGAGGCTACCTGGTTGTCACGGAAACCGGATTGGGCATCAACGAGTCTGCGTTCCACTTAAATCCCCTCTTGGGGTGACAATTAGGACAGTTCAAAACAGACTGTTTCCAACGACGCACCCCATTGACGGTTTGGATCCAATTTGTTAGATTTCCACCGGCCCGGCAGCGCCAACCTTTGCATGGTAACGGCGTAAGAAAGAGGTTCTCGAGCTCTGTCACTGGGCGGACCACTGCAGCCGACGAGGGCGTTGTACAAGGGTTGACAGCTTCTCTGCGTCTGAACATCGACACCTTATTTCGGTGTTGGAGAGCCTGTCGCGCCAGTCCGCTTTCAGGATTCGTCGCAGACACCAGTGGTCGAAAACTTCCAATCTCCTGGTGTCTTCGACACGCGGTGGCCAGGTTTCGCAGCCGTAGGTTAGGATGGGGAGGATAGCGGCGCGATAGACACGAACCTTAGTCCGAAGGCTTATCTACGCTCGGCCCCACAGGCATTAACGCAGCTGCTGTAACGCTTTCTTAGCGCTGACAACTCGTGGTTGGACCTCCTACTTCGCTTGGCTATTCGGGGTTTTTGCGGGGACCAAGGTATTTCATGGCTGGGACATCGACAAGTAAATCGTTGAGGTGCATTGGTTGGAAGTTGTTGTCGGAGCATAACTAGAAGACTCTTGTTTTCGACGGTTTTATCTCCAGTTCGACTGCCTACGCTAGGTCATTTATTCGGTTTAGTATCCATGTCAGGGCAGTAGGAGTGTCTCCGAGGAGAACGAAATCTACAGTGACGTTTAACAGCACCGATGAGATAGAGGACAGCCTTGTCGGAAACCCGTAACTCTTCCGTCCCTTCGTCGAGGAAACGAACCTTCACTCGGGAGACGATTATTCGGACTGCATAGGGTTCACTTCAGGTTTTTGGACATGCCGTCCACTTACATTGCTGCTCAGAGCGACTCCATATTTATCGATTCAAATGCCGTCCAAAAGTCGCGGAAACAAGCTATTGATGACAGTCGGTACTTGTGGCAATTTGTGACTTCCCAGATGGTTGCTCGTGGCCTAGTTGTTGACCGAATGCGTACTTTATGTACAAATTAGGAAGTCTTGCAACAGATGGGTAAGGTAGTACTTACTGTTCGTTCTTTGTTTTTTCTGTAGATCGGGGGTCTACGACGGCACGGACTGTAGCATGGAGCTGTTGAACCACGCAGTGGTACTTCTCGGCTACGGGCGGGCGGAAGATGGTAGTCTTTACTGGATCGCCCAGAATTCGTTCTCGACGAGATGGGGCGAGGATGGCTTCTTCCGCATCAAGTTCGACAGCAACCTCTGTGGCATCGGAGTCACGCCAATCCTTCCGATACTCTAAGCGGTGTGGAGTGAGAAAATTGCCTTCGCTATTGTCACTCCCCACCCAAAAACTCCAAAGCGACTGTTCCTTTGCATGGCCTCTTCCAATCGGTCCATTCTTCGTGGTCAGATGGTCCGATTCTATCAGTCCTTCTCTCTATACATATACAAGCATAACATATGAAATATCAGCGTGTTTTTTTAGAACACCTCAGAAACTGTTTAACGCGACAGTGATTGGAGACCACAAGGGTTTATAAATCTGCATAGTAGTTGCTTTCTTGCCTTCGGATGATTGGTAGGATTTTCGAATTGATGGTTACAGCGATCAACTTCGCCGCTGTGTGTGCCCGGGTGAGGTGGGAGGGTTTGGTGAATGCACCAACTTCGGAAATTCCAGTGAATGAGCTTTCTGGGACGAGCGGCAAAGGTGCGTTGATATAAATCCGACACCCCATAACCTACGATAAGAATGTCGGATTAATTACGGATTTCGTTTGGAACGGAGGAATGCGATAAATAGACGATGAACTATGAAAAATGCAAGTACCAATACGTTGCGGTGGATCAAAGAGTGCATTATTTAACCTGAATATGTTTAAACAAAAATATTCATTGAAGGTCAAAATGAAGCCACTGTCATAGCGTCTCTAGGTTTGGGAGTACAATTTATCGTGAAAACCTTTGACGATAAGTCCAAATCACATGGAAGTTCCAACACCTCCGTCTCATTTGAAGAGACATTCATGCGATTTTCGATAGATTAAGCAGTAATTGTATCAGTAACAGTAGTATTATATATATATATATATATTACTATATATTTCTTGTGGTGCTGTTGGTGAATGACCACCCTCTCTACACTGTTCACTCCTAAAGGTCATTGCCCACCGAAAAATGTATGGAATTTATGATTGCATTAATAATTATTATATAAGTAATAGCAGTTATTGTTGTTGTGGTAGTTGTAGGTGTCATTGCAGCATTATTAGAAGAAGTAATCGTAGTTATTGTTGTTGAAGGTGTAGCAGGCGCAGAAGCTAAAGAATTTTTAAATTGATCTTTGGATCAGTTTGATTGAAAATAGAGCAGCGTTCTTTTCCTGTAATCCGAAGGGTCAAAGAAGAAAAGGTAATGCCAGCAGCCTTTATATGTCAGTGAAATTCTGCTCACCAGCGTCTATACCAGCATGAACCTAGATAAAGGTCACCGCGTTATTAAGGCCACGGAGATCACGACTTAAATAGTGAAATAAAAAAATGAATCGTTACATGATGTGAGTTGACCTGAGGCATAGGCTGTAAGGAAAATATTAAGCCCGTTTTTTTCAATTTTCAATGAAAATATTTGGGTCGGTTGGCAATTTTCTTTGGTTGTGCCGATGAGCCTCAAAGGCTGTGATAATCAACGAAATCGTTTGATTTCTGTCTTAAAAGATGACTACATTGGTATTTCGTACTGACTGTGCAAATCGGCAATCGTGGAGTAGGAACGTTCCGTGTGGCCCACGGTTTCGCATACGAAGAGGGTAATAATTAGGCGATGATCGTTTTGCGTCTTCTTAGTCTTTTTATGTGGGTTATTTTATGTTAAGGTATCCGCAGAAGTTGCATGATGGCTTCAGAATTAAGAAACGATTTCGCACTGCACAACACAAACACCGTATTGTGTGCTATGACACTTGCGTGTGATTGGCAGGCTCAAGGTCGCCGCTCTCGCCACATGATGTGAAAGCACACTCACTAACACATGCCTGATTCGAAGTCGCTGGCATTCCAAGCAAACTAGAGACTCTATCAGACACAGAGAATTGGCAAGAACAGGAATTTCACAACGACGATGCCAAACCCTCTCTTCTGCGTGGCTATTATTTTGCCACTGGTGTTCGCTGAAACCTTCGGTAGGTCGGTATATGTTATAAAACCTATTTTCCATTTATCATTTTAATGATCATTGAAACCATTTCGAGTTGGAAGCAAATTGTTTTTGTTAAATTTTTATTGCTTTGGGGGGGCTACCTAGAAAGCGGTGGACGCATCGCATGTAATTTGGTTTCAACTGGTTGAAACAACGATTTATCTATCGAAGGGGGATACTGTTGAATCAGTGGCATTCGAAAGAATAATTGAACATAACAATAAGAAAAAAATTCGAACCTTATGACGTCTAACTGTGTCGATAAAAACCGCGTTTTCAAAGAATAGTTGTATTTGCAGTAAAGCAACTTGAGCGTTTAGGAAGGATCCCATTGACGGACGCGGACTTTCTGGAGGCTTATGTTTGTGTTTTCGGCACACGAAACCATTGCGTCATTAACAGGGAGGTCGATATTGAGGCTGTGATCTCCGATTTCCGGTTCATGTGCATGGCTCAGCAAGTTTGAGATTCTTTTACAAAGAAAAACTTAACACACATTTTCAAGTGAAAATCGTCACCTGTTTATTAATATATATATATCTATATATATTAGAGAGCTTACACATTATGAATGATGCATTACAAATGGCCTCCACTGCGTGCACGCTTACATCTGTAGATTCTTTCGAATATTTTTGCAGACAACACCATCTTGTAAGACGAAGCTCATTATTATTTTAATGGGTACGTTAGGAACCAACGGAAATACTTTGAGAAGCCTTACCATTCCTCTGGTGTTACTGCTAGGTGCATATTTTGTCCTGATGGTGATGTTTGGTCATTGAGCCCCCAATATGCCATAATGTGATCAAAATGTCACCGAAATAATCACCACATCTGTAAGCGTGCACGCAGCGGGAGATATTTTCAAAATATAATTTATTATTCACTAAAAATAGACCAACTACTATATTCAACAATAAACAAATGATTATGTTTCATCGAAAATTGGTGTTAAATTTTTATTTCAAAAATAAACTCAAGACTTCCCGTCGAGTTCAATTCGATTGCAAGCATGTCCCCTCCTATGTTGACGAGGAAGCCCGTTTTGTGTTCTATTTAGTTGAAAATCGAAACCGCGGGCTGCTTTAGTTGAGCCAATTGACATGTCTTCTTCTCCTCCCTCTTTAAGTACACACATCGGTGGAAAAGACCGTTGTAAGTTGGCAAGGAGTTGGAGACATTTTCTCCGATTTGGTTCAATCCAATCAAGCCGGTATAAACTCGACGAATTGTTTGGACTTGGGAAACAATGATGCTCTAGGTAAGAAAGAAGACCTTTCCTCTTTGTTCGATGCTACCTCGAAATTGTGGTTTTTGTTATCTCTCTTTTCAGGCAACTTAACAAATTTGTATAGTCTGGCATGCGAAATTCCTGACGAAAGTAAGATTTTAATTTTATCCCATTGACGGGACATGGGAGCTGAGAAATAACGCCATTTTTAGAAATGAACATCCCCATACACAACCCGTTATCAATTCTTATTTTAGAAGCAGCTGCTTTCGCAACTATCCAACAAGCTCTTAAACTCACATGCGCTGCAAATGAACCAGCTATTACCGATTGTAATGACATCACGTGGATGCTACGAAATAGTGAGTTTACGATACGGTCTTGTAAGCATCTTGGGAGCAAATAAGTACCATTCAAATCGTCTGTGCCTTTTTAAATGGGTTTAATGCTTTATATACAACGAAAATGTGGTATTTGAGCAACCAGCGGTCATGGAGATCGGAAACAGTTACCCACTTTATTCAGCGAAAATATTGCTGTAGCGAACGTCTACAGAATGGAGTGTTTTTTTCGGAATGACAATGAAAAGAGTAAAAGGAAATAAATTGAATTTCTGGATTGCGCGCGCCAGTCAGTTAAAAGAAAAGACGCACGATTGCTGGATTCATGAACTCGATAATTTAGCAATGGCTTTAGTCTCATTTGCCTAATGGGAGGCTAGTTCTGATGTTAGACGTTTCCTTTTCACTCAAGCTATTTTGAGCAAACCGGCCTTCAAGATTCTGGTCAGAGGACTTTTATCCACATTTCCTGGTAGGTAACCCTTGTTTTTTTATTTGTGCCCAGCACGTTCTAACTGCACTTATTTTAACTTTTCCCTGCAGATACAACTTCTATCAACAACTACACTGAAAGAAAAAAGGCTATTGAAGACTGGAGTAGTGGATTCGAGTGGTCAATAGTTGTCAAGACTTTTACTACCACCGAAATAGGTGATATTCTCAGTGGTTCAGATACAAGTGAGTGCAATCTACTGCATTCAATTGCCATACACTGTTACTTTGTTTGGCCAACGATTTTACTCAATCTTTCAATGTTCAAGACGCGGTTCCTATGCGCGACGAATGTTCACGATGAAGGGTGGGATGTTTCGTCAGAAAAATGGCGATCAATTATCGATCCGCTCAGTGGCTTTGTAGGTCAGAAGAGTTCAACTCGGTTCAGTTTGGCGAATTAGCGAATAGGCGAATACGTTATTGATTAAATATATTAACGGTGAGTCACCGCCAATCCAAATTAAATATAAGTCGTTAGGCAGATTTTCTTTTCTGGTTGTGCATCTCAAATACGAACGAAGTGCTCTTCTGGGATGTACGGACACAAGCCTCCTTTCAGACTTGAATTTCTTTTTCAAATTGATATCAAACACTCCTTTTGAATGGAAAATTATGATCCATTATATTTAGATAAATACATTTGGCGGCTATAATTTATGAATTATAAATATTGGATCACAAACCTAAACGGCTTACAGATGTCGATTGTTTTGGTGAAATTAACGACGTTTCTACATTTCCGATTTTCATTTCTCTTTAATTATGGCACCAACTGAACCTTGTAAGGTTTAGTTGCCAAATCCTTATGCAGAACTCGCCATTTTGTCATTGCAGATGGTTCCGATTACTGAGTACGCCACTCAATTGACAACGTTGATCTTATTCGATGGTTTGCCTCACAGCAGCGACATTTTTAGTTGAACAGCCGGACGATTTCACACCAAAAGAATCGATATTTGCAAAATATCAATTATTGTTCACACATTTGTCAACTATAGATATTTGTTAACAAATGATGATTTTACATTCAGAACGTCGATTGCATAGTTGTGTCTGTAGGTGGCGGTGTAATGATTGGGGTTGGCTACTAGACACGTTGACTAGATTCGGTAGGGATGTTCAAACTTCCTGCACATCGATTCCTCCAATGAACCCGAAGTTCTTCAAGTTTTTGGCAACGAGAACCTGCTAGACAGGTTTGCCTTGAGGGTAAACCATTTGTGTTTCATTTTTAGATGTGACCGTAGATTCGGTTTTTCTTGATGACATCTCTGTTGGCTTTGCTGTAATAAGCAACAAGACTGGCGCCAGGGTCTTCAGCACGAATATGCCATCGGCCATCGCCTACGCACCGCCAGTGCGAGAGAGTTCCCTCATAAAATTCCTCCAAAACTCCGAGGACACGCTTGCTATCATCACAACCAACCTCCTGGCTCAACGCAGCGGCCAATTCACGTTTGTTTATGATGACGAGGACAGTGAGTTTGGCTGCGGTTTTGGTTTTCATTTTGCCATGGCTACCGGTTTTCATTGGTGTTTTTTTTCGTTATTAAGAATTGTTTCTCCTTTTGAGGGAGTTGAAGGGGCTGTTCTTTACGACGCTTCAGTGGAATTCGAACGATTCGAGCGATTCGTTGGTCGATCACATGAGACAGGCGCGGGTTCCACATACATTTGTGCTTCTGTTTAATTCCGCAACAGCTCAGAAAAACACCCGTGTTATTCTGGAATTGGTGAGATACAAGACGTTGCCACTTCTCGCTTGGGCTCGATGTCGTTCTATTTGGAATTTATTTTCTCCATTTTCTAGGCCCTTTATAATCAAATGATGCAAAAAGGTGTCCAATGGATCCTCAGCTCTATGGTACGTGATGAATGCAAATGTCGATACGATGACAATAAAATTGTCCAACTCATTTATTTCAATCAACATCGCCACGAAAAACCGATTTCTGCCGACGCACACCAGAATGGCTGATTTTAACGCTGATATGCTAAACAAAACCCCAGGTTTGCTACCACCTCCTCTTCAAGGTTCTGGGGATGCCGATCTCAGTCTAAACTAGACGAACCAATCCGAGTTACTCCGAGACTCTGCTAAAGGGACCAGCGAAATTTTGTTTCTGGTCTATCACAAGCACGTCTTGTATAGGAATGGATTAAACGGATAAAATGGTCACGACAAAATTGAATGTCTAATCCTTGTCCGAATAAATGCGGTTTCTGGGATTCATGATCCTTCGCATCAGTTTGTCTCGCAAAACCGAATTCAGATTTATAACGTGCGAAATTGAGAGTAAAAGCCTGCCTTAATGCCACAAATTCACTACAAAAACTCACAAAGATATGCCTGTGGGGGTTTATTCACAATGTTGAATTGAAAACCTCCTTGAAAACTTCCAGCAAATGCAATACCCATAAATACTAAATTTAAAATACATAGGGCAGAGTTCCCATGAACCTGGTGTTATTTTAAACAGTTGCAAATACAATGAAGAGCTGTGTGCATATTTGTATCCGTTCCCAGGCTCACAGTTTAGTCACAGGTGACCCACTATATATTTCTCTTCGATGTAGGACAACGATTGCAGTGTTTACGCAAACTACTTTAACACGAATGCCTCTCTGATAACCTTCGCCTTGAGCCCCTCTTATGCAGCAGAAACTTCACTGCCACTTATGAGCGAGATTCGCCGTGCTGCGGCTCTTTACCTTGACGGTCTTACGTACATCACCCAAGACGCCACTGAATTTGTAACTTGAACGCTCTATTAATCACAGTCTACTTACACATAATCAGTAACACGTGATTTTACGTTTAGCCCGATGCCTATATTCTTTCGCGAATTAATTTCTCCCAGACACGCCCAACAACAAACCCCGTTAAATCCGTCGCAATTTATGAATGTTCTCAAAATTCTCAAATTGGGGTGAGCTATTGTTGCTGTTATTGTTTATATCTGTGTATATCTTGTGGCTCTTTCCTGATAGAGGGAACGCTGAAAATAGTAATGCCCCGATGCCCCCGCGTTCAGCATCCTTGCTCTGTTTTTGAGGGACCCTATGTATGACTTCCAGTTCGAGGCTGCCTGGTTGTGGCCGTGGGTTCGACACCCAAGAGAAGCCACCAAATAAATAAGCCGGGTGCAGCGTTTTGAAATATCTTGGAGGCGCCTTTTTCTCCACGGAAACAGCTGCTTTCAGACTACTCCTCCCGCCCAACCCAACGTTTATCCTCTGCCTACCACCTTATTCTCCATCTCCTCTTCTTCCTGCCCAACCTCCACACTCCACACTCCTCCTCCTTCTCGTCATCATCCTACTCCACCACCGCCACCCAATTCCCCATTCCTTCTTCTACTTCTCCTGGCACGGAAACCATTGTCGACTCCCCTCGAAGTCCACCTCCTCTTCCGTGGAACTAGGTACATCGACAGCTCTACAATTTTCCCTGGAATCTTTATGGAACTGTCGTCTATGACGACGGCTCATCCTTTTGAAGCGATTTCAATTATAAGTATAATTATTTATAGCAAGTGCCTTAAATTATTGTCAACGAATAAGAATTCCCAGCAACCCCCTCCCCATTGTTATCATTGGAGGTTGACTAAATGCGCCACCAATGAGAGCTGGTTAAGGGGGATTAGTTACTGGTCTCCCACAGGTGGGCAGTTGGTGGGTGTAGCTGCGTCTGAGGCATGGTTCACCATGACAACGGCATTAACAACTTCTAACCACGCGCCCTGCTGTGGTATCTGTTTTCGGCATTGCAATTCTGAATTCACTCTGTGTATGACAGAAATTAAGTAGTAGTATAAGTAGTACTAGTCGTAGTAGTGGTAGTAGTAGAAGTAGTAGTAGTAGTAGTAGTAGTAGTAGAAGTAGTAGTAGTAGTAGTAGTAGTAGTAGTAGTAGGAGTAGGAGTAGTAGTAGGAGTAGTAGTAGTAGTAGTAGTAGTAGTAGTAGTAGTAGTAGTAGTAGTAGTAGTAGTAGTAGTAGTAGTAGTAGTAGTAGTAGTAGTAGTAGTAGTAGTAGTAGTAGTAGTAGTAGTAGTAGTAGTAGTAGTAGTAGTAGTAGTAGTAGTAGTAGTAGTAGTAGTAGTAGTAGTAGTAGTAGTAGTAGTAGTAGTAGTAGTAGTAGTAGTAGTAGTAGTAGTAGTAGTAGTAGTAGTAGTAGTAGTAGTAGTAGTAGTAGTAGTAGTAGTAGTAGTAGTAGTAGTAGTAGTAGTAGTACAACCTGTCTTGTGTCCTATTGTAGCAAGGCAGTTGGCAGCTGGGCAGAAATCCTGAAATGCAACTATTCAGCACCAACAACACTCTTCGAGGAAGAACAATCAGAGTGGGGGTGCTTGATGTAGGTTTTTTTAAATAAATTTTGTTTCGGCTATTCCTGTGAAGGATTGAGGTCGAGACCCACCTAAATTTCTGCTTTATTGTGTTATATTTTTGCATCTTTTAAGTACATTCCATTCAACCAAAAGGACGGCGGATTTTCGGCCCATATTATGGAAATATTTGGTGCAATCTCCAATGCCAACTTCCAAGTGACCGTCTACAATAAGATAGCAAACAAGCCTTACTATACACCCATCATCGATGCGATCAATAACGGGGTATGATCTGTTGTTTTACCATCGGTTGTGTACGATTCTGGCTGACTTACGTGCGACGTCAACAAAACTGTTTATTAGCTACCAGCAGCGTTACGTGTCTAGGCATTCAAAATGTATCTAATTGGTCAATTTGTTAACGGCGTATCTGGGTTTCTAATGGGCCTCTATTTCATTTGATAATTTCTTTGGTCGATGCTTGAATATCGATTTTAAACCCAGCTTCGTTGTAGGCCCCGAGTGCTGCTCTCTTAAAGTCCATTCCTATTGATCCGTCTTCAAACCTGTTGGGCTTGTGTATTGAAGGATCAGCAACACAAATAGACGTCTGGGCGAAGGTTTCTGGTCGGTTTTGACACGTTGATCGATAGACGCTGTGTCGAGGCTTCGTCAGTGTCGAGCACGGAAAGGTTACTGTCTGAGACGTCATAAATACGACTAATGTCATCAATGAAACATTCGGACGAAAGCCCGTCAACTTAAATTGAATCTGTAAATACGAAAACCTATCTTGAGGTGGGTTGATTCCCACCAACTCTTTCATTCAATATGTTCCAGAATGGTGTAGCGGTTAGCATCTATGGGATTTAATTACTTGGTAATGATTATCGCAAGACTTAAACAAGTTGGAGCAGGCGGCTGTCCCGATGGTGTAGCCGTCATCAACCTCTCCCTGCTCACGATAGACCCTGGGTTCGAACCCCCGGTGAGACCAACAAAATACTTAGCCGGGCGTAGCGTCGTGCTTGTCTGTGATCATCCAGCGACGACTTGGAGGCTGGCGATTGGTGCCGAAGACCGGCTACTCCTGCATCATATCGAATTTAGTTCCACGTGAATTGGGTGATTGCAGCGACAACTTCCACCTCTTCGTTTGCCACTGCTAGGGACGCCGCCACCTGGAAATGGTATCCAACAATCCGGATCATCCTCTAGTGGGAGATAGCCGAACGAACAAGGGATTGTTCCTGTATTTTGTCCATTCTATCATCGTCTTTTTCTTTCTGTTTGAAAAGGAAATCGACATGTCCTTCATCCCTGTGCCGCTAGGCAACATCGATTTCACCACCGTATCGGCTTCACCGACGACAATGTCAGTGAGTTTCGGCATCGTCAGACGGACACGCGACATTCCCCACGACCTTCTGCTCATCCTGCGTCCGCTCTCGCTGCCCGTCTGGCTGGCTAGCACGGTGCTCGCGGTGATCTTCACGGCGGTGCTGATGGGTTACGGCTATTACAGTCCCGCCCTCCTGCGACACATTGCCGAGGGCGAGCGCTCCTCGAAACGAGACCTCTTTGAGGTTGCAGCGATTGGCGTGGCCTCGACCTTCTCCCTCACCAAACTCCAGATCATTCCAACAACCCTGTCGAGTCGCCTATTCGCCGTCATCATGTGGATGTTCGCGTACCTCCTCCTCGTCCTCTACTCCAGCGCCATGATGACCATCCTGCTTCGGGTTCAGGAACCCGCTCCATCGGGTCAGGATACAAATGAAATTATCCGTTATACGCCGGCTGGCAAGTGAGTGACCAATGGGAGTTGAGTATGAGCAGCGATTTTAATTTGATGGCAGGGTATAAGGGAATCGCTTATGTTTATTCTGTAGACTAATGGTGAT